>CM060892.1:38378579-39578579 GCA_030762935.1 Hymenopus coronatus
AATTCAATACCATAGCCAGGACTTGAACCACAGATTTCCCAGTCTCTAGTCAATTGCTCCAATACTGAACTACCATGGCAACATGCATTTCCCAGTCTCTAGTCAATTGCTCTAATATTGAGCTACCATGGCAACATGTATTTCCCAGTCTCTAGTCAATTGCTCTAATATTGAGCTACCATGGCAACATGTTATTTCCCAGTCTCTAGTCAATTGCTCTAATATTGAGCTACCATGGCAACATGTATTTCCCAGTCTCTAGTCAATTGCTCTAATATTGAGCTACCATGGCAACATGTATTTCCCAGTCTCTAGTCAATTGCTCTAATACTGAGCTACCATGGCAACTTGCATTTCCCAGTCTCTAGTCAATTGCTCTAATACTGAGCTACCATGGCAACTTGCATTTCCCAGTCTCTAGTCAATTGCTCTAATACTGAGCTATCCCATGGCAACATACCAGCAGGTCATTAAATTTCTCAACTAAATTGTATGTTTCCCGGTAAACCACATTATTTTGAGATGACATATCCCAATGATGACTTACAATGTTGCAAGTATTTAAGTCCCAGGATTCATAGGATAGTCAACTTTTATGGTCTATTAGTGTTGATTTAATCTGTGGTTCTAATCGTAGCAATGGCATTGAATTTATCAGTCTTTTCTGTTGTTTAGGACAGATATAATTCCAAACTCATGATTATTTTTCTAACTCCCCAGGTTTATGCTCGATTTTTGGCGACTGATCACGACTCTGGAAGAGTGAGCTATTTTGTAAACAGGAGAACATGGCTGAGAGTGACTGATCTAGTACTCAGTTTATTACGAGTATCTGATCCTCGAATAGCAAGTCTCCATGGTTGTATACTACAGGGTCGTAGTATGGGGAGAACAGAAGTGCAGGTATGTAAGCCTAGGCATTGGGCAGCCCCGCTAAAAATATCAAGGGAGTCCTGTAAGTTTTGAAAGTCAAATGTGGAGAAAAATTTATGTACTTTACATTTAATTTTTGCCATTAATAAATTTATAATAGTATACTTTACTTAAATAAGACAAAATGAAAACCATTAAAAATACTGTCACTATGAAAAAGAAGACAAACATCAAATAGCATTACTCATAAGGGGCAATTGTCATTTTTATGTCGCAGATCAAGCTAGGATTTGTTTTAGTGTAAGATTGAAAATAAGAATACCCATGTCTCAGCTTTCTCACCTATTGTCACCAAAGTCTGACAAGAAAAAAATTACAATTTAGAATGATCCACCAATAATATCTAATTTCTTGCATATATCGGCATTTAGTAATTATTAAATTAAATAACTTACATAAATGTGCAATTTTTATCTCTTCTTTTTCTTGAAGTTACCCATCACTGAAGAAAAAAAAAAGAAAAGAAACCTAATTGCGGCTGATTTTGTCTTCATGAGATGAAAAATCTTGATTGTAAGTTATTTTAGTGTGGTATTATGCACAAATGGTCGTTCCTTAGCACGGTAGCAGCTGCTTACTAAGAGGGAGACCTGAGCTCAATTCCTGGTACAGGCATGGGGATTTTTGTGCCGCTGGGAAACCTGGTCCAGGGTGCACTCAGCCTGTGAGGTCCCTGGGGGTCCAATTGAGGAGCTACTTGATGGAGAAGTAGCTGCTCCAGGTCATGAGGACTGCATTAACTCGCCAGGGGGGAAGGGGTCAAGGTGCTCACCCTCCACTCCAAAACTGCACCCCATCCTTGATATCTGTCATGGACCAAGATGGGGGCAGTAGGCTAAGGTTCCTTATAAGCTGTCATGCCATGAACTTATTATGCAGAAATATTTGTAGCCTTGGGAAAATTTAGTTGTGGCTGGCAAAATTTATTATAACAGCGCCTCATATACTACAACTTTACTCATTACAACTTAAAACTTTATTATTTTTTTTCGCTGGTTAGGGTCTCAATGGTAGAAAAATCTGAATCATAGGGTTTTTATTTTTGCTGCATTTTCAGTACAAAAAAACAACAGTTGAATCTCCAACATCAATGTGATAATGGCCCCATGTCTGCGTAGTCAATAATTTTGTCACAACTTTATAATAGAGATCTAGAATTCAAAATACAATCCAAAGAAACAATTTGAAATTGTATGTGCCAAAAGCTTTGAGCTAAGATTGTAGAAAGCCATGTTATTACAGAAAACACTGCTAAGGTGTTCCTATAAACCAGCAGCATAACAGAAATCTAACTTGACATAGTGCATTTATAATGTAAAGTTTCATATTAGTGAAATTGTTTTGATAAAGCTTGCTTAGAAACTTCAGTTGCATTTAGATTGCCTGTATACAATGTTAATATGTGCAGGTCTTGTCTCCCATTACTGGACGAGTGATTGGAGCTAAAGAGGTTCGTGTTGGCAATGATAAAGTAAGCATCACTCGTCTGCAAGTGAGAGTAGTTTCCGGCTTGCAGCTATCCATTGTGCCTGATAGTGCCATAGAAAATGGCTACATAGCTGAGACGTCTGTCACCAGAAAGCTGACAGCCCAATACCAGGTAAGCTTCTGTACTTTTTTTTTTAACTTATTGGCAATTACATATTATCCACACAGCCAACAATAATGACAATAACAAATAATTGCATATAAATTTACAAAAAACATTTTCTGTAAACATTTTTCAGTGCTTATTAATATAACAATTAATAATTGTAACAATTGTCCACTTATCTTTTTGAAATCCAAGGACTAGTTTTGCAATAGAAGGATTTATTGCATTGTCAGCTCATTTTCTTTTGGATCTTGTTTATTTACATTGTTATGGTTACTGCTACTAGGTAGATCATGTACTAAGGCATTGCTGACTACTGGAATCAAAACAAATTTGGTTAGAGAATCAATGGGTGATATATCAAAATTCAGTACATGATTTTTATTCTCTAATATAAATATTTTCTGCCAAACCATTAAATCTATGGGTCCATTTAAATGTTTTAATGATTTAACATCTGGACTTATTTCAATTAAATAAATTAATCAAATATTATATTTTTATTTATTTATTAACAACCAAGTTGCTATAATTACTGTAGTAAGTTGCAGAAGTAATGAGAACTAATTTCTTCTTCTCTCAGGTTGTGGGGTGGGTAAAGGCTATGTAGTATTTCAATTATTTCTTTTATACTTTTAAAAGAAATTGAAAACTATTATTTTTAACACTTCTTTTATCTAAATTCACTATGTTATACACTACACTTTTACATTTTACCTATTTTGTGTCAAGATGTTTCCTAATTACAAAATGCTTCTCTGTCCAACACAAAACTCTTGGCTGAGCAGCTAAAAGGAATGAGTGAAACATTTTTTTCACTCACTCCATATATTACATTGTTAAGCCATTGTATCCACAGTGATTTGTCAACAACTATTATTTTTTCCTAACTACAAACAAATGACTAACTCTTCTTTTACAAATTCTATATGAATAATGAAGTTGGCTATGCCTGTCTTCTCATGTTTTTTTTTTTTCTTTTCTTTTCTTTTAATACTTTCCTCTTTAACCTATTTCATTTTCTATGTTAACAAATTAATGAACATAAAATAATACCTGGTCACTGATGAGTAAGAACAAGATGAATTAATTACATTAATTAAACACAGAAAACATGGCTATTAACATATAATATTTGGTAATATAACTACTTCAATCTAATGATACGTATTGAATGGGGACAAAAGAGCTTCAGTAAACATAGAGTTTTTTTTTATTTGACAAGTCAATTAATTACATTAAACAACACTTACTTGGGATTTTTGCCAGAACATGTTTCGAAGGACTAGTTTCCTACATTTTCAACCGCACATTGACTCTATGTTATGGCAAAAATCCCAAGTAAATGCTGTTTAGTGTAATTAATCGACTTGTCAAATAAATGAATATAACAACACTGCTTACAAACTTCCACAAAAAGAAAACTGATGGAGTTTTATGTTAATCATATTACCCAGAGTTGGGTTTCCAGGACTCTGTGTAAGCCATTTTTGCATACAATATATTAGTAGATATTTTATTTTCAAGTGTCTGTGTGTTTTGCAGGAAGGGCTGCTGGATATTGATTTGGAATTCTCAGATGGATCTCGAACACCTCTGCGGGATGTATCAGTCAGTGATTATTACTTGCTAGTAGACAGTCTAAATCCTGAGGTTGTGGCCTTTGCCCCTATGGTGGCTTCACATCATCCTCGAGTCATTGCTGTTGGCGAGGGTTCGGGAGACCTTCTCCGTGTTGCTCTTCTGCTGGCAGAGGACTGTCGTGGTGGCAGCACTTCCACTCGAAGAGGAGGAGCCTCAGGCAAGAACAAGGGCAATGTCGGAGGACCACTTGCAGCTGCCTCAGCCCATGTGGATGTAGACTTCTCTGCCAGTGAGGTTCCTCAGAGGCCAGACTTTGTCCAGAATGATGGAGGAGGCAGTATAGGTGGAGGACATTCTGGTCGAGATCGCAAGAACAACAGAGAAATGGCATCTGATCTTCATGATATTCTCATAGGTAGGTGTATTATTAATTGACAAAATTACTTTAATTTAAAACATTAAAGCTTCACTAATATTTCACATACAGTAGCATTTTTCAGGGTCCACATTCAAAAGGGAAATATTTTTCTCTGTCTTCTATTATTTTTATTTTCTTTAGCATATATGTACAATGCATATAGTAGATAGAGAAGGTATTATATTCCATCCAAAAATTTGATACGAAGATTTCACCAGAAGTTCATGCTTTAGGGTCCGCAGAATCCCCCCAAAAAATTTTTTTAGAAAAACGGTGTGTGTGTGCACACGTGCATATGTGTGTGCATGCGTGTGCATTACTCAAAAACAAAAAGTTGGTTAAATGCCAAACTTGGTAGCAGTTTCTTCCAAGAATGCGACATGAAGATTTACAGGTATACCTGCATCACAAGACTGCTTCTTGAAGAAACAGCTTGGAAGCCTTTCAGATAATCACACAATTAATGGTAGCTTTGGAAGTTCCAACACTATTACATATCATTAAATTAAAAATACCAGAAGCCTATAATCTCAAGAGTAATTAACACATATAGGACAGGAGAAAGAGGCATGTTCCTGTCAGTAGTATTGTAATTTATTTCCTCTACAACCCTACTTATAATCACTTTGGACAATCTTTATCGCTTTAAAAATTCCTCCTTTTGTAATTATTAGTTACAGCTCCTCTTTGATGACATTCTACTTTGACTTTGCATCAGCAGCTGGGTTTGAAACAGCCATTTTCAAAATTCTAGCAAGGGCTTGGTAATGTCTACACAAAGTTTAACATAATCTATTAATGTTTGACAAAATAGAAATTTGCATTATCTTCATTATTACATCAGTTTAATGTTATGTTAAAATTTTAGTTGGTGAAATCACCTTTAGTTTATTAAACTTGGCCTGTTTTCTCAATTAAATAATCATTTCTCTTTGTAATATTTCTTTATATTAATGTGCATAATATTGCAATTTTAATTAAAGTATATAGAATGTAATCTTATTAAAACTTTATTATTGTTAATAATATTCCATTCATGTCGTCCTCTGTGGTCTAGGGGTAACACGTTAGCCTCTGGTTCCCAAGTCACTGATACCCAGTGGAGAGCAATGGATGTTTTTGGGTGTAAAAATCCTTAACTTGGCTTCCTTCAGGAGGGCAGTAAAGCTATTGTAGATTTACAGCATGTAAAAGAACCTCAACCTGATAAAGAGGACTCTGAGCAAAATTAAGCGACCTTTCATACCCAATATATAGGTTGTTAAATTATAAGGTAACATCTATTGCGGCCTCTCCCCACTGCACGAGAGAACTGAGATTCGTCAGAAAAGTGGTGCCAGCAAAGACACACTAAATTACGTATCTTAAGATAGATTATAGAAATGTGGACCTTCTGCTCACATACAGGCTGCACAATTTGTGAAAATATTCTTGCTCACAATCTAAGCTTAGCAGCAGGAATCCTTGTGATTTCTTACAGGATGTTATCACTAAGTTTCTGTAGATTAACCAGGGATTTCTGCTGCTGAGCTTAGGTGAATGAGTGATAACATCTTTAACTTGTTATACTACCTATTTGGGAGCAAATGGTCAATATTTTCAGCATTTATTTAAGGTATAGACTCCAGTGCACCTTTGCCGGTACCACTTTCCTGGCACCACTTTTCTCTTGCAGTAGAGAGAGGTGTCAGAAGGGTCACTTTATAATTTAATGATCCTATAGAATGAGATGTTAAGAATTGCAGCAGTTAAAGAGGATGCATAAATAAAACTTAGATTAATTTAATTTTCATTCATTAACTTGGAAGTCTGATACATAATTGTGAAAAATTGTTCCTTCTTTAATACTTCTCAATTTGACCTACAGTGCTTTTATTAGATTAGCAAAGAGTAAAACTTATGTAATAAATGTGAAAACTATAGCATGAAATGTTTTGTTGCAATGGACTATAGTGGACAGATTTTAATGTCCACAATTCCTAGAATAATTTCAATGAATTCCATGATTGTACAGCAAAGCTTACAAATTTAGGAAAGCTTTAAAAAACCCTTAACTACACAATATTAAGGCTGACTGATTTATAAATATAATTACAAACTAATTATTGCATGTCCTTAAACTCATGTGGGAGTGCAATATATTGTCTTACCAACAACAGCACAATGCAGTCTTGCCGAGTTTCTATTTTTGTACTTCACAATTTATAAAGTGAAAAAGATAAACTATTACATATGAATAATTAATATTTACTATTTACCTACTAACTAATGACAGTCTTGAACTTAGAAATGAGATCTTTCAGAAGTACATATTACCACAAATAATACTTCTATGATCAAAAGGTTACAGAGCACAAAGAATAATAATATTTCCTGCTGACTGCAGGGTGTAATTGAAGAACAAGGTACAACCAACATTTTTAATCTAAAACTTGATGATCAGATCAGTCCTGTAGTGTTTCCAAATTAGAGTTAGTTTAAATGATCACTGAAAAACATTTTATCGAAAATGTAAGCTTTTGGTTATAATTTTGTAAATATATGCAGTGCAGCCTTTGTGAGATTATACATTATGCCCTGACATAAAGAAAATAACTTAATTATTATGAAATTTGCACCAGAAGGATTAAATGCTCTACTGAAACAGTATATTAATTTGTTACAGGTATACCACTTAAGGATGAGAATAACCATGAACCAACAGTGCAAGCAAGACAACATCACTCGGCAGTGTCTGCCCCCGGGGTAGGAATGCGTAGTCATAGCAATGTGCACATGACACCTCTAGAGATTGGGATGTATGTGCTACTAGCAGCATTCTGCTTTGCCATCGTGGTATTTGTTGTATCATGCGTGGTATATGCGTCTAAATTCAAACCCCAGACTCCCATTGAGACAGCAGGAAGTCCTAATTCACTGGGGAGCAGTACAGGAGTGAAGAAACAGCCCAGGGAATCTACCACCAATGCTCATGACTGGGTGTGGCTGGGCAGAGCGACTCTAGAGCGAGCATCGGGGCATGCTGCTGAGCACCATCCTCCGCATCACAATAACAACAACGTGGATCAGATTCGCATCACTACCAACCCAATGAGCTATGCCACAGCACCCAGTGAAAGTGAGGTAGCAGCCGTGGCAGACTCGACATGCTTTGACAATCCAACGCACATTGATCTGCCCTCAAGGCCTCCCCCTGTGATTGACAGCTCCACCTACTGCAAGAAGGATAAGGCTCCTCCTCCACCCCCACCACCACCACATGGAGCTCCTGACAAAATGTGGCAAATGTAAGAATTTAATTTTAAGTGCTTATAGTGCATTCTTTATATTTCCTGTATGCATACTCCACATAGTGTTTATTTCATTGGGGGTTTTTGTTTTAAAACTCTCATGAGCAAGCCCCAGACTCCTAAGTCTGACCTATTTCATTCCTGACACCTTACTCTTCAAATTTCAGTTTATTATAACATATAGTAGAAGCTCAAAATAGTGCAGTCCGAAAAAACACATATTCAGATTTAACACAGGGGAAAGTATTTCTCCTGAAAAAATTACCATACTTTTTATTTATTTGTATTAATTTTTTACTTATGAAAGTTAGGTTTAAAATGTTCTTCAAAGAGTGGTTCTGCAGTAAAATTTTCACTCTCACCACACCCCTAGTATTGAAGCTTACTACAGTCAAACAATACACAGAGAAAAAAATGTGAATTAGCCCATGAAACAAAACTTATTGATTTATTTAAGACAGTACAAATTAGGTTAAAGTAAAATGTGTAAGTGTAACTGTACTATAAATTAAGATTGATTACAGGATTAGAATACATCCTCAGCATAACTGTGAGTAATTGCATTTAAAAGTGCTGTAGTTTATTGTATACAAGGGCAATCCAGAAAGTAACAGACAATTTGGAATAACTAAATAATAACGAAAGATATCAACACAAAACTTTATTTACAAAGTTACAGTACCTTACTCTATTTCTCAACATAATCTCCATTCTCTCAAGACATTTATCATCACATGGTACCAGTTTTTCAATGCCAATGTTATACTTTTCTACCACCAAAGGACTTATTAGTTTTTTGTTTTTTCAATGTTAAAAATGTTCGGCCAATTGAATGTTATAGCAGATAGCGTAAGTGTATGGTGATAATGCAATGAATGAGCTTTCAGTTAAGAAATGGCACATAATTTAGAGTAATCAAGGAAGAACCAGTATGCACAACAAAGACTGGAGTAGAAGTCATCAATCCTTTTGGAGGAGTTGAAAGTAAATGTTGATAAAAGAATACAGAAAGATCAGTGTTTCACTTTGGCCAATATACATGACTTTTTGTGTGGAAAAATTTCCCAACCTCAAAGTGGTAAATTTTGGCTCAGAATCTTTGGTGGAAGAAGATTATAACATCTGATTGAAAAAGCAGTACCACATGACAGTAAATACTTTGATAGCAATGGCAATTAAATAGAATAAGGTTCTATAACTTTGTAAATATAGTTTTGTCTTAATATCTTTTGTTATTATTTAGTTATGCCAAATTGTCTGTTACTTTCTGGATTACCCTCGTATAACATATTTTATAATGTACTGTAATTTAGTATTGCAAAACTGTTTCCCTCAACTTTTTTTGTCACTTCTAAGCTCACATTTCAATATACCGTGAAATCATTATAACACGGCGGCAAAGGATGTCTCCCAGCAACCACATTATTTTGGGCTTCTACTGCACTTCAATTTGATACAGCCTAAATTGACCTAATTTTAGGTTAGGACCTAGTAACACTTATTTTTCATGACAGATCCTAAGAATGTCTTGTTTGGTTATTTAACCCAATCCAAGGATCCCAATAATGGGGGTGAAGTGTTAAAATAAGAAAAAAAAAAAAAAAAAAAACTCTGATCATACCAGTATAGTCAACTCTTTTTAAAAATATTTTAATAATATCTAAGAATCTAATGAAAAATATTATTAGATACTTAAATTGTATTTAATGAGCTATACATTTTCCCTTTGTGAGCTTTTATGAATCTCTTATGTTTTTCTAGCTATATAAAGTTCAACAAGAAGAATCATGACTGTATTCACAAAAAATAAAATATACATTATTAGCCACACCAAGAAATGAAATTTTAATAAAATCTGCTAGATATTCAATTGAATTAATAGAAATTTATGCTTTTAAAGAAACCTTGAACTACTGAGAAGAAATAATATTTTTAGTTATGAATTATAAATATTATTTGAGTACAGGGGGTTCACAATAACTGAGAACTATAACAGAAAGAAGTGTAATACATTGAATCAATTATTACCATGTAAGTAACTTAACAAAACGGGCCAGAAATTAAATTCATATTCAGTGAAACAACACACTTGAAAATCTTAATTCCCAGCAAAACAGAATTTGGCAGATAGCACAATAATTAATGAGTGAATTAACAAATATCTGCCCATTCCAAATTAACAACATCAAAGCCGAGATTCCCCAGGCTAAGGCCGAAGTGTGTACAGTCACACTAGAGGTTGTGCTTTCACCTAACCCAATAATGGCTGCCCCACTCCTTGAATCTGCAGGTGCAATAGAGTATTACTGCACTTCCACACCTGAATTCTCACATGGAGGTGTTTTAGTAGATAATGTCATGATTTGATGACCCCACACTTGGCAGAGTTGTCTCCTCTGTCACCTGTAAATGGGTTTATACCCTCTGCTAAAAAAAAAGAAAAAGAAAATACTCTCATTCTGACCATCACCAGTGAGGAGTCTACATCCTCTGAAGATGCTCAGCAAAGAAATGTTGGGTAAATTTTTATGTTAGTACATAGCCAACAAGTCTATGGAATCTATATTTTACAGAACAAAGCAAAATTCATTAATTTTGAAATCCCCACTATTGATGATTAACCAGGAGGAAAGAAGAAGCACAACACAATACTGAGAAGAATCAAATCAGTCACAGGAACACCAGTCAATTGCATACCTAATAATGGGGAGGATGTTCCCAAAACTAGTCTTAAGTAAATAGACATAAATGGAGAAATAAGCATTTAAATAAGTTTTTGAGTCATCCGACATGACTTATAATATTTTCCCATTGTGTGCAATACTTTTTCTATACAAACACACACAAAAATTGATTAATTTATTATGTGATGGAAAATTTACATAGTTGCATCTCAGAAACTGTTTAGATAAAAAGAGAGATGAAAAATTACACAAGAGAAGATTTTCCTATGAATTTAATGAAAAACTTAAGTTTACAGGAATTTTAGTTTTAACATTAACTATTATTCAGTGATGATGAGATGCAGTAGGAAAAAGAACCTATCAAGGATGACATACTACAGAAGTAAGAACAGGATTACGAAGAGGAATAATCCTTCTTATTGTTTCAGAAACATTTTTCTTCATATCAAAAGTAATACTTCTTCACTGTTTACAGCACACCCCCTCCACCACCACTCCCCCCGCATGCTGTTCCACTGGATCAGCAGAGTGCCGAGTACAAGCCCCCTGTTCCGCCACATCGCAACATTGGTGTGTCAGCACGCATAGGGCCGTCCAGGCAGCAACCAGGGCCAGTACCAGGATTCCTGCCCCGCCGCCATCACCATCACCACCATCATCACAGGAATGTCAATAATGGCCGCAAATCTGGCCACAAACCACCTGATCACAACAGCAAACGGCATCCAGATGAGCCACCTACATTTGTCGAGTTCCCTGCAGAGGGAACATCAGGTGCTGCAGGAGCAACAGGTGGGTGCAGTCCAGAGGTGAAGAGAGCCACGATAGTGGGTAACCCCATGTTCTCGGCAGATGAAGACTTGAGGGCACGGGAGGAACTTCTGGGCCTTGAAGACCTCAACCTTGGCATGGACTATGACCAGATCATGGAGTACTTCGACAACCTGAAGGAGTCCAATGCCTGAACAGGCAAAGAAAGCCTGCTGACCGATTCTAGTCATTTTTTTGCTTAAAAACCAGAAGCACAAACTCTGTGACCATCTTCTAGTTGCAAGAACCAAAAGAAATAAAAAAGATTCCACTTTTCTTCATGTGCCATTTTTGTACTGTGCTTGCTTGTGTTAAACAAAACAGAGCAAGTTGTTTGCAAGGTCAAGTAGTTTTCTTTTTTTGTTTTTGATATATAAAATATCAACTTTAGTTCATCGTATAGCTTTAATATAAACATACTTAGAAAACATTCCTTGGATACAACAAACACAGAACATTCTCTTTTCATTGTACATAAGTTGTTTGTACCTTACATTGAACCATATCAGAGTCAATATTGCTGCGTAAGGCATACTTTACCTTCACAATGTTTCATGTTCCTATTTTTCCCTGGCACTGAGGGAAACAAACCTTTAGATGTTATTTTGCAGCAGTTTCCTTTTATTTTTAATATGTGTGTGTTTAAAAATGAAATATTTTGAAGGTTTCAGGCTTGAATAATGAAGCATGCTGTTGTTCATTGAAAATAAAAAGGAGTCTGCCATGGCTTTTAAAAGAGGTTTGTAAATTCATTCCCAAAAAAACAAAATGTGCCCCTAAAGATTGAAGATACATGCCTAAAGAATGAAATATAAATGAGACCATTTGCAATAAAGCTAATGAAGACACTGAAAATAGAATAATTATTTGTAATACTAATGTGCTTCAGTTAGTATAAGGCATCATTACAACCATAGTATTATGTCTTTTATTTGTGTGTTTTATTTACAGCACAACTAAATATTTCCAGACAAAAGAAACACATGAATATTGTGTGTTAATCCATAAATAATAATAATAATAATAATAATAATAATAATAATAATAATAATATCATGAGTTTTGCAGCCATCTTCTTGAGAGGATTAACCTAACATCTGAATTTATAACAATGCAGTCAGTTAGTATCAGAGGAAGAGGTAGTTTCACATCTAAAGCTAGCTTTCAACATTGGTTCGTGGTGGATATTGACATGACAGGCCTTTACAGGAACTTGTAATGAAAACCAGAGGTAAACTGAGCTAATTGACTTACCTAAGCTTTCTGTAGGTATAACACTACTAAATAAATGGTTTTAAGTTGCATATTTCAATCTGCTATGCTACTTTTATAGTCATATGCTTTTAATCTGTAAAAAGCTAATTAATTCTGTTCGCAATTTTAAGTTTGAGTTTGATTTATTCTGCCATTTGTAATATTTTTTACAAAGCATCATCAATTTTACAATGGATAAAATAAAATTTAAACAAGTTGATATAAAAACAGTTCTAGTAGATATACATAAAATAGCTATTAAACAATTTTGGAAAGCTAATGGTAAATTAAGCATCACCAATTTGACAAGAGCTAGAAAACATATATTTAAATTACCAATTTAACAAGTAGAGCTATGTACAGGTCCGATCAGATATAAGTACCTACATGAAATAAATAGTTAACAAATTACAGTAAACAAATGTTTGAAAATAAAATTATAAATCACTCATCTTGGCTCCGTTTTGTATTCTTCAATTGAGTAAAAAGCATGTTTTATCAGGTAATTCTTTATTGCATTAATTTTTTTCACTTCTTCTTGTAATTCCTTGATTGAGTGAGGTAAATGATTGTATAGGTCTTTTTGCAACATTTTCAATACATTTGGAAGTTAATGATCCCCTTAACCTATTTCTAAAATAAAAAAGATGTTTAAGGCAGGTGCAGTGTTAGTTATAGATTTATGAGTATAATGCAGGGTTTGACTTTATCATGAAAGTTTGTGCGACCACTCGTATAGTGCCTTTTAAAAGTGAAAATATAATCACAGCTTGCATAAGTCTCTTGTATTGCTTATACTTACTGAAGCACCTCTTACTGTCAACCTTCATCTGTCACTATCCAATTTGGTAAAAGCTGCAAATCTTCTCGTTCCATCACCATTTACCTCATCATAGATGAACTATACCCTTTGGGTGCCTCCAGCTAATATATAGGTTCCTAAATCACTCAGTAGAATGAAGCTTCTCCTGTATGCCGTCGACCATCAGGAACATTGCAAACCAACGAACTAACAGTTACAAAGGTTCACATTTCTTTAAAACATTCTTGCACATGCGCACAACAGTTTCCATAGTATAGCAAGAGAAAACAATCTTAGCTATTAGACAACATTTTGCAAATATTCAGTGCTAGCAGAACTCACAACTTTTTGTATTATTGCATTAACTATGGAGATTCTACTCTGTATCACACCCTTTTTGCCTTTCCAACATTCCCTCATCCCTCCCTCACTGCTCTCCATTTCTTATGTTCAGCCTCTCTCTGTGCAATGCACATGTCATGTTATGAAACATTTTGAAAACCAGTATTCAAACTACTTTTTGCAGGGTGTTAATACAAATTAAAATGTGTATAAAAGTTTAAACAATATACAAACTTGTGCCTCTTCCTTATGTTTGCAATGCAATCAGAACTATATTTTTTTTCTTGATAAGCAATTTACTTACACAAATACTAGTAAAGTGAGATTGGTATAAACTCTAAAATAGTCATGATATTGAAATTTTATTCTTAACAAAACTTGCCAGAAAAGTTTATGCTAATAACCCCTCTTTGTTTTTGGGTTAAGTAATTTAGATGCTATGTAAAGCTATTTTCTAAGTGGTACCTGAGGTATGTTATGTATTAAATGTCATAATATTCACCTTGACCATTCTTGCATAAAAAAGTAGATTTAACAGTAAATATTTTAAAATTAAGTTTTATTTATCCAAAATTAGAAACTATAGAATTGTTTTGGTTGTAGTTCTGTAATTTGTATGGGTTGCAAGGAAATTCATCGTCTTAGGGCTAAATCAGACAAAATATTGTTTTCATAAAACTCTTCTTTTCACTAAAAATTAATTTTGCTTGAAAACTTTCATTTAGAAAAGTAATTCATTTCATTATTCTTTGAATTAAGTTTACACACTTGGTAAGATATTAATTTAATAACATAAAATATCCATAAATGCTGAGCCATTTTAAATGGGAATGAATTGCAGTGGCTTCTACAACGGTATAAAGCCATGGCGGCTCATTGAAACAAAGAAAACATGGTGCAAAGATTAAGACTGAGGAAAAAAAACAAATTTTATTGAGAGTGAAGCAAGTGTCATAACTCATTGTCCAAAATTGTTCATCAGGGTGACTGGTTAATGTGTACATTGAGAAAAAAGTGTTATGGATTGAATATAAAATCTAGATAACACTAATAAAATTTTCACTAAAATAACCTGCTGTTTTATTATTGTCATAATAGAATTAAAAAAAAATTGTTTTTATATACATGGTAAAATTTCACAAATATTTTAATACTATTAAGATGCTCTAATATTGGGATTTGTTATAAAAATATAATTACTACAAGAAACTAAACTTCCACAGACTTTCTCTATATTTGTTTTCCATGATGTATCGTGGATATTTTAGTGAAAATTTTCAGTTTTATCTATGCAGAGCCTTGGAGTGAATTATTAATTTATTTGCGCATATTTTTGAAAAAACCAATGTTATATGCTTTGCATATGGTAAAATAAGCTGCAGTTAGACTGGTGACCTTGGAGTTTAACCATTATGTACACTTGAACCCTTCAATGTGGTGTTGTGATTTGTTTTAAGCCTATTAAAAGATAATTGTTTCCATAGTTTTAATATGGAAATGATTATATCCTTAAATCCTTTCCTTTTTATTTACAATCCTATTTATTGTAACTTTTCTCTTGTAAAGTTTACGTTGTAATATTTTGTAAATATAGACATAGCTCATATTGTATGCACCATGACATTGTTGCACATTTTATATATAAAGAAGAATATAACCTCTAGCCAATGAACTTCGCAGAAAAGGTGGCACCATCTCAAGATGGAAACAGGTCTTAACCAAATTTTACACATCTATAAATATATATAATATATATGCATATATGAGAAGAAATAAGTATAGTAAAACCAGGAGGATTTCCTTTAAGAGGAAAAAGTCTTAATAAATGGCATGGTAATCTGTATCCTGTTTTCAGAGCATTTGTTGAACATTTGGCAGTAAGACAGTTTCTCACTAGTCTCTTAGCTTAGGATTTAGAGTTGATCATATACCATTGTTACTATCACCTCTTCAATATTGCCAACTCTAGTCTGGAATGGATTAAAATTCCTTCTTCTACAATGGTGAATTGTTTGATGTCGTTTTAGAAGCAAATTATATATAAAGAAAATATTAACTGCATAGACAAAAAAGATTGTTCATATCCAAATAAACAAGGCAAATGCTGAGGTAAACAAAAGTATTATCAGTATTATTTAGAACTGATCCAGCAAATTGGAACCAACTAATTAGAAGGCGCCTTCCTGTGTTAGCCAGCTAGAAAGGTATCCAAATCAATATGTAACACTGTTAAAAATATTTTAGCTTTTTTCTAGTAATGTGTATTTGTATCCATATATCCATTCAAACATTTTGTCATCATTCTGTTGTTATTTTTCCAGCTGTTATTTAACAAATTAAAAATTACATTATAAGTATTGGTACTTTTATTTTCAAAATAGGATTATGACTGCATGGAGTTCTATCATCAATTGATTAAGTGACATAAGGTAATTTATTTCCTTTAAAAACCATTTCCTGAATTTTAAATATAGTTTCAAGTATTGGTACAAAAATTACATAAAATAGTTTAGCTTCCTTTAATTTTTTGAACTGTGTTTAACTGAAATTATAGCAATTTTACTGTTTGGAATATTACTGATGTAATTCGTATTATTTTTCAGCTTCTGAATGCAGTTTAAGTACCTGATTTTTCTGAACTATTTTCTACAGCATATCATCTTAAACATCATATCTGTCATCAACAACCTTACAAAATACTTACCGAATAGTTTTTTTTTTTTTTTTTTAAGTTTAGAGTAAAGGAAAATGTATTATTTGTTATTATTCTTACATATTTAGACAGAAAAAAATCTGCTTGCTTCCCCAATATCACACTGTAGAGCATGACATTTTAACTAATATTTTATTTTTCCTTGTCACCTGTAATATCCTTGCCCTGTACACCTGTTGAGTGTTGAACAGTTTTTATATAAATGTGGCATCCACACCAAACCTCCTAGAGTGGTTTATGAGGTTTGTACATTCAGTAAAAGGAGATCCTAACCTTTGTTCAAAGCCCCAAAGGATAATAATGAGGTTGAACTAAGTTTGAAGTGTACATTTGACATGATTTAACCCTGTCTTAATAAGGTCACCTTCACTCTCCTCTACTTGGAATTATCTATTGATTTACAGATTTATTTTCATGCCTTACAGCAAGCTGTGCATGCTTTTCTGTATTTAGGGAATGATGCCCAAATAGTACCTGTGGCCATGTTTGAATCTCTGTTGCAGAGATTCCTCTGCCTATAACTGACAGCATCCGAAAGGATGCTCTGTGATATATTCAGTTTGTGACCCTCACCAGGAGCTACATTATGGTATTAGCTACCAGTAACTGGATTGACAAACAGTGGATATGATGGGTGGCAAAAAGAATAAAAGGAGAAATGATAAAAAGGAAATCATGGTAGACAAGAAACCACCTTAGCCCACCTGGGTAGTGTAGTGATACCGTGTCTGCCTCACATTTAACAGGTCGTGAGTTCGAATCTCGCTTAGGGTGAATTACCCAGATAAGGTTGTTGTTTTATGGGTTTTCCCTTATCTTGAGAAGACGAATGTCGAATAACTTTAAGCTCCATGGACCCCAAAATCATTTTAGCATAATTTCACCAATTTCATTTATCGTCCAATATGACCAATCAGGTTAATGGATGTTAAGCTAAAAAAGAAAGAAGAAAGAAGCCACCACTGCATTCGCCTGTTGACCCTGGCAAAGCCATGAAAAACCCATGCTGGAAATTGAACCCAGGACCTACTGACAGCTAGTTGCACACATTTCCACAGTGTCAGTTTCTAAACAAATAAGTTTTCCTATTTGTCATAAGTTTTCTCTGCCCAGACCATGCCTCTGATAGAAGTTTACAAAGAATGTCTCTTACTGCAATCATTAGGTCCTAAATTCCAATGGAAATGTGATGTAGTTTTGCAGTTAGTGTACAATACTGCAGACTCATAATGTTGTGTTCTTCTTTTATGTATCTCTACCAGCTTTTGAAGATCTTTATAATTTCATTCTTAAGTTGGTCATTTAGGCACAGGATCCTATTGAGAAATTCCACAGGCATCTTCAAGCTTGCAGTGATCTTCTACAAGATTCACAATGTCTCTAATTTTTGGTACTTAGTGTACCTCTGTCATTTTAAATTGGCTAAGTCTCACTGCTGCAAAAGCAATAGTGGTACTCGTCAAGGAAACTTTTTGGTACAAACTGCAATAGATGCACATTAACCTTTCTTTGTGGGTCATTTCCTAGTGGGTTAATATGGTTATTGAATCCATTTACCAATTAACAGGAGCAGAGAGCTCTTGCAGGCTATGAGACATACCAGGGGATAAATTAAATGGTTTTAATAATAATTATAACATTATATATAGTTATTTATACTATAAGTGGCTTAAATAGACTATTATTTGTGAGTGGAATGTTTAGTACACGAGTGCATAAGAGTGAGTGTTCTAATTTCTCATGAGCAAATAATATTCTAATAAGCCACACATAATATACAATGTTTTATCTTATCCTAATATTAACTGAAATATTCTTATATTTATTAATATTATTAGACTCGTCATTACGAGAAATTGATGTAGTCATGATGTAGAGAGCGCTTTGTTTGCTCATTGCTGCATAACCTTGCCAGAATGAGCAGTTTCAATTCTGGTGTTTAAACTTCACTAAATAAATCAATAAGTGAATGAAAATGGATATTCCCAAAGAAGTTTTAGATTATGTAAAAAAGCTGTGCTTAGTTTGTTACCCAGCAAGTCGAAGGACTTACATGACAAGGAATTTTCATTATTTAAAGAATTGGGAGTTGCCAAAGGAGTTAAATAATGTATAATGAAATAAAATACTTATTTTATTTCATGATAAAATTATGACTCAGTTTTGTTGTTTCTAAGATACATGAAGGCCATAGGATAAGATAAAAATTATCATTATTAATATTTACAAATCGTGAAAGTGAGTGCCATTTTATCTGCCTGTAAAATTAGTATCCTATTAGGTACACAGTTTTACAAGTTTGCTGACAATACAAGGTCTTTGGTATAAAACCTGACTGTTCAATTGGGTTTTGTATCTGGATTGCAGTAGGCTGTGCAAAGTGGCCAGTTTTACTTAAGACATTACACCTGGACATCAGAAGCAAAAATACTAAATCCCACTAGTCATAATCCATATTTTTGCAATGCAGTTTTAAAATATGAATTTATGTTTATTGCAAAGGACGTCTAATCATATATACAAGTCATAATGAATCACCAAATATTTTTTTCCTCTTCTGCAAAGAAAAAGAAAAATTGACTATCACACTCTTCATAACTGAAATATAATATCAATTACATGTGAAAGGCAGTAGTATAATGTTGTTGTCTTTCATGCTGCATGTCTGAGTTCAAATACTAGGGGTTAAGCTATTAAGCTCATAAGGGGCCATTTTCCTATTGATATCAGAGATTGAACTGTGATTTCTATAAAGAAATACACTGAAAACAAAAATGTTCATGTCTTAACTTTCTCTCCCATTGGGTTTCTATTCATTAGCAAAAAATGATAAAGTTTTAAGTTGTAATGTCTGACTTTAGGTCTGTCTTCTGCTCAGTGATCAGCTGTCTGGTACTATGCCAGATGCCGATAATAAATGTTGCCCATTCCGAGATTACAAGTATCTCTGTACAAGACCACACTAAAGCTAACTTTCAACAATTTCATATAGCGAAGAGAAAATCAGCTGCAGTCATGATTAGTTTTTTCTCAGTGTTGGTTGCCTCCAAAAAAAAGCTGAACAGATAAAAATTGCACTTTTTCAACACTGTTTTATGCAAGGAATTAGATATATATTAATTAATCATTCTAATTTGTAAATGATTTTCCTGGTCAAACCTGGACCAATGAGAGAGAAAGCTCAGACATTGCTATATTTATTTTCAATCTACTTTTGCTAAAATTGCCACCCTGATCTTTAATATTAATGTGACAATGGCCCTTTGTCAGATTTTATTCAAGTTTATTAATTTGAATATCAGACAGCTGAGATCATATATTCTCATACATGCATCATCTATTAAGAACCAACTAGTTAAGGCATATTAAATTTATTAAACATGAAATGCAAATAATTCATAAGTTACATTTAGTTCTACTGGAGACAAATTTACGTATATCTTCTGTATTTATCCTATTTAAAATAGTTTTATACATAATCCCCTTTACATGAGCACCCCAAATTATGAATTGCCAAAGTAAATAAAAGTGTTACTAAGTAAATAGTCAATCAGTAATAGAATCTAAAATTAAGCCAAGCTTCTTACCTCTATTTAACATAAGCTGTAACATCATCAGAAGTTCTAATTCTAACATCATTCTTCACCTGGCAGGAGTCAAGCCTTTGCCTCATCCAAAAGCTGAAATCTTATTAACAGCTCAAAAGTCTCTGGGTAAGATGACAGAGTGAGAGGTTATGCTGAAGCATGCAATCGGGACAAATCAGATTTTAAATGTTATGATAAATGCTACCCATAGTCAATATGCCAGTATTCCTGCTAATCCTAAGAAGTGTTGAGGAAAGAATGTTAAGTTAACACTGACAAATATAGCGACAAATTGAGCTTTTGATTAATTTGGAACATGGGACAATTCATTGAATATCAATATACAAATCTGGCTATAAAAGCAAAAGCAGCGTCTAACAGTAATAAAATTTATGTAAATAGAGCAGAAAGAAACTAAAAAATTCTGCATATCAACGTAAATAAAGAGAACAACTCCAAGACCATCTATTTGGCATAATTAGATAGATATAAGTTCTTCAGAGGAAGGTTAATAGGTTTCAAGATATTTGTAGAACAATTGGCAGAAGTTTGGGAAGAAAAAGAAGAAAATAAATACCAATGAAATTCTATAAGGTTAAAGCTGTGTCTATTCTTGTATATGGTTCTAAATTATGGACGATAACAAACAAAGAAAAATCATGTATTCAGGCAGTAGAGTTGAAGTTGATGAGATATGTAAGGACATGCACTAAAATAAGGCATGAAATATTAAGATTAGATTTAGAAATATTTTCATTTAATAAGATAGAACAAAACAGAATAAAATACAAGGAGCATATTGATAGAAAATGATTACCAAAATAAATAATGAAATATTGGCTGATTGGAAAAAGAGATTTGGCTATATCTCATGAGAGGTGGATGGATGATAGATACTGGAACTAGTGAATAAAACAATATTTTTGAAAGAAGATGACAATACTTTATCATATTGCAGTATAGCTTAAGAAACTGAAGGAAAAGTGATAAATCTCCATAAAGAAATAGTCTTTGAATGCTGAATAAGATAACATCCTGGTTCAATCAGTTATCTCTAAGGAGAGACTTCCATCTAGTTCTTCAAGAAAGTTGCCCTCCATAGAGTAATGGTTACCATGCTAACTTCATACATCCAGGGTCACAGGTTCAAACCTGGCGGAGGATGATGGGTTTTTTCAGGCATAAAAATCCCTAGCTTGGCTTCCTTTCGAAGGGAGGTAAAGCTGTTGGTCCCGTGTTGTAGATTTATGGCACATAAAAGAACCTCAAGCCTGATAGAGAGACCACTGAGCAAAATTAAGTGGTCTTTCATGCCCAGGATAGAATGGGACACTAAGAATCACAGTAGTTAAAGAGCGTCCATAAATAAAACTCCATTTCATTTAATTTCAAGAAAGTCATTAGGTACACTAAAGTCAACCATTTAAAACATTTAGCTCTTTCTATAAAAAAATTCTGTATAGACAGGAACAAAGATGAAATAGACATAAGGAAATGCGGTTTGTCATTTTGAATGATAATTTGAATACAAAAGTAAAATTAAAATGCCTGCAACTTAACCAAGACACATAAGGGAACTGAGCATAGAAATATTACAAGCATTAAAGCCCCTAACGCTTTCCTGGCACTGTATTAGCTCTAAGTCTTCTTGGGCTTCTGGCCAGGTAAGTAGATGGATTGACCCCAACGTTTTGAAATGTTAGAGTCAATCATCTACCTACTTGGCCAAAAGCCCAAGAGGACTTAGATTTTTTTTTTTTTTTTTTTTTTGTAGTGTTTAACGCCCACTTTAACTACTAATGGCATCGCAGGCAGTGCCACTGGTGATACATGAATGATGATGGAGCACCGGTGGAATGCGATGGCGGGGGAAACCAGAGTATCCGGAGAAAACCCACCACAAATCTCACATGCGGTCGCTTGGGATCGAATCCCGGCCGTCTAGGTGAGAGGCAAGTGGTCTAACCACTCGGCCACGGCACAGCCTAAAGAAGAAGACTTAGAATTAAGTATTAGAAGTTTTTACTATTGTTCCTTAAATGGAAAAATAAGAAAACATTTTGGAAGAAAATATGTTAAAATATGTTACAACAAGATTCCATAATGTGTTATCAAAGCCTGTACTTCTGTATGAAAGTGAAACATAGAATCTTGAGAGCCCAAGATGAAAAGTGATTTGAAGTTGCACAAATGAGGTTTCTCAGATATGTTGAAAATATTTCCTTGCATGACAAAATTAAAAATGGTGAAATATGAGATAAATTTAAAACTGAAAGTATAATGGAGGAAATTGATAATTATCAAAGAAGATGGCATCACCATATGGAAAGATTGCCCTTGACAGGCCGCCAATGCAAAACCTGCACCTGATCTAGGTCGACGAAGAATACGGTAGAAAGACAATAGCCTTGGTATAGGTCAGTAATGACCCAATTCGTGATGGAAAGAAGCAGAAGTTTGTACTAAAGGAGGAATCATTGAAACTAAATCATCTAAAAATCTTAAATATTCTGAGATTATTACCTGAAATGAGTAGATTGCTAACAACTTTCTCAATGCTTCAAGCAACTATTATACAACAAATTGCCAGATAACATTAAAAGAGGTACAAATTGGCTCTAAAAACATTTTTAATGGAAGGCTGATTTTATTCAGTGGAAGAACATTGAAATTACAATTTCTCTTGACTATGCTTCCTAAAAATATGTCTTAGATAAAAAGTAATGTTTTATCTTTTAAGTATGCAATTTAGTTCGTAAGTTTTTAATTTTATAGGCTTTGACAAAGCCCATATCTTTGTACAAAAACATAAAATACATATAGGATGTTAAGAAATTCTCTAAGTGTATGTCAGATCAATGAAGGCTCTCCTCAGCTCTTAATGTTAAAGAACTTTGCAAAAATTAAACTAGCAGTATTTTTTTTTTTTTTTTTTTGTAGTGTTTAATGCCCCCACTACTTGTGGCGCTGCAGGTGATATAGCAGGATAAAAAATAAACCTCATGGTATAGCAAACTGATGGTTAAAGAAACTGCTTTATAAACACCCATTACAATTCTAAACACACTTAGAATTTTGTCTTTTAAGTGTTCAAGATACATTTCTAGAATTGAAGTTTTCAGAGGAGTTACACAATGCTAATCATTAGCTGTGTACACTAAGCTAATAATAATGACTTGCTCTCAGGAATGTGATAAAAACAATGAATTTCTAAAATACAACAAAATTCTTGATTTTTTAATTGGAAGACATAATGAAATTATTAACTATTATAGTTTAGAGTTGCAATTGAGTTGCAATCAGCTGATGAGGAGGAAGTGATTTCTTGAAGCTAGTTCTGAGGTAATGAAATTGCCTCCTAATTCCTAATTTAATGAAATTGTATATTTGCAACTGCTTCTAGAACAATTGTTGAATGCAATTTAATATTCAATGTTAATGTATGCTAAATCTAGTCACACTTTGCATAAGAATAACCATTTAAGAACGTTAATGATAGTAAACTGGTATGATCTTTCTTAAAATAAAGTTTAGTTAATGAATTATTGAATTCTAAGTTGTTTGATAGCATATCCAAATAGACAAAAGAGTAACTGGTGCTAAATGCAAAGTGACCTGAGAGCATAGCACTTGTAGTCAGTGATCTGTTTGTTTGAATCTGTAAAACGCACAGTGAAAATCAATTAAACGCAATGGCTTAGCCAGCAACTTGGAGTATCATATGCAAAAGTGATTTACAGAGGTCTGTACTTCTGCCTCCCGTTCAAGAGGTCCCGAGTTTGAATCTCAGTTAGGGCGAGTTACCTGATAATGTCAAGTAGTAACTTTAACCTCCTTGGGCCCCAGGCTAATTTGAGCATCATTTGTCCAATTTCATTCATCACCCAACGTAACTTGCCAGGATTGCAAAAAAATAAATAAGCATTGTCAGTATTATGTGCACTTCCCACTTCGTTAAACATAGACAGGACAGAGAGAACTCAGCTCTGAACAGAGAGGTTATTCTACCCATGTCGTGGGAGGGAGGGATGAGGTGAGAGGAGATACTGTGACTCTGGAACCAGTAGCAACAGCACAGCAATTACAGGGTCCCTGCACTTACCAAATCGAAACACCCTGACAGGCACACTGAGGACTCCACCCCAAATAGATCCCACTCCAAAAATGGCAGTCTTTATTCGCTGGCAACCAGGTGATGATGGGGGTTAGTTTAAAGTTCCAGAGAACATAATTTTTCCCTGCCATACCGCACTGAAGCACCCTTGCAGACACTTCCAACTGTGAAACGGACCATTGCGGTAAAGAATGAATGAAATGATAATTGAGGACATGGAGGGAAAGGAAATTCAGAGGATGAAAGTAACCACTACAGCATGCAACCCAGGAAATCTCTGGGAAAAAACCCATGGGTCAGGATAGGTGGTTGTTGGGGATCAAACCCAGGATCTCTTGAATGTTACAGGGTACCACCTATATTCGGTTTTAACATAACTGAAATTAACAAGTAAATTCCAAGGATGTATCACCTCAAATGGGTACTGAGGATGAAATATTTTGAAATGTTATGTGAAGAATACTAAATAAAATGTATAGATACTTCAAACAAGACTTTTTTTAAAGTAAATCGTGAATAATGCTGCCAGAATGTATTTATATTCCATGAACATGAAACTCTGAATGTTCAGTTGTTTGTGTAACAAATGTCTATGAGCCTGCCAGGAAGAATAAGCAAGATCCCTTGAATCAGATGTAACTTTGAAAAAGAAATGCTTGAGAATGTGGAGTATAGAATGTATTTCAGAGGAGGACACTTTGCAACTGCAAGCTATGTGAGATCTATTGCAACTGCCAGCCCCCAGGAGGTAGTGAGAAGCAAAGTAATCACAGGAGGCTACAGGCCACAGAGTTGTGGATGTCCTTAACAATTTCTGGCTCAGAGATGCATTCTACAGTGGACAATGAACAACCCATTCAATCTAGCCATTCTCTAGGGTTCACAGGAAATGCTCTTTTCTTGGAGCAAGCATCTGCACCATCTGTCCAGCTCTAGCATGCACCACAAAACCTAGAAGCATGCCTGAGGTATGAGAAGGAAATGAAATGAAAGAAAGATTGGAATGAGGGAAAGGAAATCGCAGTAGATGAGATAACCTGCATTCAGCTAACATCCAGGTAAACACACAAAAAACCCATGGTTAGAGGAGACAGTTGTTGGGAATCAAAACTGGGATCTCCTGAACGCAAACCTCACTAATTATTATCAGGGAGCCTGTTTGAACATTCCTCACTAAAAAGAAGGCAAAAAAACAGATTCTGTCAATGAAAGTTAAGAGAATGGTGTAATGATTTGTGTATTTCCATTGTGCTGGCAGTGAATGAAAAGCAACTTAAAAGCGTACATTTATAGAGTTTCATATATTTGAATAAAACAAACTTTCTTTTACTAAATATTTTCAAGTGCTAGAATTATTGGGACATTTGCTTATCTGAGAAAATTTGTTCTCATATTTCTGGCCATGATTATCCTGAACCCCCAGCAACTCATACCTGCTTGCAGTGTGGCTGTATAATTTATGGTTTTACAAGCAAATACTTAAAAATTGACTATGGGTTTATGATCAGTATAAGAATATGTAGTAGTGTCATGTTATCTGTCTGTTTTTGGATGTGAATATATTTTGAATTGATTATGTATTGAAAATCAATACCAATTATTGTTAAATTCATGTGATGGAAACTGCAAGTTCAGATACACACATTTTCTGCGTCTAGCACTAAATCAATATAATAATATAATTTGATCATAGTGCAAATATTTAATAGTTGTCTTGATGTACACTCTGCTCATAAACAAAAGACTCTTTGTTCCTCAAGTCAGTTGAGGAATTTAATGCTATACCAGCATGTTGCCATGGTAGCTCAGTGGTAGGGCAACTGGCTAGAGATCAGGAAATCCGTGGTTCAAATCCCTGCTATAGCATTGAGTTTTTCAGTCTGACTCTACTTATCCAAAAGACTCTTCATTCAATATTACTGTCTCCCCACCTTCTGATATACAGGATTATTATTATTCTTCATATTTGAGAATCATAACCAGTATATAATGCAGTAGGAGCATTAAAATTTTTATTCATGGCATCTGCATATATTGTTATAAGAACAAACTGTACCACAAATGATTGTCTTTCATAACCAGGTACAGATTACTTTCCCTTTACAACATAACAGCATCCCTGCTATTTTATGATCATGTAACAAAATGTTAATTTTGTGAATATTTGCAAAATAAAAAGTAATTTTGATCTTCTTTGGTTAAGAAGATTATGATTAAGACAGTTTCATTGTTCACCTGTTGTTCCGGTGTTCCAATAGGTTTTGCTGGGATGACAAAGAAAAAAGCATAAAACTTCCACAGTGTATCCGGATTTGATAGTGTTTAAAATATTAATATGTCTAGATTTGAAATCTGTAAGATTTCTGAGGTTTTGACCTTCTCTTGGGATAATTGGAGTTTTAGCTCCAACAGATCCCTCAGTTATGCTCTATTGTACTCCTCTACTTACAAAAAACCTCCCTGGGCTACTCCTTTGTCTATGTTTTGTGGCTTAAGGTCCTAAAAGTTGAAGCAGCTCTACTGACAGAATAACAAAGCTGAAAAATCTGGAAGTAAGTGGGAAAGTAGCACTTATTCTGCATTTTATGCTATATAATATTGAATACATTAGCTTATTGAAGCAAAATGAGAAACTTTTAAAGAAAATACAATTTTCTGGAAAATAATGTCCCGAAAGATGCTACTTTATGAGTTAATAACATGATAATTTTATTTTGTGTTTATATTATTATGTCATATACTGTATATTATAATAACATTGCCTTTACTGTTCCTTAATGTTGAGTAATCTGATAGTTGTGCTTTATTTTAAAACAACAAATGTGTAAACACCATTTAGATTTTCTAATTGCATTAACTTATAATCCTATGGCTAGTTTTAAAAAATCAGCTGAAAAGTGTCCCATTTATAGCTTCAGAAAATATGGCCACAACAGTTAAGAGGCAACAGCATAATTATTATTATTATTATTATTATTATTATTTTTTTTTTTTTTTTTTTTTTAGGAAAAGTATGAATCGAGTTGAGTGATCAATTTTAGCCACAACAACTGAAATTTATAGAATCTTATTTATATATAAGGTCTGATACTAGCTCCACAACAGTAGGTATGGGAAATCCATTGTTGTTTTGTTACCAGTATTACTCCATTGTCATTCATTGACTATTCTCCCTGTCAGGCTTTTGCTTTTAGCTTGCAGTTACTATTTCATTTCTACTATTTTGTGCTATTCCTTCTGTATCATTTGTTACTTATTATTGACTTTTACTTGTTGCATCATTTGTCTGCTAATGAAAGTGGCATTATTCACTACAGTGTCATACCACAATTTGAAATTAACACTAATACATCCTATTGTAATGTTGACAACATCAGAAAGGTTTTCTTGGTCGCAGATTTCCAGCATATCAACTTAATATATTATTGCAATACCCAACACGGCCATGTGATAAGTGCACGATTTCATTAACAACTAAACATTTACAGAATGGTATTAGTGCCAAAATTAAGTACTTACCTTATTTATAGGGGAAGTTATTCACGCTGTTTTGAGACTTTCAGTGTCATTCTTCTCCTTGGCATCATCTGAAGTACAGCAAGACACTGATAATAGAATGAAAACTCCCTGGACAAAGGAGTTTGAAGAACAAAACAGTATGATAGGTTAAACATGGTTCTCTCTAGTGTAAAAAAAGTTTTAATTTGATTTTGGGAGAAATTTGTCCCCAAATTCTTTTTCTTAATGGTTTTATTGTCCACTTTTACTATATATGGCAGATATATAGTATTATGACATTGATGAGACATGAATTAAAATGATAATTGAAAACAAAATCATTTTCGGCCAGAATTGAGTACCTCCCTAGCACTTACCAGTTATGAGGAATGAGGAAACCCTGGAAAAATCTGTCAGGAAGGAAGAATGTTCTGGAAGGATTTGAAATGCAAATCTCAAATTCATGTCAGTCCTAATCCCCTCATTTTCTGTGCCCATGATTAAGAGCTTATGCTCAACTGAATTTTTATAGTCAGATTTAACGTTTTTTAACTGGTTGGTCATATCAGACAATGAATGAAATTGGTGAAATGATGATCTCAGGGTCAATGGAGCTTAAAGTTATTCAACATTCATTTTTTCAGGATAAGGGAAAACCCAAAAAAAACTTAGCCACATAATTCACCCTACGCAAGATTCGAACTCATGACTTCTTGAATGTGAGGCAGACTCACTACTCGCACACTACTAAGACGGGTTCAACCCTTATTGTTGGGCCACTAATTTTGATATAATGTTAGTTTATGTATGTCCTTACTTAAATAATCAACTGCATCTTAAGTAAACTAGTAATATTAAGTATATTTTAAAAAATATACATTTTTGTCTTATTGATTTTAATATTCAGTGCTTAATGTTTTAGAATGTTTCTAGCTGGCTAACATAGTGAACTGGTAGCTCATACGGCTTTACCAACCTTTGTACCACTTGGTGAGCATGTTTAGTGTTTCTTGATCTCTGTACATTATTTGTGATGTGCAAGTATGTTTAACATATCTGTTAGTATGATGAGCATGTGACTACATTTCTGGCTTTATGTATACCTGAACAAAAGAAATATGTTGTAATAGTAAAAGAAATAAATCATTCATGCTATTGATATCAAATTCATGGACAGCAAAGGAAAAAATAAATAATTGTAAGCTCAAGAAACATTCCATTCATAATGCATCTATGTTGTGAGCATTGTATGTTATTTGATTTCTAAATAAATAAATAAAAAAATAAGTAAGAAAAGAAGGCACTTTGCAATGTGGTGAGAAGCACCCATGTATAGATGTAAACATTATGTTCGTGACAAGTGTCGTTGTATCGAGTCACAAAACAGAGAAGCATCACTAAATATTAGGTATCTTCCTCGTCGTATACAGTGTGCTCATGGAAAATGAACTGTGCACATGTTTCAACTTCAAAGACAGAGAGACAGTTTTCAATACTCAAGTCAGTCGGATCAGTTAAAATTATTGTAATGCCTGTTGTCTTAAAACATAAATAAAACAAGCCATTTGTAATCCTAATGGCACTTTCTTTTAGGCTCTGTCATCTTTCTGTTATTGTGCTTCATGAAAAAACATGTTAAAGCAATTAGATGTTTCTGGTGTTACTAAGTGCTTTGCAGCTGCTCACGTGAATGTGTATGCGGTACAAAATAGTATCTAATAAAAGTCCTTTATACCTATGACTGGTCCTGTCCATCCTAATGGTCAACCTGTGTGCAAAACTCTAGTATTTTTAAAGCTCAAAATATAGTGTGTTTCAATAGGATACCCATTTTTACTTTCTCTACAACTTACAGTAAGTAGAGGAAGTTTGTGTTTGATACCAAGATTTCACCAGAAATATGTGTTTTGAGGCTCCCTGAACCTAAAGCATTTTATAAAAAAATCTGATGTGTTCCATTCACATGACTTTCTCTACATCTCTGTAACAAATTATTGTTAATAAGCTTATTGTTCTTTCTACATAAGGGTACAAGGTAGTGTGGTTGAAGGGCTTTAACAATTTGTCAAAATTAACCCCTCACATATCAGGAAGTTCTTAATGAATTTTCACGAAAAGTTTGTAGTATGTACAATAATAATCTGCATTTCTCCTGATGAACAGTTTATGATTTTATGTGCAAAAAATTATTTTTAAAAAATTATAATGTTGAGGAAAGAAAAGAAAATTTTCATGAAAAAACATGGATGACTTCATGTACAGCTTATTCAGAAACCTTTCAAAGAACAATATTCAAATTTTTTACACATGTTCTGATTATACTTATCTACTCTAACTGCCAGAATCAGAAGTATATGGCTCAAATTAATTATTTTAAAAAATACCACATTTGTGAAAAATAAAAAGAAGATTAAAATATCTCAATTCTCACATGGTTAAAAATTCACAAGTCTATAATGTACGATAGATAAATGTGGAAAATTTCAACATTCTAGCATCAATGGTTCCTGAGTAAGAGGTACATGTGTAACAGAAAATGTAATATCAAGAAAATTTAACTTAAAATTTTGCAGTGCTAATCTGACTTATTTCAATACATTCCAGGGTCATAATCATGTGAATCTTTATTCCTGGGCTCTGTCTGCTTCTCAGCATTCCTCCTATTGGTCTTGGTTTCTTTTGTGGACTGTTGGGCAGCTTGTTCAACATGAAAATTTCCCTCAAGTTTCTATCATCTTAGAAAGCAGAAAGATTGAAGATGATGTGGTGCTCTGTTCGGGAGCATTTAAAAGATTGCACACCATGTTTAAAAGGACATTTAAATGTTAAAAAATTGATGCATCATATTAAAAGTATATAAATTTCAAATCAGAAAACTTCAGAGAATTTAACTATGCCAAAAATGAAAATTGTCACTTTTGACCCCTTTATTATACTTGTACTCTTAACCCTTTCCAGACCGATTTATTTTCGATTTAAATTGCTTTTTGAAAATTTGTGCCATAGGCTGCACATTTGCCTTAAAAAGTTCATCCTACCTGATCTCTTATTGGTATCTCAGTTTTCTAAACTTCTAGAACACTAATGATCAAGATTTCAATGTCTCAGGTTAACCTAGGTTGGAATCCTTGCTACAATGCTATAGTGATAAAGGAAGGGATGGGCCCAGGTAAAATAAATGTTGATTCACTTACTTAGCTGTTGATGGAACCTTGGTAGCATTTTGGTGGAATCAAGTTCTGTATTTGCTAGAAAAAGGGTATCTTGGAAAGGATTTTATTTTTGTCTTTGCTTTTTCTAAGCCATGTTAATACAATCAAATTTACAGAAAACACCTAAATATACACAATGAAGGTAGAGAATTATTGAATGTTATCCTTTACCCATCTGAGACAACAAATATAGATGAAGATTCCATATGTCACTGTTGATCTGGAAAAGGTTAATGTCAATTGGGATAACCATGAGCAGAAATCATTCTTATTACTTGCTTCCTTGAAGTAGAAGGGGAATAAGGGAATACACTAGGCTAAAGCGATAGTCAAATCGTTGCAATATGATTGAAATTTATTTCTTTGCATGGTCAGGAGTAGACAAATTCCCATATGAGAAAAGTTTAGGTATTTTAAGACTGAAACAAATAACAAGAAATACTCGGAAATGGTAAACTTCACAAAAAAAATGTATGTGACACAAATTATGTATTTTAATGAGATCTACATTTTTTGTGTAGCAAGATTTTTATTGTTTCTTACAGTTTACTAGTTATCCAAAATTCATCCAGAATGAAAAGGATTTCAGAGGCTGTTTCCAGAAATTTCAAGATATACATTTTGCCATGTAAATATCTTTAATATATGGTAATTTAATCAAAATCGTTACAGCCATTTTTGAGAGAATCAAAATTTTCAAATGCCTTACTAAATTCAAAAGGGTAATTTAGGGTGGGGGGATGCTTCTCAAAATCTTTATGTTGCATTCTTGAAAGATACTAAACTTAAATACTAAGTTTGGTATTTTACCGGCTTTTTGTTTTTGAGTTATCGTATTTGCTGGGACACACATGGACTTTTTTCTAAAATGCCCTTTTTGGATACAGTGAAGCCTAAAACATGCATTTCCGGTGAAATCTCGGTATGAAATTTTTGGGTGGAGTGCAATACCTTCTCTACCTATGTACTATGCATAGAATCTGTATATGTATGTGTCTGTGAATAGTGCAACTCAAAAACAAAAATTTCATTAAGAATTAAGTACCAAACTTGAAATTACTAAATTGTAGGCCACCCGTTAGTCATTTTGAATAAATTATATTTCATTTAGTAAGATGTAATGTTACATCAGTTAGAGTAATTGATATTGGTGGCAAGATAAATGCTGACACAGTATGGCCTCATAAACACAAAGTTGGCATAAACATGGTTTTAGTCATAAAGACTCCGACAAAAGTGCAGATATACATAACAAAGAGACTAGACACAGACAGGATTTACATAGACCAACAAATAGTTTGCAGACATTCCAAAAAGGGTTTTACTACAATGGTATAGTTTTATTCAATTCACTTCCATCTCCTATAAAGGAATTACATATGAACAAAAACAAGTTTAGGTCAGAATTAAAAAGATACCTCATTACTCACACCTTCTATACAGGGAAAATTTCATTCAAACAAAAACTAATAATAATAAAATAATAATAATGCAGTGTTGTAAATATAATATAAATGAATATTCTAAAAATGCATTCTGTATGTATTAATTTTTGGAAACAGACACATAATTATAAATTATGCAAAATTGATATCTCTGAAAAATTCAATATCAGAGTTAATTTTTGTAACTAAATGTATTAATAATTGTTAAGAGTAATCAATAAATGTAATTTTTGACATGATCTGCACCCTAGAGTTGGACTTTTGTCTAATCTCAAAACAGGATCCACAGATTACAATGTAATATAACTAGGTCACAAGAGCCCTTACATATGAGCTACAGTGACTACCCCATACTGATGTGGGGTAGGAGTTACTACTGCCACTGTGCATCATTAGGGAGTAGTAAGTTCAGGTTAGAGCTACCTCATGCATGCATGCAGGTGTATTTGTCATAAGCAAAACTGTTAGAGCCATTTTTAACAAATTTGAAAGTTTCAAAAATTGTCCATGTAAAGGATAGTTGGGAGTGGGGGGGTGAGTGTTTTTGAGTTATGTGCATACACATACACACAGTTTTCTATAAGTGTTTTCTTCTTATTCAGAGGGCCTCAAAACATGAATTTTCAGTTAAATCTCAGTAATAAATTTGTATGTGAAGTGCGATACTTTCTCTATCCCCTTCTATATGGTCGAGAAAGTAAAAAGTGTGTTTTTTGTATGTTTTTGCATATGTGAAATACTCTTCTGCAAGAAAGTGCCCAACAAGCTTCCACGCTTTGCCATTATTTGCAGGGCAGGTATTCATACTAATCTCATGAAGAAAGTCAAGCATACAGGATCCTTTCTAGGGCTGAGGGAAGAACAGTAAGTTGAGTGGAAAAAAAAAACTAAACACACTTTAAGAACTGTATCAGAATGAAAATACAGGCATTCAATCAACAACTTCAAATACAGGGTGGTGCATAATGTATCTACCAATTTTGCTTGGTATTCCCGTTCAACTTGAGGTGTGCATGCACATGAATGATATGATCATACGGCTACAATGTTTGTAATTGGTACGCCATGGATTGTTGGCTCATACAGACAAGGATTGCAGCTGTAGAAGCCTTCATTGTTACGTGTTCTCTAACTGAAACACAGCTCTGCCTGTATCAACACTGGTACTAATGGCTGCTTAACTAAATGTTCAAGTCAGATGAAGCCAGCTTCTTCATCAGAGAGTTCGAGAACAAACACAATCAAAATCCTTTTAATTTATGAGCCAGGAAGTTGTTGTGTGGTGTGCAATTGGAATGTGTGGGATTATTGGTCCATATTTTTCCAAAGATTGTGCTGGTCATGCAATAACTGTAAATTGCATGTAGAAAGTTGCAACATTTTGTCATGCCAAAACTACAGGAATGACAGCTGAACAACGTTTGGTTTTAGCAGCATAGTGCCTATGCCACAAACTGCACATCAAAGCATGGTTTTTTTCTGAGTGTTCACCAATCGACTGTATTCCTGCTTTGGAGATTTAACTTGGCCTTCCCAATCTCCAGATTTAACAGTTGCAGAATAATTTCTATGGGGATAATTGAAAGAAAAAGTACACTGTTTGCAAACCATTAGGAGGTGAATGCCATTTCACGGGAGATGGCATGCCATAGAGGCATTTCCACGCCATCTTCAAGAATGCATAAATGGAGATGGAGCCACTGAGCTGATGTCAAGTAGTGTTGATGTAAGTGTAATATCCATATATGCAAATGTAAATTGTTTCACTTTTATTTAATAGTTCTATTTCTCAACCAAAATTGGTAGGTACATTATGTGCCACCCTGTAAAACAATGTTTTTCAGAAACACAATGAATGTGTTTGCAAACAAGCTCATCATTTTCAACACTTATAATGCAGGTAAGCAAAGCATTTATTTCTGTGTAGCATTTTGTGAATTTTAGTGACATTGCCAACGACGTGTTGGTTAATTTGGTTAGTGGTATCACATGTTCCAAGCACAGTCAGTCTAATTTAACTCCATACTCAGTGTGTAATGATCAAATCACTTTCTCTACACATTTTAATTTATTTTCTACAAATTATTCAACAAAAATTTGTTTTTCAATCTTCTGCCTTGTAGGCATTATAAATATTCAATATACATTTTATCATATATACACATGTGCATACAGAAGGTTGACATGGTTGTTTTAAAAATCATTTATTTTTGCCAGTCTTGATATTACATACTTTGTATATGAATTCAAGACAGGCTTAATATTTCAAATGAAACTGCTATTAAAAATGTAAATTAATAATAGTGAATATTTTGGAATTTATTAATGCATCAAATATTTTTATTTATATAAATTCTATATTTTAATTTCCTGTCATAAATTTTTGTTTATCTCTAATGGTTTGCTGCAGCTGCTGGCCAAGCAGGAGATTTGGGTTTAATTTCCAGTACCGGCGTGGGGAATTTTCCCCCGCTGGGAGACCTGGTTTGGAGTGCACTCAGCCTCATGAGGTCCCTGGGGGGCCAATTGAGGAGTTATTTTATTGAGAAGTAGTGCATCCAGATTGAGAAGACAGCATCAACCAGCCAGGAGGGAGTTGAGGTATTGATCACATTTCACCCTCCAGCACTGCACCCCATTCATGATGCCTTTGAGCCAAGATGAGGGATGCAGCGGCAGGGCGGTAGGCCAAGGTCTCTTGTGGACTGTTGTGCCATGGAGCTACGCTTTAGTTTACTAATGGTTTGTAGTTAAATAACATTGAGGGTTTAAATAGGACTTCATAGCTGCTTATATAAAATTCAAGTTATACATTTTATTTGTCACCCAAAAGCTCAACTTAATGATATTTTAATCCAAATTGTTGGAGCCATTTTAGAGAGAATAAAATATAATGAAAATGTTACAGTCTTATAATATATAAACACATTATAAAGGACAGATAAATGGAATTAACATTTAAGTCAAATAAACAGTAATTATTTGTTATCATAAATTGAAGTATTTTAATCAAACTTCCTGATGAGATGGGAGGGAACTTAAGAATCAATATTTGCATTTTATTTAATAATATAATAAAAATAGAATATATTCAAAGTAATAGAAGTAAGAAGGTGGAGGTGGTATTCAGATTGACATATAGGAACAATGTACAAGTATCAATTCTACTAGATGCATTTAGTAGAATACTAGCTATATTCTACTAAATACTATTCACCAAAGTTACATAAACACTTTGCTTTCATGTGACAAAATTCTTTTATTATGAGCACTATTACTGCTTTCTTTGAAAATATTTAAGTTTAAAAAATACTTCCCTGACAGGAAAGTAATTCTTCTTTAAACACCCAGGAAATGATTTAATGGGAAGGGGAAATCCCCCCATCCTCCCTATTAATTGGAACCTTGGTTCTAAAGACTCATAGTTATGATTCTTTCACCTGATTGATGACGTTTTAGCAACAGTTGCAGAAATTCTAATAATTAAATTATAGTGAGCTTCCTTCATAGCAAAAAATTAAATAAATGCAGGCTTTATTTGTTCTAGTATTGTTTAGTGTGAGAATGTTCACTCCTAAACTATACATTATTAAAGGATATAACAAATATTTGGAAAATGTTCAACCTGGCTGACCAGATCTGCCTTGTTCCTTGTCAGATCTTTATATCAATATAACAGTCTTAAATTATGTTTTGTGTTGAATGAGACACCCAGTAGATAGTAAATCAGCATCTGTTCTAGAGGACACTCAGGTGTAACCGTTGAACTGCTTGTAGGCCAGGTATGCATCATAAGCATGGAGAACACCCAGAATTATACCCATTATCTGTAAGAAATACATAGCTGTAACAACATTCCGATTGTATTTTCTTCCATGCAGTTTACTTAAATATATACAAAGTATGAAATAACATATTATAGAATGATCATGATCATAATTTGTTTTGCTCGTAGATGAAATGTTAATGGTAACAAGATGATTAGCTACCATGCTAATGCAGGAAATAAAAGTCATATCTATTATCTAATTATGCATGGCAGTCATCATAATATCTAACATTAATCTTTCAGAAAAATTATCTTTTTCAATGCTTCAATGTTTGGCAGGTAACAAATCACTTCTCAATCAATCTGGAAAAAGTAACATGCAACTGAACTAATTCATCAACCAAATTAATGGGGAGCAGCAAGAAAAATAAGTGACTGTCACCAAACTGCTGAAGAAGAGGGTGAATGTCCTGGAAAACGTTTCAGTGTTTTTTTTAACATATTAAGTGGAGATTTTTAAGTGTAAATAAGTGTGACTCAATATAACTCCAACATGAATGCCCCAATTCTTATGATTTTATATCTCATCTGTATACATTGCATTTTATTCAGCATAATGGTAGTACCCCTCTCACAAAAAGGTATAGCTATGCTTGAAAGAACTTACATAGATTGCAGTCATGGCAGGATACACCTGGAAGAATGGTGTAATGAGATACAGCGGCCACAGGAAAACGATCACCCAGTAGGAAAGGCACGATGAAGATGAGAGGTACAGGAAGGCAGCAAAAGCGTTGAACACCGTCTCCTGAAGCACACATTTCAATGCATTATACTTCATTTAATACTCATACTTGATATATCTATTCCAAATGAATACAGAAAGAATATAAATTAGCTAAAATACAAAACCAATATAAAAGTTTGTCATAATATCCATACATGAGGATCAAATTTATTTGAATCTTCCTGCAAGACAATTTGAATTAATAAAGTCAGTAATATAACAAAATCTCTCACATTACTCCAACAAACAACTCTTTGACTGCCCCCATGGTCGAGTGGTCAGCGAGCTGACTTCTCACCCTGAGATCCTGGTTTGATTCCTGGATCTGGGGCAGGAAATTTTTCTTTAACCAGAATTATTCCCTATCCCCCACAGAGTCTGGAAGTATGAATGTGAATGTGTGTGTGTGTGTGTTTGAGGAAAATGAAATGATTTAAACCCAATGTAAAGAACCTACAGACAAGTTGTTTCTAATGGAAAGCCCCCAATATGACCTTAAATGTTAAAGGGGCTATATAAATGAAACAATAAAAAAAAAAAAAACTCTTTATTTCTTCTATAAATGGATTACAATCAAAATATGCACACAATTGTCTTTTGTTCAATGCTTTCATAACAATTATGCTGTATAGTTTCCTTTCAGTATTCACAATAGCAACAACTGCTACTGCTCGCTATGAATTTCCCGTTGAAATTCCCTCAAATGAGTCTCTCAGCTGCATGCTAAGCATCCCAACCTGAAACTGAACCCTAGGCAGAGCTTCTTTCCGTTTTTTATACCAGTCAATCATGTAACAGAAAATTTCCAGAAGCATTGATTGTGCAAAACCACCACCGGCGTCACGAACTCACTCAGGTGAAACAATGCAGGTTTTGATGTCAAAGAACCTTCCGATAGCACACATATTCACTCACACAGGTGTAACTTGCCACCAGCAAATGCATCCACTAACACAATTTAAGTATGTGAATTTAGTCCAGAAACTCAGAAGAAGAATGCATCACGTAAAATTCCAATATAAGAAAAATGTCAGACCTCTGGACCTTAAGAAGTTGATTTACTATTCTTTAATTTGTCCAATTTGGACCTACTCCTGCAACACATGGGATAACAATGGATGTCAACAATTAACTATGACTTAAAAAGTAAGCCATTCACACGCATTTGGCAATTACTGCTGCAGGACATAGTCACAGAATTCAGGAGCATGCACAGTTAACATCTATCTCCTACTCAAATGAGCAAATGCTGTTATGTGTTCCCATGATGACCTATTATTTCAATGATATAACATATGTATGTGTCTGTGTGGGCATCATAGCTCAAAAATGAAAAGTCTGCAACATGAATATTTTCAACAAAATCCCCCTCACCCCCAACTACCCTTTACATGGAAAATTGTTGGAAAATTTTTATTTTCTCATAAATAGCTCTAACGATTTTCATTAAAATTCCTTATGTTTAAGATATTTTTATGCCAAACGAAATGTATATCTTGACTTTTTTGGGAATAGTCTCTAAAGACCTCTTCATTCTGGATGATTTTTACATAACTGCTAAACCTTAAGAACTATACAAAAACATATTGCACAAAAAAATGTAGAGCTCATTAAAACACACAATTTATGTAATATATATTTTTGTAGAGTTTACCATTTTCAATATATTCCAGATAATTGGTTTCAATTTTAGCCACCTAAAATTTTCTCAAATGAGAAGATATCTTTCTTCTCATTTGTCTTGTGTTTACTCCTGACAAGCTAAGAGATTGGAATATCAATTGTTTCACACAGCAACCGACTTTTAAAGAACGAGACTATCACTTTAGTTTGTGCATTTTCTTATTTCCCCTCTACTTACAAGGAAGCTTGTAATAAGACTAATTCTGCTTATGTTTATCTTGATTAGCATGGTGTAGATAACAGATTAATATTTTAAATAAAAGGTTTGTTAACCGAACAGCTAGAGGATATCATGTGAATGGAACACATTAGAATTTTTTCCCGGGTTCGATTCCCGGCTGGGGTGGGGAATTTTTCTCTAGCCAGAATTATTCCCTATCCCCCACAGAGTCTGGAAGTTTGAATGTGAGTGTGAATGTGTGCGTGTAAAAGAACCTTCAGACAACGAGTTGTTTCAAGTAGAAAGCTCCCGATATGACCTTAGATGTTAAAGGGGGCTATACAAATGAAAAAAAAAAAAAAAAAAAAAAAAAAAAAAAAAGCAAGCCTGGACAGCTTATCATACTATACTGCTTCCAGGCAATCATGAGAATTAACTGAATATCAAAAGGGCTGTAAAAGAATAACAAAATGTTGAACAATTTGAAGCACTAATTACAGATGTTTCATAAATTACTCATTGCACAAAAAAAAAAACTTATTGGAAAAAAATTGTGTGTTCTAAGAGAGATTCATTTTTTTGTGTATCATTTACCATTTACAATTTATACAAAAGTGTACAAACTTTCTTTCAAATGAAGGGGACTTCACAGGCTATTCCCGAAAATTCAAGATATACATTTTATTTTATTTTCAATGTAAACATCTTTAATATGTGGCATTTAATTAAAACTGTTAAAGCAAGTTTTGTGTCTTAAAAAATGTTGAAAATCCTCCATATTAAGGGTAGTTTGGGATGCAGGACCTTTTTGAAAATCTTGTAACATCTTTGGAAGACACTTAATGTAAATATCAAGTTTTGTAAGTAACCAACTTTTCTTTTCAAGTAATACTGTTCACACACACACAGACTTTTTTCTAAAACTCCTTTTTTGTATTCAGGGAATTACAAAGCATCTATTTCCAGTAAAATCTGGACAATTCCAGGTTCCAAATCCCGGCAGTAGCATTGCATTTTTCAGTCTTGTGTACTATCCATGGCTTTTGTGAATAACAAATTTAATCAAGATATTTTATAAAAAGGTATCAAAGTCATTTGTAGAGGAATTTGGATCATAGTTTCTAGCTACTAATGGTGATATGGAGAGTAGTTTCTTCTCAGTGATAATGCTACAATAAAACATTGTAAGAGCTTCACCCCAAACTCAAAATGTGTATTAATCTAGATGTGACCTTAATGAGAGAGACTAAAATAGTACAATGTAGATGAACTATTATACTTACAAACCAAAATTTTGCATGCAAATATTGTAAAAATGAATATGCATTAATATATACGTTACATCGCACTGGGCCGCGCCGCGGCAGAGTGGTTACTATAAATAACACATATATTAACATTGTAATAAACCAAATGAATTAAAATAATCATTTCCATTAGTACGAATTATAGATACTAAAATTGATAAACACTCGCCTCTCGCCTAGGCGGCCCGGGTTCGGTCTTACGCAACCGCATGTGGATGCAGGGGTGGGATTTTTCCGTTTTCCCCCGCCATCCCATTCGACCGGTGCTCATGTATCATCATCGTCACGGCCTGCGGTAGCCATTTGTAGTAAAAGCGAGCGTTAAACTCTATCAAAACAAAGTTACAGCGCACTGCTCTAATACCATTACGTACAGCACGCATAGGATTTTCCTAAAATTTCTATTGCTAGACATACGTTTAAGTAAAAACAAATGTTTCCAACACTTATGCTAGGTATTCCTGACAAACTAATTCAAACTGGCTGACGAGGAAGTCCGAATGTGCTATCATTAACACTAAAACTATTAAATCGCATTGTTTTAACAAAACTTAAGATTCGAAATCGGATTTTCATAATTTATTTCATAGAGGTACGCTAATTGTAAATAGTTTAAAAACCTTTTGGAAATAGCCCTGCGTAGTAGTTTTTTAGAACATTTTGGTACACTCACTTGGTAAAACATCAATAACTTTGTGAATATTAATGTTAGAGAAGAGACCTTTTATTTTTTTTTTTTTTTTTTTTATTTTTTTTATTTTGATCGGAAAGTTTTAATTTAGCTTTTGGCAGCATTGCTTTATTTTAAAAAAAAAGCATAGCTTTCCTTCTAACCAACAGAAGTTATATATTTTTCACCAATCAACAGTAAGGGTATTGCTGAATATATTTTCAAAAATGTAGCTCTTTATCTTAAATAGTTGCTGAGATAATGGGTCAAACTTTAACATTGGCAAGATAGGTCATTATTGACTCCCCTAAAAGCAACAATAATGATTGTGCTGTACGATCTAGTAGGTAATGTATACTTACAAATAATGAAGAACGCAGCAGTCCCAAAGACTTGTGCGAGAAGACGTAACAGAAAAGGAGGAGGGCCGAGGTCAGGAGACACGATGAGATGGACGTAAGGAGTCCCGAATACACAGCACCCAATATGGGGATGTGATGATACCCATAACCCAGTAGTAATGTTTGGCACAGCATTGCCAGAATCACTTCTGCTAGTTTGAGACGACCAGGAGTAGTTTTGAGAACTTCGAGGTGAACACACGAGCAACACCTGATCCCACCGCTGCCACCACCAGCAGGAACTGTGATTATCCTAGTGCCGCTCATCTGCAAGCAGTTCATTTGACATAAATATACATGTTTCTTTTTAAATGTTTCTTCCTTTTGCCTAAGTTATAGGAAGTATTGTTTTCACTAAAGAAATTCAATGCCCAAATTTCATTGGAAGTATAATTTATGAGGCCATTTGAGTGAATAAAAACAATGCATTTTCACTTTTTCTACTTCGTATATAGCACATAGGTACCCAAAAATTCGATATCAAGATTTCACCAGAAATACACGTTTTAGGGTCACCTTAATTAAAACAAGTGTTCTAGAAAAAGGTCTGTGTGTCTATGAACAGGAACAGCATAACTAAAAGATCGAAAAAACAATTAAATAAAAAAAATTATATTTAAGCTCAACATCTCAAGGATGTGACACGCAACAAAATCCCCCAACCCAAACTACCATTGAATGGAAAAAAATGGTTGAAATTTCTTTGTCTTAAAAATAGTTCTAACGATTTTGATTTATTTACCGTATATTAAAGATATTTATATAACAAATAAAATTTATATTTTGAATTTTCTGGGAATAGCCTCTGAGGACCCCTTTATTCTGGATGAGTTTTGCAGAATTTTGCATAATGGTTAAACAGTAAGAGATAGATAAAAACTTGCTACACAAGAAAATGTAGATCTCGTTAAAACATATAATTTATCTCATATACGTTTTTATGTAGAGCTGTCCTTTTCTGAGATATTCCTAGTTATTGGTTTCAAGTTTAAACTACTTAAACTTTTCTCAAACAGGAAGTGACGTTTCGTTTCATCTCTTTTGTTTTATTGGAGGCCATGAAAAGCGAAACTAACTCCAATCGTTTCACATAGGACCAGCTTTTGAAAGTGTATTCTCGTATTTCCCTTCTACTTACAAAGAAGCAAGTGATAAGACAATTTCTACTGTTTGCCTTGATTAGCATGACGCAGATTAAGAAATAATCTTTGGTAAAGAAAGTTAGAGAAAGTCATGTGAATGGAACACAATAGATGTTTACTATACATGGTGTTCCCGAACCGTTTGCATAACGCGCCAATAATGCTGGTTTATATTTCGGAGGTTTCACATTTTAGGCAGTTACGAAATGTGACACTGTGCACATTTACATATAGTACAAAGGTTTACTACGTATTATATTATTTAACTCTGCATGATCTAATTCAATATATCTAATAAAAATCTGATGTGTTCCATTCACATGACTTTCCCTGCATCTCTGCAACAAATTATTGTTGAAAAGCTAATGCTTCTATTTATTTCATTTTCATCGAGAAAAAATTAGCAGAAATAATCTTATTACTTGCTTCCTTGTAAGTAGAAGCGAAAAAAGGCGGCACTATAGGTTAAAGTGATAGTCAAAAGCTAGTTGTTATGTGGCTGAAGTTCCTTTGTATGGACAGGAGTTGATACATTCCTGTATGAGAAAGATATATGTTTTTCAAAGCTGAAACCAAAAACAAGGAATATCTAAAAAACGATCAACTCCACGAAAAAATGTATATAACATAAATTGTGTGTTTTAATGACCTCCACATTTTTGTGTGGTATGTTTTTGTTTATCTCTTACAGTTTAGCAGTTGTTATACAAAATTCCGTAAAATTCATCCAGAATAAAGTAGTCTTCAGATGCTATTCCCAGAAAATTCAAGATATACATATTATTTCACAGGTAAATAAATATCTTTAATATACGATATTTTAATCAAAATCGTTAGTCATTTTTGAGAAAATTAAAATTTTCAAGAAAATTCCATGTAAAGGTTAGCTGGGGGTGGGAGGATTTTCTTGAAAATCTTCGTGTCGCATTCTTGTAAGATACCAAACTTAAATACCAAGTTTGGTATTTAACGGTCTTTTTATTTTTGAAATATGCTGTCCACAGACACACACACAAACCTTTTTCCAGAAATGCTTTTTTTGGATTCAGGGGGACCCAAAACACGTATTTCCGGTGAAATCTCGGTATCAAATTTCTGGGTGCATTACAATACCTTCTCAATAGACTAGGTACATAGTACGTGTAGAGAAATTAACGGTATTATTACTAATTAATGTTACCATCACACAAAGAATTACTGAATATTATAAGAGTTTTCATTTTATAATGCTATACGAAGTGTATAATTAATGAAACACAGTGAGATCGATGTAATTATCAAAGCTAAATGCTTGCTTCGTACGTGGAGACAGCATTTGTAATAACAGAATGCTTTTAAATAACATAGCTGAAACAGAACCTCGTAGTCGTACGTATTGCAATGATAAAACAGCAGAGAAATTTTACCATCCGCAAATTGCTTTTAAAGTTTTCCATGAAGTATATATAATTAAATTAAAATAACTTAATGGGCTAAAATATAGTTTTATTATTCATGCAAATGTATAACATATTTAACGTTTTCAAAATCTTTAGGGCTATTTTGAAAAAAATAAATCCTTTCATAAAATCCTACCTGGTGTGTTCCATTCATTTATCTTTCTCTACATCTCTGTAACAAATTATTGTTAAAAAGCGTATTGTTCTCTCTACTTCATGACTATCGAGATAAACATGAGCAGAAATTGGCATTACTTGGTCCCTTGTAAGTAAGGGAAAAAATCTAATGTGTTCCATTCATGTGATGTCCTTTAACTGTTCGGTAAACAAACATTTTATGATTAGCATGATGTAGATAACAGATTAATCTTTTGAGCAAAATGTTTTTTACCGAACTGCTAGAGGACATCATGTGAGTGTAACACATTAGCTTTTTTTTTTTATTAAGCTTCCATGAAATACCTTGCCTAGCTCTATGCACTGTGACTGTTTTATGTATATTTTACGCCAAGTTAATAACTGGAGAAAAAGAGAATAATTACTTACATTCTGCGTATCACGTATTTCACATCAGCGTGAACGACTGCGACTGATGCAGCTGTGGAAAGCATGGCAGTATAAATAGCGGCCATCTCCTACAGAGAAACAATACTCAGGCTGCAACTTTTTTCTCCGGAAGCAGGTGACGTTTGTATCTCGTGTGCGACTCGCATTCGGGAGGTCGTGGGTTCGATTCCTGTGGCCATTGAGTTTTTTCGGGATTTCTCCGGGTTGCAGATTCATTACATTCTCCGAATTTCTTGTCCATCATTTCCTATTCCCATCACTTCCTTGGCATGTGTTTCAGGGTTGAAGGACCATGCAATGGTATGTAGGTTTATTCCTGGCGTCATTAATCCTAATTATATCCTATTTCTAATGTTGTTGGCACGTAGTTTTCTATTTGCAGAAGACAAGCATATTATCACCCGTTAAAATAATTGTAGCTAGCATGCTTAAGGAATTCCTTCTTTCTTTCTCGTTTACCCTCCTCGTATGTATAACTTTGGTGATAGGACCCCAGGATTTTGGAGCCAATGAATATGCTAACAATAAGTGGACTAGACGCCCTGGGGCCAGACGCCTATTGAGGAACAGAGGCTCTGGATCAGAGAGAAACCAGGAGGGAGATTAGCATGGTATGAATGTGAGGAAATGTGAATGTAAATGGCATGTTATTTATGAACGCTCTTTAACTGTTATGGTTCTCAGCGTCCCATTTTATATTGGGCGTGAAAACGCTTAATTTTGCTCAGAGGCCTCTCTATCAGGCTTGAGGAAAAAATCCATCGTCCTTAGCCGGGTTTAAAACCGCGATCTTGGGTATATGAAGTTAGCATGTTAACCACTACACCACGGAGGGGACAGAATGTGAGGAAATGGCTAATATGAGATTGCGGTGATTTTTTTAATGCCCACTTTTACTACAAATGGCACCGCAGGCGATGGAATGCAGATGCAGCACCGACGGATTGCGATGGCCGGGAAACCGGAGAAAACCCGCCCCTGGGCCGCTCGTTTTGTCCATCACAAATCCTAATTGCGGTCGCTGGGATCAAGGTGAGAGGCGAGTTTTTATTGTGTTAACGCCCGCTTTTATTACTTATGGCAACGCAGGCGATGTGAGGTGAGTGGTCTAACAACTCGGCCACGGCGCGGCCGCAGTGAAATGGGTGACAGGAAAGATGATTATGGAGCATTTGGTTGTTGAATTAATGGCAGGGGGAATCGGAGGAACCAAATAAAAAAAAAAAAAAAAACCGCACAGACGCCGCTTCGTTTACCATAGAACCTGTATGTAGTCTCCTGGAAATAAACCTGGGACGCCTAGGTAAGAACGAGCGGTGTAATCACTCGGTCGCGGGGCCGCTAAAAGGATTCTTAAAAATGCACAAAATAATGAACTGTAACATTTTTGATATTTTTTCTTTCCTCATTTCTTTAAATTGTTCCTTGGTGAATATGAAATGTGACATAAATAATTTGGAAATAATGGAAATCGAAAAAGCTTTGAAGTGCAAGATTAGACGTGTCAAAATATCGTTTATTCGCTGTACAATATGGTATTAGTATAACATTCTATTGTGAAGTACCTATTATCTTCTTGTAGTGCAATCATATGCTGTTAAATGCATAGTGAGCAAAATGACTAGGTAATGAATAATAACATTTCATTGTCCGTAATTTTTCCGAATTATAAAACATAGATTTATATATAGAGTGGAACAAAATGTGATTTACTTTACTGTATATAATGAAGCGAGGGGAAAATAGCCATAGTAAAGCAGTTAAAAATACTTTTAAAATTAAGTTGGCATTGCCTTTAGTAAACTGCTATCAAAAGGCAATTTAAAGGTTGCTCCTAAAATCATGGTGCTTGGTAGAGATTCGAACTGCTATGCGCTTATACATGAACAAGTTAAACGTTAATCATATTTATTTTTATTAATAATGTACTAATTTGTATAAAATGAATTTATATTGTGTCATTTCAAAGTCAACATGACAAATGACAGTTTAGGTAACTTTCTATTAGGTTGGTACTGGTAGTTTCCTCCCTTCTTAAACCAACTGCGGGAATTCAAACAGTTGAATGGGGCACGTATCTCGAGTTCGGTTCAGTAAAGTGCCGATATGAACATTACCATTCTGTGTAATTTTTGTCAGTGTGCTGTAAATGAGAAATTCGGTTTATTTATTCTGTAAAACGTATTCCTTCCGGTCTGTAGTGATAACAGTTTGTGACACCATCAGAGCACCCTCATCAAATCTCCTGGAGGGTGGAGATCATCAACCACCACAACCATTCAAGAAACATCTCATCAGTCACCTCTAGTTTTGCCGCATGGTATGTGGACATAGCAACATTTTTAGTATGTATATTGGGCCCAGATACTCAAAGTGCAATATGATCATTTTAGTCAATTTAAACAAATAATTTTAAAATGTTCACATTCAGAAGATAGACATGTATCCCGGGCTTGGGTTTAGGTCATTGGGCAAAATAAACTTAGGCGCCCACTTCCTTTAACAGTGTCCCGGCATCCTTTATACAGAAAAAGCATTAACTGCACGTATCAATTTACTAAAATTCCTGTTTTTTGTTTTTATTATTATTATTATTATTATTATTATTATTATTATTATTATTTCCGTTCCTTTAGCGCAGTGCCTTTGGCACGGGGAAACCGGGATCAATTCTTGAGTTGCTTTATCATCACCATCCCATGAAAGGGAAGTGACGAAGGTCGAATTACAGCCTCTTCCACAGTTCAGTCCCAGCCATTGACCGATCTTCGGGTCATACTGGTCATTATTGTAATTATAATGTTAAAGATATACATATTTTCGATTGACCATATCTCGAAAAGAAAAGGAAGTTTAACATAATACAAAACATTTGTTACTTTCTTTACTACGTAGAGTAAGTGGGGGAAGTAACATATTCCGCCCAAAAATTCAATACCAAATTTCACAGGAAGTACAATTTTTGAGACTCCTGAAATAAAAAAAAACATTTTGAGAAAAATATTTTTATTTGTGGTGTACAGCATAACTCAGAAGTCAGTTAAATACCAAACTTCATATTTAAGTTTAATACCCTCTAAAGATACAACACAAATATTTTAAAGAATCCCCAACCCAAATAACCCATTGCATGGAAGAATTCAAATTGTTTATTTTCTCAAAAATGATTATTGATTTGTGATTAAAATACTAGGTATAAGAATGAGAAATATGAATAAATTGAATGTTCTAATAATTTGTAAAGTTCTCTCTATTTGAAAGCAATTTTGTACATTGAAAACATACTGCACAGAACATTTTAGAACTCTTTAAAATACACAGTTTATTCCATTTTTTTTTTTGCTATAAATGATTTCTAGGATATCCATTATTAATTGTTCCAATTGTTTAATACTTGTCATTCTTTTAAAGCCCTTTGGATATTCAGTTGCTTTCCTCAATTGCACTGAAATGGTATGGAATGTTAAGTCCAATATACAGCACTAGTTCTTAAACATTTAACTAAATGGAAATGACATGTTATTTATGGATGCTTCTTAACTACTGTGGTTCTCAGCCATTATCCCCTTTGTATCCTAATGAAATGTGTAATGTAACTTTTGTAAAAACAATTTGTGTACCAAATAATAAATGATACAAGAGTAGTAGTAATGTGAATATGGCATTAGAATTTTTTCCCTTTGTGTTGGTTTAAGCTAATTATATCAAAAATGTACAAAAGAAATTACTTTTCAGTTTTATTTTCATTTTACAGTGCACATATTACTATCTAAAAAAACTGTGCACTCAAGTATGCAGTAGAAATAAAGGTAACCATGACCTAATTGGATCATATCTATAGTCAAAACGGGCTGTTATTTTTCTTTCTTTTTTCTTTTTTATCAAGTTAAATATTAATGCATAAGCATAATATTTTATCATTTTTCAGCAGCTAAGGGCAGAAGATTCACATTCTCCCATTAAGATATTTATGAATCCTATTAAGTGGTTTGTCAAAGTTCTTGAAGTAGATTACATAATGTTACAATAGATTTTTGGCAAATTATTCAATGCGTCTATATTTGTAATTAATGGAAAATATATGGACTTTTACAGTTGAAGAAAGTTACAACTGTAGAAGTCCATATATTTTTTCTTCCTCCTGAAAATTCATAAGTTTTCATAAAAACCACAAAATTAGATGAATTGATTTCTGGGCTTGTAAGACCATGGTTTCTAGATATTTCATTTACTCATGCGGTAAACTGGTCAATAGCAACATGGCAGAAGTCTCAGGTGCAACCATCACAAGTCTAGGAATCTCTTCAACCAGATGATACAGGGCAGTGAAAGCACCAAACTTCATAAATTACAAAATGCTTTGTATTAATTTTTTTTTCCCCACACAAGCCGTGTGTGGGCCAGGGGTTGGTTAGGTGGAGTCAATTCCATAGCTGGGATTTGAACCACAAACCTCCAATTTCTAGCCAGTTGTTCTCATCACTGAGCTACAAAATGCTTTATGACTCAAACACCACACCCACTATAGAGCTAGGAGCAGCTGAGGGAATAGGGCAGATTCGGACATGACTCTTGAAACCTGTCTAATCAGGGAATTGAATACAAGGGTTGGAAGGCTTTAATAATGGCAACTATTTATTTACAAATGATACAAAAGGGATACATGTAACCAAGTTTTACTGTATTTCAAAGTAGTCACCAGCATTGTGTACAACCCATTGTTAGTGACATGAGAATCTTAAGAAACCTTTAAGAGCACTTAAGTTGATAGTTTGTATGGAACGGTCTAATGCCCTTCAATTCTCTGAGACAATTCTGAAGTGAATGTCACAAAATGGTTCCTTCATCTTTGGAGTAAAGTCAAAGTCACAAGAGCTGAGTTCAGTTTAGCTGCTTCTTTCTCAAAGCTGGTTACAGGTTGTGTCCCAAAAATGAGCAACAATACTGTGCATTGATGGTCTGCTGTGGAGAAATGTGATGTGTTAGGATAACCCCATCAGTTGTACATGAGAAGTACCATAACTTTCATCTTGCACATACAATGCAAGCAGTAGCTGGTTTGTTCAGTTGGAGTTGGGAAGTGCACAATCTACCACACTCCCCAGACCAGTTACTCAAGTCTTTGACTGATTCCGAAGTTGAAGGAATCACCACTTTAGTATTTGCTTTAGAACTATTCCAGAGTTTCATCAGATATTAGATTGCTTCATTCAAACTATCAACACAGCACATGCTGCTATGAGGATTCTACAATTTCCACACTGCTACCAATGGGTTGTGCACAATGCTGATTATATTCTGTCAAGGTAATGAAAAAGCTGTACAGAACTTTGTGGGCACAACTATTGCAGATTACATCATTCTTCCTTCCCCCTCATGTCCATGTGACATCACACACACACACACACACATTGCAAGGTTTTTGTCAGTGGTGGGAGAGAGGGCATTGCAAGCAGCAGTCAGTGATCTCAAAAATTATGGTATACTATTTATTGTAAGAGAATATAAACTGAGTATTATTAACAATAGTGTCAGGACCTTAAGTACCTAAGTTCTCCTCTGTTAAGTCCCTTAGAGGACAGGCTAGAGAGATTGTTGCCACTTACTTGGGAAAAAAAACAAACATTTTTCTCCATCTAATTCAGCTATGCACACCCACATTGTAACAATGATAGAACCGTGGTGACAAACTCTACCTCCATCCCCACCTTTCCTAAAGCAGGAAGAGGGGGAGCAGTTGAAGTTATGAGCTGTGCAGACTAAAATGGCTTAATATTTTTAATTACCTTGACAAGCTGTACTTTGAAGGACAATAAAACTAGGTATTACCCATCTCTTTTGTATGTTGCAAATAAATAGTTGACACTATTAAAGTTTGTATGTAATCCATACTCAAAATTATAAATCTATAACAAAATTAATGGAAATCTTAAGCAGGCAGTCTCTACACCTGGCAATTCACCTAGAATTGATAAACTAATTGTACAGATTCTAAATTGTCATATACAGTGCTTCTCATATACAAATTGGCTGGGGTAAGTTAGCATATATGTAATGTAGATTGACCAACCAACTTGTACGAGGGGCATACTGAAAGTCATGAGCAACCCATTGTAAAAATTTAAATTTCAACAATATAATGAAACGAATTGCAGGATCGTAATCTACAGACTTTAAGCCACATGCTGACATATTGTGAAGTCATTAGCTTCTATCACATGACCACAGATGGTGTTTGAAAAATGGCTGACATTGATGTTTCGTTTCGACAGCGTGCTGTCATTGAATTCCTTGTGAAAGGAGGAAAATCTGCTCCTGAAATTCATCTCAGACTTCAACGTGCATATGGAGGTGTCTGCATGGGTGCCAGCAGTGTTAGAAGATGGGTGAAACATTTCAAAGATGGAAACACGAGTCTGCAAAATGCGCCTCGTAGCGGGCATCCTCGAACTGCCTCTACAGAACGCAACAAGGAAAGAGTTGATGAGCTCATTACAGGAGATAGGCGTTTCACTGTGAATGAAATTGCTGCGCAACTTGGAATATGACATAGTGCAGTGCAAGAAATGATCCACAGCTTGGGTTATCGAAAAGTCTGTGCCTGTTGGGTCCCCCGTTTATTGACTGAAGACCACAAACTTCAGAGAAGAACCATTGCACAAAAGCTTCTTCAGAGATTTCATAATAAAGGTAATGAATTTTTGACATGTATTGTGACTGGAGATGAGAGCTGGTTCCATCACTATGAGCCAGAAACAAAACGTCAGAGTATGGAATGGCACCATTTGAACTCATCATCGAAGAAGAAAGCGAAGACAGTGCAATCTGTAGGAAAAGTTATGGGAACTGTCTTTTGGGATGCACAAGGCTGCATTCTGGTTGACTTTCTTGAACCTGGACAAACCATAAATTCTGCTCGCTACATCAAGACACTTCTGAAGCTTCGTCGGGCTTTGCGTGATAAACGCCCTGGAAAGAGGATCATCCTTCAACAGGATAATGCGTGTCCGCATACTGCCCGTGCCACTATGGAGAAGATCAGGGCATTAGGGTGGGAAACTCTTCCACATCCTCCCTACAATCCCGACTTGGCACCCTCCGACTACCATCTTTTCGGTTCTGTGAAGGAGCAGATGCGTGGCCAATGCTACGAGACGCTGGAGGATATTCGGAAAGCAGTGCGTGCGGGTCAGCGGGCAGCTGGAACGGAGTTCTATCACAGGGGCATTTTCAAACTTGTAGAACGATGGGAAAAATGTGTGCAAAACAATGGAGACTATGTCGAAAAGTGAAAGAAAGTCTGTAGATTATGATGATGTATTTGGTTTGGCTTAAAAATAAATATTAAGATTGTAAAACAGTATTGCTCATGACTTTCAGTATGCCCCTCGTATGTGAGAAACACTGTTTATATAGTTGACTTGGCATTTGTGCTCAGGTTTTTATCAATTAGAATTCTGCAATATGGTTCTAGATCAAGTTTATGAGGGATTGAAATAAGTGTATTACACTGACTAGAAATATTTATAAACTTTATTCTGAAGCCATACATTTATCAAAATCAAAACAAGTACAGAAAATTAAATGCACAAATAACAACCAATGCACACTCCAAAGCACTATAGATATATATTAAATAATTAAAATTAATCAGTCATGAACTTTGTTGATGTAACATGGTCACTTATGAAGCAATCACAGCTATTGTTTGAAATTAAAAAGGCATAATGATTTTGCATTATGTTCTCTTAATGGCACATAAAACTGACTTGTTTTACTGTTGCAACATTTATTTGCATATGCAGTTACTGTTCATCCATTGTTTGAATAGCTTAACAGTTATTAAATTTCAAGGTTACAAGGTTTGTCTGAATTTATACAAATTTGAGAGATACTTTCTCCGCTTTCACTATATAAACATATTATTTATATTTGGAAGTTGAACTATGAGCTTTTATTACATGTTCTAAAAAGAGAAATTATATTCAAGAATCAAATTAATATGCCTTTATTAAAATTTATATGTAATTTTCCACAGAGAAGGTTATTTATAACCATTTGGTTCTTTAATTTCAAAATTGGAAAAGCTTCCACAGTAGACCCAGATTTGGTTATTTGTAGTCCAGCACATGCTGACCTCTGATTCCCAAAGTCACAGGTTCAAACCTGAAGGAGGGTGATGGATTTTTTGGGGTGTAAAAATCCACAGTATGGCTTCCTTTGGCAGGCAAGTAAAGTAGTTGGTCCAGTGTCATAGATTTATGGCATGAAAAGAACCTCAAGAAGCCTCTGAGCAAAACTGAGCTGTCTTTCACACCCAATATAGAATGGGACATTGAGAACTGCAGCAGAAGTGTCCGTAAATAAACCTTCATTTTGTAATTTGGCCACTAGAGCTGTTTTATGATTATTTATAAGATTTTCATATAGATACATCATGACAGTGGCTGCCAATAGTGATAGAAAAAATCTCATAAGATGGAAAGTTGCACACTACTCTGACATCTTCTAAACTCAACGAGATTGTCCTCTGATTTTCTGATTTACCCGAAGTACATCAGAAGTTTAGATTGGCAAGCATATGTGCATGTAAATAAACTGATTTTCAGGTACCTAATTAGTTTTTAATATTTTTCAGGGGTTTTAACAAAGCATGCATGCAAAGTGAACATGCACTCTGTTAGTTCTAGTCTAGCATATTTATATATAAACTTTTAGTAATTTCCATTGTTTTCATCAAAAGCATGCAATGTAAATTCTATAGAGAAGACAAAAAGTATCTCAAGTCTCAGAACTTTCTTAAAAAAAAATATTGGTTGACTTTACTGCTTGTTCATACATAGGAGCTGCATAATGGAGAATTTTTGTGACCTTGCAGCAAATTTTTTCTATAAGAACTCTTATTTTGGGAGAATTTCAATTAATGTTCATCACCCAGGTTAGCATTTTAAAGCTTACAAATCCAGGTCTCCTCTGGAAGATAACATATAATTTTAATAAGAAAGTGTAAATTAAGCAATACTTGACTAAAAGCATCTCAATTCTATCAGAGTCAAAGGAACAATGTTACATCCAAGCAAATATTGAAAAAGAAGTGAAATGTTTAATTGGTTTTAAATAAACAAAAGCTATTTTAAAACTAAGATTGATTCTCATGAATAAATGAAATAAAATAGACAGCACATAAATTGATGGCAAGTGCACAAAAATAATCTTCACACTAAATCTTTATATCTGCAAAAACTTGAGTAAACTTCAGGCATTTTTTTAAATGCATTTCTGTAGTAACCACCAGATTTTCTTAAATTATGTTCTCCAGTTTGTCTTATTACTATGAAACACTGAAAAGCTCTTTTTATTTTCTTTTTCTTTTCATGGTTTTGTGTAGCCCCTTTAATTTCTGTGATTTAAATGAGAAACAAGGTTTACAACTCTCAGAAATGCAGGTTTTTAAGTTAAAATGGTTTATAGTTTTGTTCAGTTTCCATATTTTTCTTCCATAGTTGTAGACAATTCATTCTCTCATGGTGGAAATCAAAACTAAAGACTTCAGAGAAGAATGAATTTGATCAGTTAATCTGAAAATTCCTATTTTTGAAGAATTATATAATTTTTATACACATACCTTCAATTGTTGCATTTGAAATGAAGCTCTTTTGTAAGGTTTCAAAATATTTATTTAGCGGACTTCATTTAGTATCCTAACACTTTGCCTTCAAGCACTTTTAGATTTTTGTAGAAACTTAAAAACAGAATATAAAAATACCAGCAACAAAATATTCTCTCAAAATCTTAAGTCATAGAAATCTTATGATAAGAATAGAGCATTAAAATAGAAAATAGTATATTACAATAGATTAAGTCTGTACAAAATATCTTTCTTTCGAGTTGTACTGCATTGTATACATTTATATGTAAAATATTACTAATCAGGATTTTTAACAGAATTGATATTTATGTAATATGAAAATATAAAATTTCTGCTTTCTTTGTGCTGCAGTTCATTTTAAAATGTTGGCTGAATATCTGACAAAAGTGCAAAAATAAGCAACATTTATTTCTTTATAGACAACATTCAAAACACCAAAAGGAGTTAACCATTTTCATTTTGCTTTGCTTTTTTCCTTGACAATGTCTGAGTGGACAGAATATATTTTACTGTTTATTTCAAAAGAAATAAAGGTTATATGAACATGGATCAATTAGTTTGTAAAGGTTAATAGTACAAGTCATGGAAAAATTCTTAAGGTTAGCGCTGAATGTGGCGTATGACCTGAAAAGAAATGTAGAATAACGTTGATAACATTCTTATTCCCTTATTTTGACTATAGTTATCTTTCTTGTTAAATTACTATACTCTTTATACTTATAGTGTCTGATAAAGCAGGCACTCAGAACTGTGACACATATGCACATGAAGTAATTTGGAGGAAGCGTAAGCATGAATTGGATTGGTGTTCTGGCCGAAAATAAGAATATTTTGTCCACTAAGATATTTTAGATCAAATCTTCCAGTTATTATTCATCCTAAGGCATTCATTTTGACTTCTGAAACAGTATCAAAAGCAAAAATCTTCATATAAGCTATACTTAAACAGTCAACAAATATATTATTCTCAAATCCTTTTCAAACTGTTTTCATAAATAATGTTAAATTCCAGTCTTTTGATCACCCAAATGTGATGGCTTTTCAATATCAAAATAAATAAGTCAATTGCCTCCATTTTCAGGCAGTTCTAATTTCTGAATTACAACCAAATATTTATCTGCATCATTATCCAAACTCTTAGGACTAACTTATTACTTTAAAATAAACACTTTCTGGATCTCTTGCTGCTTTTGAAAACAACCTGGTACAAGTCCATATAATTAATGCAGACATACATATTAGAGCATACCAAATAGCATGGATCACACTAAAATGGCTAACTCCGAGAAAAATTTTTACACAGAACTGCAAAAAGTTCTTTAGCAAATCTGGTTTCATCTATATTCCAATTCCTCTGTATGAACGAACACCCAAAATGGTACTGAAGAGGTATAATGCTGCGTTTATCAGTCCTATGATCTGAAACAAACAAAAAGTGTGTTAAATACTCACTACAGCTCTTTAAAGAAATATATGCTTAACCTCAAAAACTAAATCCCTCTGAACTCAAGCAAAACTAGAATCCTCATTTATAGTGTGTATGCAGATTTCGATTTTTGTGAGCCAGAACCTTTGACTTATTAGGAATTAGGACTATCCCCTATATGAATCATACATGTGAAATCCTTAATATGTAATATATACTTCCATTATACCACTTAATCCTTCTGTAATGTTTGACATACTCCACACTTCATAGAATCATACATTGCTTGCTCCATTATTACTTACATTTTTAGTTAAAAAATTTGTGTGTTACAATATGGCTTGATTCTGTATGTCCCATTTTTGCTTTCTTTACTGCATACCATAAGTAAGTAGAAGTATTGTATTCCACCTTTAAATTTCATACCAAGATTCATTGAAATATATACATTTTGAGGCTCTTTTGAATTTAAAAAAAAAAAATTAGTTTAAGGTCCAAGCATTCGCGCATAAAAATAGCCATAACTCTAATGAAAAATTGGCTATGCATAAAATTTGGTATTCAAATTCATCATCTTCCATGAATTGCACACTAAGATTTTCAATAAAATCAGAGGGATTTTTATGAAAATATAAAATGACTGCACACTACCAAATATAAATGGCATGTTATTTATGAACACTCTTTAACTACAGTGGTCCTCAGCGTCCCATTCTATATTGGGCATGAAAGACCGCTTAATTCTGCTCAGAGGCCTCTCTATCAGGCTTGAGGTTCTTTTACGTGCTGTAAATCTACAACATGAGACCAATAGCTTTACTTCCTTCCCAAATAGGTTTCATGCTAAGTATTTTTACACTCAAAAAATCCATCGTCCTCCGCCAGGTTTGAACCCTCAACCTTGGGTGTATGAAGTTAGCATGGTAACTATTACACCATGGAGGGCGACGGCTGCATACTACCATTGAAATATGTATTTAAAATTGTGTGTTTTCTCATAATAAAAAACAATTTTTATTAAATTTAAGATATTTACATGACAAATAAAATGTATCTCTTAAATTTTCCGAGAGTAGCCTGTAAAGTGCTCTTCATTGAAAGAACTTTCTATAATTTTATAAATAAATAAATGGTTAAACCACAAGAGAAAAAGTACTTTAAATATAAGAGTTTTTTTATGCACACAATTATAATAATCTTTTTTGTGGCATCAGCCTTTTCCAAGATATCCATCATTTTTTGTTTGAATTTATCAACATTTCATCAAGTGCTGTCACTATTCAGTTGAACTCTGCGATGTAGTAGTTACTTGCTAAATTGGAAATCTTGGGGGTGGGGAGATTTATCTTGCCCTTTCTTCTAAGTTATGCCCATGTCTGCAACTGCAACATGATCACAATGGAAATAAAAGCTGATTTACTTATTTCTTTCCACACACTTACACAGCCTACAATACATTCTCTCCAAATGAATCCTAATGGTATTTACAAACTCTAAATCCTGGATGAGGTAATGGATTTTTTCAGATGTAAAAGTTCATAGCATGGTTTCCTTTGGAAAGATCAAAAAGCTGTTGGTCCAGTGTAATGTTTATTTCCATGTAAAAGAACCCCCAAACCTTGAAAGAGAATGTTTCTGGGCAAATTTTTCAACATCTTCACATCCACAAGTTGTGATTTAGTCCTATTGTACCATCTATAGGTGATTAATTGATCCCTATCACTATGTACACATTACAATTTAGAAATTTCACCTGATCTAGGAAACATTGTTAGCATCCTAGATGTCGCTATTATACAGGATTTCCCATATTTGAGGTGGAAGAACCCGGTCCTGTATTGCCATCTAAATGGCCATCAAAAATCCTGTTTTCATCCTATCTTAAAGTTTGCATTTTTTTAAATATATGCAGTAGTTTCATTGGTCTCATGGTCATGTTGTAGCGCTGTTTAGTAGCTACTTGTATGCATTTTCATGTTACAGGGTTACATGTTTAAGTCATGTTAGTTGATCACAAAGAGGGAAAACATTTATAAATCTGCAGTGGTTGTAATTTTTGTTATTTGCTACTTATTGAAACAATCCCCCTCCCCAAAAATATCTGATATATATATATTTAGAAGAAATTATTTGGTCCCTTGTAAGTAAAAGGGAAAACAAATCTAATGTGTTCCGTTCACGTGATGTCCTGTAGCTGTTCAGCACACAAACCTTATATTCAAAAGATTAATTCATTATCTACATCATGCTAATCAACACAAATATAAGCAGAATTAGTCTTATTACTAGATCCTTGTAAGTAGAAGGGAAATAAAATGCACAAGCTAAAGCAATAGGATCATGCTTTAAAAGACCATTGCTATGTGAAACACTTGAAATTCTAATCTCTTTGATTGCCAGGAGTAAACAAATGAGAAACAAGAAGAAAAAAAATTTCAGAAAAGTTTAGGTGGCTGAAATTGAAACCAATAATCTGGAGTATCTCGAAAATGGTTAACTCAACAAAAAAAGGTATAACATAAATTATGTGTTTTAATGAGATCTACATTTTTTGTGTAATAAGTTTTTGTATTTCTCTTACAGTTTGCTAGTTATGCAAAAGTTATCCATAATGAAGAGGTGTTCAGAGGCTATTCCCAAAAAATCCAAGATATACATTTCATTTGTCATAAAAATATTTTAAACATAAGGTATTTTAATCAAGATCATTAGAGCCATTCTTGAGAAAATCAAAATTTTAAAAATATGTTCCATGTACAGGGTAGTTGGGGGCAGGGAGATTTTCTTGAAAATCTTTGTCGCATCCTTGGAAGATACCAAACTTAAATACCAAGTTTGGTATTTAGCGGTATCTTTTCATTTTTGAGCTATGCTGCCCATAGCCGTGCACATACAGGCAGAGACACACACCCACGATACTGATCTGATACATTCACATGACTTGCTCTTTCATTTATTAGATTGAGATGAACCTTTGTAGAAATAGTTACGTTAAACATTTATATTAGATACAAGAGAATAATGATATTAAAATGTTTTTATAACTGAAGACTATTTACACTGGCCTTAAAGTTCTATGCTCTTTCCATACAATCATGAACTGAAAATCGAAAAGATTTTAAAAGAAAGTAGAAAATTTAAAAGAAATGTCTTGCAAATGGGTTATGGCACAAAAAAGTTATTTAATCTTCTAAATATGTGGTTCTGAGAAATCTCAGTATCAAATTGTTTGCTGGAATGCAATATCTTCTCTACCTAATATGTACATTGACATGGTAGAGTAATAAATATTTTTCTGCAAAGCTGCAAGTTAAACTGCTAACTAATTTAAATCTTTATTGTGTATCTAGGGAGAGGTTTAAATTATCATCTTGCAAATGATTAGGTTCATTTGTTTCAGTTTTAAAATTGTTAAATGGACAAAAAGTAGATAAATTACAACATTAGATGTAGTAACTAAGGGTTTAAAGAACTACTTGAACTCTTTTTCTTGTTTACCACTGCCTACAAAAATGTTGAGGGTTAATGATTGTCACTTACGGCAGCTGCAAGGTAAGCATTGTAATGGTTGTAACGCTGTAGATCCTTAATTTCCACAAGGAAGATTATGGAGGCCACAAGATAAAGGATGAAAGCAATTCCATGGTACTGCACTTCCTGAAAAAAATAAATTGAAATGGTTGGTAAAGGCATTCAATGTAATTTGTGTACAGAAAATAACAAGTTATAGAACTTATCAGATATTTATTAATAGAATTTGCTTTTGAAGACATCTGAGTATTTAATAAACATATATATATATATAGCAATATTTTAAACAATTTTGAAAAGCCATTCACTCTTTTTTATTATTTACGTTTTATTTTGAAAGAACATTTATTCATTTAAAAAAATTATCATAAAAGTAGAAAATAAACTATAATAAGTACTCCTTTTAGATTAATTAATAAAAATATTCCACTGAATTTTATTATGTTAATTTGACTTTTGGACTTTTTCATTTACCAATTTCTCAATATTACTGTAATATTTTATGTGTACAGAGCAAGTATATAACTAGATGTTAATCTGTAATGGTTTAATAATATTATTTTTAATAACATGCATAGTATGTTACTACTCCCAAACGTAAGAGGAAGCCAAATGTGCGTAAGAGACTTAGAGCAAGATCTGTAATTTCAGGAAACTGTTCTTGAGGGAGAATTCCCAAAATTTAGCTAAATTAGAAGAATGGATGTTTCTATTTGCAAGGATGGAGAGGAGTTATGAAACACTCACTATGAAAAGTGAAATGGATTTAAGAATAAATCTGTGTTATCCTTTCTTATTCAAAAGAGAAACAAACAGATAGATTCACATCAGCTCTTCTGCTATCAGTAAACCATTGAAAATTTTTGAGGGTCCATTACTTGGCCCAAAATTATGGAACCTTGCACTCTATGTATAAGAAAATTACCCTTGGCTTGAAAGAGCACATTTAAAGACATTTACTACAACATTTAAGTTGTGAAATTAAACATGAAGGACATTTTCTTTTAGCAGCAATGTCATGTGCAGTAATGTTGTATAAATATGCTATTTCATCCTAAGCATTTATATATATATTGCCGACATTAATTCTTCATTTCTGAAAATTAGTATATATCGACAGAAACTTAAGTGAAAGTGGATTTATTTTAATAAATGTGGTGTTTAGTGAATAATTTATAACAAATAAAAATCTGATGTGCTCCATTAACATGACTTTCTCTAGCTGTCACACTAACAACTTTCCTTAAAAAAAAAAAAATATTATTCTTTTATCTATGACGTGTTAATCAAGATAAACATTGGCAGAAATTTTCTTATTACTTGCTTCCTTGTAAGTAGAAGGGAGATAAGAGAATACAGTAGGCTAAATCGATAGTCAAATCTTTTTAAAGCTGGCCCTATGTGAAACAGCTGAAGTTTGGCTCACTTTGCATGTCCTGCAGTAAAACAAGAGAGATGAAATCAAATGCTACTTACCCTTTGAGAAAAGTTTAAGTAGCTTAAAATTGAAACCAATAACAAGGAATATCTCAGAAACGGTCAGCTCTACATAAAGAAGTTTGGCATAAATTGTGTGTTTCAATGAGATCTACAATTTTTGTGTAGTAAGTTTGTATATCTCTTACGCTATGCAAAATTCTGGGGTATTCAGAGGCTATTCCCAGAAAATTCAAAATATACAGTTTATTTTTTATATAAAAATGTTTAGTATACAGTATTTTAATCCAAAACCATTAAGAGCTGTTTTTTAGAATAGCAAAATTTTAAAAAATATTTCCAGGGTAGTTTGGAGTAGGGACATTTTCTTGAAAACCTCACATCCTTGGAAGATGCTAAACTTAAATACCAAGTTTGGTTGTTAACGGTCTTTTCGTTTCTGAGCTATGCTGTCAGCAGACATATGCACACATGGGTGCACAGACCTTTTTCTAAAAATTATTTTTTCAGATTCAGAGGACCTCAAAACATATTACTGGTGAAATCTAGACATTAAATTTTGGGTGGACTACAATACCTTCCCTACTCACTATGTGCATTGTACATACTGGCTAGAGAAAGTAAAAATTGAGCACCAGTACATAAAATTACTTTTGAATATAATTTTAAGAAAAGCGAGTTATTTTTCTTTCTATGGGGCGAAGGTGCCCTATTTTTGCAACGCAGTGTGATAAATTGTTACATGGATAAGCATATCTCACCAATTGAAATGTGCACGAGCCTGCACTGCAAGTGTACCCAAAATTGCAGAAAATGTTACTCATTAACTAGTCTCAAATATTACATTCCTACAGTTATTTTTGGTTAGAACTTACAAAAAGTGTCTTTGGAAGCATGGAAGCAGTTGCAAACGACATTAAGGATGACAGCCACATCAGGAACGTTGTTATCATGAAGGCAGTGGCCATCAGCAGCAGGAACAGCACATATGTGTTGAGGTAGTAATAACCATAACCATAGCGGTTGATGTAATAGCCAATGATACCAACTATCACTGCCCCAAGAAGCTGGAAACAAAAAAATATGTACATTAATACTAGAACCTTAAAGATGTTTGTTGTACAGTAAAACATAATTTATGCATTTTCAAAATGAGAGTATAAATGAGAAAACAAAAGTGAATTCTTTTGTGAAACTAAAACCATTATATTAGATTTCTCTAATTATTTAACATAAAAATAAGATGTAAAAATACATAAATAATAAACATAATATTTAAAGAACTTACAAGTATCTCAACTTTTTTTTTTTTTTTTAAATTCAGAATACTCATGTTTTGCACTGGCTAAAAAAATTGTCAATTTTTCTTTGCTTTGATTTTTCACACAGGCATACATTAGTCATTGTAACACCAATCAAAGAAGTGCTTTCATTATTTACATTTTGTATAATTTCTAGAGCATGATTTGCCTCCTGCTCACTGGGAATTCTTTCATTATTTAGGCTTTCTATAGCATTGTGAGCATGTGCTTACCTATAGTAAATTCCGAAAGTATTGATGACTTGCCCAACATTACTGTCATGTGCTTGATAGCAAGGATACAGTTTACAAAGAACATGCTTGATATATCTTAACTTAGCATTAAAATAACATAGGTATTAATTAATATATTTTATGTATGGAGATCAGAAAACATATAGGCGAGAAACATATAATTGAGCTAAACATTAATGCACAAATTTGGTGCCTAAAAACTAGTATATCATTTTTGTTTCTAATGAAACTAAAAAAAAAGATCTATCCTAATTTTCATAAATGCTCTATGGAGGCTGCGTGAAACAGTTCAAACTCAGGAAAAAATATGTAAATATGATAAATATTTTTAATAAGCTCGGCTCTACAAAAGAGATGAATGCAAATTTTCTATTCTGATTAGCCCTACATCTTTCATGCAAGCTTTTGTCTATTTGTTATGATTTACTACAAATGAAGTAAAGTCAATTAAGACCAGGTATTCATAATAACGCTTTTGATTTGTCATGTTTAAATCTCAACATAACAGAGCATTAGAACCTCATTTGGGAAAACTGAATGTGTTACATTCACATGGCTTTCTCTTATCTATTCTGTGACAAACTATTCTTGCAAACTCTTACACTTATGTCTACTTTATGCTAATCAAGATAAACATTAGCAGAAACAATTTTATTATAATTTTTTATAGGTTTAAGGGGAACAAGGGAATACACTAAGTTAAAGCAATAGTCAAATATTTTAAGAACTGGTCACTATTTAAATTTGGGTTATTTGCATGATTGGGATAAAAAAAATTTAACTAATGACCATTTGTCATCTGAGAAAAAAGTATTGGGAAATTTTAACCAAAAAGGAATATTTTGGAAATGTCAACTCCACAAAAAATGTATTGATGTAAATGTTATGTTTTAATGAGATACATTTTTTGTGCAGCAAGATTTTGTCCAGCTCTTACACTTTACCAGTTATGCAAAAATCATATAGAATGAATAGGACTTTGGAGGCTATGCAAAAAATAATATACGTTTTAATTGTCATGCAAGCATACAATATTTTAATCAAAATTGTTAGAACCATTTTTGAAAAATCTTCTATGTAGAGTCATTTAGGATTTGCTGGATATCTTTGCCTCACATCTTTGAAAGACACTGAACTTAAAAACAAGGTTCTGTACTTATCTTTTTGTTTGAGTTATGTTGTTCATAGACACACTAATGGACCTTTTTCTAATTTTTTTTTTACTTTCTCTAGCACATATATACATACAATGTACATAGTAGCTAGAGAAGATATTGTATTCCACCCAGAAATTCGATTATATTTCACCGGAAATATATGTTTTGAGGTCAGCTAAACCCAAAAGGGCATTTTTAGGAAAAGTTATGTGTGTATGTGCATGTGTGAACAGTATAGCTTAAAAACTAAAACATGTATTTCCGGTGAAATTTCGTTATTTAATTTTTGGGTGCATTACAATATCTTCTCTATAGATCATGTACATAGTACGTGTAGAAAAAGTAAAAAGGGAAGGACGTGAATATCAACAACATACCGAATGTTAGCGTTCAAAATCAAACTTGGTATTTATGTTCATTATCTTCCAATGCAACACGGTTTTTCAAGGAAATCCATCTGTGACTACCCTTTACATGGGATTTTTTTTCTCAAAATGGCTAACAATTTTGGTTAAAATACCGTATACTAAATATGATAAATAAAATGTATATTTTGCATATTCTTGGAATAGCCCCTAACACCTTATTCTGGATGAATTTTGAATAACTGTTAAACCGTAAGAGATAGACAAAAACTTACTGCACAAAAGTATAGATCTCGTTAAAACACACAATTTGTCAATTTTTTTTATGTAGAGTTTCTGATATATTGACTTTTCTCAAACGAGAAGTCATGTTTTGTTATATCTCTCGTTTTATGCAGGTCATGCAAAGCGAACCGAACTTCAAGTGTTTCACATAGGACCAGCTGTTAAAAAGTTGGCTTTGGCGTTTCCCTTCTACTTATAAGGACCCAAGTATAAGACCACTTCTGCAAATGTATACCGATTAGTATGATGTAGATAAAAGAATGATCTTTTTGCAAGAATAGTTTATATGTGAAACAGCTAGAGAACATTATCTCAAAGGGAAACAGTCTGCTTCCCCCCCCCCCATTCGGAACTCCTCAAAACACGAATTTCTGCGAAATCTCCGCATTTAATTGTTGGTTGTAATGCAATACATTCTCTACACACTATTGCATTATACGTCGTGGAGAAAGTACAAGTAAATGCTTATGAAGTTTCTACATAAAGTATTCGTGGTAGGAATTTCGGAAAACCTGTTTCATAAATACAATAAATGCATCTCTTTTGGACTCAGAGGATTTGAGAAATGTATTTTCGGTGAAAACTCCATGCTGAATGTTGAATGGAATGCCAGGATTCTCTATCGTGCATAAGCAAGTGGGAAAGCAAGAACAGAATAGTTTAAAACCAAATGTAAACTCTAAGCACCCCTTTTGTTTTGGGAGGAGAGAATAAAATAAAGCGAATTTAGAGAGGCTTGAATCATCATAGCACCTTGAAGGAGCCAGAATGTGCTACAAGAATTTAGGTCGCGCTATGAATAAGGTGGTCGGGACGCCACTTGAGGTCATCGACCTTTTATATACTAGCTAAATAGGTCATTCCACTCGGTCGTCATGGAAACGGACTGAGAGAGAAAGCAAACTAGCAAGACGAGAGGGAGGCAGACAAATAGAAATGCTTTTGCTTTGAAAGGTTTGTTTATTTATCGATCACGAACAGCAGATGAGCCTGAATCGAACAGTGTTTGAGAAAGTGAATTTTTCTTCTTATCTAGACACTCGCTTCTAAATAACAAAGGAAGGTATCCACAGGAAGCCGAAGATAGCTGTCTTGCATGGCGAGGCAATCACTATCGCGGATTCTAGTCCTGCGATGCCTCCATTTTTCATATTTATTATACCAATACGATATCATAATAAAATAATAACAATAACAAGTGCAAAGCTTAGATGTAACAGGTATACAAACTTCATAAAAAAGAAATTCAAAGGAAGATAGTAATGTCAAATGTGTAACACAAAAAGGTTTCCTTATCCCACAATTTATTACTTTATTATTCTTTCTTCTTTACTTTTATTACTTTACATGCACTATGTGCATAGCGTATAGAGAAGATATTTTATTGCGCCCAAAAAATCGATACCGAGATTTCATCGGAAATACACGTTTTGAAACCCCGTATTCCAAAAAAGCCTTTTTAGAAACACGTCCGTGAGTGTGTGTGTGTGTGTAGGCAGCAAAGCTCAAAAACGAAAAATCGGTTAAATACCAAACTTGGTATTGAAGTTGAGTATCTTCCAAGGATGGGACACATTTTCAAACAAATCCTCCCACGCTCAACTACCTTTTACATGGAACATTTTTGAAAATATTGTTTTTCTCAAAAAATGGCTAACAATTTTGATTTAAATACCTTAAGATTAAGATATTTTTATGAAAAAGGAAATGCATATCTTAAATTTTATAGGAATATCCTCTGAAGACCTCTTCATTCTGGATGTCTTTTGGTCTTTTTTATAACTGGCAAACCATAAAATATAGACAAAAACTTGCTACCCAAAAAAATGTAGATCTCATTAAAACACACAATGTTACACGCATTTTTTTAAAGAGTTAACCGTTTTCGAGATATTCAGGACTATTGGTTTCAATTTTAAGCCAGAAACTTATCTCAAACGGGAAGACATCTTTCTCGTAGCTTCTGTTTGTTTACACCTGGCAAGCAAACAAAATGGAATTTCAATCGTTGCACATAACGACCGGCTTTTAAAGCACTTTGCTATCGCTTTTGCCTGTGCATTCCTTTATTTCCCCTCTACTTACAAGGAGACAAGTAACAATATTAATTCTGGTTTTGTTTATCTTGATTAGCATGATGCATGTAAAAGTTTTTTTTCTATCCTTCTGATCACCAGAAGGATAGAAAGAAAAAAAAAATGATCACCATAAATATTTGGCGAAAAATGCTTCATTCTGTGGTGTAAGGTAAGCAGTATGTGTGCCCCACAAAATATGAGATCGACTCCCAAGTTCGCATCGAGTTAACCCGATAGGAATTATCTTATCCTGAAAAGAGATGCGAGTAAACTAAGCTCTAGGGACCTCGGGCTCACTTAAGCATAATTTTATACGGTCTTTATTCCTTTGAGGATCCAGATTTTGTAGTATATTATTCGACCGTTAGGAGTGCTCATGTAGTTGTTTTCAAGGTTTTCGTTGTTACCGTCTCTATTATTCATTATGTTGGTAGCTGCCAACATAAATTAAAAATAATACGCGACATGACAAACTGTCGTATATACTCGTATCTAAGGGATTTTTAAGCACAGAGGAAGAAATATGATTCTATAGCAATTCTGTGGGTTACGGTTGTGCGCTTTAAGCAACAATGCTTTACTTCAAGAATTACTTAGAAGTTCTCTGGTGTTTGTTTTAATTTGGACACTTTTTAAATTAGCTGATTATAATAGTGAGCATGCGTAATAGAGCCATTTTCGTGTACGTTTCAGTAATTTTCACTGGTTTCATTGGTGTGTGTGTGTGTGTGTGTGTGCGTGCGTGCGTGTGTGTGTGTTTACTTCTAGCACTTTAAAAAGAAGCATGCCAACGAAGCTGATTTTCGTGTAATTTCATTTTAATATTTTCCACTGATTTAATCAAAACATGCGAGCGAAGCGAGCATGTTACCGGCTAGCTCTAGTTTAGTGAGTGTGTAAATAACTGATTTTCTGAATTTGCTTTTAGTAGCTTCCACTGCTTTCACTAAACTATGCTAACAAAAGCAGCATTCTCTCTATTTCGTTAGGTTTAGATTAATATATAAATAAATTTAGGTATTTGTAGGTACTTGTTATTATTATTAATATTATTTTTTTATTTTATCTATTTATTTATTTAGTGGTTTCGCCAAAGCATACGAGCAACACATGTTTAACAGAACAAAAGACTCGCGGATTTCGTGAAAAGAATAAGTTGGCAGTATAGTTGTGCGTTCGTAAAAATTACAAAATGGAGTATGTTGTTTACATTGTGATGAGTTTTGTATATAAGGAAATATCTTAATTAGAGCGTGTGGGTGGGACACAGCAACTCAAAGTGGTCACATTTATCACAAGACACGTTGCATGTGAATTTTTATTGCTCAGGTTAGTATTTTCAACAATTTCAATCTGGACGTCCTGCGGAATCTTTACCTGGGAGGAAGATATGTACTTTAGGAAGGATAGGACAAATATTTGACCCCAGCAGTAGTTGGGCTGCTTTTAGTGTGTTGGGGGTAAAGATGACATGTAACAAAATTTCAACAGAGCAGTCTTAGATATTAATGTTCTATATTCATTGAAGGCCCTGTGATGTACCATCTGGCAGTGAAGTTCCATTATCCCTCTTGCGGAATTGTCAAATAATTCCAAGAGTGATTTCATCTTACGTTATATATTCAAATTTATCTTATTTTAAATAAGGAATCGAAATGAAGCAAAAGTGCTTTGCTAATTTGCAAAGAAGTGAGGTTGGAAACCGGCGAGCATGTCGATTTGTATGGGTAACTTAAGCAATCGATTTTGAACATCTGTCGCTAATTCACGACCGGATTGAGACGACTAGAGATAAAAACACGAAGTGTATTTGATAAGACAACTCAGTGAAATAGACTATTAATAATTTATAATATATAGGAAGGAAGATTTTATCAGGTTATGATTGCAATACTCTCATTAGTTCTCAAATGGTAGATGAGGCATTCGACCATGTTTATTTACCGAACTTTTCTTTTCTTTCTTTCTTCACTGCCTCCTGAATTATGATATGGCCGACCGTGCCTACGCTCACCGTACGAATATCGATAGCAACAACAGAAATAGGGAACAATTATTTTATTTCAGGTTTTAATAACTAATGCATGAAATGGAAACAAATGTTTTATTTTAGATTATTATTGCACTTGTATCTACATAAGAAATACAAATCATGATTATTTTCACTCCTTTTTTTAAGTAAATATATAATAAACTGGAGAAAACTTTAAATAAACATTGTAACTGAATTAATTGAAAATACAATTGTGGAACTGACAGTTATAAAAGTGAAGGTTGGCTTGACTGGATTTTCATCTTGTTACCATTAACAAGACAGGAAATTAAACAAACAAACGCCAGCCAGATACGACAGGATTTCAAAGAAATGAACATCAGCTGCGGTAGGATATTTCGACAATATTGCTCCAGTCAGATACCGCGATTGGCTGAAATTGCCTAATCTCGGCATTGCATTGGCGCTTTAATAGTTGAGCTAAATTGCCAGAATATGCTCACTAGCTGAGAAGAACGAACACCTCATCATGTTGCCAATACTTCTTGCTTTCCTCAATTTTATTTGAGGGTCCTTATCTGGGAAGACCCAGACCGATAATCTTCACTTAGTTTCTAGATAGTCTAGTATATCCAACTTTCGACATCTGTTACAATGTTAAATATATTTTCGAATCCTCCCCCAGAAAAGGTTTCTATAATACCCTGGCACCATTGTGCAAGTCACTAAATTTATATATTTATTCTACATTTGAGTATCTCGAATTTTTAATCATATTGATGGTATTTTTCACTTTTCTGCCGCTTACCTAGTTAAGTAGAGAAAATGTTTAATTCTACCCAAAATTAATTGAATTATACCTTTTTCAGTTTTAGTAAAAGGTCTATGGGCTGGTGCGTGTGAGTGAGATGGAGGAACAGAGGGAAAGGGGAAACAGCGCATTTAAAAAATAAAGTGGTAGTCTATAAATAGCAAATTATATTTAAGTTTCAGCATATTCCAAAATGAAAAACCTTCCCACTACAAATTAGATTTTACATGGAAAATATTTTCTTTGATTTTGACTATCTGAAAAAGAAATCATGCAAATAAAATATATATCTTGAATTTTATGCAAATAGCTGTGAAAATAGTTTGCAGAACAAAAGCACAACAGACAGGCTTAAATCATGTGATGCAACATCAAAATGTCTTTACAAAAATAGCGATGTTTCATGCAAAGGGTTATTTGAGGTTGGAGGAATGTTCCCAAAATCTTCGTCTTGCATCTTTAAGCATACCTGACCCAAGCATTAACATGTTTACTTGTCTGAATTTTAATTTGAGTCAAGTTGTCCACATACCTACTGCGTATACATTCATGGAACTTATTGTAAAAATGCTCATTATTCTGGCAATATAAAAACGCCTATTTCCAGCAACATCTCGATATCGATTCTTCCTCTACCTTCGGTATCTAAGTGATAGAAAAAAATCTGATGTATTCCATTCACATGATTTCCTCTAGCTGTTACACAAGCAACTTTCCTTACAAAAGATTAATCTTTTATCTACCATATGCTAATAAAGGTAAACGTAAGCAGAAATTGCCTTATTACTTGATTTTGTAATTAGAAGGGACATAAGGGAATACACTAGGCTAAATCTATAGTCAAATCTTTTTAAAACTGGCCCTATGTGAATCAACTGAAGTTCGGCTCGCTTTGCATGGCCTGCAGTAAAACAAGAGAGATGAAACAAAACGTTGCTTTCCCTTTGAGAAACTTTCAAATAGTTTGAGATTGAAACTGATAAAAAGTAATATCTCGGAAACGGTCAGCTATACATAAAAAGCTTATGACAAAGTATGTGTTTTAACGAGATCTACAATTGTTGTGTTATTTTTGACTATTTCTTACGGTTTAACCGTTATGGAAAATTCTGCAAAACTCATCTAGAATAAAGAGGTCTTCAAAGGCTATACCCATAAAATGCAAAATATTCAGTTTACTTGTGATGTTAACATCTTTAATATAGGGTATTTTAATCAAAATCGTTAACCATTTTTGAGAAAAACATAATTTTCAAAATGTTTTCTATGTAAAGGGCAGTTTCGGGTGGGGGAATTTTCTTGAAAATATTTGTGTCGAATACTTGCAAGATACTAAACTTAAAAAACAAGTTTGGTTTTTAATGGTATTTTCGTTTTTGAGCTATTCTGTTCACAGACACACATGGACCTTTTTCTAATTTTTTGTCGGACTCAGGGGACCTCAAAACTTAATTTCCGGTGAAATCTGGACATCGGATTTTTGGATGGAATACAACATCTTCTCATCCACTATGTACATTGCACATGCAGGCTAAAGAAAGTCATAAAATCTACCATTTGAATCTGTAGAATCGTTATGAAATGAACATGACTGGGAAAAATCACGTGATTTTTACAACTAATTTTTACCGTGAGCTCTCTTCAGAATCATTTAAATAAGTCATTTTCATAGAAGCTTTCGGATCATATTATAGACAAAATTGTTGGTCTTAAACAAACAAATTAGCGTTATAAACGAACATTTAAGATCCAAAATAATGAAAATGATAGACATGTCGGAATGGAAAGCTACAAACGAGTTTGTTGAAGCATGTAATAGATTCCTCGGAACGAATTGTTCAAACAAGCCTTTTAGAAATGACTGTACTCTGCGTTCTTTTATTGGCGTTGCTAAGAGATTACAACCGCTCTCTGACCATTACGTCATTAACACCAATAGCAAACGACGCCACCTGCTGGTGACGTCATATCGGAAACAGAGCCTTGCAGTTCAACAAAATACCAGGTTTACAAGTCCCGAGTACAGCTCAGCTCACTGAATAAAAATAAATAAAATAAAATACCCAATGCTTACAATCACATGACTTGCCCTACCTATTATTGCTTATATAACTTCCACCATTTATTTATTTATTTATTTATTTATAGATACTTGTCGCTATAAACGGGCGTGGAAATCGCTAATCTACTCTTTCCACGATATCTAGAGAAACTACTGAATAGCGACAGCACTTTAAAAATTCTGATGCATTAATCGCATGACTGTATTCACTTTTGTAAAATATATTCTCATAATGTTGTGTTAATCCTGATAAACATTTGCAAAAAGTAATGTTGCATATTACATATTTCATTGTAGAATCGACGGGATTAGGGGAATACAGTAGACTTTAAGGTAGTGGCTAGTGATAGTCTTGAAATTCCGTTCCTCTTTGCATGGACAAGAAAACAAGAAAGAAAAAGTAAGAAAAGGGGAAAACACTGAAGACGGAAAAGACAAATAAAGCATGATAGACTTCCTATTTGAGAAAACGGTAAGTATTTGAAAATTCAAACTAATAACGGTTATTTCAAAAGGTTAGCTCTACATACATATTTATTTTACAAATGATGTGCTTTGTGTGTGTGTGTGTGTTTTTTTTTCTTAAAATAAATTCTGGTTAAAGAATAATTTCCCGCCCTGTTCAAGGATCGAAACCGTGACTTCCGGGTGTGATCTCAATTTTTTGTTTGCTAGGATTTTGTGCGTCTCTTATGGTTTATCAGTTATACAAAATTCATTCAAGATGAAGAGGAACTTTAGTGACTATTCCCATAAAATTTAGATATACCTACATGTTCATTTCAGTTTTCATAAAATGTCTTTAACTCTTGTATTTTATCAAAATCGTTAGACACTTGAGGAAATCGTTTCCTAAAATGTTCCATGTAAAGCGTAGTTTGGGGTGGGGGATTTTCTCAAACATTTTTGTGTCACATCCTTGGAAGATGCTGAAATATTGAACTTATATATAGTTTATCATTAACCGACTTAGCGTTTTTGAGTTTCTGTTCTCACACACTTTCCCTAAGAGAAGGTAAAAATTACAAAATTATTGAAAAACTCAAAGCAAATGGGAAAAGTATTAGTAAAACTTTTCATAAATGAATAGAAATTTAGTTTTATTTATAGACGATCTTTGACTGCTGCGGTTTTTAGCGTCCCATTCTATACTGGGCGTGAAAACCCGCTTAATTTTCCTCAGAGGTCTCTCTAACAGGCTTGAGATTCTTTTACGTGCCGTAAATCCATGACACGGGACCAATAGATTTGCTTCCCTTCCAAAGGAAGCCACGTTAACGATTTTTACGCCGAAAAAATCCATTGCCCTCTTGCCAGTTTGAACCCGCGACCTTGGATACCAGAGGCTAATTCGAATCAATTTGATTTTACTCCATGGAAGTTTACACATTCAGTGTTAAAAGTTGTCGAATAGTTTCAGAATGGACTAACTCGGAGAAAAGGCATTCGATAGAGCTCGGTGGCTAAAGATTGAATTATGGATTAGAGACTGTCCTCTTCACTTGTTTAAATTGCTATATAATTACTCTTTTCATCGTGAGTCAAGTCTTACAATTGGACTGACAACAGTAAATACATATTTAACTAAGTACATATGTCCACAGGGCTCTGCCTGCGGTCCTGGCTGTGGATAATATTATACAGGTCTTCAGATTTATTCGGCCTTTGCCGCCAGTTGTTAGTCGTTAGTCTGCGCATGACGTCAATACTAGGCAGCGAGTTTATCACACATTGCCTCTGCAGAGGACTAGCGAATGAGTAGGGGTGGATGTCAACAGTTTCGAAGTCACTTTAGTGAAACGAGACTTGTAGCGTACATTTCCAACATTTACATTTGGAACATTCGCTTGCGTCTCAAACTTTCAATCACAGCATTTATGCTAATAGACAACTCAAATAATTGGACCGTTATGGTAACATTGAGGGTTTTAATGATAAGTTCCCCATTACAAAAAACCTTTCTCATACTCTTTACAGCATAAATGAAAACTGACCCACACAAAATAAATTAAGAAAACACAAATTCTGTGGTCGGTGGTCACTGATCTCGCGTGTACAGGACACACAAAATGTCCTGATGAAAAATAGTTAATAGATCGCCCGGTACAGCAACCTTTTACAAAATCGCCAATGCATGCATTCCAAGGTTCAATTCCGCAACTCCCCTTTGAGACGAGGGGTTCGCATAACGTCACTCATTTAAAACCACTAGCGCTAAGGGCCGAATAAATCTGAAGACCCAGTAAAAGTGGTAAAAATTATACCTGAGACCTGTAAATTATTCACTTTTGCGAGTGATGCTTTATTCTTAATAGAGAGAAGCAATATAAACTCTACGACACACATAGCACCTCAAACTATTACTTTCTCTACACGTATTTCACCGGAAATACACGTTTTGGGACCTGATTCAAAAAATCTAGAAAAAGGTCAGTGTGTGTGCGTGTGGACAGCATAGCTCAAAAACGAAACGTCCGTTAAATACCAACTTTGTATTTAATTTCAGTATCTTCCAAGGATGCGACACGAAGATTTTCAAGAAAATCCCCCCACCCGCAACTACCCTTTACATGAAAAATTTTCGAAAATTTTGATTTTCTCAAAAATGGCTCTCACGATTTTGATTAAAACATCGCATATTAAATATATTCACATGACAAATAAAATGTATACCTTGAATTTTCTGGAAATAGCCTCTGAAGACATCTTTATTCTGAACGAATTTTACGGAATTTTGCATAGCTGATAAACCGTAACAGATACACAAAAACTTGCTGCATAAAATGTAGAGCTCGTTAAAACACAATATTTGCGTCATACATTTTTTTCGTAGAAGTGACCACTTCTGAGATATTGCTTGTTATTTGTTTCAGTTTTAAAATACTTAAAACAGGTCGTCTCCCTAGCACGGTGGCAGCGTTGCTGCTTGCCAAGCGGAAGGTCTGAGTTCGATTCCCAGTACTGGTGTGGGGAGACTTGGACTGGGGTGCACTCAGCCTCGTGAGGTCCCTGGGGAGGCCACTTGAGGAGTTACCTGATGGAGAAGTAGCGGCTCCAGGTCATTAGGACCGCATTAACCGGCTGGGGAGGGGGTTCGAGGCGCGGACCACGTCTCACCCTACAATACTGCACCCCATCCATGACGTCTATCATGGACCGTCATGGGGGACGCAGGGGCCGGGTGGTAGGCCAAGGTTCCTTGTAAGATGTGCCATGGAGTTATTATTATTATTATTATTATTATTATTATTAATAATAATAATAATAAGCTAAACAATATTGAAATGAATAACTAGGAATGTCTCCACAACAAAAAAGTAAAGGACATACATTGTGTGTTTTGAAGAGATCTGCATTTTCTGCCTAGTAAGTTTTGTCTAGCTCTTACGGTTACCACTTATGCAAAAGTAATTAAAAATATAAAGGACATCACAGGCTGCTCCCAGAATCTTTGAAGGATGTGACATGTAGGTTTTCAAGAAAATCCCCTCCCCAACTACCCTTTACATGCAACTTTTTTCGAAAATTGATTTTCTTAAAACTATTTTGATTCAATTTTGTACATTAACGATATTTACTGACATTAAAATGTATACGTTGAATTTTCTGGCAATAGCCTCTGAAGAGTACTTTATTCTGGATGAATTTTGCGGAATTTTGCCTAACTGGTAAACTGTAGAGATAGACAAAAGCTAACTTAACAGAAAATGTAGAGCTCGTTAAAACACACAATTTATATTACATACGGGTTTCCCCCCCCCCCCCGAAGAGCTGGTCGTTTTTTGAGACCCTTTTCAGCTTTAAAATACTTATACTTTTCTCATACAGGAATTTGCCAACTTTTGTCCATACAAACAAAGGAACTTCAGTCACATAGCAACCAGCTTTTGAGAATCACTTTAACCTATGGTACTCCCTTATTTCGCTTCTACTTACAAGGAAGCAAGTATTACGAATATTTCTGCTGATTTTTCTCGATTAGCATGAAATAAATAGAAACATAAGTTTTCCAACAATAATTTTATGTAGAGAAAGTCATGTGGATGGAACACTTCAGATTTTTTTTTTTTTTGTTCAGGATGGCTAAAACTGTATTTCCGGTGAAATCTTGATATGGCCTTTTTGGGTGGAATATAATATCCTCTCTACCTATGTACATACGTGCTAGAGGAAGTATATATCTCTACAAAGTTCCAATATATACATGATTTGTAATGCCATCCTGTTTTCAAATATTTAGTTTATATTTTAAGCATTTACGATCCTAAAACCCGTCACTCTGGGCGGTAGCAACTCCCCGTTGAGCCGGCCGGAGATAGTTTCTTTAAGAATTTTGAATATATTTATATTTTTTATATTTATTTTCTAAATAAACTTTACAATAATTTAAATTACTTATTATCTCAAATAAGTTATACACCTATAAAAGTCTACAAGATCTTCTCGTCCAAAAAATATTGATAATTCAAATATTAAGACCCCCTCAAAAATAATAAATAAATAAAAATAAATCGATTAAGTGTTCAAAAAGCGATCCTGGGACTTTTTATGTGTGGATGGGCCGTAAATGTAAATGGAGTTTTATTTATGGACCCTCTTTAACTGCTATGGTTCTCAGTTTCCCATTCTATATTATTGCTCAGAGGCCTCTCTATCAGGCTTGAGGTTTTTTACATGCCGTAAATCTACGACACGGGACCAACGGCTTTACTTCTCTTCCGAAGGAAGTCATGCTAAGGATTTTGCTTAGAGAGGGGAGGGTTTAGGTTTAAATCCCCCCCCCGAAACTTCTAACGCGCTGTATTTGTTTAAATTCGTATCAAGCCAATGAGGGACAGTTTCATTAAATGAAGTAGGGCTACTATTAGCACATTTACAAGGAAAAGGTACTCGGTGACTGTGTAGGGTCTGGGCATGTATAGTTTAGAGCGCTAACCCCAGATCACAGAGTTACTATTTCTTTCCAGAGCTGCAACTTTTAAGCGTTCAGAGAAACGCACGAGATAGCTGTGAAAGCAGATTACGAAATGCGTGAGAGGTCTACGGTTGTGAAACTTGACTGGGAGAGTAAGGTGGGCGACGGTAGACCTTGAAACGCGAGTTTGTTGATGTAGGTGTTTCAAGGGCTGCCCCTGCCAGATACTCCAACAGAATACCAGTACCAAACATAACGAAAATATGCAAAATGCTCTCTCTTACTGGATTTCTGCGTCCTTTATCCTGGGGCAGATGAACTAAATTATGACAATTATACGCGGTGAACACTAACATTTTCTTTTTTACTTTCTCTACACGTAACTATATACATGCATAGAGAAGATATGTAATCCAAGGTATTTTTGAAAAAGAAAAGTCCGTGCGCGCGTGCGTGCGTGCATGGACAGCAGAGCTCTAAAACGAAAAGACCGTTAAATACCAAACTTGTTATTTCAGTTTGGTATCTTCCAAGGGTGCGACACGAACATTTTCAAGAAAATCCTCCTCACCCTCAACTACCCTTTACATGAAACTTTTTTAGAAAACTAACTAACGATTTCGATTTAAATACCCTATATTAAGATATTTACCTGACAAGTACAATGTATATCTTGAATTTTCTGGGAATAGCCTCTGAAGACTACTTTATTCTGAATGAATTTTATTGAATTTTGCACAAGAGCTAAACCGTAAGAGATGGGCAAAAGCTTGCCACACAAAAAAAGTAGAGCACATTAAAACACACAAGTTATGATATTTACCTTTCTTTTGTGGAGTTGGTCTTTTTTTTTTTTAGATATTCCTTGTTTTTGGTTTCACCTTTAAAAAACATACTTTTCTCATACAGGAATTTGTCAACTCCTGTCCATACAAACAAAGGAACTTCAGTCACATAGCTTTCAGCTTTTGACTATCACTTTAATATATGATACTCCTTTATTTCGCTTCCACTTACAAGAGAGCAAGTAATAATACTATTTCTGCTAATTTTTCTCGATTACCATGAAGTTAAAACAAACATAAGCTTTTAACAATAATTTATTGCAGAGATCTAGAGAAAGTCATGTGAATGGAACACATCAGATTAACACATATTTCATAACTAGAGAAGGCCACCTATATGCAATCGCCTGCCACTGTGTAGCGTGAGATGTCGTGCCTAGCATTCCTGTGAAATGTGATTGCAATTGCACCCACTGTTTAACGTGGATCCCTTCTTGCCTGTTCCACAATGTAGCGGTCATCTGCTGCTGTGGTCCATCACCACATCTCCTGTGATTTGAAAGGATCCCCATCCACGTGAGAATGCTGTGAGCAATACCGAGCTTCTAGGCAACACTCGTCATACTTCATCCTTCTTTCAGTACGTGTCAATTTCTCCGTGTGAAGTCATCCAAATGTTTTCTACGGGTCATGTTGAAATGAACACCACTACAGTGCACCTGATCTCGCTGATTGCCACAGTCTCGTCCTGTTTCTTCAACTGTTCCATGTTGCGGGACTAGACACATTTGGCGCTATAGCCTCGCTACACTCACGCCATGTGAGTAAAGCTTTCTGTGTACATGCTCACACACTTCATTTCCACTAAATAGTTCATATGTTAATTTATCCATTTCATCCTTAGGTTTTGTTCCAGTGTATTATTATATATACACACAATTAGTCATGGAGAATTGACATTTTGGACACAAATTAAGTTATGTCTGGAAGCGTGAGGAGGTGGCACTTGCCGGCCTTACTTGAACCCTTAGACAAAACCCTCCGGAGTTTGAAAGTACAAGCAGACTTCCCCGCCCTCAAAGCTCTAATCTGTTGCATATACGATTATCTCTTCTCTTCATTCATGTTACCACTACACCCCGTTCCCCTCTGAATATTCTATCAGGCTTCGCTTATCTTTAGTTGCTCCCATCAATTTTAGTCCACTTGCATTCCTCTCGTGTCTTCCATCAATCCATCTGGGATTCGCTACCCCCACTCGTCTTCCAACTTCCAATTTTCTAAGCATAATCATTTTAATTATTTTATCTTCGTGTATTCTACTACATGTTCGTCCCATCTTAACCCAATATTTGATTTGATTTAGTAATTTGAGTTGATATAGTTTGTCATGCTATATTCTCAATTTTATTTCTGTTTAATCTGACACTAAATTCTTCAATATTTAGCTCTCAAATATACAATCTGGTGTTAAGAACCCAGGTTTCAATCCCGCATATAAGTACTTTTTTAACAAAATATTTTGAAGATTCTGATATTTGTTTTTATATGAGAGATATGCTTTGGTTCTAAAGTGAGGATGGGCAACGGAACGAGAGAAATTTTGCAGCGAGGATTCCCGAAAGGGCACGCAGAATTGGGCTTTCCTCGTACTTGCGCACTGCCTATTCTCCCTATCGGAACCCCTACAGAGGAGCTTCCCTGAGCGACCAATCGTGTCAACGTTATTACTTCATCAGCTGTTCGCTCTTTTGGGTCAGTAATTTATGATAAATTAATATTATAAACTACATTTTTTCTGTCCTCCTGGCTTAAAAGCTTGGAAATTTCTTGACCTGAACCCTGAATAGACTTTTCTGTTGGTGTTTATTGCACCCCGCATTGTTAATTTTATATTATTTTAACCACTTTAAAGTATCCCCTCGGTAAAAGAAAATGTCAGGAGAACAAACTATTAACAAAACTTGGAAATATATGAACATTTTAAGTGAAGCTCAATAAATTCAGTTAGTAAACGTTACCTGTATAATGAAAATTTTACATGAATAAATACTAATACCGGTATTTAAAATTAATTTTGACTATATTTGCACGGTGTGATAAATTCAGCATGTTCGTGAATTCTCTGCAACTTTATTTTATAAGTTGTTTCCCACAGATAAAGTGTACGTGAGCTACCACTGATTGCATTATCAATTTCAAGAAAAAGTTACTTATTTTTTCTGCAATGGTAAACCACAGTGAAAGAAAGCTATTTCACTAAAAGCGAATCGCTTATCGACAGCTTATCTGTATGAATGTTATAACTTGTAACATATGCGTGCCTTGTTGCCTTCGCGGAAAGCCCGCGTACCGCATCACGCCTGTTTATGGAAGCCTTTCATGTTCAGAGAGTTTTTTTTTACTTTCTCTACACTACTGTGCGCATAGTGTATAGAAAAGCTATTGTATTGCACCCAAAAGAATCGATACCGAGATGTTACCGGAAATACCTACATGTTTTGGGACCCCCCTGAATCCAAAAGTTGCGTTTTTAGAAAAATGTACGTGCAGCACAGCTCACAAACGAAAAGTTCGTTAAATACCAAATTTGATATTAATCTTCAGCATCTTCCAAGGATGCGACAGGAAGATTTTCAAGAACATCCTCCACCCCGACCCCTTTACATGGAAAAAATTTCGAACATTTTGATTTTTTCAAACATGACTAATGATTTTGATTAAAATCTCATGCTTAAAGGTATACATCTTATTTGCCATGTAAATATCTTGAATTTTCTGGGAATAGCTTCTGAAGAGAGAGAGAGAGAGACAAAAGCTTGCTACACAAAATATGTAAAGCTCTTTAAAACAAAATTATGTCATATACACACTTTTTTCGTGTAGTTGACCGTTTTCGACATTTTGTTTGTTATTGGTTTCAGTTTTAAAATACTTAAATTTTTCTCACACAGGAACTTGTCAACTCTTGGAGAGACACACAGGTAGACAGACAGACAAAAGGATTTCAATCCCATAGCAACCACATTTTAAAACATTTGACTGTTTAGCCTAGTGTATTCCCTTATTTCCCTTTTACTTATAAGGAAGTAAGTAATAAGACCGTTTCTGCTAATGTTTATCTCGATTAGCATGGAGTAGAGGGAAGAATAAGCTTATTAACAATAATTGTTACGGAAATGCAGAGAAAGTCATGTGAATGGAACACATCAGATTTTTAATTTTAAGCGTGACCGGAACAAGACATGTTTGCAAGCTCAGCACGCCACTGCATACTCTCACGGAACTAGTTTCCGAGTGTTTTAATCATGAACAACACGCGGTCTATTTGCGTATGTGGGAGTCAGGCGTATGACATCATCACCTCTCTTGATTCTGGACCTCGTCCAGGATTTGGAGTTCGCAAACACCATTAAGGGACCATTCAGAGATAATGTATTGTAGGCTGCATAAACGTCTGGAATGCAATAAGTAAATCAGCTTTTATTTCCCTCGTGATCATGCTGCAGCTGCAAACATGGGCGGAATGGCCAAGGCAAATGTTCTCACAAGAGTTCCAGTTTAACATTTTATTTTTACTTATTGTATTTTATATTTAAATAGTAATTTTTACTTTCTCTACACATACTTTGTACATACTATATAGACGGGGTATTGCATTTCACCCAAAAATTCGATACCGAGATTACACCGGAAATACGTTTTAGGGTCCCCTGTACCCGAAAAAGGTCTGTGTGTGTATGTGTGTGTGTGTCCGATTTTCTGTGAATACGATAACTCAAAAACGAGAAGTCGGTAAAATACCAAACTTGGTATTTAAGTTTAGTATCTTCCAGGGATGCGACACAAAGATTGAGAATAATCCCCCCACCCCAAACTACCCTTTACGTGGAAAACATTTCGAAATTTTTGATTTTCTCAAAAATGTATATTTAAGATATTTATATGACAAATAAAATGTATATCTTGAATCTTGTCTAAAGACCTCTTTATACTGAATGAATTTTGCTGAATGTTGCCTAAATGGTAAACCGTAAGAGATAGAAAAAAAAACATACTTTACTAAAAATATAGATCTTGTTAAAACTTACAATTTATGTCATGTGCATTTTTTTCGTTGAATTGATCATTGCTGAGATATTCCTTGTTATTTGTTTCAGAAACAAAATACTTAAAACTTTTCTCACACGGAAAGTTGTAAACCCCTGGCCCTGCATACAAACGGATTTCAACCACATGGCAACCAGCTTTTTAAAGATATGACTATCGTTTAGCTTAGTGTATTCCTTTGTTTCCTTCTACTTACAAGAGAGAAAGTGTTAAGAAATTTTCTGCCAGTGTTTATCTCGATTATCATAAAAGTAGATACAAGAATATGCTTTTTAAGAATAATTTGTTACAGAGTTGTAGAGAAAGCCATGTGAATGGAACACATCAGATTTTTATAAGTACCCTATAATTACATTTGGGGCCGATGTACTAATTAGGTGATTCAGTGCTAGTATATGTTTTCCCATTAGCAGATATTTTTGTTTTTTGCGATGAATGAAAGAAATTGTAGATTTGTATGCATTTGACAGTTTTGAAATTATGTAAATGTTTACTTTTTCACGATTTTGGAGAATTCTTCACATTTTCAGAATAGTTTTTAGCGATAAATATCTATCTTTACTTTCTCTACTTACACATTGCATTCCACCCAAAATATTCAATACCGGGATTTAGCTGCAAATACACGTTTTAGGGTCCCCTAAAAGAAAAATAATTTTTAGAAAACGCGCGCGTGTGCGTACGTGTACCTAAGTTAAAACGAAAAGTCTGTTTAAAAAAGCAAACCTAGTATTTAAGGTTAGTGTCTTTCTAGGATGCGACAAGATGATTTTCAAATAAATAAATACCCCACTCTAAACTACCCATTACATGGAAAAAATGTCAAATTTAATTTTCTCAAAATAGCTCTACCAATTTTTATTAAAATGCCTACATTAAAGACATTTACATGACAAAATAATCTTGAATTTTCTTGGAGTAATCTCTGAAGACCTACTTCATGCTAATTGAGCTAAGCATTTGTAGAAATGGTTTTATTTCATATTCTCTTGTAGATGGGAACATGAGTACACAGTAGCTTTAAGCCAGACAAATCTTTTAAGAGCTGGTGTTTTTGTGATTACTTTGAAAATCCGTTCTGTTTGCTTGATCAGAAGAAAAAATAAATAACAGCTTGCCATTTGAGAATCTGAAGTATTTTAAAACGAAAACCAATAACAAGGAGTGAGTATCTTTGAAATGTATAGCTGTTATTTGACAAATTGTATGTTTTAATTTATATATATATATATATATATATTTGTGTAGCAAGATTTTTCTACCTACACTTCTTACCTTCTATTGTACGCTTCAATTACTTTTTTTTCTTTTTCTTTTTTTTAAGATTTTTCTATTTCTTACAGTTTACAAGTTATCAAATGGCATTAAGAATGATGAGGACTCCCAGAAATTTAAGTTATTCCTTTCATTTGTCAAATATCTTAATCATATGGTATTTGAATCAAAATCGTTGCAGCCATTTTTGAGAAATTCAACATTTTCGAAACGTGATTCATGTGTTTCGGGATGGAGAGAACTTACTGAAAATCCCCATCGTATCCTTGGAAGAAAATATTTAATAGGCGTTTTGTTTTTGAGTTATACTGCTCTCTCTCTCTCTCGCTCTCTATCTCTCTCTCTCTCTGTCATACATACAAACACACGGAATTCTTTTATCTAAAATATAGTTTTTATATGAAAATCAGGAAGTGTCAAATCCTGCGATTCCGGTGAAATCTCGGTATCATAATTCTCGGTGAAATGCAAGCTTCCTCTACTTACAATACGCAAGTAGTAGAAAAAATAAAATCTGAAAACCAAGTTTCATAAATCCTACAGTTCAACAAATCGATTTATCAAATTGATTGGGGATTATTGGAAGAATTGGAACAGTTTCGTACCCAGCTAGCTGTTCCTTTGATACAGCGAGATCTTTCTCAGGGTATGCATTGGTGTGGTAAGAATGGACACTATTAAAATTTATGAGAACATTTAACGTATGCCCATAACAATTGGGAACGAGTGTCGATTGTTATAAAATGAAATGAATAATCATTAAGCTGTTCCTACATTTAGGCAAGAGGAATGATAAGTGGGTCGTTTTAAATGTGGGAACTTTCAAGAGTATTAAGAATTGTACGCTATTGACAAAAGTTATTGTGGTCATAAGGTTTAACCACACACTAATAAATAGCTAACCACTCCCCAATCACATACTGATGAATCTAGCGCAAGAGTAATTTGAAGCACGAGACGTGCCAGAGAGTGTTCAACAAAATTTTACTAATTCATGTCCCTTATATATTAACCTAAATATCGCCTGCATCAGACTACTTCATTATCCTGTGTTCTGCGTTGCCACATTTTACAATTCATTTGAGACACCTTTCATTCTCTTTTACTGATCAATCCCAAGAATTATTCCGCTTTGGTAATTCTTAGATATAGTCTGCGTTTTTGAACAACCATTTAAGCGACCATTACGTTTGTGAAAAAAACTAATTCGATCAAGTAAACCTTAAGCCAAATGGGTTTCCTTGTATACTGCTTTTATCTTCGTTACTCTCGACTTCTAATTGCTTCTTCCTGCATTTACTAATAATTTCTGACTTAGCAATATTTTGAAATGTTTTATTTTTACATTATTCGTTGATTTAAATATGAAATGTATCGCGATTATTTTCTCTATTTTCTATTTTTTCTTTTTAAAATAATTATTGATTTAATAGACCCTTATTCTTGTATCAATCATTAGCAGTTCCTCAGTTCCAAAAATGTATAAGGACATAAACAAATGAAACAATTTAACAAACAAAATACGCAGGACATTATCAAGTGACGCTGAAGCTATAACCGCTCAGCCACTGATACATCAACCCCAGCTAATATATTGGATAAACATAACCGATTCATCTCTAATAATAGGAATGACCTCTACCAAGATGGCAATCACACGTTACATCTGTAGAATAGCAAGTATGCTGTTTAACAATCGATTCACATCAATAACTAATGCTTTCTTGGAGATAGTGTCAAGGTGTTCTCGAAGTGGGTCACTGGATGGTGAAGGTAACCTTGTAACAGATCCAATAGCAATGTCACTTTCCATATTCGGAGTGTTTTCCTCTACTGCACTCGTGTTTCCAGCGAATCAAAATGGCAAGACTGGAAGTATTTAAGGGGACAAGGTAGTCTCAACATAACGGAAATTACACTAAGTGAGTTTAATTACCACCACTCTTAAATTATTCAATTGTTTTCCCAGAAATTTGTATGAATTATTCTATAAATCATGACAGTAATTTTAAGTGCATTAATAGCTGATGTGGTTGAGGCTATAGAAAGTGTTTCATTCAGCAGAAAAGTAATAAAACTTGGTGTAAAACAAGTGAATTCATGTACCTTTTCCTCTGACACTGATTGCAATACATAATCACACTTTTGCATGCTTGTTCTTAGTACAATCGACTATCTTCTGAACCTCAATTATTAAGGTAAGATACAATTTCAGTAGAAATTAAAAAGAAATATATTTGTAAATTCAAAAAAGCAAAAATGTGGAAAATTTGCAATAATGTTGCTTTCTTAATAAGATCAATATATACCATAACATCACGATTGTGGTTCATAAAGTTCAACTATATGTTTTTATATGTGCTGAAAATTTCAGTTTTCCAACTCTCATAGTTTCTGAGAAAAAGACGAGTATCCAAAAAATGTTTTGAGAAAACTGAATTTAAAGATACAAGTGTTCTAAAATGGGGTATTGCATAACAGAAATACACACTAGCATTTAAATTATATTTAAATTGATCAAAATTCTCTTAACCCAACAAAAATAAACGTATTTTATACACAAGAGCTTTTAGTATCTAATACAAAACCAAAAATGTTATTTTTTACCATTTCAGAGTACCTTGTCTCCTTAAGACAAGCTGGCTTTCATGGTTAGGTTTTTACTTTCCCTAACACGTAGTTAACTATATATAACAATAAAATGATGTAGTATTCGACTTTCAACGAATGCTTTTGAAACCCTTTTCATTCTTAATCAATTTTATACAGCTACTTAATTCTACCTATAGGAAACAAGCCATTTTAAGTGTCTCTTTCGAAGTATTCCACTTTTACTTGCTTATAAACAAATTCACTTAAGGTGCCGGAATGTTTAAGATTCTTAAATCTGAAGATGCTCATTTTATGAGTGGGGGGGGGTGATCTTTTGAGTTATTCAATAGACTTTCTCTAACACTACCTCCAACTCTTTTTGTGTAACAGTGCTTCTACGGACATTAACCCTATTAAACGATTTGCATAGACATCTGCCGGAACATTATACTGTTCAAGCAGAAAATTAGAGCATTCATTTCTAATCAAACCTAATCTCTGTTGTATTAATATGATAAATAAGTCACTTTAATTTATTGTTACTAATATTTTACGGGCTGGCAAATAATATACATTTCAATTGTAAATATAACTAATATGCGTTTCAACCTACATGAATATTCCACTTAAATAATTTTGTTTACAGTTTTTTTTTTCATTTTCATTTCATTTCAGTATACTTATTGCACCTTTTTTGTATTTGTTTTTATTAAGTTGTATAGAATTGTATGTTTGTTCTTTATTCATTGTATCACTGTTGTATTGAATTTAATGTTTGCCTGGTAAAGTGGAAGAGAAGGTCTTATGTCCTTAAATCCAATTAGAATAAATAAATGCATAAATATATAAAATTGTCGCCCACATGGTTATCATGCTAGCCTCTAAAATCCAAGATTGCAGGTTCAAATCTTGCGGAGGGTGATGAATTTTTTCGGACGCAAAAATCCGAAGCATTGTTTCCGAAGGGAAGTAAAGCCGGTGGTAATGGTTATTTGTAAGTATAAGAACCCCACACCTTGAAAGAAGAAGGTTCTGGGCAAAATGCCGCCGCTTCTCGTGATTTCATCTGTGGGCGACGAACCGATCCCACATCACCAAGGCGCATAGCGGCGAACTCGCAAACTAGAAATGCAAATGTGATCAAGGAAACATCATAATGATACCCTATGCTCGACTTAGGAGCTACAGGAAATTAATTAGAACATATGGAGAACAGTGAAATATTTGAGTGCATATTGTGCACGGAATGCACGCGTCATAATCGTGCATGAGCGGCTTGCTTTCGATGTTTCTTAGTTAATGTTGCCGGCGGTTTTCTTTCCATTCTGGATTTGTCACACCTGCATGAGTAAACACGTGTGCGGTTGGCGGTTGCTTTACATCATAGCAAGGCATTGTCATACCTGTGTGTGACAAACTTGCATGCGGTTTACTCGCACAATAATGACCTCTATTTCTGGAAGTCTTGCCTCGTGATCAGTAGGTATAAAATTTTGATGTTCCATTCACATAACTTTCTCTACAACGCTGTAACAAATTATTATTAAACCGTTTATTCTTATCTAATTTATGAAGATCGAGATAAACTTAGCATAAATTGTCCTAATTACTTGCTTTCTTGCAAGTAGAAAGTAAATAAGGGGATACCTATGCTAAAACGATAGTCAAATATTTTAAAAGCTGGTCTATTAATGGCCAGGAGTTTACAAATGGCTATGTGAGAAAGTTTTTAAGTATTTTAAATTTGAAATAAATAACAAAGAATATCTCAGAAATGGTCTATTACAAGAAAAAAAGAGAAAAAAACGTATAGGACAAATTGTGTTTTACTGAGATCTATGTTTTTTGTGTAGCAAGTTTTTGTATATCTCCTATAGTTTACTAGTTACGCAAAATTCAGCAACATTTATCCAGAATAAACAGGTCTTTAGAGGCTATTCCAGAACATTGAACATATACATTTTACCTGGCCATATAAATATCTGTAATGTACGGAATTTTAATCAGAATCGTTAGTCATTTTTGAGAAAATCAAAATTTTCTAGTTGGCTTTTTTTTTTTTCATGTAAACGGTAGTTTGGGTTCCACAAAATCTTTCTCTCACGTCCTTGGAAGATACTAAACTTATATACCAAGTTTGGTATTTTACCGACTTTTCGTTTTTGAGAAAGACACACACGCGGACTTTTTTTGGATACTGGGGACCCTAAAACGCCTATTTCCGACGAAATCTCTGTATCGATTTTTGGGTGGAATGCAATACCTTCTCTATACACTATGTACATAGTACGTGTAGAGAAAGTAAAAAGGGTGCAACTTGGCCCAGAAGTTTCTACTGTGAGCTTTCAGCGCACAGTTGAATTGGAGAGAGAAGTCAACGTCTACGAGCGTCGAAGCGACAGGAAAAGCTTGTACAACAGATTTTGGAAGTAATAAAGAACTTTGTTACAGCGGTGTCAGTAGTGGGATATAGCCTACTGCAGCAAGCGGCCCATACACATACGGCGATTTTGTAACGGCAAGCCACAGGCGTGTGTATTCGGTGTGCAGTCACAATATAGTACAAGTTGATTTGTTTGTTGTGAGCTCATGCGAAAAAAACAAGCGCATCTCCCATTTAGAACTAATGTTAATAAATGACACCAAAGTAGACTTCAACAGGTGGAAAATTTAACTTACAATAATGAGTATTTCTATATAAAGATTCATTTGACAAAAATTGCATATTTTACTTAACACTTACATTTTTCTGCCTTAACTCTTTTTGTAGTTTTCTGTTTCATTTATATGAATGTTATACTTATAAGGTCGTACTGGCGGCTTTGCCTTTGAAACAATAGCTCATCGGCAATGATGTTCACTCTTTTACGATTTAGATAAGCTCTGGGTTGTTTAATTGTATATTTATATATACATTAAATGCAGATGCACATTTACACTCTCGCTAATCGTTCTAGTATGTATAGGACGAGTAACTAAAAAATCTGACAAATAATCCTATTCTTCAAGCCGAGAATCGAACTCTGCACCTTTGGATTTGAAAATGAGATGATATTGATTTAAAGTCAAACACTTATAACTTTTTTTTTTCTCGTGATGGATACAATCTTAAGATTTGACTATCGCTTAAGCCTATTAGTATTCCCTTATTTCTCTTGTACCTTCAAGGAAATACCAATAAAGCAATGTAAAAGCTTATCTCGATTAGCATGAATTAGATAGAGTAAACATGTGTAAAATAGCTTGCAGAAGAGCAATTACAGAAACTAGTATGAATTTAACATTTTTAAAGAATATATATTTTAATTCTGCTTTTTGAAACTTCAGTTTTAAGCAATAAAATGTGCAGGAATAAAAATATGATGTGTTCCATTCACATGACTTTCTCTACATCTCTGTAAACATTATGGTTAAAATACTATTATTCTATCTACATTATGATATTTGAGATAAAGATTAGCAGAAAGTACCCTTATTACTTGGTTCCTTGTAAATCGAAGGGAAAAAATCTAATGTGTTCCATTCACATGATTTCCTCTAGCTATTTGGTAAAGAAACCTTTTATTCAAAAGCCTATTATTTTATCTACGTCATGCTAATCAAGTTAAATATTAGCAGAATTAGTTTATTACTAGCTTCCTTGTAAGTAGAAGAGAAAATACACAGGCTAAAGCGATAGTCTCGCCCTTTAAAAGCCGGTTGCTATGTGAAACAATAGAAACTCGAATCTCTTTGCTTGCAAGGACTAAACAAATGAGAAACTAGAAGAAAGATATCTTCCTGTTTGAGAAAAGTTTTAAGTGGCTTAAAACTGAAACCAATAATCCGGAATATCTCGAAAACTGCTAACTCTACAAAAAATATGTATATGATATAAATTGTGTTTTTAATGAGATCTATATTTTTACTGCAGCAAGTTTTTGTATCTCTCTTGCGGTTTTCTAGTTATATAAAAGTGATCCAGAATGAGATCTTCAGAGGCTATTTACAGAAAATTCAAGATATACATTTCGTTTGGCATAAAAACATCTTTAACATAGGTATTTTAATCAAATCCGTTAGTCATTTTTGAGAACCCTTTTCTAACAATGCTTGTTAATGGACTCAGGGGACCTCAAAACGAATATTACCAGTGAAATCTCGGTATCGAATTTTTTGGGTAGAATGCAATACCTTCTCTATACATTATGTACATAGTAGGTGTAGAGACAGTAAGAATGAACTCTATGACGTTATTAATTTCGCAAACGTGTACGCCACTGCGTATCTCGCCAGATGCTCGACCTACATTAGTGTTCCAGGTTTATTTCTGGTGGCTTTTTCTTCAACAAGTTCGCTGGGCGTTGTCCGCGCAAATTCGCTTTTTATCTTCGGGAAGTTGCAAACTTATCTTCGCCACAGACCAACTTCCGGAATTTTCCAGTTCCGTTGTAGACCACTAGCACAGTGTTTTCCATTCATGTTTGTCAGAGCGTTGAAAATACTTTTTTTATAAGTTGATGCTAAAAGTAGGTCTTTTGCTAGAAGTCAGTAGTGTTAAAAGTAGAAAATTCTGTCGCTAAGTGTTTTAAACTTATAACACTCAAATGTAGCCAACTCTGTTTTATGCGTTCACGGCCTCATTCAAGTAGGTTATGACAAAGCTCGTATCGATCCATAAAATGGGAGATGATTCGAATGCCATGAACATGGAATCTGCTGAACCAGACGAAATTATGCAAGCAGCGGAGAGAAAATTACAACTGCTACAATGCCTCCGTTGTATAGAATGTTTTCGTTCTGTACGAGTAAGTCATCAAGCAAGGCAACAACTGAATATCGCAGACTCTTAAGCATGAACTCTCTGAATTATTATTATTATTTATACTATAATATGTCTATAAATATTGAGAACTACCTAAAAAATAGTGTATAGCACACGAGTTAAAAGTATTTTAAATTGTTCGTAGGATTACGAAACTCGTCAACTTTCTCTCACAAAATAAAACACAATTTTACCACCTGTATTATAAATAATTATTTTGTAATTTTCCTTCAGTAATAACGTCTTCCATAGAAAATCTGATGCATTACGTTCCCTAACTTTCTGTTCTCACTCCTAACAAATTATTCTTACAAACTCTTACACTTCTATTTAATCAACGATAGTTGAGATAAAGTTGCAATTAGGAAGAATTACTGTAGAATTAAGTGAAAGATTTTTAAAAATCGGATTGCTATGTGGAGGTTCTTTGCATGACCACCAGAAGAAAAAATAAGAATTTGAAAATCCTAAACAATAAAGTATATCTCAGAAATGATAAACCGCACAAAACATTGAAATAAAATTGTGTTTTAACGAGATCTACTTTTTTGTGCAGTAAAAATTTGTCTTTTCTTGCGATTTACCAATTATGCAAAACCCATTCACAATGATCAGGACTTCACAGACTATTCCTAGGAAACTCAACATATCTATATACTGATCTACGAGTCTGTGAATCACGCAAAGCATATTATGCATACGGTACTTGCTTGAGGGGAGACTTCTTAAAATCTTTGTTGTCGCAAACTTGGAAGACGCTAAACTTGAAATTGGGTAATTAACACACTTTTTGTTCGCGTAATGCCGTCGAGACAAAACTCTGATAGCTCATGATTTACTTTACCCGTTCTTCAGAAAGCTACTGTTGCAAAAGCTTATTCTTGCTATCTACATCATGTTAACCGAGATAAACATTTTGAGATATTGTTTTATTATACATTTCCTTGAGGGTACAATGGGAATAGGGGAATACTATGTAGCCCAATGGCCTCGCAGTTGACGTGTGCAGCTTTCCTTCGCTTGAGAGTTGCAGAACTCAACAGGGTTATTTCAAATTCAAACCAACTAGTGAGAAACTGACGACAGCAATCTTTATCCCTCTCAATGAGCATAGGCCTTTCATCGTCTGCGCTGATAACCAAGAACTTATCGAGAGCCTCTGGTCTTCAAAAGGCGTCTGACCCCAAGCGCTGGCTCGTAATCCTGGAGAGTGTAAATCTTGCATACGAGAATGTAAATGAGAAATAAAAAGAAGAGAAAGAAGCTTAAATATGAGGGCTTTTAATCAAAATCGTAGGGCATTTTTGAGAAAATTCATTTTCCAATATAAAAGTAGTTGGGATAGGCAAATGTTGCTGAAAATCTTTGTGTCTATCCTTGAAAGATCCTTAGGCAATTTGTATTTAACTGACTTTGCGTTTTAATTATGTTGTACACACACTCAGCCCCTCCTTTTTAACTTAACATCCTTTAACCTAGTTCGTCATATCGGACGATGTATGCCGTTGGTGAAATGACGCTCAAGTGATCTCCAACTACATGGAGCTTAAAGTTACTCAACATTCTTCTCAGTATAAGGGATAACCCCGAAAAAACCTTATCCGGGTAACTCGCTGTAAGCGAGATTCGAACTCGTGACCTGTTGAACCTGAGGCAGACACGCTACCACCACACTACACAGGCGGGCTTCTAAACGCGCATTTATGGTGAAATTTCGGCATCAATCTTTTGCGTGGAATACAATACTTCATTACTTCCTGTAAGTACTTAGCGGATAAAGAAAAACACGTTTTCTGATTCCAGGAATACCAAAACGTTTATTTCCGGTGAGATTCTATACCGAATTTTTGGGTGGAATACCAACTCCATAATAAAGAAAGTAATTTTTATTACAGCGTGCCTCAAAACGTTTTATTTGCTTGAATTTTTGGTTTTAATACAATGCTTTCTATAGTTTGAGTACGTACTAGAGAAAGCTTTTCTTTTTTTTTTTTTTTTTTAAATTAGGGCAATCTCAAAACACGTTTTTTCGATTTTTGGATGAATTACAACACCTCCTCTAGGTACTATAGGTAAGCAGTAGAGAAAGTAAAAATCTGATTTGTTCCATTTACACAATTTTCTCTGCATTTCTGTAATAAATTATTGCTAGTAAGCTTATTCTTCTATCTAGTTCATGCTAATCGAGATAATCGTTAGCAGAAAGTGTCTTATTACTTTTTTTCTTGTACGTAGAAGGTAAAAACCGTAAAGCTATTTTTGAAAAATTCAAAATTTTCGAAATTTTTTCCATGTAAACGTAGTCTGGGGTGTGGGGATTTTTCTCAAAATCTTTGTGTCGAATCCATGGAAGATACTAAACTTAAATCCAGGTTCGGTAGTTTAGCGAATTTTCGTTTTTAAGTTATCGGAACCTTTCCTAAAAATGATCTTTTTTTCAGGATACAGGGGACCCTGAAGCGTGTATTTCTGGTGAATCTTGGTATCGAATTTTTTAGTGGAATACTATACGCTCTCTATAGGCTATATATACATAGTACGTGTAGAGAAAGTAAAAATAGTAACATTAATTTAGTCAAGATTTTCATGACGATGTAGTGTGGTGGTAGCGTGTCTGCCTAAGATTGTAGTTCGCATCTCGGTTAGATTAAGCTACCCACATGAGTTTTTTTCTTCATTTTCTTTCCCCAGAGGCTTTCCTTTATCCTGAGCAGACGAAGGTAAAGTAATTCTAAGCCCCGTGGATCCGGGCTACCGATTCATTCATCGTCCGATATGACCTAAAAGGTTCAAGGTTATTGATGTTTAAAAATGTTACATTCATATGACGTTCTCTACCTATTCTTCTAACACACTTCTTACACAAGATTATTCTATCTACTTGCTAATCGACGTAATTTTTAGTAGAATGGTCTTATTACACAGTTCTTTATAAGTAGAAGGCAAGTAAGGGATTACACTAGGCTAAAGTGATAGACAAATATTTTATAAACTGTCGGTATGGTATTGTCTTTGCGTGACTAAGAGTAAAATAGAGGAACATGGCTCACTACTGTTTCAAAAAAGTAACAGTATTTTAAGACTGAAACCAGTAAAAAGGAGTATCTGGGAAGTAGTTAGTTCCACAAATAAATTAAACTGTGTTTTTTGACGGATTTACATTTTTGTGTAGTAAGTTTTTGTCTAGCTCCTTCAATATACCAGTTATGCAAAAGTCACCCAAATTAAGAGGGCTTAAAGGCTATTCTCCGAAAATTCAAGACATATATTTTATTTGCCATGTGAATATCTTCATTGTACGGTATTTTAATCAAAATTGTTAGAGTAGTATCTACAGAATCGAAAATTTCGAAAATTTTACCATGTACAGAATAGTTTGGGGTGGGGGATCTTTCTGAAAATCCTCGTGTCGCATCCTTCCAGCTTTTGTACTTAACCGACTTTTCGTTCTTGAGTTATGCTGCCACGCCCCCCCCCACACACTCGCTAACCTTTTTTCTAAAAATTCTGAAGAGTTCCATTCACGTGACTTTCTTTAATTATGCTGCATCACATTCTTAGAAAAAACTAATCCTTCTCTTACGTCGTGCTAATCAAGATAAATAGAAGATAGCAGAAATGGTCGCATTAATTGCTTCCTTATAAGTAGAACGGAAATGCCCAAGGAAATGCATAGCATATTTTAAAAGTTGTAGCTATGTGATTGAGGTTAGTATCTTTGCACGGTCAGGAGTTGACAAATTCTCGTATGACAAAAGCTCAAGTATTTTAAACCTGAAAACAATAACAAGAAGTGTCTCAAAATGGTCAACTCGACGAAAAAAAGTATATATTACATAACTTGTATGTTTAAACGAGATCTACAATTTTCGTTCAGTAAGATTTTGTCTATCTCTTGAGGTTTTCCAGTCGTATAAAATTGAGCAAAATTCATCCAGAATAAAGAGCTCTTCAGAGACTATTCCAGAAAATTCAGGATATACATTTTATTTGCATGTAAATAGCTTTATATATGGTATTTGAATCAAATTCGTTACAGCAATTTTTGAGAAAATAAACAATTTCGATATTTTTTTTAAAATAAAGGGTAGTTTGGAGTAGGGGGATTTCCCTCGAAATCTTCCTGTTGCATCCCTGGAAGATAGTAAACTTTAATACCAAGTTTAGTGTTTTATGGACTTCGGTTTTGAGTTATCGTGTTCAGACAGATGGACACACACGGACCTTTTTCTACAAATGCTCTTTTCGATAAGGGGACCCTAAAACGTGTATTTCCTCGGTATCGAATGTTTTGTGGAAACCAGTTTTTGAACTGGTCATGTGGCAACAGTGCCTTTAGAGGAACGTAAAAGGTCAATTCTGAACAGTACATAACCATTTGTTTGCCGGAAGTCTTCGGCGAAATAGGTAAAACAAACAACTGCCGTCAAATCGTTCATCAAGACAATGCGAGCGCTCACACATTTCGTCTATCAACCGATTAGTTGACAACTCAACAATTCGAATTGATGACTCATCCACCGTACATTTCTGATTTGGCACCTAATGATGTTTGTTCCCGAACATCAAGAATAAAATGCGTGGACAACGATTTTCGTCGACACAAGAAGCCGTGTGGATGCGTTCAAAAGCCATTTTTGGAGGTGTCTCAAGGAGATTGGAAAAAATGCTATGATAAATGGTTTGAACGCATGCAAACGTGTATTGTTCAAATGAATATTTCGAGCATTATGACAAATTACTATTTTTTATTCTTAGGCTCAAAATATAAAGGGTATATAACACTCTGCAGCGTATTTTCTCCAATTTTCTTTTCACACACAGTAGTAGTGCACGCATGAATGTAATCCCATGCTAACAATGTAAATTACGGAATGAATTTATTCTTAAATTGTATAATATAAGAGTTAATTTGACGCCGATTTGTACCGTTAAACAGAGCTACAAGTCCCAACATGCTATGCGGATTTCCGCAATATTGTTTACACAGTAACGGTTGCTGGTGGTTGATGTGACGATTTTGTGAAAAAAAGCAATGCCTTTTTAAAAATATGCCGCCAACAGTTAAGTGCTACATGTAACGAAAGAAGCAGCTTGATTTCGGGATATGGATAGTTTAAGTGACACCTTTGTTGCTAACCTTGTTATCACTCTTGGAGTGGAAAGCAACAGCACAAACAGTTCAGATGACGTTTCTGATCTAAAGGGAACAGAGCTGCTTTCAGAGAGCGAATAAAAGTCCTCACATACATGTTATTTTTTCACTCGTATTTTTAGAGTGAATTGTTACATGTGCACCCATTGTGACTTTCAATATTATTGGCGAGGAGCAATTAAGGCTGAATAGGCTTACTTACATATATGTAGATACGAGTTAAATATGATACTTACTGCTTCTAGCAACTTGAGCAGTCCTGGTAAAGTCTTGAGATAGCCGGAGTTGAGGATAATGGCTGTAGATGTGGTGGTGGTTGTCGTCCTGGTGATGGTCACTGAGTGCGACATGTTGCTGTAATGAAACAAAACCAAACTGTTATAAATCGGTCTCAGGTTGCAATTCTTATTCCAAAAACCAGGATTAATTAAAATAAAATAAAATGTAATGCGTAACATTCACGCGCCTTACTCTAACTAATCTTCCATAAACTTGAGACCGTTAATTAGCTTCTCTATAATACCTATTGTTAGTTTTTAATTATTTAGCACTGTATAATTAAAGAGTACAAATGTACAATTTACTTTTCATTTGTCACTAAATATGTTAAATATGCTGTTGTAATAAAAATCGTTAAGAGTCATTTTCGAGAAAAATAAAAAATAAAGGAAAGTGGTCATCGGTAATGTTGCTCCATTCTTGAAAATCTTCGTGCCGCATCCTTGGAAGACACTAAGTTGAAATTTCAAGTTTGTTTTTATTGAAGCACTGATATCTGTGGACTCTCAAACATGTATTTCCCGTGAAATCAATCTAATATTTGAGAGGAACGCATAGCTCCTCTACCTATTAGGTACTGACAGAGAACGTAGTAATGAACCACGATTATCATCACTATGCATTTCTAAGTAACATGTAAATATGCAGCTCCCACAAGAGTTTTAAGATATCATAGTTTTTGGATGTGTATCCTACTGCAGAACGCCTATTAACGCGGCTTTGTCCGTCTGTCCGTAGCTCAGATCCTTAGTTATGCTCGATTTCGCTCTGCTGTCGACTGCACTCTGCCGCTTCTAATTCAACTGCATCTTCAAAGACTTAAAACTGACCTCTGACTGACTGACCTAATAGCTTCTCAATAGTCCCCACAAAAAACGAGGAGTGTTCTCAAAAGAGGTGCCTGCTTTCAAAGTAGCTGCCAAAGACGTTTCCAAAACTGCAGGAAGGCGCACACAAACGTTTATTTTTTGAATCATTATAGCATGTGTTCATTTTATCTAAAGGTCATTATTGGGCGAATCATTTGTTTTAAAGCTGGCAGACAGCTTCAAGAATTCAGAGGCCCATGTAAAAGGGCCGGTAAGCTTTCATACCAGCACCGTTCGTGCACGTGGCCACGTTTCCAACAATCCAGGCCATTTCATGGCACTACCCACGTTATCCCCAGTTCCAGGCGTTGCATGAAGGCACCGCCGATTATTTCGCTCACGCGGTCACATATGAACTAACCCGCCAATCACAACAGCGAAGTTCTAATTTGATATACAAGTTTGAACATCATGTATCGACGCATTTCAAAGTTGATTGAAATCGGCACAAAATTAAAACCAGTTGAAATAAACAGCTTCGGAATTGAGACCAAAGGCTTTGAAAAGACCTAGCTAAAAGAAGGAACATATGCAATTGACTGCAAACCGCCGGAGGAAATAAAATGTTCTTTTTAGTTTGAGTATTTTTATTGACATTAAAAAGATAATTTGACCCTAACGGATTAAAAAAAAAAAAAAAAAACAGAAATGCTGTTAATACACTCCTACTCCAAGCAGCTACCATGTGGTGTAATGGTTTGTGATCTCGATTGTCATTTAGTAGACCAGGGTTGGATGCCACACCATATATTACCACTTTAATCTATTTTAAGCAATTAAAGGAGTTAAATTCAGTTGTTTTAATTCTTGTAGCTGGATTGCGAGCACAACTACGCGTTTTATTAAATTCTCAACAGTCGATACTTCTTAAATATCTCCACAAATTAAATACAAAATAAACCAACTTATGCATATACCAAGTTTTGAATTGTACGGATTTTTAATTTTTGAGCTACGCTGTCCACAGAGATACACACACACCTTTTTCTAAAAATGATTTTTTGGGCTCAGGGGATCTCAAAACATATTTCCGGCGAAGTCTCGACATGAATTTTCGGGTGGAAAACAATACCTTGTCTATCTACTATGTATATTGTACGTATATGCTAGAGACAGTAAAAATAGATAACAATGCGTTTTATAAGAATAGTTTGTAGAAAAGTGAGTAGAGGAAGTAATGTGAATGCAACAAATATGCGTGTTTTATTTGTATACCACCTTTTAACATTTCAGACCCTAGAGAAGATGGGGAATAGTCTTGGGACCTCTGGCTATGGAAACTAGCATGCTAACCACTAGTGTTTATTTTGCCAACACATAATATACCTTAGTAAAATCCAACTGGTGCACCTCTTGCCTTCCTAGATTTTATTCTTCCTTTCTCTTAGAAGTTAACAACGTTGAAGGGACACTGAAGTCTATTTTATAAACTGTTAGTGTCTCATCATCTCCACATTTCCGTAAAAGAACAGGTTAAGGACATGTTTACGTCTGTAATTTCCCGGAAAACATTCACGACGTAGCTAATGGGATGCTGTGATTGCATTAACTGTAGGTGACGTTTCGGGAGAATTCCTGCGGTTGACGAGTCACTGTGGCAAACTTCCGTTCCAGTCACTTGTTAGCGATTACCTCAAGGGTTCGTGTTTTTACTTTCTCTACCAATTACTAGAGGAGGGTTCTATGCACCAGGGAAGAGACACTACAATATGGGCAAAGAAGCCCAACCGTCTTTTGGCTTGAATTTCGGTCAATTATGCCTTTAACCTAGGCGCGGAAGAAACCTTTCGACATTTTTAAAACTACGTTTAAAGGCTATTCACCACCGCCGTTGGCCATACATTTTTGGCACTTCTTTAGGAAACTATCCCTCACTCGCCGTAGTGCTGGCAATTTCCTGGCATGTATTTCGTTTCAATTCTTCCAGGGTGTGTGGGTTTGTCTTTTACACTTTATGCTTTAAGCTACCCCAGAGATAAAAATCGCAGGAGGTTAGGCCGAGAGACCGAGGGGCCCACAAATCTCTAATAATAATTCGGTCCTGAAACACACCTTCATTTGTTCTCATCGAAGGATTTGCTGTATGAGCTGTTAAGAGTATTGTTGAAAGAAGGCAGAATTGCATTCAACTGTTGACTCCAAAAAAAAAAAAAAATATTGAGACCATAAACATCCGAACCGCTGAGCGGTGTTTTCCTCTGCGCATACAGAAACATAACACACAGCTGCTGTACCCCACACCCTTGAAAAATTGAAATAAAATTTTCGCCAGGAAATTAACAGCATTTCTCAACGTGAACTACGGTGAGTGATGCATAGTTTCCTAAAGAGGTGCCAAAAATGTATGCACAACAAGGGTGGCCAGTTTCAGCATCTCTTAATATCATTGATAAGTAAAGCCTTTAAAATTAGTTTAAAAATGTTGCATGTGTTCATCCGCGACTTTCTATGATAACGGTAGACGGCAACGAGCGCCTAGGGCGCGGACAGGCAAAACACCACCTAGCCGGTTCGAACGTTTTTGGATCACCCGATATAAGTTAAAACCCCAATGATCCTAAAACTTTAAAACCTCTTGTTATATATAGTTACGCCCGCTTTAACTACATATGGTTCCTCAGATGACACTGATGATACATGGAATGAAGATGGAGCACCGGTGGAATTCGATGGTATGGGAAACCGGAGAATCCGCCTCTTCTCCGCTTTGTCCACGACAAATACTATATGTGGTTGCCTGAGATCGAACCATAGCCGCCTTGGTGAGAGGCGAGTGGCTTAACCACTCGACCACAGCACTACCATACAACCTAACGAGTTTCAAACCTGTATATGTTAATACTTCTAACACTTTCAAACCTGGATGTTTTATCGTTCTTTTAAATAAGTCATTTAATAATCTGCAAACCCAAAAATGCAATTAAACACGATGCAAACATTAGGCAGTAATCGGCTCTATAGAGAGATTTAGAAGTATTAAGCAAGCAAATTAGAGAATATCAATGAACAACAAACAATTAAAAATGTTCCCTGGCGGATCCGATGGTTACTGATAAAAGCTAGGCAAAATATTGCAGTAAACCACTGCCAAACGCACAAAGATGATCAAATAAAATTATAGTGATTCGAAGAACTCAAACATCGAAGCTGAAAATGATTGGACAATGATAGCATCTGGAAGGAGTTTAGGAATATTATTATTTGATCGGATACAGTATATTGCATGTAAACTTGCAATTTTTTGGAGCACTTTACATTGACGAAAAGCTCCAACAAACATGGTAAAACGTGTGAAAAAACACGAAAAAGTAGAAAAAAATATCAATAGAGACTGCATTTGAAAACTTAAATTCTTGATTTTTTCCCCTGTCATTTTATGTTCAGGTTTTTCTGGATTATTATTTATATAGAAAAATATTTCATATACTATGCCACAGATGTTCTTTTGCACTGTTTTTCTTTGTTTATAATAAACTTAAATCTATCAACTAAACCATCTTATACAAATTTAGGTATGTGTAAAGGTTACTGGAATTGTTATCATCACTATTGCATGTTTCATGTCGTTTCATGTCGTTAATGAGGAAAGTAAAACTTGTGGGGCATCCCTTCCCATCTAACTCTAAATATGGCGTATTGTATTTGCTGTTTCTTCTCAGTTTCCAGTAACTTAGTTTTTTACATACTTCAGATGCACTTTTCTCAAAAAGTGTTACACAGGGTAGGAGTTGAGTAAGGCAAATATTCGTATCAGCGTTTGGGAACGATGTGATGATTCAGCATTTGCAACTTTTTCGCTATTTTCTAAAGCTATGTTCATGATGAAAATTTCACGAATTTATAGGATAACCATTAACCCCTCTTCAGAATATGTTTGGTGATTTATTTACGTAGCAGGTCACACGGTTGACCCTCACCTACCCATTGCCCGATTATAAATGGTGTGATGAGGGGAGAGATATCTTTTGCACTGAAACTTCAACCTATTTAACCATTCGTTTTTGTTTTCATATATGATTCATATTCAGGGTTAAACTTAAAGTATTGAACACAATGATATTATGCTTTATTTAAATGTGGTTTTATTGAACAAATATATAACTCAAACCAATATGTAAGATTTGCATTTCTGTTCTTTAAACTATCAAAATCACCCCCATTGTTCTTACAAAGGTGAGAAATGAAAATTAAATCTCAACAGTTCAAAAAAAAATCTCCCAATCGGGAATTAAAACAATCTGTGTCACAGATTCTTTGATACACTACACTAAACGTTCATCTTTTGGGGATATGACGATTTAGAAATCGCCGATGATAGTCACTCACAGCATTGGTATATTCCCCAGTTGCGGTTAAATTAATATCTGCTAATTCAGCATGTATAAAGCCATTCATTGTGTAGCGGAGAGTTTGCGACAGAATCGGTCCTTCTTTTCCTCATTGTGAATCATGTGAATGCACACACATGTAGGAGTTGCACACATAAGAGTTGGCTTTTGCGAGAATTAGATTTGCCAACACAACGAAATGCCGTTCAAAACACATTAGATCCTGAAATTTGTGCTTCATTTGTCAATGCTATTAGTAAGCGGGCAAAATGAGATAGTTGTGTTATACGCATTGTTCTCTACTAAGTATCAAATTATTTTCACTTATTCACCTCCCACTCTGTAGATATATAAATAAAATTTTATTGGACATTTTTGCCAACTCTCTTTATGCCAAACTACTTTTTGATCAGATTTTAAATAAATTTGAGAATAAATATTTATTAAGAATCTACATTCGTCTTTGCATGCTACATAAACTGGATTATATTTATCTTTTAAATTCTCTATGGATTGAAAATATTTAAAAAAAAATATGTTTTCTCAGTAAAACCTATTGTTATATGATTTAAGTGAAAAATTGTGATAATAGCAATAATTTTTTTTATATATAGTTTTGGGAACTGCCTTTCTACCAAATTACTTTTTGATCAGATTTTAAACAAATGCGAGAATAATAAATATGTATTAAAATATACATTCTGCTTCTTATATTACGTAAACTGGATTAGATTTATCTTTTAAATTCTCCATGGATTGAAAACTTTGAAAAAATATTTTTCGCAGTAAAACTTACCGTTGTATGATTTAAGTGAAAAAATGGGATCATAGCAACAAACTTTATTGACACCAAACTACTATTTGAATGGATTTTAAATAAACGTGAGAATAATAAATATTTAGTAAACATATGCCTTGGCCTTCTTATACTACATAAACTTGATTAGATTGATATTTTAAATCCTCCATAGGTTGAAAAAATTAAAAAAAAAGTCGCAGCAAAATCTATCCTACGATTTAAGTAGAAAAATGGTGATCACAGCAACAAATGTTATTGAATATTTTTGAGGACTCTTTATACCAAAATACTTTTTGATCAAATTTTAAATAAATGCGAATAATAAATATTTATTAAAAATATACCTTCGCCTTCTTATGTCACATAAACTAGATTAGATTATCTTTTAAATTCTCCATGGGTTGAAAACACTGAAAAAATATTTTTCGGAGTAAATCCTACCGTTATACGACTCTGGTGAAAGATCTTTAAACCAAATTACTTTTTGATCACACTTTAAATAAATGTTTATTAAAAATATACCTTTGCCGTTTTATGTTACATAAACTGGATTATATTTATCTTTTAAATTCTCCATGGGTTGAAAATATTGCAAATATATATGCATACATATGATTTAAGTGAAACAATGGTGACCATAGCAACAGCATTATTCAAGGAAAGTGTACTTGAAGCATGAGTTGTAATGTTTTGAATTAAGAAGCAGGATGTCAGTTATACCACTTTCGTACAACTTTAAGTGATGGTTATATTAGTTTTAGAGTTATTATTTGCAGAAACACAAATTATAAGCAAACCAAATTTGCTTACCATTCATTCAGTAGTTGTGTAACTAGCATCATGTCTTAGTTTTCAAAACTTCCCATTGACTTCCCAGTGCCCTTAAGCTATTTCTCATTTGATGACTGGTTCTACACGATGGGTGATTTCCGGAATGTCTTCAAACGAAAATTACTCATAATAGCATATGTAGATTACCGAAATAAAGTTGAGTATAATTCCACATAACAAGATGTTTGGAGCTCAACACATGCTAAACTTGTGACCTAACAACTGAACTAAATTATGTAAAAAAGTCATAACAGCACTAGTATTCTGCTGATGATGCCGACAAGCTGCCTTGATCATCACGCGGCTGTAGTGACGTAATCCGGGTCAAAGTCATCATCGTTTAATTATATTCGTGTGGTGTCACGCTGCATCATAGTGCAGGCCATGAGTGACCCACTTCCAAAACCGGTCCCTTTCTTCGTCATCCATAAACGTACAGGTCGGGAATAACCTTAACAGGCCAAGGTAATTTTGCTTACATTTCCTAAGGTGCACATGTCGGAGAAAGTGAAAACATTCTTTATTTTCAGCTTCTGCCCAAAACACGTTGGCAGACAGATCTCTTGTATGTGTGTGTTAGTTTTTGTTTGAAGATCTAAAGAAATTAGTTTTTTACTTTCTCTACACAGTGTAAGGAGAAGGTATTGCATTCCACCAAAAATATCAATACCGAGATTCCACGGAAATACCTTTTAGGGTCCCCGTGTGTGTCCGTGAATACGATAAAACAAAAACAAACAGCTGGTAAAATGCCAATCTTCCAAGGTGCAACACAAAGATTTTCAGAAAGATTCCCCAACACAACTGCTCTTTACGTAGAAAAAAATTCGAAATTTTCTCAAAAAAAGCTATCAAGTTTGACTAAAATATCGTATATTGGTGAATTTTGCTGAATTTTGCATAACTGGTATATCGCAAGAGATAGACAAAAACTCTCGTTAAAGCACACAATTTAGGTCATAATATTTTTACTTGGATATTCCTTGTTCTTGGTTTCAGTTTTAAAGTACTTAAATTTTTCTTTATCTCCCTTCTACTTACAAGAGAGCAAGTAATAAAAACAATTTCTGCTAATGTTTATCTCGATTAGCATGAAGTAAATAGAAAGATAAGCGTTTCAACATTAATTTGTTAGCTGTAGATAAAGTCACATGAGTGGAATACATCAGAGTTTTTCCAATAACAGTATTCCAGTTTGATCATGCCCATTTAAGAGTTGTCTGGGAGTCACAATTGACCGTTAGAATTTCACGACGAGAAATTTTAATATATACAATAATAAATAAAATCAAAACAAATTCAACTAGAAGATTAAGAATATAAATAAGAAAATGCAAAATAGTTGAGATTTGACTTTTTTAAATTAAGGATCTTCAACTGGAAGAGCTCAGTTAGCTATTCCGGGAAAGATTAGCCTACTTTACTGATCTACTGGCCATGTGCGCTATTTGATTACAAATTTCTCTCTTTTTGGTTCTGCATTCTATGTCTTGTTACCTATGCGATTTTTGTTTTATTTATCACTTTTTTTAATCTCCCTGAGTCGATACCAAGACTTCACTAGAAATGCATGTTTTAAAGTCCCCTGAATCCAAAAACGGCATTTTTAGAGAAAACACGATAAATCAAAAACAAAAAGTTGGTTAAATACCAAACTTGACATTTAAGTTCAAGAAAACCCCCCATCCCAAACTACCTTTTAATTAAAAAAAATAGAACATTTTAATTTTCCCCAAAACTGCTAACAACTTTTTTTATAATATTAAAATAAAATGTATATTCTGAATTTATTGGCAATACCCCAGGAAGGGCTCTTTATTGCGAATGACTTTTGAATAACTGGTAAACTGAAGACATAGACAAAAAGAATATAAATTTCGTTAAAGCACACTATTTGTGGTATACTTTTTTATGGAGTTAACTATGTCGAGTTATTCCTTGTTATCAATTTCAATTTTAAAATACTTAAACTTTTCTCAAACGGGAGTTTGTCATTGCTTTTTCTTTTATTTTACTCTTGGATATACAAATGGAATCGAATTTCAGTCACATAGTAATCAGCTGTTGAAAGATTTGACTATCACTTTAGCCTAATGTATTGCCTTATACTTATAAGGAACTAAATAGTAAGACCATTTTTGCAAATATTTATCGTGGTTAGAATGAAGTGGGTATAGGATAAATTTTTGTAAGAATAGTTTGTTTCATAATAAGCAGAGAAAGTCATGTAAATATAACACATCAGACTTTTACCTATGTTTTAACACTCAGTTTACCACTGTCAGTCAGCGTTGTTAACCTTCAGCTATATCTATGTGCAAATAGAACAGTCTCTCTTTCTTGTTGAAATTTGCGTAGGAATGTAGGCGTTTGTATGCGAAAGCAGACATTGTGTTACCTAGAATTATAGCTTAGCATTAAAGCTAACAGATAAACTAAAGCCAGAAATACACTTGTGCAAGTAAGGCTATCAGCGTTTCAACAGTTCCTCAATGCCATACAACCTCCCTTGGCACTCTTCTCGACACGACTTCGGTGTCGCATTCCGTGGTGTAATACCCAAGGTCGCGGGTCTAAACCCTGCGGAGGACGATGATTTTTCCGGGCGTTAAAATTCTTAGCATGGATTCCTCCGGAAGAAAAGTGAAGGCCTTGGTCCCGTGTCGTAAATTTATAGCATGTAAAAAAACCTCAAGCCTGATAAAGAGGCCTTTGAGCAAAATTAAGCGATCTTTCACGCCCAATATAGAATGGGACTCTGAGAACCAGTGTAGTTAAAGAGTGTCCATATGTTCACGATGTCTGTCTTGCTTTACAGTGGGGTAGAGTCTAAGCATTTAACTGTAAGAAAGTGTTAAGTACATTTATTTCAGAACAATTTAGGGCAACATATTTCCAGTTGTCTTGGTCTTAGGAGTTAGGGTACTGCCCAGTGGCAGTTCTCTTACAACAACAATAATAATAATAATAATAATAATAATAATAATAATAATAATAATGAGTTAATAATAAATAAATTGTTATTAATAATAGATACATACTATATACACACAGTTTTTGAAATATCCAACTACTTTATTACTCAGTACAGCAATACTTATGTCAATTACCAGCATGTTTACAAACAGCTACTATGATGCCTCAACAATAGAGCAGTTTTTGAGATCATTAATACTTCACAATATTTACTTTAATTGTGTAACATTTATTCTGTTTAAATTACCCCTGAACTTCTTTAAGGTAGAGCAGCTCTGTAAGGTTGCTACAGGCAATTCATTCCATTCTTCAATGGTCCTATTAATTATAATGGTTAATGCTTTAATTGCTATACCCATTTAGATTTCTTGATACTCGCAAATAGTAAAACGCAAAGAGACAATGCACACTGCATTTCATGTGCAGCTTAGCATTCTGCAGTCTCCATGCTCTCATTATTTTAAATATTTTGGTCAAACAATTGTCTCTTCACTATCGCAGCGTAAGGTGTGTATCTAATTTTACAGTTTATTTATTTATCAAACACTGAGTGAATTTTTTTGTATGATATTGTTGGTTACGTTATTCAATTGTAATTTTCAGATTTAGAAACCTGTGCCAATCTCTTGTTATGCTTCGACTGCATTTAAAAATGGTCTTTCTCGCGCCTGCGCTTATGCTGCGTTTGCACTTGCATCTTATTTTGAATTTATGTTGGTTTTTTTTTTTTTCCAAAACATGGTAGCCCTCAAACCAAACTGCTCTCCCTACCACTAGGCAATAACCGTTAGCAAACAAAAGGCAAACCTCTATTAGGGGAGAGGTAATGTTTCCTGTTAACACTGTAAGCAGTTCAGTTTCGTTTTTAGTACGTGTCCAGGCAGTGAATTTCTGCAACAAAGTGTTAAGGGACCAATAAGTGGAAGGTTTGGCTAGTTTCCAGCCATACACATCTTAATCCCAAACGTTAAAGCCTTTGGCAGAGGAGTGGGGCAGGGTTATCATGTTCTGAAAAATACGGTAGCTTCAGTAACCGGTCGCACTTAGGCCACAGTGGATCTTTTGTATTTCCAACGCTTTCTAGGAGGAAGGAGTAAAGTGGAGACCCAAAAGAGGACCAGATTCGGATGAAAACGTGCACTAACAAGGATACTCTATATAAATTTACTTTATTATTTTCTCTACATAGTATATTGTAAAGAAGGTATTGCACTCCACCCAAAAATTCGATACCAATATTTCTCCGGAAATATACGTTTTATGGCCCCATGTATGCAAAAAAACAACCCATTTTTAGAAAACACACAATTGTCGTGTGTCTGAACACGATAACTCAAAAACGAAAAGTCGGTAAAATACCAAACTTGGTATTTAAGTTTAGTATCTTCCAAAAATTCGAAGATTTTGAACAAGATCCCCCCAGCCCAAACTACCCTATACATGGAAAATGTTTCAAAAATTTTAATTTTCTCAAAAGTAGCCTACTATTTTGATTACAACATAAATATAATGTATATCCTAAATTTTCTGAGAATAACCTCCGAAGCCTCTTTATTCTGGGCGAATTTTGCCTGACTCGTAAACCGTAAGAGATAGACAACAACGTATTAACAAAAAGTATAGATCTGGTTAAAAATACAATATATATCAAGTTTTTTTTTCTCGTGGAGTTGGCCATTTGAAACATCCTTGTTATTGGTTTCAGTTTTAAATTACTTAAGCTTTTCATATATGGGAATTTGTCAACTCCTGGCAATGCAAAGAAAGGGATTTCCTCTACATGGTAATCAGCTTTTAATCGATTTGACTATCGAGCCTTGTATATTCCCTTGTTTCCTTTCTGCTTATAGTAAAGCAAGTAATAGGACCATTTCTGCTAATTTTTATCACGATTAGCATGAATCAAAAAGAAAAATAAGCTACTGTAACATAAATGTATCGCAAAAGAGGTAGAGAAAGTCGTGTGAATGGAACAGTTTTATTAAAATGTTTTTAAACATATGACTATCGCTATTCCCTTTGAGTCTCTAAAAACGTTTAAGTGATGAAATTATTTATGCAAACATGTGCATGTCAATTCATATTAAACAAATGACAGTGGGTAGGGAAAGCAATGTGAATTAGTTTTTACTTTTTCTGCACGTACTATATACATAGTGCATAGAGAAAGTGTTGTATTCCACCCAAAAATTCAAGAATGCACCAGAAATATATGTTTTGAGGTCCCCTGAGTCCAGAAAAAGCATTTAAGAAGAACGTCCGTATGTGTGTGTGTATGTGTTTCTGGAAAGTATAGCTTAAAACCTTAATACCAAACTTGATATTTAAGTTTAGTATCTTCTAAGGATGCGACACGGAGATTTTCAAGAAAATCCCGCCACCCCAAAGTATCCTTTACATGGAAAAATATTTGAAAATGTTATTTTTCTCAAAAATGGTTCTTAACGATTTTGATTAAAATTCCGCATATTAAACCTTTTTACATCATAAATAAAATATAATGAATTTTCTGGGAATAGCTTCTGAAGGCCTATTTATTCTGGGTGAATTTTTCTGAATTTTGCATAGCTGGGTAACCGTAAGAGATACACAAAAACTTACTCCACACAAAGTGTAGATCTTACCAAAACACACAATGTATGTCCTTTACGTTTTTGTTGTGGGTTTTGTTTCCGAGGTATCCCTTGTTATTGTTTTCAATTGTAAAGTACTTATACTTTTTGTCAGACAGGAAGTGTCGTTTTTTACTTTCTCTACACGTACTATGTACATAGTGTATAGAGCAGGTATTGCACTCCACCCTAAAATTCGATACCGAGATTTCACCGATAATATGTTTTAGGGTCCCCTACATCCAAAAAAACCATCTTCAGAAAAAAAAAAAACTCAAAAACTAAAAGTCGGTAAAGTACCAAACTTGGTATTTAAGTTCAGTATCTTCCAGGGATGCAACACCAAGATTTTGAGAAAAATCCCCCTTACCCCAAACTACCCTTTACATGGAAAAATTTGCGAACATTTTGATTTTCTACAAAATGACTAACGATTTTGCTTAAAAGATGTATATTAAAGATATTTGCCTGACAAATAAAATGCACATCTTGAATTTTCTGGGAATATCCTCTGAAGACTACTTTATTCTGGATGAATTTTATGGAATTTTGCATAACGGCTAAACCGTAGGAGATAAACAAAAATTTACTGCACAAAAAATGTAGAGCATGTTAAAACACACAATTTTTGTTATATACATTTTTTTCGTGGAATTTATCGTTTTTTAGACATTCCTTGTTTTTGTTTTCTGATTTGAAAAACTTATACTTTTCTCTTATACAAATTTGTCAACTGCTGTGCATACGAACAAAAGGACTTCAGTGACATATCAACCAGCCTTTGACTATCACTTTAACCTATGGTACTCTCTTATTTCGCTTCTACTTACAAGGAAGCAAGTAATAAGAATATTTCTGCAATTTTTTTCTGATTAGCATGAAGTAAATAGAAGCATGAGCTTTTTGAAGAATAATTTGTTGCAGAGATGTAGAAAAAGTCATGTGAATGGTACACATCAGATTTTCTTTTATTCTACTCCTGGCCAAGCAAAGTAGGATATACGATTACAAACGCATAATGACAGTTTTTAAAATATTTGACTATCACTTTATCCTAGTGCATTCCCTTAGTTTCCTTCTACTTATAAGGAATTAAATAATAAGAACATTCTACTAATGTTTATCTCAATTATCATTGTGTAAAAGCAGAATAATCTTTTGTAAGAAGTTTGTTTGTAGAACAGCTAGAGAAAGTCATGTGAATGCAACACATCAGAATGTTTTATTAATAGGAGCGTAACTCTTCACTGCCTAGTTTCGTTATCATGGTGTAATTAGTGGTTCTTTAGCCCGCAATTTTATCGCAAAGTGAAAGTGGTGAAGTCGATAGCAAAGTTTAAGTGGGCTGGTAATACATATTTTATCGTGGCTGGGACAGGAACCGGAAGGAGGCCATTGTTGCGATATGCCTCGTGCCCACGGTTTCACCTGGCAGCACCCTTTACTAAACAAAGCCCTTCCGGTTTTGGGTTCCTTCTAGCAGAGCATCTAATTGTTCCACAAATTGTAGGTTTTTGTGTAATACCTGGTCACATGCTGTAGTTTTAAGCTCATCGTGTGTGTAGCCTATAGGGATTTCTATATTTGTACATCCTATTCGAAAGTATTACATTCCACCCAAATTTTGGTTGAGATTTTACCGGAACTACATAGTACGAGGTCCACTCACACAGAATAAGTATTAATTTGTTTTTTCTCATACAAGTCTTGTGTAGGAGATTCCGGCTGCGGTATTAAATTTTTCAGTCTGGCTCTTACTTATCCAACTTGTGTTCTACACACGCCTTTGTGCGAAAAAGAAAGAAAGAAAAAAAAAACTTTGACATGTAGTTGGTGAAACAATGAAGCCCGGGACTTCAAGTACTTAAAAAATTGCAAGTCAACCCGCCTAGGTATGGTAGTGGTAGCGTGTCTACCTCATATTAGAATCTCGCTTAGGGTGAGTTACCCGATAAGGTTTTTTTCGGGGTTTCCCCTTATCCTGAGAAGACGAATGTTGAGTAACTTTAAGCTCCTTGGACCCCGAGATCATTTGAGCATCATTTCACCAATTTCATTCGTCTCCCGATATGACCAACCGGGTGAAAGGACGTAAGCTACAAAAAAAAAAAAAAAAAAAATAAAAACATTGCAAGTCACCATTGGGATAGGTCATCTCAAAATAATTTGAGATAACCTTATGGTTTAGCGGGAAACATGCAAATCAGTGGGATTTAATGCATATTGTCATAGTAGCTCTGTAGTTAAGAGCAATTGGGAGATCCATAGTTCATATCCTGACTATTGTACTGACTTTTTTAGTCTGACTCTACCTATCCAAAAGTATTTTTAGAAAAAGGCCCACCTGTATGTGTATATGTGTGTGTGTGTGTGTGTGTGTGAGAGAGAGAGAGAGAGAGAGAGAGAGAGAGAGAGAGAGAGAGAGAGAGAACACTATTACTCAAAAACAGTAAGTCTTTAAGTATCAAACGTGATATTTAAGTACAATCTTTTAGCTTCCAAGGTAAAGTAGACTTTCAAGAAAATCCACCACCCCCCAACCACCCCTGAGTTCCTCTAAAATAGCTATTACGATTTTATTGAAATAATGTTTAACATAATTTCGTAACAAATGAAATGTATAGATACCTTGAATTCTCTGGAATAGTCTCTGAAGTCTTCTTCATTTTGTATTTCTTGAGCATTATTGGTAAGCCGTAAGGAACCAAAATGTACAGCACGAAAAGAATGTAGATCTTGTTAAAACCACAATTTATGTCAAATACATGATTTGTGTGTGTGTGTAGTTGTACTTACACTTTTCTCGAATAGGAATTCATTATTTGGGTTAATTTTTTCCTGGTCATGAAAGGGGCCGAATTTGAAAGGCATCAGATAGCGACCAGCTCTTAAATGTGTACGCTTATTTTAATTGGGAGCGCTACTAGCAGGATGGGACGTAAACTACTGTAAATGTAGGCTACTTGTGAGTCAATGAGCAACTTTTATTAGATAAAGTTTCCATAAAATTGTATAATTACGAACAATTTAAGTTACCACTTTAAAGAAAACTGTTATGACCGGTCAGGTCTATGAAGTGAAAGAACCCTGTGAATGAAACCTCAGCATTTTGTTTGAGAGGTAAACATTCCAACCCTATCTAACGGGCAGATCGACGTTATAATAGCTACACTTAGTTGTGGATTCTTTTCATATATACTAGCGCAGATATGCACTAAATTTGAACGTGGTTTAATATGCTTGCGAGAGAATCCATTGTATCGTCGTGTTTTGTTTAAAGAATCACGAAACTCATGCTGCATCACCTGGTGTGATTTACCCTTCTACCAAAGCAGCAGCAATAATAATAATAATAATTTCTCCCACCAACCATTAGTTCCCACAACTCTGTTCGCATGATCATTATATTACAAGCAGCCAGCCTAACAAAACCTTTGCGAACATCATCGTGCAAAGTTTTACTCATATTTTCTTAAAAAGTTCGTTTTTATCACATTTCTAAATTGTAAGTTTTCAAACTTTTCGCTACTGTTTTAACAAAATTACAAGATTTGTTTTAAATATCATACAGATATCTTAATAGTTTGAGAAAGTAACCTTAGTTGTTTTATTATACTACTACTTAACCATTAAATGCAGAAATTGTAATTTTGAAAAACTAAAAAATACAACAAATTATTTAAATGCATGAGGTTAACGCGCATTTTTTGCAATTCTGATCCTTTCAGGAAATAATGTAAATGTTTAAATTATAGTTTTGTAACAATTTATCTTCTGTGATCGAGTGCAGCAAAAACATTTAACAGTTTATAAAAGCGAATTCTCTCAAGAGTTTCTGCTCGAGAGTTTGAACAAGATTGGTTAGTAACTACATCATGTGGAACACTTTTAATGCGCAAAAGTGCAAGAAGAATCAAGTTGAGTAATAGAGATTTATGCTGGTGCCTAGTAGTTGCTCAAATGATAGTCTGCGAGTTCTTTTTCTCAGGGTATGCGCGGTGTGGCGAGTATAAACACCATTAGTTAAATTTTCTGAGAATATGTAATGAAAGCTAATAACTGATGTGTGGAACGAGCTACCGATTGTTTTATGATAATCAACTATTCCTGAATCTGTAACGTGTGGGGTTTCTGCGCGAGAGCATAACAAACGACTTGGCGTATTACGTACTATACATACTGTATACTATGCCCTAAGCTTCGGGTGGTGGGCTCCCAGCAGTTAGGATAGCACTTTCGCCCAGCGTAAATATCAGATGCACTATCGCCAAAATTTTCCAGAAGTTTCCCTTCGGCCCGCTTACAGAACACACTAAAATGTTTTGTGGACATTTACAATGGCTGTATAAGCAAGCGTTCCCGCGACTGAGCTAAGACTTTAACATTGGGTGCAATTTCGTTTTCCCGAATTTTTCTACCGCCCTAAAATTGCCTGGCCCAAATAAACACTATTTTGGGACAGTGTCCCCAAACTGAACCCTTAAATGAGCTAAAATCTTTGAGGGTTTAACCCCTTCATTGGTTAAACTTGATAATTGTGCATTGCGCAACAGACGAAGGAACCTCTTGCTCACTCTTGGCTGAACACACACATGGCACGGCAATGATTGATAAATCGGGAACGAATCGTATGAATCAATTCATATTACATGAACGAATTGTATGAATCAATTACTGAAGATGAATCGCTTGACCCACCTCTAATGGCTGCAGTGACGCCAAAACCTAGCGAAACAGCTAACCAAGCTGGTTGCCCCTCCCTAACACGCCGACCTTCAACCCCACCCCCAACTCCACCGGAACCGCTTCATCCGTGATTTGCAACAATTACCGTTTATATTTGAATCACCCTAGTGCCAAGTACTCGCTAAGCGATCAAAGCAACAGGCGATGACCTGAAGTAAGCGCGAAGTACTACGAACGGCTCCGATCCCTGCCGAAGTTCGTCGACGACGCCCACACACTCAACTTGAGGGGTATTCGGTTAGTTCATTACTATCGTTACTAGTAGCACATTGTTATGAAAACCACTTAATGTTCGTTAATTTAAGTACATTGACGAAATGAGTGTGTCGGTCAACACAGAGCCTCGGATAAGCGGGTTTCTATTGTATTTTAAAATATTTCTTCAGTCTCTGAATGCAGTTGAGGGAATATTTGGGTGTTTCTATGCTACTGTTAAGCCCACATGCCAGGACTGCCAGACCCAGTTTTAGGGAGATTAATTTCTGGTGACGTGACAACGCCCTGGCCGTAACGAGTAGTCTTAAATCATGCTGATGCCCAGCACGGCACCAGTAAGGGGCGTGTGAGCCCTTGCTATGTAGGTCAACAACCTCCTCACTTTCCACTTCCTAATGTTGCGATTACAAGATTTGCAACTGTAAGAGTGTCACTAAAAGTGTCCGCTCGATGCAAAGCTGTTGTTCGTATTTTAAAATGGCCACTTGTCACAATACATTCTCAACATTTTAAATTACATAAATGTTTATTCTCCGGAAAACTCCCTCATATCCCAAAAAATTATGATTCATGGGGGTATTTTTCCTCCTTTCATTTATTTAATTCATATAATACACAACTTTTGCAATTGTGTTTCTGAAAGAAAGCCACTTCTAAGATATTATTTTACTCTCCCTTTATGTATTCGTATGTAATAATTAACTCACTGAACGGGGCCACGCCGTGGCTGAGTGGTTAGACTGACCGCCCGGTTTCGATCCCAAGCGACCACATGTGGGATTTGTAGTGGACAAAGCGGCGCAGGGGCAGGATTTTTCCGGGTTCTCCGGTTTACCCCTCCATCGCATTCCACCGGTGCTCCATCTTCATTCTATATCACCAATGTCATCGCTTACGCTGCCATTTGTAGTAAAAGCGGGCGTTAAACGCTATAAAAAGAATACGCTGAACGTACAGAATTAAAATTTTAAGTAGGTAATATCTGTGGCGTTTGGATAGAACATAAAAACTGGCCTTTTTGTATAAATACAGTAGAGAATACAAAAGAAAATCTTTTATCGTTTGGTGAAGCCCTGGAGATGTCAGGGCTTCACTAAATATAAGAAGATTATTTCTGGAGAAATCAGGGCTTCATCAAATTGTACAGGATTATTTCTTGAGATATTAGGGCTTCAACAAATGATAGAGAATTATTTCTTGAGATATCAGGGCTTCACCAAATGATAGAGAATTATTTTTGGAGAAATCAGGACTTCACCAAACGATAGAGGATTATATTTGGAGATATCAGGGCTTCACCAAACGATAGAGGATTATATTTGGAGCTATCAGGACTTCACCAAACGATAGAGGATTATATTTGGAGATATCAGGACTTCACCAAATTGTACAGGATTATTTCTTGAGATATCAGGGCTTCACCAAATGATAGAGAATTATTTTTGGAGAAATCAGGACTTCACCAAACGATAGAGGATTATATTTGGAGATATCAGGGCTTCACCAAACGATAGAGGATTATATTTGGAGCTATCAGGGCTTCACCAAACGATAGAGGATTATATTTGGAGATATCAGGGCTTCATCAAATGATAAGAGGATTATTTTTGGAGATATCAGAGCTTCACCAAATTATACAGGATTATTTCTGGAGATATCAGGGCTTCACAAAACGATAGAGGATTATTTCTGGAGATATCAGGACTTCAGCAAACGATAGAGGATTATTTCTGGAGCTATCAGGACTTCAGCAAACGATAGAGGATTATTTCTGGAGATATCAGGGCTTCACCAAATAATGGAGGATTATTTCTGGAGATATCAGAGCTTCACCAAATTGTACAGGATTATTTCTGGAGATATCAGAGCTTCACCAAATAATGGAGGATTATTTCTGGAGAAATCAGGACTTCACCAAATGATGGAGGATTGTTTCTGGAGAAATCAGGACTTCACTAAATGGTATAGGATTATTTCTGGAGAAATCAGGACTTTACCAAACAATAGAGGATTGTTTCTTTTATATCACTATTGTCTTAGTTCAAAAAAGTCCAGTTTCGGAGTTTTGTTCTGTCCACAGATATAATGTCGTTAAGAAAATGCCTTTGTCGTGAAATCATTACAATTTAAGGACAATTTATAAGGGAAGAATTAAACATAATTGAGGTTGAAAATCTAACTGATGTATTACATTCACAAAAGCTTCATTCTAATTACATTCACTTTCTCTGCCCTCTACCGTTTATTAGAGGGTACGCAAACCATTCTTCGAAAATTGTTCCTCCTACTTCATTTTAACTGAAATAAAGCTTTGTAGATATACATGACACATATATTTAGAGATTCTAAGGGAATAATAACAGTCAAATATTTAAAATAAACAAAACTGGAAGCTACATGTTGGCCTTAAAATCCATAGTGTTTCGGTTCAATCGCAATAAACAACTAATGGTCCCGATGGCCGCGCTAGCTAAAGCGACTAGCTTTGGTGTTTCGTGGCGCAGGGGATTGCGGGTTTGAGTCCCCTCTTGGGCATGGGTGTGTGTTTTTGTAACCATGTGCATGTGCACCTGTTAGTAAAAGTGGCAAAATCAGTAGAAAAACAAACAGAAGCACGTAGAGAAAAACACTACAAGGAAAAAAGACAAAACCAGCTGAATAACGAAAGGACTTTACGAATGACAAAATATTGAATAAATCGAATGAGCCCACCTCGGTAGTGTAGGGGTAGCACGTCTGCCTCACATTCAAGAGGTCGCGAGCTAATATCTCGCTTAGAGATAAGTTACCTGGATAAGGTTCATTTCGGAGTTTTCCTTATGCTAGAAGACGAATGTCTAGTAATTTTTTGCCCCATGGATCCCGAGATCATTTGAGAGTGACCGATTTCATTCATCGTCCAATATGGCCAATTAGGTTAAAGGACTTAAAGCTACCAAAAATCGAACCAATAATATATCTCGGAAATTGCTTTTGAGACAAATACCGTATGTGTAATAAATTGTAAGTTTTGTCTATCACTTCGCGTTCATCAGTTATACAACATAGTTTCCAGAAAATTGAAGCTGTAGTCCTTCTTTCTTTCTTTCTTTCTTAGCATGTAAACAAATTTAGTATTTAGTATTTTGATCAAAATCGTTACGAGCTATTTTGAGAAAACAGACATGTAAAAGGTAGTTTGGCGAGTGATTTTCTTGGAAATCTTCGTGTTGCACCTTTGAAAAATATCAAGTTTCGTATTTCACCGACTTTTTGTTTGTGAATAATGCTGCTCAGACAGACACTCAAAATATTTTTCTAAACGTTGTGTTTTATTTAAGGAATCTCAAAACTTGTGTTTCTGGTGAAATCAGGTACGAATTTTTTGGTGGAATACAACACTTCCCCTCTTTACTATACGAAGTAGAGAAAGTAGAAAGGTTCCATGGGAGAAGTCTAATAAATATGGATTATAAAACGTACACTTTGAGCTATGTCCACTTGTTCAACTTCGTTACTCTGCTATTGTATACAACCTGCACTTGTCAACCATCGCCATAAGAGGTGATCAATGTGTGTCCATCATTCTTCATAGTAATGCATCCTGTTCCGGCGTCTTCATTCCTTTTAAAGTCTCGATCTCGGATGCGCTTCTGATGTGTCTGTGCATCCTAAATGGGGGACTGTACATTCAAAAGCATTCAAGTGAACGCACAACCAAAGATTCAGGGTTTAGGATCGGGAGAACAGTCGTGTATTGGACCTCCCCTACCAATCCATCACCATTAAATATCTGTCAGGTATTCTCAAACATTTCGGAAAAAAATGGGCATGTGCTACATCAATAATGAGCCAACATCTCTAGCCTTTGATTGTAAAAATGTAAATGACATGTTATTTATGGACGCTCTTTAACTACTGTAGTTCTCAGCATCCCATTCTAAGTTGGGCGTGAAAGACCGCTTAATTTTGCTCAGAGGTCCCTCTATCAGGCTTGAAGCAAGACTCATTTGTTAAAATATCTGATGTGTTCCATTCATATGACTCTCTACATCTCTGTAACAAATTCTTGTTAATACAGTAAGCTTATTTCTTCTACGCACTTCATGCTAATCGAGATAAATATTGGCAGAAACAGTCTTATTACTTAGTTCCTTGCATGTAAAAGGGAAATATGGAAATACACTAGACTAAACCGACAGTCACATGTTTTAAAATGTGGTTGCTCTGCGATTGAAATTGGTTTCTTTGCATGGCCAGGAGTTGACAAGTTCCTGTATGATAAAAGTATTTCGAAACTAAAACCAGTAATAAAGAATAATCTGGAAGACTGTCAACTCCAGGAAAAAACTGTGTATATGGTATAAATTGTGTGTTTTAAGGAGCTCTACATATTGTGTGCAGTGTGGGAGATACTGGACTTAAATAATCAATTTTGGTATTAAACGGACTATTCATTTTTGAGCTATGCTGTCCACAGCGACATACACAGAGAGATCTTAGTCTATTTTTTTTTTTTTTTTATTCAGAGGGTCCCAAAACATTTATTTCTGGTGAAACATGGGTTTCAAATTTTTGAGTGCAATACAATACCTTCTCTATATACTATGTACATAGTACGTGTAGAGAAAGTAAAAATGGCAGGTCGCTACATCAATGATGAGCCAACATCTCTAGCCTTTGATAGTATGAAATATTTTCATTAGAATAGAGAACGTAAATACTTGGTATTTTTCAATCTCTGTGCTAATATTTAAGGTCCTGCTAATCTTTCCCCCATACTTCCTGCAAATACATTAATCGAAAATCTGTGCTGATAATTTGCTTCTTCAACTGTGCATGCGTGTATGTAAATGGAGTTTTATTTATGGACGCTCTGTAACAGCTGTGGTCCTCAGCGTCCCATTTTATACTGGGCGTGAAAGACCGCTTAATTTCGCTAAGAGGCCTCTCTATCAAGCTTGAGGTTCTTTTACGTGCCGTAAATCTACGACACGGTACCAGCGGCTTTACTTCCCTTCAGAAGGAAGTCATGCTAAGGATTTTTACGCCTGAAAAATCCATCTTCCGCAGGGTTTGAACTTACCTTGGATATATGAAGTTAGCATGGTAACCATTATAACGTGGAGGGCGACTCACGCGTGTGCGTGTGTGTGTGCGCGTGTGTGTGCGTGCGTCATACCGGAGGAGCATCCACACTACAGCCACGTAACCATGCCAATTAATGGTTGGTGAAAATTAAAAATTCCATTTTAAAAATCTGATGCGTTCCATTCACATGATTTTCTCTACATATCTGCAACAAATTATTTTAAAAAAGCTAATGCTTTTATTTGCTTAATGCTAATCTAGAAAAAATGGCAGAAATAGTCTTATTACTTGCTTCCTTATAAGTACAAGCGAAATAAGATAGTACCATAGATTAACGTGATAGTCAAAAGCTGGTTGCTATGTGACTGAAGTTACTTTGTTTGTATAGACAGGAGCTGACAAATTCCTGTATGAGAAAAGTAAGTTTTTAAAACTGAAATCAAAACAAGGAATATCTCAAAAACGATCAACTCCAAGAAAAAAAAATACACATATATATATATATATATATATATATATATACATATATACATATATACATATGTAACAAAAGGTGTGTTTTAATGTGCTCTACATTTTTTATGTGGTAAATTTTTGTCTATCTCTTACGACTTAGAAGTTATGCAGAAGTCCGTAAAATAGTCTTCAGAGGCTATTTCCAGAAAATTCAAGATATACAGTTTATTTCTCAGGTAAATATCTTTAATATACGATATTTTAATCAAAATCGTTAGCCATTTTTGACAAAATCAAAGTTTTCGAAAAATTTCCATATAAAGGGTAGTTGAGGATGGGGGGGGGGAGGAAATCTGTGTGTCGCATCCTTGGAAGATACCAAACTTATGGGGAGAAAAAGGCAATTTCCATACAAAAACGTAGGTCACTTGTTGCAACCGATGTGTCATCGTAACTCGAGACGAATCGATAGCACATTCTCTGAGTTGCATAACGATGCTTACTCATAGCAAGGGCTTTAAAAAACTCTACACCTTTAACTATTACTTTCTCTACATTTACCATGTAAATAGTGCATAGACAAGGTATTGATGCACCCAAAAATTCAATATCGAGATTTCACCGGAAATACATGTTTTGGGTCCCCCTGAATAAAAAAAATATTTTTACAAAAAGGCCCGCGTGTGTGTATAGACAGCATAGCTCAAAAACGAAAAGACCGTTGAATGCCAAACTTGGTATTTAAGTTTGGCATCTTCCAAGGATGCGACACGAAGATTTTCAAGAAAATCCCCCCATCCTCTTCAACTACCCTTTACATAGAACTTTTTTCTAAAAGTTTGATTTTCTCAAAAATGGCTCTAACGATTTTGATTAAAATTTCGCATAATAAAGATATTTATCTGACAAATAAAATGCATATCTTGAATTTTGTGGGAATAGCCTCTGAAGACTTATTCTGGAAAATGTTACGCAATTTTGTATAACTGCTAAACCGTAAGAGGACTAACTACACAAAAAATGTAGAGCGCGTTAAAACGCACAATTTACGTTATATGCATTTTTTTTTTCGTGGCGCTGATCGTTTTTGAAATATCCGCTTTGAAAAACTTATACTTTTCTCATACAGAAGCTTTTCAACTCCTGTCCATACAAACAAAGGAACTTCAGTCACATAATCACTTTAACCTATGGTACTCCCTTATTTCACTTCTACATACAAGGAAGCAAGTAATAATGCTAATTTGTTCTCGATTAGCATGCAGTAAATAGAAGCATAAGCTTTTTAACAATTTGTTGCAGAGATGTAGAGAAAGTCATGTGAATGGAATACATCAGTTTTTTTTTTCCATTCATACCCCAGAATTTAAGTTTCGAAAGGATACTGAACGAATATAGCAGTCTTATAGCTGATACTTGAACCAGTCCACAATTTAATGTAGCAACTTCGAAACTCTTAAGTAGCTATGTTTTTATGGGCCGTTGAAAATTACATCATTCTGAAGTTAGGTAGCGCCGAGGCACTCATGATGCCTAAATTTTCATACCTCAGAGGATGTTTGGTGTCAAAAATGTCATGGAAACAAATTGCTTGCTCCTTGTATGTTATCAACAAACCTGTCTTATCCCGTAGTCTAAATAGCAGTTACATAATAAAAGTAAATTGGACAGTTTCGAGCTTGTAAAATGCAAAGCATACGTATCCCGCCCCAACCACTAATATCGTGTGCTATTATCCTAACAATTTTGTAATAGTAAACCTCTCAACAATTTACGCACTTTTTCAACAAGAACGCACTATTAAATGTACAAATGCTTCGTTTAAGGTATTCATGATCATTTAAAATGACAGGTTTGGTCGACATTTTCATAATTTCTGGTTTCTTGTTCTTTCTGCTATACAAAAATATATAGTTTATATATGGTATCTTATTTTAATTGACTATTATTTGCATTTTTCTAACGGAAAGCAAGGAAGACTTCAACCTGTATCCAAACGTTTGTCCAGCGTTTTCTCATTAATTTTTATGCATTTTTAGTTTCAAAAAATAATAGACGTATCACATAGCATCTTTAATAACTATCTTATATCACAATAATTTTTACTTTCTCTATACACACTATGTACATAGTGTATAGAGAAGGTATTTCACTCCACCCAAAAGTTCGATACAGAGATTTCACCGGAAATATATGTTTTAGGGTCCCCAATATCCAAAAAAAACATTTTCACAAAAAGGTCCGTGTGTGTGTGTGTGTGTGTGTGTGTGTGTGTGTGTGTGTGTCAGTGGTCCGTGTGTCCGTGAACACGATAACTCAAAAACGAAAAGTCGGTAAAATACCAAACTTGGTACTTAAGTTTACTATCTTCCAGGGATGCGACACGAAAATTTTGAGAAAAATCCCCCCACCCCCAACTACCCTTTACATGGAACTTTTTTCGAAAATTTTGAATTTTCTCAAAAACGGCTCTAACGATTTTGATTAAAATTTCGTATATTAAACATATTTACCCGACAAATAAAATGTATATCTTGAATTTTCTAGGAATAGCCTCTGAAGAGCAGTTTATTCTGGATGAATTTTACGGAATTTTTAATAACTGCTAAACCGTAAGAGATGGACAAAAACTTACTACACAGAAAATGTAGAGCACGTTAAAACACACAATTTATGTTATATACATTTTTTTCGTGGAGTATGTCGTTTTTAGACATTCCTTATTTTTGGTTTCTGCTATGAAAAACTTGTTTCTCATACAGGAACTTGTGAACTCCGATCCATATAAACAAAGGCACTTCATTGACATAGCAACCAGCTTTTGACTATCACTTTAACCTATGGTAGTCCCTTATTTCGCTTCTACTTACAAGGAAGCAAGTATTAAGACTATTTCTGCTAATTTTTTTTCTGATTAGCATAAAGTAAATAGAAGTATAAGCTTTTTAAGAATAATTTGTTGCAGGGATATAGAGAAAGTCATGTGAATGGTACACATCAGATTTTAGTACGCTTTTAGTACTTGTGGCACAGTAGGCGATGACACTGATGATACATAAATGAAGATGGAGCACCGGTGGAATGCGATGGTGGGGAAAACCAGAGAACCCGGAGAAAAACCGCCCCTGCGCCGCTTCGTCCACCACAAATCTCACATGTAGTCGCTTGGGTCTAGGTGAGAGGCAAGAGGCAAGCATTAAATGACATTATATGCTCCATGCTGTGAAGCAAAAAGCTTTGGAAAATAGACCCAAAAATGTGTCTTGTGCCCAGGTCGATTACGTGTGTCGGCAGTTTGTGATAGCCGCTGAAGCACCTACGTGATGTCCTTATCTCCCCCTTCCACAGTCTCAAAGACTGAACCAATAATATAAACGTATAACTTCGAGCTGTTCCCATAGTTTTAATTGGGTTTTAATACGTTATTAATTTGAGTTAAAGACTACATCGCAGTCTGGAATTATTATCCTTGTGTGGTTATGAAAACATTTTATGAATACGTTATTCACTGAATAATACATCTGCTTGTAAGATAACAGTGTTTGTAATAACTAAATAAACAATCCTTACATAATGGAATTTCGATGTTGTCATATGCCACAGGAAGATGACTCACTCTCTATAAGATTGTGAGTCCAGAACTTGTTAATTACCCGATAACTCAAGCTATTTTCAGAGCATTACGTCATAACTGAATACTAGTTTGGTTTTTCATTCTTTAAAACAAACGCTGAAGCAAGGAGTTCGTAAGGATTATTCACCAGGTGGCAGCAATAGCTTCGGAGATTAGTTCTGCATCCGCCATGTGCATCTTATATTAGGCCCCACCCCAGTTACCAACGCCTCTTCCCACAGCATAGCAAGTAGTTTGTATAGACGTACTTACTATGACGTCATTACAGCAAAAGAAACTTTAGATACAGGAAGACAAAGGATATTTTAAAAAGCTGGAGAAAGTTGAAATCTAAGAGAGGAACTGTGTAGAAAAATCTGGTGTTTTACATCCATACGATTTTCTCTATAAATTAGTCTCACAAAAGCTTATTCTTCGGCTTCATATTTAGATAAACACTTGCAAAAATAGTTTTATTACACATTTCGTAAAACAAAAGGCGTAAGTGATAGTTATTTCAGAAGGTCACTATACAATGGTTTTGAAATTTAGTTTTCTTTGCATGACGAGAGAAAAAGACAATAGCGACTTAGCAATAATGAAGAATATTCAGAAATGACATAAGGCCATAAAATTGTGTAATTCAAAAATTGTGTACCAAGATTTTATCTATTTAATAGTAATATCCCTTTGTTAACGACTCTGTTAATTGCCAGGATTATATTAGCACCGCCGGTGTGCCGGAATTTCTTTCCCCAGGATTTCTTTTACATGCCAGTAAATCTACTGATATGGGGCGGTCGCTTTCGAGCACACTTAAAAATCATCGGTATGGGCCGAGATTGAACCGCGACCTTGGAAAGATAGAGATTTTGTCTATATCTTATGGTTTATTTCATTTGGATGTGAAGAAGAGATTTTGTCTATATCTTATGGTTTATTTCATTTGGATGTGAAGAACTTCACAGGTTGTTCCCAGAAAATTCAAGATACCAATTTTATTCGCCATCCATTAAACATAATATATATTGTAGTCAAAATCGTTCATTTTTGTTTCCATATAAAAGGCTCTGTTTGAACCAGCGTATCTGCTTCGCATTCAAGATGTCGCAAGTTTGAATCTCGGATAAAGTTTTTTTTTCTCGGGGGTTTCCCTTATCCTGTGAAGACGAATGTCTAGTAACTTCACGCTCCATGGACCCCTACCTCATTTGAACATCACTTCACCGGTACCATTCATCATCCGATGACCAACCTGGCTATAGGACATTTACACACACAAAAAGCTTTTTTTTTTTTTTTTTTTTTTTTTTTAATATCTATCTACCTTGGATGACAATGAACTTCCAAGTTTGGTATTTATTCGAGATTTCATTTGTGTGTTATTCTTTCCATATACGGCCCACATATGCACCATTTCCTAAAAACGCTTTTATTTGATTCGGGGGCCTCAAAACGTTTATTTCCGATGACATCTCGATATGGAATGTTTTAACGGAATCGATAGTTGCTATGCTAATATTCAATTTCATTAAATGTCATGCAAATGTCGATTAACCTAAAACAAATAATTTAAACGGAAGCGTAGACATAGATTAGCAGAAAATTGCATTTGAACTTTGCTCTGTTCATTAGCTTGGCCTTAATCCTACAAAAGAAGAAATTTCTAATGAACTAGTTGATTAAGAATGTGTCGTAAAATTTCTTATAAGTTTTGCATATTTTGGGACTATTGCTGTACATTTCAATGATCTTCCGATACTTCGTGTTGTTTATACCTATCCACTATGAACAAATAACACTGTGGCTAGATCCCTAAACAGGCTAGATATACATGTTTTACTTTCTCCAACGATTTTGATTAAAATATCGTATATTAAAGATATTTGCATGACAAATAAAATCTATATCTTCAATTTTCTGGGAATAGCCTCTGAAGACTACTTTATTCTGGATGACATTTACGCAATTTTGCATAACTGTTAAACCGTAAGAGATAGATAAAAACTTACTACACAAAAAATGTAGAGCACGTTAAAATACACAATTTATGTTATATACATTTTTTCGTGGAATTGACCGTTTTTTAGATCTTCCTTTTTTATTTGGTTTCAGCTTTAAGAACCATACCTTTCTCATACAGGAATTTGTCTAACTCCTGTCCACACAAAGGCAGTGGGCAATGCTACATAGTGCAACACATTTCGAAACGGCTGTAAGGACCAAGCCAACTCCATCATGCCATAGTTATACTCTTGTGTGCATTGAACTGTGCAATCCGGCAATATCGTGACCCTGAACCAAGTTCTAGTGATAAGAACTTCACCTATAGTCACGAACCTCCACTGCTTTCCAACTCCTTCTACCCTCTCCTTCTACCCTCTGTGCTGATCTGTTCCAGTAAGTTCCAATCCAATGACAGTCACTTAGCAACCAACTTTTGACTATCACTTTAAGCTATGGTACTCCTTTATTTCGCTTCTACTTTCAAGGAAGCAAGTAATAAGACTATTTCTGTCTATTTGTTCTCTATTAGCATGAGGTAAATAGAAGAATAAGCTTTCTAACAATAATTTGTTACAGAGATATAGATAAAGTATGTGAATGGAACACATCAGATATTTATTAACATTTGGTTTTACGTCGTTTTAATAAATGTATAAATTATTTGGGTTAATAACTAATTTAAATTATTGTAAAATTTATTTTAACTGCGTGATCATATCCCGCTGGAACTGTGTGATGCATAGTTAGCTTCTAGGTTTATCCCTGTGCTAGACTATCTTGTCTTGCCACACGTTTACATAGGAAACTTTACTCCTGCTTCTATAAGTGTCAGGCAAATGACTAATTCGACGCGCGTCTACAGAGACCTTAGTGTCAGGCAACTGCAGTTCTGCTTCTACACGTGCCGGGTACATGACATTATGATGCTGTTCAATCCACATTCTTTCATTATCTGTGAAAAGATGAAGCGCATTCACTGCTACTATCTACAGATAGTAGATTTTAATATCGGTTAGTCTAATGTGGAACTTTGAGTCGTGGTATTGAATATTCAATCTGGTATTTATCTTGGCGACTGAGGAAAACCACGAAAAACCTCAGACAGATTGGTCGGCCTACAGGATTTGAAACCAGGATGTGGGCCACAGACGTTACCGTGTGAATCATCCCGCGCGATGTATATAGTTTAGCGTCAAATAAAAAAAAAATCTGATGTGTACCATTCACATGACTTTCTCTATATCCCTGCAACAAATTATTCTTAAAAAGCTTATACTTCTATTTACTTTATGCTAATCAGAAATAATTAGCAGAAATAGTCTTATTACTTGCTTCCTTGTAAGTAGGAGCGAAATAAGGGACTACCATAGGTTAAAGTGATAGTCAAAAGCTGGTTGCTATGTCAATGAAGTTCCTTTGTTTAAATGGATAGGAGTTGACAAGTTCCTGTATGAGAAAAATATGTTTTTCATAGCAGAAACCAAAAATAAGGAATGTCTCAAATACAATGAACTCCACGAAAAAAATGTACATAACATAAATTGTGTGTTTTAATGTGCTCTACATTTTTTGTGTAGTAAGTTTTTGTCCATCTCTTACAGTTTAGCACTTATTCAAAATTCAGTAAAATTCATCCAGAATAAACTGCTCTTCAGAGGCTATTCCCAGAAAATTCAAGATATACATTTTATTTGTCAGGTAAATATCTTTAATATACGAAATTTTAATCAAAATCGTTAGAGCCATTTCTGAAAAAATCAAAATTTTCGAAAAAAGTTCCATGTAAAGAGTAGTTGGGGTTGGGGGGATTTTTCTCAAAATCTTCGTGTCGCATCCCTGAAAGATACTAAACTTAAATACCAAATTTGGTATTTTACCGACTTTTCGTTTTTGAGTTATCGTGTTCACAGACACACGGACACACACACTCACACACACGGACCTTTTTGTGAAAATGCTTTTTTTTTTTTTTTGGATATTGGGGACCCTAAAACATGTATTTCCGGTGAAATCTCGGTATCGAATTTTTTGGTGGAGTGCAATACCTTCTCTATACACTATATACACAGTGCGTATAGAGAAAGTAAAAATGGCGTGTTATTTATGGACGCTCTTTAACTACAGTGGTTCTCAGCGTCCCATTCTAAATTGTGTGTGAAAGACCGCTTAATTTTGCTCAGAGGTTCCTTTACGTGCCGTAAATCTACAACACGGGACCAACGGCTTTACTTCCCTTCCGAAGGAAGCCATGCTAAGGATTTTTACACCCGAAAAAATACATCGTCCTCCGTCGGGTTTGAGCCCGAGACCTTGGGTGTATGATGTTAGCATGGTAACCATTACACCACGGAGGGCGACTTTAGTTTATCGGACAATGAATGAAATGACGTTCAAATGAGTACATAAGACAGTTACTAGACATTCGTCTACTAGGATAAAGGGAAAATTCCGTAAAAAAAGCTTATCTGGGTAACTCACCCTTACCGAGATTCGAACTCGGGTCCTCTTGAATGTGAGGCACACATGCTTCCACCACACTACAAAGGAGAGATTGGGGCAATTTTGTTGTTTACTTAGTAAAAGTAATAATACTATTTCTTTAATGTTGTTTTATTATCGTGGGTCATGACTCACTACAAGTTTGTAACGCGTCTGTCAGCTGTGCGAGGGTCTCGGGTTCGAATCCCGGCGGAGGATGGGAAATTTTGAGTAGCCCAGATTATTCCCCATCCTCCTTAGAGTTCTGAAATTAAGAATGTTGAGTGTGAATGTGTGTGTGTAATATAATAAATAAAATTAAATAAAACAAACCTAACGACAATAAACAGCACACGCGTTAATACCGTTGCCAATAGGCAATATGTTCTACAGGGAAATACGCCGATAGGACCATGCAGTAAAAATTGGGGTATAAATGGAGCAATACAAATTTTTTGTAACAAATGAGAACCACGAGTTTACAACTTTCCGTGTGAGGAAAGTTTTAAGTATTTTAAATCTGAAAACAATAACAAGGAATATCTGAGAAATTGTCAATTCCACGAAAAAAAGGTATAAGACATAAATTGTATGTTTTAACGTGATTTACATTTTTTGTGTAGTAAGTTTTTGTCTATCTCTTACGGTTTACCACTACGCAAAATTCACACAGAATAAAGAGGTCTTTAAAGGTTATTCCCACAAAATTCAAGATATACATTTTATTTGTCACATAAATATTTTAATATACGGTATTTTAATCAAAATTTTTGAGAAAATCAAAATTTCCAAAATTTTTCCATGTAAAGGGTAGTTTGGGGTGGGGGGATTTTCCTCAAAATCTTCGTGTCGCATCCTTAGAAGATATTTAATTTAAATAGCAAGTTTGGTATCTTACCAACTTTTCGTTTTTGTGTTATAGTGTTCACAGACACACGGACACACCGATATAAACCTTTTTCTAAAAAATAATTTGGGACACAGGGGACCCTAAAACGTATATTTCCGGTGAAATCTCGGTATTGAATTTTGTGGTGGAATGCAATACCTTCTCCATACACTATTGTGTAGAGAAAGTAAAAAGAACAATGAAAAATCAAAAATCCAATGAAACTGTATACGAGTTACACCATCGCCGATAAGCATCAAGCACCAAACGAAAAAAATGCCGCCGACATTGCAGTTAAAAGCTAAATATAAATGTAAGAAAATAAAATCTTATCACTCGTTTAGTCAGTTATATCTCGTGATTGCATGGAAAGCGTATATGTAGCGCCCAGTTCTTAAACATTGAACAGGTTGTTCCTTGTACCTACAACAAGAGGTGGAGTTCTACAAAGGTTTATCTCGATTAAAATGAAGTAGACAGAAAGAGTAAGCTTTCATATGATTGGTTTGTATATCCACTACTAAGCGTTAGATGGTAGAGAAATTCATGTGAGTAACGATCATATTTTTTAAAAATATTGCTTTCTGGCTCACAGTTTATCTCATTACAATAGACTTGTAAGATTTTTCTTTGAAATCAAAAGAGATGGAGTATTAGCGATGGATTAAATCTTAAGAATGTCCGGAATTTTGATTCCCGTAGACACTAAAAGAATTCTTACATTAGGCGTAATTTAGTTGCTTAATCCTTAAAGTAATTACCAGGTTTCCATGAGGGGATGAAACCAATTTGAGTATACATTCCGTATTGAGTACTGCATGGAAACATTGAATCGTGAATCCGATCCTCTTAGAAAGTGAGATCGGAACGGAATCGGATCGAAATATTTTGCATGGAAACATCTCCGTATTCAATTTGTATTGAGTACCCCAAGTATACTATACTCTATTGTACTCTCTGCAACACGCTAACGCTTGTCATTTTGTTTGTGTAAGAAGTTATGTCAGGAACTGGTATAATAAAATAACAGATGTAACAGAGCCATTTTTACGTTCACATGATCTCGCAATTTATTCGGTAATTATAGAGAACTTGGGCCCCTCTAGAAATAAAACAAATTGTGGTTTGACTATAAGTTTTGTTTATACTTGTTACGTTTTCACCAATTTTTTTTATCGGAAAAGCTCCGTAATTAAGTTAAACGCTAATTTATTACGTGCGCGTAGCGATCCTTTTTTGTGAATATTTATGAAGTATGCTGCCTAGAAGGAGTAGAATATAAATAAAGAAGTCTTGTAGTACTTTTGCAATGTAAATATATAATAATACAACACGCTAAAGTGCCTAAAACCTGAGTTTCATTGTCGGCGGCAGGCGAACAGTTTTGTGGAATGCAACACCGGCATATGTCGCTAGACGCTGTGCTGATGTATGACAAGTATGTTTCACGCATATACAGCTGTTCAGTGAATGTTATTATGCAGAACTTCGGTCACTCTAAAATCGAATGAAACTAAGTGCGATTGATTGACTTTGTATTCATGATGACAATTTCAAAGCCTGTGGATTTCAAATTTAGCGCGAGGTTAGGTTCCAATCCGTTTAGGTTAGTGTGTGTATATAAATTTATGTTTCTAATTTTATATTGTGGTAGTACCTCATTATCGATATTTCCAACAACTCCTAACAGCGCAATGGATACAACATTAGTTTTTTAAACCATCTCCCCACCCATAATCCCTCTCTAACCACACCGGTCCCGTTAGAGTGCAAAACTGGCATAAGTCGCAGCGGATAGAGTTAGCGGCCCAACTTGTAAATAATTACCATTTATTCTTCTCAAGAACATTAAATAACCTAAAAATCTGCCTTATAATACTTAGAACTATGCTCAACAGGCTTGCCTAGGTAAATCCAGATCGAAGAACAAAGTTTTGAAGTATTTATTCTTTGCGTATTCAAAAAGATCTCAAGAAGTATTAAATTTATCACCTGAAACAAGGATTGTATTCAGATGGAATTGGTCCCAAATTGATTTCGATTCCGCATGGAAACGTAGCAAGTATAGTTGTACTTGTACACACAAGGTACTGTGCGTGCGTGTGTGTGTGAGTGTATCATGAATGGCATGTTTATTGCTAATTTAAATAGTAGATAACAGTCCTTATAAGAGGAGAATGGAAACCATTTTTCACTTCTGTACACCTGGCCTATGCATAAAATCACTACGTCGTAAGTTAAATGAAGTAATGCGTCCGTCATTCTTGACAAAAAATTGTGAAAAATTAAACGTTTAATTTGTTTCATATTAAAATAATTTGAATTCTCTAATTTAAAAATAGCATCATTTTTTTTGCACTTGCTTCAGTTAACTAAAGCTATGAATGCGTATTTATAGACATGCCCAAATATATTTTTTTTTTCTCTCTCATTAACATTTTAAGAATATTCCTCACACTCAAAATGCCTTACGCGACAGTTTTTTACTAATTTGTTTCAAGTATGCACGTTTCTCAGAAGTCATCAAAGAAATGACAAGACACCTTTTTACTATTACATATGTACAATGTACTTAGTGGATAAAGAAGATATTGTATTCCACCCAAAGACTCGACGGCGATATTTCACCGGAAGTACATGTTTTTAGAGCCCCTGAATCCAAAAAATTAGAAAAAGGTCTATGTATATGTGTGTGGACAGCATAACTCAAAATCAAAAAGTCTTAAATACCAAACTTGGTATCGTCTCTCAGTATCTTCCAAGGACGCGGCACGAAGTTTTTCAAGAAAATCGCCCCACCCCAACTATCGTTTACATGGAATATTTTTCGTAAAATTTTATTTTCTCAAAAATTTTTATTAAAAACCTGTGTTTTAAAATATTTTATCAGAAACAAAATGTATATCTTGAATTTTCTGGGAGTAGCCTCTGATAACCTCTCTATTCTGAGCGCCTTTTGTGCAACTGATAAATCGTAAGAGATGAACACTTACTATAAAAGAAATATAGATATGTTAAAACACACAACATATACCATGTACAATTTTTATTATTATTATTATTATTATTATTATTATTAAGTTAACCGTTTCTGAGACATTTCTTGTTATTGGTTTCAATTTTAAAATACTTAAATTATGCTCAAACGGAAGTGATCTTTCGTTTCATACTTTTAAAATTTGACTGTCACTTTGACCTAGTGTATTCCCTTACTTATAAAGGATTAAGTAATAACACATGTCTGGTAATGATTATCTTGATTAGCATTAGGTAGATAAAATAATCTTTTGTAAGATTAGTTTGTTGCAGAACAGACGGAGAAAGTTATGTGAACAGAACATATCAGATTTTTTTTTAAATAACGCTCATTTTGAGAAACAAATTATTAAGTTTTGAAAAATGAATTTGAAGAGCAAACAGAAGCAGAATTGCTTATGTGGGGCATTTTTATTGGAACTTTTCACAATAAAAAACTAATATTTAAATTAAAATACAAAATAGAATTTTGAAGCATAGAAAAAATAATACTCTTGTTTGTAATAACCGGCGTAAGTTCAAGACATCTTGTATACTGCGAAGTTTCCGAATTTCACAGACGCATTACCTTAAATTCATAACCATGATTGCAAATTATCACACTCCCCCATTCAAATCTATACAATAAGAATATAGGAGACCAACCTGTGAATATTAGGCGCGGCAGTAAAGCTGGGTACACACGTTTCAAGTGAACTCCACTGACTCACTGAGACGCCTGTTGAAACACTGACATCTGCGTGGTCTGCCCTGCCCCGCCCCGTCCCCCCCCCCCCCACTCAAACAGGTCAACATGCTGCGTACGCATTTCCATTGTTCAAAGGCCGCCGAATATCAAACGACTCAATGAAAATGCAAAGCCATGAAACTAGAATTTACAATGAAATGCCTTGAAAAGTGTACATTCATCATTTTGATCACAGTTCATATGGCATTGAGTATCTCCTTTAATGTCATTAACAAGACTCAGAAGTTGAACATTCCTTTACTTTTGTGGCGCACTTAATAGATGTTCAATGTACGTTACCGTAGGCCAAAAAATGACTAGTTTTATTTCTCCTTGTACTTCATCTACTACGTGGTGTAATGGTTACCACACTAATTTTATATACCCAAGGTCGCGGGTTCAAACCCGACTGAGGACGATGGATTTTCTTCGGACGTAAAAATCCTTAGCATGACTTCCTTCGGAAGGGAAATACAGCCGTTGGTCCCGTGTCGTAGATTTATGGCACGTAAAAGAACCTCAAGCGTAACTTCATATACCCAAGGTCGCGTAGGACGGACGATGGATTTTTTCAGGTGTAAATCCTTAGCATGGCTTCCTTCGTTAGGTGAACAACGTCTCTGGTCCAATATCGTAGATTTACGGCACGTAAGAGAACCCAAAGACACTCCTGAGCAAAACTAAAATTAACACTCCAGAATAGAATGGGACGCTGAAAATCACAGCAGTTAAAGAGCGTCCATAAATAAAACCCCATTTCCATTTTTACTACGTAGCACATATGTTCAGAAAGTGTTGCATTTCACCTAAAAATTCGGTACCGAGATTTCACTGAAAATACACATTTTAGAGTGCTCTAAATAAAAAAAAACAAAACTGATTTGTTCCATTCACATGCCTTTCTCTATCTGTTCTGCAAACAAACACACTTCTCACAAAAGTTTATTCTTCTTTCTATTCCATGTGTACTGTAATTCAGACAAACATTCAGAATTGTCTTATTACTCAGTTCCTTATACGCAGAATGGAAACTAATGGGACCAAAGGGAAAGTTCACAGGTTTAAAATGTCATCCCCTCTTCCAATAATGGTTTGATCCCTAAAAGACTATGCCTCATTTACAGAGTTTTGAAGATGGGAGGATAAAGAAATCAGATATCCAAAAAGCTAAAGTGATAATTAAACGTTTTAAAAACTACCGTTTTGCGATCGTCATTCAAATTCGCTTCTTTGTATGGCAGGAGCAAAACAAAAGAAACACAGACCACTTCCTGTTTGAGAAAAGTATTTTAAAACTGAAATCCACAACAAAGAATATCTCGAAAGCGGTTAGCTCCACAACAAATATGCAACGGACATTTAAGTTGTGTATTTTGGCGAGATCTACATATTTTGTGTAGTAAGTTTTTGTCTCCCTCTTACAGTTTACCAGTTTTGCAAAAGTCATTCAGAAGGAAGAGGACTTCAGAGGTTATTCCCTAAGAAATTCAAGATGTATACATTTTATTTGCCATGTATACCTAAATATGTTAAATATAGGTATTTTAATCAAAATCGTTAGAGCTATTTTGATAAAATAAAAATTCTCGTCAATTTTTCCATATAAAGAATAGTTTGGGGCAGGGGAGAATTTTTTTGGAAAATCTTCCTGTTGCACCCTTGGAAATATCAGATTAGGTATAATCCTTTTTAAACTATGCTATCCACAGACACTTACATGGATACTTTTCTGAAAATGCTTTTCTTTTAAACTCAGGGGACCTCAAAACGTATTTTCTGGTGTAACCACGACATCGAATTTTGGGTGGAATACAATATCTTCTCTACCTACTATGTGCATAGTATGTGTAGAAAGAATAAAAATGTCCGCGCTCGCGCGTGTTTCTTCGTAAACAGCATAACTCAAAAACAAAAAGTGGGTGAAATACCAAAATTAATATTTCAGTTCATTATCTTCCAAGGATGCGACAGGACCATTTCGAACTATCCTTTACATGAATAATTTTCGCAAATTTTTATTTTCTCAAAAATGGCTCTAACGATTTTAGTTAAAATACCGTGTATCAAAGATATTTACATGACAAATAACATTTATTTTGTCTTTCCTGGGATAGCTTCTGAAGATCTGCTTATTTTGTGTTCATTTTGCTGAAATTTGCATAACTGGTGAGCCGTAAGAAATAAATAAGACAAAAATAATGTACAAAAATGTAGATCATGTTAAAACACACAATTTATTTCATACACGTTTTTGTTGTTGAGTCGACCATTTTCGAAATAATTCTTATAATTGGCTTATATTTTAAACTCCCTAACTTTTCTCAAAAGGTCACCTTCCTTTTCAAATCTCTTTTGTTTTATTGGCAATACAAAGAGAACAAACTTCAGTTGTTCATATATCGACCAGCTTTTAAAAGATTTGACTATAATTTAGCCTAGTGGATTCCTTTACTTCCTTTCTAATTATAAGGAAGCAAGTAATGAAAACGTTTTTGCTAATGTTTATCTTGATTAACATGAAGTAGACAGAAGAATGTGCTTTTGTAAAAATAATTTGCAATAGAATAGTTAGAGAAAGTCATGTGAATAGAACATATAAGAGTTATATTTTTTACTTTTTAGGATAGTAAGTAGAGGATAAGGGATACTCATGGACAGGATCGCCAGTCACTGGGGGCGAGCACTTCATATATACACTTTGTGACTTACGTGACCAAAGGTGAGAGCCCAGGTTCGGATAACAACGGGCGCAAGAATGGACGGAGTCCCTAACGGTTCCAGATTGAACACATCCGACGTCGCCCACGCCCAACAAGTGAGCCTGAGTATCTGGGGATTCCCGAAGGAGCCGTAGCCCGAAAGCGGGTCCCAACAGAGCATTATTGCGACGATGCCAGGATTAAACTTCTACAGTAAAATGGATGGAATTTTATTTATAGATGCGCTTTAACTGCTGTGGTTTTCAGCGTCCCATTCTATACTGGGTGTGAAAGACCGCTTAATTTTGCTCACGCTTGAGGTTCTTTCACGTGCCGTAAATCTACCACATGGGACCAACGACTTAAATTCCCTTCCGAAGGAAGCCATGCTTAGGATTTTTACACCTGAAAAAAATCCATCGTCCTCCGTCGGGTTTGAACCCCCGACCTTGGGTATATGAATGGCAATGGCAATCATTGATATTGAGTTAATTATTTTTTTCATGCAAGCCGTGTATAGGGCAGGATTTGGATAGGTAGAGTCAGACTGAAAAATTCAATGTCATAGCCGGAATTTGAACCACGGATCTCCCGGTCTCTAGCCGGTTGCTCTACCACTGAACCACCATGGCATCATGCCAGCATAGCATTGCATTTCTCAACTGACTCGCAGGTTTCCCGGTAAACCACAAGGTGATTTCAAATTATTGATTTAATTGTTTTTATTTTCACACAAGCCGTGTGTAGGACAGGAGTTGGATAGGTAGAATAAGACTGAAAAATGCAATACCATAGTCAGGATTTGAACTATTAGTTGTGAAATTCAACTGTGCCGGCATGTTGCCATGGTAGCTCAGTGGCAAAGCAACTGGCTAGAGAAATACCGGGAGATCCGTGGTTTAAATCCCGGCTATGGCATTGAATTTTTCATTCTGATTCTACCTATGCTATTACACCATGGAGGTCGATACCCCTCGCCAGGTCACCAACCAGCCGCATCCCACCGAACATCGTCGTCAGGTCCTTCAACCTTGAAACAGATGACAGCGGTATGTTTTACCATTATCCTCATTTCCTTTCTCTTTCGTGTTTCAGGTGTGCTTTCAGGTCCTGCAGTGTCGGCGGTGCCGGGCAGATGACATAGTTGCTTGTGCTATGGAAATGTTTTCCCCGTACCCGCCTGAGTGAGCTCTCTGACCTGCTAGGGTCGCTGCGTCGCTCTCTTGGGATTGTTCTCTAAAGGATTTTTTCGAAAATTGTTCCATATAAATGGTAGTTGGGGTGGAGAATTTTCTTGAAAATCCTCGAGTCGCATCCTTGGGAGATACCAAACTTAAATACCAAGTTTGATTTTTAACGGAAATTTTGTTTTTGAGTTATGCTGTCCACATGCACACACATACTGAAATGTTCTTAAAATGCTTTTTTGGATTCAGGGGTCTCAAAACATATATTTCCGGTGAAATCTCCGTATCAAATATTCGGGTGTAATACAATATTTTACCTACCTTGTAAGCTTGTATATTGTACATATGCGCTAGAGAAAGTTAAAAGAAAGTTATATGTTAGTTGCATTACGATTACAAACTTTCGTAATATAAGGTTCAAAACACGTATTAAATGAGATTTTCGATGCTTTTATTCTGCTTTTATTCCCATCTCACACACACACACACACACACACACACACACACACAATGCAATTTCTGGCAACAGAATAGCCGATTATATATGTTAGTACCAGAATTGAAAATTGACAGTAAAATTTCCGTCATGGTTTAATTTATGTACACGTCACAGACTTTTACTGAAACCCCTATTTCAGGGAGATTCTAGGCATATGGCGCCGCTCTTCATGCAAAGACAGCATATTAAGCATACAATGTAACTGTAAGGCAATCTAACCTAATTTTTCGATAACTGCTGCTATTAGTGGCCACGACAGATGGTATACTGACGAGCATAAAAGTGGCCCACTTCCATAGACCGCAATAGTTTACCCTCCATAAGGTTTCCACCCTCAGTTAACTAACCTTTGGCTCCACCCAGTCATTATGAACCCTCTGTCTGGCCTGAAAAACAAACAAGAACACAAAATGACCAATGAACGATGTTATAATCGATCTGAAATGAAGGGGTGGTTCGGATATCGCCTCTATGAAAGAGTTTTACTACGATTGGTATACGAGGAAAGGCACAGTGTAATTCTGCGTTCCAGAGGAAGAGGCGAAGAATTATTTGTACATGTGGTTAAAGCTACAACGTTATATGAGAGTTTTCATCAGGGATATTGAGAGCAAGGTTTAAGTAGTAGCTGATACCGAATGGTAATAGGAGAACCGACATTCAGAAAACAGTAGCGTAGCATGGAAGTACAGTATTTATGTCATATACAATATTTAAGTTGCAAGGTTACCCTTTGGTAGATCTTTCGTATTTTGGGAGAGGTGAAACCCAGTGGCTAGAATTATGTTCGATAAAGAAAGATAGTATTTAAGTTTGGTATTTTTCAAGGATGCGACACAAAGATTTTCAAGAAAATCCCCCCCAACCCAAACTACCCTCTACCTGGAACATTTTTCGAAAGTTTTTATTTTTTCAAAAATAGCTCTAATGAGTTTGATTAACATACCTTGTGTTTAAGATATTTTTATGACAAACGAAATGTATATCTTGCATTTTCTGGAAATGGCATCTGAAGACCTTTTCATTCTGGATGACTTTTATACAACTGGAAAAACTTACTCACAAAAATGTAGTTTTCATTAAAATACGCAATTTAAGTCATATACATTTTTTTTTTTTTTTTTTTTTTTTTTGTAGAGTTAACCGTTTTTGAGATATTCCGGATTATTGGTTTCAATTTTAGTCTCTTAAACTTTTCTCATACGGGAAGACATCTTTATTCTCGTTTCTCGTTTGTCCACTCGTGGCAATGTTTCACATAGCGATCGGCCTTTAAGGACGAGACACACTCTTTAGCCTATGCATTTTCTTATTTCCGTTCTACTTACAAGGAAGCGGTCATAAGACTAATTCTGCTTATGTTTGCCTTGATTAGCATAATGTAGATAACAGATTGATGTTTTGAATTAAAAGTTTGTTTACTGCACAACCAGAGGATATCATGTGAATGGAACACATTAGATTTTTGCCCTTCTTCTTACAAGGAACCAAGTAATAGGGACAACTTCTGCTAATGTTTATCTCGATTATCATAATAATTTATTACAGAGATGTAGAGAAAGTCATGTGAATGGAACACATCAGATTTTTATCTTCTTCTTCGGAGACTGCAAGTGGGGGAAGCAGTATAGTTTACTTTCACTTGAGGTCATGAATAAAATTGCTCTGTTAGCTTAAACTCCTTGCACCTAGGCAACTTCTGAATAAACTTGTTAAACGGGCTGTCTATCGTCAAGGCGCCTTCGTAATTGGGAGTTAGGGAATGGCGGTTGAGTTAATTCACCTTCATAAGGGTAGTGTTTAGCGCCCTATTTTACTATTTGTGGCACCGCAGACGATGACACTGGCGATACATGGAATGAAGATGCAGCCCCGGTGGAATGCGATGGCGGGGTAAACCGGAGAACCCGGAGAAAATCCGCCCCTGCGCCCGTCCACAGCAAATCTCACATGCGGTCGCCTGGGATCGAACCCAGGCCGTCTAGCTGAGAAGCGAATTGTCTAACCACTCGGCCACGGCGCGGCCATTCACCTTCATAGATTTTGCCTCTATAAATTTTTGACCTATTTCTTTAAACATTTGAAAGATTAAGTAGTTTAGTAAAACTGTAAAAAGCAGTAGTAAAACTCAAAGAGCAGTGCAATCTGGCTACTGCTTTTATGCTTTTGCTTTCAATGCCTGTATTTTAAGATATTTATATGAATAAAATATACATCTTGAAGTTCACTTCAATTCAAATAAATGTTTATAATTTTGTATTATTAGTAAACCATAAAAATACATAAACATGTCCTGGATGAAAGATGTAAGTATCAATAAAACACACAACTTTGTCAAATATTTTTGGTGTCATTAACCATTTTTGAAACAGTTGTAATTACTTGTAATTTTCCAATAGTTTGTGTAATTGTTAAAGCTCTAAAATCACTTTCTTTTGTTCTAAACATTTTACCAATGCTTCATTTCTGCAAATGTTTATCTCAATAAATGTAGAAGCTGAATGTTAAAAATAAGATATTTAGCAAATGTTTTAAGTATTTTCATTTGTCCAGAAAAAAAAAGTTTGGAAGCATTGAATAAATAAGTATACTACAGATAAATATATAGAGAGACTGTGTATGTTTCAGTGAAAAGGTTAAGGAACTTTATTCTATAAACATTAAAAATGTCAGTAATACTCTTAAGACTGGTGTTTCAAATATTTCATAGATAAATGCAAATTATCCCAGTTACTTCCTAAATTTCCCTACCATATAGGTAAACGAAATATTACACTCTGTTCAAAAATTTGATGTCAAGGTTTGACAAAATATGTGTTTAAGCCACTAAATAAAAGCTTAATGTTTAAAATGTTTGTGCATTGTGTATCTGTAAACAGTATTAGTCAAAAATGAAGTTGGATAACCACCAAACTTAGTATATACATAAGTTCATTTTCTTCCAAGGATATGACACAAAGATTTTCATGAAAAAACCCTCACCCCAGATTATCTTTTATATCAAAAATGTTTCAAACAGATTGATTTTCTCAAAATTGTATATGTAACATGTTTATATGGTAAATAAACGATTATGAAGTCCTCTTCATTTAGAAGCTATATAATTCTGTATAACTGCTAAATTAGAGAATAGATAAAAATATACTACCACACAACAAAAGAAGATCTCTTTAAAATAGGTAATTTATTTTGAATAATTTTTGTGGCATCAGCCATTTCCAAGACATATATCATTACTGAATTTGTCAATATTTATGTAATTAATAGAGTACTGTTGCTATTCAGTTATTTCTCTCCAACATTAAGGGCCTCCAGAGGTCCGGAATTCGATTCCCAGCTGGAGGATGGGAATCTGCCTTTGGCTAGGATTGGTCCGTATTTACTTTAGAATATAGAGGTATGAAGCAGAGTGTGAATGTGTGTGAATTTAAAAGCATAAAAACACAGTTCAATGAACAAATAGTCAAATGCCCAACTTATAAATGAAATAAATCACACAAAATTTGTAGAGATCATTCTGTTATTTTTAAAAGTACCCACGTAACTTTTCTAATAATTAATCATTGTTGTTAATACTGCTAAAAGTATAACAATAATGTTCTGTAATTAAGTGTTTAAAGAATTGCAACTTTCTGCACATAAAAGAAAGTGATAAAATTATTAGTAAAGTGTTTGATTCCAAAACCAACAAAAGTCAATTATTTTGGTTAAAAAAAATATGTATTTATACTTATTCTATAGTCTATATGCAATGCCAGATCAATCTTAGATGTAATACCAAAGTCATTCAAAAATTGACATCATCATCCCTGTAAAGACCTGTATCTAATGAAGCTTTTGTCCTCCGTGAAAGCTTGGTATTCTTTTACTTATGTTGTTTCTGAAATAAGCCATTCAAATAATGCTGAATTTTGAAAATGATTGCAAATAAATTTTGGAATCATAAAGCAATGATGAGATTTACAGTGTGGACAATTGTGGTTATAATGAAGAAATCCCTATGAGAAGGTCTTAAGAGATTAAAGTTGATCTTTAGTTACAATGTAAGTGACGTAGTGTTAAAAAACCAACTCAACAAATTAATACACATTTAATCTTTAAAATCCGAGCAGATTCTTGAAATATACATTTTAGCAATTTCTGTTTGGCTCCTCAGTCAGTTTATCCCACCAACTACATGCAGGATGTTTGTATGAATACTTAATCTAAAATTTCTTCTTCTTCAACTTCCCTAGTCTACACTATCGTGGTGTTACGGGAATGACTCGGATCCATTTCCTGAACTCAGTTCTATCCTCTGTCAATCTATTAAACTGATTCTAGTCTTTCCTCTATTTACTTCCACTCTTTTGATCCCTTCTTTCTGGGTTATCCTTGGTCTTTCTATTGGATTTCTTCCAGTGGTCTTGCTCTCATAATCTGATGTATCTTCCTGTCTATACCTATCCTTTTTACATGCCCAAACCATGTAAGTTATCTATCTTCAATCCTCTTGCTTATAGATGGTACTTTTGATCTGAAACATCTCTTCTGTAAAATTTTATTGGTCTCCAAAAACAACTCATTACAGAAGTTGTTTGCCCTAAACTACAAAATTTGCCTTTAAGTGAAATCATTATCAATACATAAATTTGTCATGTTATACCTTTAAACAGATGAAGTTTATTCCTATAAAACACTATGTATCCAATAGATTTAAATAACAATATGTACATGAGCATATCCTCTAGCTTGAAGATACCATATTGTAACAAAAACCCTTTTTTACTTCAACAAACAATTTTATTTCTTTCACAGACTGATTACAATCAAAATCTGCTCAAAAAGCCTTTCTTCAATGCCTTTGAAACAATTGTGCCATATAGTTTCGATATTTGCTGCATCAATGATTGCTGCTCACTACAAATTTCCTATCAAAACTCACTCTACTGTTGCATGCGATGCATTCCTAGTGAAAACTGAACCCTGGGCAGGGCTTTATTTCCTTTTATTATACCTGTTGATCACATGACAGGAAATTGCCAGCAACAGTTGCACATGCAAACCCACAGCATGTGTCACAAACTCAACTCAGCTGTAACAATGTGAGCTTCAATGTCAAATAATGTTCCAACACCACATGTGTCCACTCACACAGGTGTAACAATTACACCTGCGATGTCAAGAGAACTTGCGGTGTCGACAGGTGTCCACAGGGTGTCCACTAACACATGTGTAACAATGAATGCTGCAGGGATTAATTACAATATTTATTCCTTCTATCTAGAAACTAGTCTTTATATTCTCCTGTCCATAGCTTCATATGTCATGTGTCTGTTTTTTTGGAGAACATGCAGATACTAATAAAAATATTTGTCTTTCAACTTCTGCAATTTTTCCTCAAAGATTTGCAAGGAATTCAGTAAATGAAGAAGAACCTGTTGACATAACTTTCTATTGAACTTACATTTCTTGAATATCTCCTACATCTTGCTCACAGCAGCTCCATGGAAAGGTTCATATCTGATGATCATGTCCCTTGTGTCAATCTCTAACATAATTATGCTCCAAGAGCTACATTACAGGTTTACCCTGGGTTCTTCATTTGCTTTCAACAGTATTGAGGACATCCTCCCTTTTGTTCCCATATGATGTGAACGCTAGGGGGATAAACTTAAAGGATGAAACTAATACCATAAAGCTTATGAGGTTCAGCTCATCTGAGTACCGGGCCAAAAAGGCATAGAGGACAATAAAAAAGCTGATGAATTTGCAAAACAAGGAGCAGCTCCACAATTTATTGGACCAGAGCCGGCTCAAGGAACATCTTGGTGTTTAATTAGAGAAGCTACTAGGAACTGGTCTAAAAGAGAACATTATAAGACCTAGCATAAAACACCAGGAAACAGACATGGGAAACTATTTATCAAAGGACCATGTAAGGAAAGTGCTGAGAGCCTGCTTAAATGTAGCAGACTTCAACTGAGAAAAATTATTGTTTTCCTCACAGGGCATGCCCATATGAAAAATAGCTTAACCTAATTGGAGTGCTTCAGGGCAACTTAGACTGCAGAAGGAGACTGAAACAGCTCAGCACAAAGCTTTTGGGAAAAAGTTCATAGAACCAGAAGAAGTATCATCCATACCCATTGCAAGGCTGCACTCCTTTTTAAGAGATGCAGGTGTGATGGGTTGGCTCTAAATGATACAGATAACACAATAAACCCCAGGTTGAAGTGTGCCAGGAGAAATGACGGAATATGTGTCACAAATGAAGAAGCACCATAAAGCTTCATTTTCCTCTTATATGTGCTAGTTTTTGTCCCTGCAACTTTTGCCATCGTTTCTACTCTAGAATTAGGATAAGAATACAGATGGAGGGGCATCAGTACCAAACCAAGACAGTTATTGTACTTACACCCCACAAGGGGACGTCCCCGGGAGGGAGGGATGAGATAAGATGATACACCATGCAAGCCAGAACTAGGAGCAATGGCACAGCAATGACAAGGTGTCTACAGTTTCCAGATTGAAGCACCCCAACAGGCAGACAGCCAACCAGAGACTCTGCTCCACAAACGCTCTCAGCCAGGGGCATTCTCATCCCAACAACATCAAAGTCGGTGGAGGATGAGAGCCACATTGAATATCCTTTTTCTCTGCCACACTGCACCGAGCACCATCGCCAACATTTCCAACCCTGAAAGAAACCAATGGGAAGAAGGATGAATGAAACATGGAGGGACATGATAAAACATGCAGTGACCTGACAACTCAGGTGTGCGTGCGGCTCAGGAAACAAGTCCATGGAGATCTTCCCAGTAGGCTGGGACCTATTTTATACACTGGCCTCCCTTGCAGGCAAGAGCAGAAGTGGGAATACCACTTACACAAGAGACAGGAAACTTGGGGTAAGAAACTTGGAAGAAACATAATCCACATTTGCCTGGTGACCTGGTCAGGTAGGCCGACCATGGAGATCAAATCTTAAAGCTCCCAAATGTGACCCATGGACAAAGCTGTCTGAGCCATCCCACTCAGTATGCCTATCCTACCTTGAAGAAACATCTGGTATTGTGGCATGAGAAAAAGGATTGTAATTACATTTACTGCTGATATTTCAAAATCACTAAATACAAACAATGGTAGCAGATTTTCACTAAAAAGAGTACAAACCTTGTACTTTAGTCTGAAATAAGAAATAAGTTAGTGTATAAAGCTCTGTTTTATTTCTTTCTATATTACTGATACCTATAATAAGTAAAGGAAGTACTGCATTCCACTCAAAAATTTAGTATCAAAAATTTTCCAGAAGTACATGTTTTGAGACCCTGAATTAAAAAAAAAAAAAAAAAAAAAAACTTTTTGGAATAAGGTTTCTTGTATGTATATGTATGTCTTTTCTCAAAACTGGATCTAATGATTTTATTTAAATACTGTGTGTTTAAAATATTTGTTTGATAAATAAAATGTATATCTTAGGTTTTCTGTGAATAGCATATGAATTCCTCTTCATCTTAATGAATTTTATATAAATGGTAAACCATACAATATTACATAATCTTAAGCAAACAAAAGTCAAATAATCTTTTTAGTGACATCACCCATTTCTAAGATATCTGTCATTATTGGTTTGAATTTTTCAGTGCCTAATTTATTTTTTCATTTTTTGAAGTATCAAATAAAAAGATTAAATATGAATACTGAGACCCAATACCTAGCAACATGTATTCAAACTTTAACATTTACTATAATAATAATACAAACTTTTACATTTATTTTACATTTATTTTATAGAAATACAAAGTGAACCAAACTTCAATTCTTCACACATCAATCAGATTTTAAAAGATCTGTCTATCGCTTTAGCCTGATATATTCCCTTATTTCCCTTCTGCTTAGAAGGAGCTAAACCATGTGTTAATACTTATCTTGTATAGCATAATGTAGATAGAAGAATAATCTTTTGTAAGAATTGTTTGTTTGCAGAATAGGTAGAGAAAGTCATGTGAATGCAACACATAAGATTTTTTTCTATTATCTTACTAGATATTAAAGTATAATGATATTACTATTCCTAAATTTTCTCATTATTTAGTTACCATTATTTTTTCTAAATTAAAAATAGTTCTTGAAGGACTAACAACCTTCAGTTACTTTTCTTAATGTCAAGGAAAGAGCATAACATTTCATATAGTCCTATGCAAATGTATCAGAACAGAACAATAAAACAACATTTTTCATGCTTTCATGAATTTATTTATAAACTATTTCCAGTTTACATTTCTTTATACTTAATATGTCCTCTTTTCTTTTTTAAAGTTCTATTATATGATTATACATTGACTCCACAAGACCAAAATGCACATTTTTTAAATCATCATGAAACCGTACTTGAATTAAAGCTAATATCAAACATTCTTTTGTGGTTCAGTGAAATTTTGCAAGTCTCTTTTAGCAAATAGCTCCCCAATTTTCTATGGGGTTAGTGTTAGGCAAATTCCCCCATGCAAGCACACAAACACTGTTATCTTTGAAGAATTGCTTTACTTTCTGCAAAGTGTGGCAGTTCACGAACAACTGATCACTTTGCATCATGCCTTCAATTAGATTTAAATATCTCAGTCCTTCACAGGTGAAACAGCCCCAAAACATTTTCTTCTCAGGATGTTTTACAGTCTGTTGAAAATGTGCTGAATTTGCTTGGTATACATACTGAAACTTAGAAATTCTTCAAAGATAACAACGTTCAGGTGCTTGAATGGCTGGGAATTTGCCTGACATAACCCCTTAGAAAATTTGTGGGCTATTTGCAAAAAGAGACTTGCAAAATTTGATTTTTCCACAAAAGAACGTTTGATAAAAGCTTTAATTCAAGTGGGGTTTCATGATGATCTCAAAATGTGTGTTACAATCTTGTGAGGTCAATGCCTAATGTGTAATGGAACTTATAAAATAAGAAAGGAGGAGGACATATTAAGTGTTTATGATCAACTTCCTGAAAGCGTGAAACATGTTATATTATTGTTCAGTTCCAATTATTTGTATGGGACTGTAATATTGTGTTTGAACATTAGAATATTGATTTCTGCTTTGCACCTATAATTAAATGTGTAATTAAATAATTTAGTCACACTGAATTAACTTGAAATAAAATAGAAGAATAAGCTTTGGCAAGAATGGTTTACTGAAGCCATATAAAAACAATTTTAATTTGTTCTTTAGTTTTAAGATTTTTTATGCATCACCTATTTATGAGCATTACTCAATACTGTAAACATATGTGATGAATAAATAAATAAAAATAAAAGATAATGTGTAGAGAAAATCATGTGAATGTAACAATTCTTCCCCCCTAATATACTATCACTGATGGAACCACGTAATAGTTATGTTGTCATGAATGCAGTAGACCTGACACATCATATTCATTGCTGACCAGAAGGTCCCATAACTAATCCAATATGCATTTGTATGCCACATTATTAATTGATCACATGTTGCAAAGTCTATTACTTGCTTACTTTGTTAAATTTAGCTGTTATATTCTGAAACATGTTTTTTATAACTAACAGTCATGGTGCAAAATTTGACTCAAAATTTTCATCTGTTATACTGGTTGGTTGGTAGGTATCTAATGTTGAGCAGTTGGCAGTGAAGCCATTCGCTCTCTTGCATTCCAGTATTTTGATGTCATATTATCATGTCGACTCAAGGTTGGGCAGCACAGTAGATTCACTGTTATACTAAAGTCCTCTTGTTTTTCTTTTTCATAGTATTTAATGCCTGGTTTTACTACCGAGGCACTATAACAATGACACTGAGATATATGGATGAAGATGGAGCACCAACGGAATGCAATGGCGGGGGAAACTGGAGAACCCTGCCCTTTTGCTGCTTTGTCCACCACAAATCCCACATATAGTCACCTGGGCTCGAACCCAGGAGAGTGGTGTGTGGTCTAACCATTTAGCCATGGCACAATCCCTAAAGTCCTCTATAATTAATAAATAATTTGCTAGTTTAATAATGCTGCAGTATTATGTAGGAAATAATCTTGAATAACTCTTTGAGTAGTATATCTCAATTTTTGGTAGCTTCAAATATTATGTTTAATTCATTGTTTCTGTGAAATATTTAGTCATTAGTAGGGCCCACAATTTTAGATGACATAAACCTTCAATTTAGGCTTTATGTGTCGGTAAAATAGGCTTTTAGGCTATACTTTAGGAATCATTTTTCCAGTTTTCTTAGTTTTGTGAACTGTATTTATAACCTATTTTTTCATCAAAAACACACAGAGAATTGTTTTTAGTATTCAGTGAAAAGAATATGAGTCTTTGCATATTTGCAAAGTTAGATTGATTTTTAATGCTTTTTATAGGTTATTTTTCAGAATAGCAGGGATAACTGTGTATGCAGTATGCACCCAAATTATGGTAATAAGGATATTAATATATCTTATTAAACATTTTCCTATTGTCACAAAGGCATTCTTTTATGAGGAAAAGTTCTTTCAATGCAAAATGACGTCATTGGAACATATTGTATATATGCCAATGCAACAAGTTCTATGTGTAATTTTCCTGAATACTTTTCTCCCTTAATATTAATTTCATGTCTTCAAACATAATGAGTTCCATTTTTGCTTATACCCAATGCCAAAATTATGGTTTTATTCACTTAATAGATTTTTAATTTCTCTACACACATTATGTACATAGTGTATAGAGAAGGTATATTGCACCCAAAAATTTGATAGTGAAGTTTCACCAGAAAAACATGTTTTGAGAATCCCCAAATCCAAAAAAGCATTAGAAAAATGTCCGTGTGTGGGGTGGGGGGGTCGGTCTGTGGAGTGTGTGGGGGGGTCGGTGTGTTGGGGGTGCATGTGCAGCATAGTTCAAAAATGAAAAGTCTGTTACATACCAAATTTGATATCTAATTTCAGGATCCTCCAAGGATGCGGCACAAAGGTTTTCAAGAAAATCCCCCCACCCCCAAAAATGGCTCTAACAGTTTTGTTTAAAATCTCTTATATTTAAGATATTTACATGACAAATAAAATGTATACCTTGAATTTTCTGGGAATAGCCTCTGAAGATGTCTTTATTCTGGATGAATTGTTCTGAAATTTGCATAACTGGTAAACCATAAGAGATAGATAAAAAACTTACTGCACAAAAAATGTAGATCTCCTTAAAACACACAATTTATGTCATATACTTTTTTTGAGATATGCCTTATTATTTGCTTCAGTTTTAAAATACTTATACTTTTTTCATACTGGAACTTGTCATCTTCTGGCCACGCAAAGAAACAGATTTCAATCCCAAAGCAACAACATTTAAAACATTTGACTGCTGGTTTAGACTAGTGTATTCCCTTATTTTCCTTCTACTTATAAGGAACTAAGTAATAAAATCATTTCTATTGATGTTTATTCAATTAGCATGGAATAGTTAGAACAATAAGTTTATTAACAATAATTTGCTACAGAGATGTAGAGAAAGTCATGTGAATGGAACACATTAGATTTTTTGAAATTGTTTAGTTAAGTAGTTCATTATGAATGTGTGTTATGTATTATATGAATTATGCACTGAAATTACTATTTTACTTTATTTTGCTGTATAAAACCTTTTGTATAAATGGCATGATAATTATAGATCTGTAAATATTTATGACGTAGGTAAATATTTTCTACTAATGTTAATAATGTGGCTGCATTTATTGTATATATATATATATATATATATATATATATATATATATATATATATATATATATATATATATACAAAATTTGATGTATCCAATAACATGTAATGCTTTAAAGTATGACTAAAAATCAATTAATGAATAAATGAAGAATCTCTTGCAGCTTTGACAAATATCCAACTCCCACTTGTTCAGCCATTTGCTTTCATGAAATATTGCCAATGATATTATGACTATGCCCTGTAGCCATAATTGCCCCATATGTGTGAGCAGCTTGCTTTGGAAGTCATAGCTGATTAAGAGTAAAAACACAGAATCACACTCAAACTTCACTGGTTGAAATAAGTGATTTACTTCGGACATGTTTCAGCAGCTATTGCTACCATCTTTGCAGAGATTTACTGATGAACTTGTGGTAGGGGTCTCTCTTCTGGGTAGATGAATTTTGAGTGAAACCGTTGTTTGTGGTATATCAAAATTTATGACTGTTTTAGTTTCTTAAAATTAACAGATTTTTCCCAAACTGTTAATCAAATTAGATTCTGCACTGATTTTAATAATTTGCGTTCATGATTTTGAGTCCAAAAATGTTGTGCTACAGCTGACTTGTCTGTCTATTTTTCCTTTAAATACCTCATGTGTTCTTTAAGTCATTGACTGATGTTTCTTTTTGTTTTCCCTGTATACTCCTTTTCTCATTCCTTGCAGCTGATTTCATTTATCCCTGATTGTTTCAACGAGGGGATTTTATTTACGTGTTTGTATGGAGGAGGTTTCTTAAACTGTGCTTATTAACTGGGGCTAAGTTGATGTTCCATGTTTTGAAAAACTTTTTAAATTTTTGGTGTGCCAAAGGGTGGTAAGTGAATTTGTTGAAGCAGGGTTTTGATTTTATTCTTTTTTAGAGAAAAGAAAATAATATAAAATAAAATATTATTTACATTAAATGTTTTTAATAGTTTAATAATAAAAAAAAATTAAAACTAATTTCTTTTACTTTGTTCTGTTTCATAAATTTATTAATGTTCTTTTTTATCAGATATTCTGTGTATACCTGCAGAGTGGATATGCGTGTAATCGACAAGTTCTTTGACATTGAAGCTGCAAATGTTGCACCTGTCTGTGTGTGACACCTACAGTGATTTGTATATATGACTGTTTCTCGAAGCCTCCTGCACGTCATCAATAGATACTAAAATGAGAGTATGAGCCCTGCAGAGAGTTTCAGTTTCAACTGGGAAAGCATAGCAAGCAGCAGTTGAGTCAGTTTCAACAGGAAATTTGTAACATGTAGTCAAAACCACAGCTGCAGCCAGCATCAAAGAGAAACTATATGGCAGAATTGTTGTGAAAGCATCAAACAAAGACATTTATTAGAAAACAGCTTTTTATTTGTAATCAATGGAAGAAATAAAGAGTTGTTTGTTTGAGCACTAAAAGGATCTTTTGCTGGAATATTCAGAGCAGCAGGGTTGCACTTTGCAACCTGTGATTGCTACTGGTGTAAAATATAATGTGTGTTAATTTATGCAAGACAACTACTCAAGAAATTGCTTGTCTTAGTGATGCAAGAAAGTCAATGATATTTTTAACTTTCTCTACACATACTATTATGTACATAGTGTATAGAGAAGGTATTGCATTCCACCCAAAAATTTGATACAGAGATTTCACATTTTAGGGGTTCCTGTATCCAAAAAAAAGCACTTTTAGAAAAAGGTCTGTGTGTTTGTCTGGTGTGTCAGTGTGTCTGTGTGTCCATGAAGAAGATAACTCAAAAATGAAGAGTTCGTAAAATAACAAACTTGGTCAAAAGAATTATCCTGATATATGGTGGACTTTGAGACAGTGATGTATTTTAACAATTAAAATTTAGTTGAGTCGATTTTGTAACACTACATCACTTACTTTTTTATTTCGGAAAACATGTTTCAGAAGCCATGTGCTTCCATTGTCAATTCCTTTGGTCGACTGCCGGCATTGCTTGCTGTGGTGATTGTCTCTGTCCCTGGTGGTGGTTTGATGAACCTCTGAATGAATAGATCGCCTGGCGGGATTTCAAAATTGAAAACCCGCTTCTTGTTTTTCCAAATATATATGTTTTCCCAAACTTTTAATTCTGTCTTCCTTGTGATGTTTTTGAGGATTTTTGGGCTTCTATTTATGGTGTGTTTCTCTTTCCAAAAATGCCAAGCTACTGCAGATTTTTCTTCTTGTTTGAGTTTAATATTTCTGTGGTGTTCTTTTGCCCTGGTTTTTATATTTCTTTTTGTTTGGCCGATGTAGATTTTTTCACAGTCATTACAGCTGAACTGATATATTCCTGGTTTGTTTTCTTGTGGGATATCATCTTTTAATTTACAATTTAAAATGTTTTTTATAGAGTAATTGTTTTTAGGGGCTAGAATGATGTTATGTCGTTTGAAGATCCTCTGGAATTTGTAGAAAGTTGTAGGGTGGTATGTAAACTTCTTGTAGATCTTGTTTTTTTTCTGGTTTTTAGTGAGTGTGCTGACTTCTTTAATTCTCTTTCTATTTTTGGCTTTATTAGCTTTTTTGTACACCAGTTCTGCCCGAAATCCATTCTCTGTAGCTATGTCCAATATTTTAGTAAGTTCACATTGGTATTCTGTTTTGCCCATTGGTACATTTACCAATCTGTGTGTAAGGCTGTTGAGTAAAGCATGCTGATGGGGAATGGGATTGTAACTCTTTTGTTTTATATAGCTGTTGGTGTGGGTAGGTTTTCTGTAGATGCCAAATGTAATGTGATTATTAGTTTTGATGATTTTTAGGTCGAGGAATGGTAGTTGTCCATCACATTCCTAGTTCACAATGGAGAAGCAAGCAATGCCGGCAGTCGACCAAAGGAATTGACAATGGAAGCACATGGCTTTTGAAACATGTTTTCCGAAATAAAAAAGTAAGTGATGTAGTGTTACAAAATCGACTCAACTAAATTTTAATTGGTCAAAAGAATCAAAATACTGGAAGTGGTACACAATGAAGTGTAACTACACATTGGCTATAAAATGAGTTGAATTTACACCTGAATTGCTTCACTAAGTAATAAATTAGCCAGACATGTTTTGCAGGCATATGTTGCCTACATCATCAACAAATTACAACTAGCAGGCCTGCTGTTAGTATCTTCTGTGGACTCCTCTCCTTTCTCTGGTGGCTGATAGACGAAATTGTAGAGCGGATTGTCATCGGTGGGAATTCCAAAATTCATAAAGCTAGGTTTCTGCTTTAAAATAAAAATCATTTTCCATTATTTTCAATCATAGGATCAATAATTTTATTTTAAAACAGAAACCTAGCCTTATGAGTACCAATTCCTCATTTAGATCTTTTAGGTAGAATGAAATTCACATAGTCTGCTTTAGGGAGTGTGAAATAAATATGTCTTGAAATGTTTAACTAAATAGTGAGGATAAAATAGGTTAAAACCTAGATATCCAGACCCTAGTTATTAGTGACTACAGATGCATTGGATGTATGGGCCGCCTCTAATCCTTGATATCACTTCACTATCTCAAACGTGTTTGTTCTATCTCTTTTGGCACTTCACATGCTCTGCAGAAAGATGCAGTCCAGTGACTACTATAGTCAAATGCAGAGTTCTTATAATGGGGGGGAACCTTTACAGGAACTATATCCAGGAAATCAGAGGGGTGAAAATCCAATAGTCAGTGGCATATATTGGGATTATGACTTGGGCTATCACTAGACCTTGCAAAGCCGGACAATAAAAGGGAGGTTTCATCAATTGTTATTTTATATGCATTTTTAATCTCTTAAATTTATCCAGAGCTGTGGTCAAATGCGCTAAATTTGTGAAACCCAGAATAATCCAGGGCATTTCCTCTGATGCAAACAACAAGCATGGCCAGCAATAAAGTTTATTTAATTTGCATGAATAACACAGCAAAACATACTTTTTGTAATTGTTTAAATTAAAATATTTTTGTAAGGGTTCTTATTTTATTCCTTCTGCTCACACTGCAAGTGCGGAAATACAGGTTAAGTACTGGTGTAGGCCTCCCTTGTTTGATGATCAACTTATCCCTGTATTTCAACTGTGAGAATGGTTTGTTCACTAACTGCTTAATTGCACATTGTTTGTCCATTTTGAAGAATTAGTGCTGGCAAACTATATTAGTACACTGTATAGTATGAACTGAATCATACTATAGTAGAACCTGATTTAACTCAGAATTACTTACGAGATTTTGACAATGCATCATACATATTAAAAACAGAAGAAAAAAAAAAAAAAAAAGGCAATTCAGTGGACCTATATGTGCAAAATTTTACAAACAAATATGTACGAAGAAAACATTATTATGAACTTGATCCTGCTTTAAAGTAATCAGTTAATTTAGCTTGTTTCACTATTTTTGCACTAAGTGCATAAACCTCATTTTGCAAACTTATTAATGAATTTAGAGCTTTTTCACAACCACTTTTAGCACATTTATTCTTCACTCACCTTAGGTATTTCAAGATTTGAGTCATCATCCACATTGTTATCAGTGTCGCTTGAAGCTCGTCCACTTTCTTGAACACCACCAGTTTTTGGCACACATCAGCAATAATCTCCTTATCCTGTATTTCCACACTTTCCATCTATCACTTTTGCTTTCAGCATGTCACCACTGATTGGTAGAGCTGCAGCCCATTTCTGCTGGAACCATGTGGAAAGTGCCATTTCCAAATCAGCTTATCTCCCTTCCTGCTGACAGCTGCATTTTGTTGATTTGGCACCCAATTTTAAAAATTCATCCAAAATAACATTTTTGTTATTGATGACTGTACATAGCATGGAGTAAGCAATTCCTAAGTCTCAAGCAATTTTGGTTTTGGTTTTGTGTGGATTAAGCTCCACCTCTCATATGAATTTCATTTTCTGATCTAGCGTATAGCATTTCCTTTTTCTGTTCTACATGATTGATTTAAAGCAACTGAGAACTGAAAGACAAACTGCTGTTTAAAATAAACACCAGATACCGAACATATTTATCTTTACTTCTCATTTGTTGCTGCATTGTCGCGCTCTACCAGCAAATGTATTAATGTATTTTGTTTCTGAGGCCGAAGCCGCCCGCTCAGCTTGCATCTTTGTCAAGAGTTTCTTTTAAGATAGTGTATACTCTATGCTCATTATAATTACATAAAATTCAGTTGTATTTCACTGAAATGTAATATGTATAACAGCGAATTATGTATAAATGTATTACATATAAATAAAGTTCTGTTAACAGGTTTCTAAATTACATTTTGCCAGGACCTACGAAAATTTACATATAAATGCAAAATACCTACAACTGGGTTACATATAAAACAGGTGGAACTGAAATATATACTAACACCGATACTCAAAACTATTATGGACCATAACAGTAGTTAGTCATACAATTAAAAACACAAAATGCTCTTTCATGCTTTGAACTCCACATGCTATGCAGAATTCCAAATAGGGTAACAAGCCAGTCATTCCAATCAGATATTCAGGGACATTCATGGTGTGGCAATTTTATTTTCTTGAAGCCTTTGCTTGTGGATTCCTGTGTTCTTCCTCCCAAACCCCTGTCTAACTATCATAGTGTAGAGCTGCAGCTTCAAGCATACAAAGCTCTATTCTTCCCACACTTTGATAATATAGAGAACGAAACATATTCTACCTGCAACATGCTAATTTTCCATGAGGGAAACTGGCTGGTATCGAAATTTTTATTAATATTACTTATTAATTTCTAATTTGGGTTTCAGCAATAGCTTTGATAGGCCACAATTAACACCACTATGCAGAGTCCTCCCCAAAATAAACTTTGAAATGTGTACCTCTAAAAATTATATTCTAAGTATTTTTTCCTATCAAATCTGCATAGTTAGCCTTACATAATGCTTAATTAAAATAAGAACTGAAGCTTTCCTGGCGATGTATTAATTCAAAATCTTCTAGGGCTTCTAGCCAGGTAAAAGCTTGGCTTGACACCAACATTTCAAAGAAGTGCATCTTCCTCGTCTTCAGGGTGAACTGAACATTGGTGTCAAGCCAAGTTTTTACCTGGCTAGAAGCCTTAGAAGATTTTGAATTAATGCTTAATTAATTTACTTTATTTAAACATTCTCATGGAGAAGAATGAATACCAAAAAGAATACCAACAGATACTCCAAACAGCTACCAACAACAGTTTCCAAAAAAGTGCAGTAGACAAGAGAATACATAAATACAAAAAACTGAACCGCATAACATACACAACCACCCTGTAGAATCTCAGTGACCATCTTCAATTCAGAAAATTCACCTATCATCCTTGGGCACACAACAAACTTCATAAAATATTCAGGAATTATAACATCACCTTAGCTCCAAAAAACAACTACAGCATTCAGAAACTGCTGTGCAGAAATTTAAAAGATCCTATCCCTGCAGACAAAAAACCGGGAATTTATGAAATTAAATGCTCAGACTGTAATCTGGTGTATATTGGAAGGACAAAGAGAAGTTTGGAGACGAGAATAAAGGAACACACGAGAAACCTAAAATACAAACAAATAGAAAAATCAGCAGTTGCCCATCATTTTTGGACATCAGGATACGAAATCACACCGAATATAAGAATATTAAAACCAGCTTATAAACCCACAGAATTAGATATCTGGGAGAAGATCTACATCATGAAGAAAAAGAGCCATATCATGAATTTTGATTTGCCACCATACAGCAACCTTTGGAAGTTCATAGATCCAGCAACAGATGCCTCCACAATTAATACACCACCACCCCCATCGTTGACGCCAACGAAGAAAGATTTATTTGGAATTAAGGGTTGAAAATGGGAACAACTGTTACCCAAAACCGATCCCCAGTAAGTAAAAATAAGTGATGTTTGTGTTACAAAAACCGACTCAAATTCTTTTATTTTTATTTAATCACATCACTGTCACAAGCTTCTATGCATATTTGCAAGTTTTGAATTGAAGAAAATGTCTGCTTACACAAATCATATGAAGAGAGATATAGCAACACCTTAAAATGTTTGTGAGACTACAGAGATATTTTCCCACCATAAACCAAAGCAGATCTAAAGAGTTTTCATTGAATTTCACTTGTAATATCTGATTACATTTGAGTTCAGCTGCTCTTCTCCTCCAATTTAAGTACATTTTCTAAGCTGATAAGGAAATCTAGGGATGGTTTCCTGATCATCTTACCTACTGTCCTCCACCCAGGAGAATGTGCTTGGGAGGTATGTGCTTGCATCAGCTACTCCAGAGAAAAATTCAGTTCAACTTCCAACATACCAACAAGCCTTTAGAAAATATTTGTTCATGTGCTAGCAATACACCAAGTACATGCTTAGCCAACTTATTGCTAACAATGTATGTAATTAATAATAATAAAAATTATTAACAATGTATATAAAGTAGATAGATATATTTCTGACATCATCCTGAGATGAGCTGCCCTTACCCATTACTAAAACTTACTACTACCTACCCCTTCAGGGAACAGAGCACCCATATTCTTGTTAGAGGACTACTGTAATTCTCTGATGTTTAAGAAAGGATTACTTTGCTGACAGGGATTTCAGATGGTTAGAAATTAGCAGTATAACATGTACATGAAGTCTGGATCGGGAACCGAGATAAATGACAACTTTACCTTTCAGATTAGATTAGATTCAAAGGATGATTTTCTTTTTCTAAACACTATTCTTACTTATGAAAGCCAGGAGTTTGTCCATGGTGGCTAGAATAGTTTTTTTGCACTCTTGCATGTTAATATTTAGATATTTAAATACCCGTAAATATTGCAAGATAAATAAGTTTCATGATCCAGGTTTGATCTTCACGAAAATTGCAGAAGGCTGTTTTATTATGCTCCTTAAAAAAAATCAGAAGCTGCTCTCAAATTCTTTACTTAGCACTTTACTACCTGAAAGCCACCTTGACCTGTGTGAAGAACAGAGTGTCCCATCGTTTGGTATATTTTGACAAGTATTCTTTGTTTAAGACATTCATGATCCTTTAATTGTAAAATTTTCAATTATGGGGCAATCTTTATCAAACTTTTACTGATTCATAAGGAAACCAATACTAAGTGTTCTGTGGGCAAAGAGTGAGAAAAAATGTTTTAAAGGTAGCGCAAAAAGGTATATATATTTACGGTGTCCCGGAATTTAACTGCACAAATTAGCAGGATTGTAGAGGGGTCCTAGGTAAACAGTTTCAGATAGCGAAACAAGTGACCCTTTAGCCAAATGTCAAAGTTATGACATGTTTTCTAGATCACACAATAATGGCCACAAATTAAAGGAATGTGGACGTCTGCATCCTATTCTCAATCAGAATACCTCATTTGTACGTCAGTAGTTTAAGGAATGCAGTATTGGTGCACAATTCATTCGATATTTAAAATTATTGAACTCGGGACTTCGGCAAAATTGCCTGTTATTTGAGGGTCTGCACGCTGCAGTTAACAGTTTGGTTGATTTCACAACGAGAGTATTCTGCTCTAACATACTGGTGAGTGAGTCAGAATAGCGTTGGCCATCAAAGCCTAAACAAAGTTCCCACTGCTCTCCAAAGTTTCCATGCTTGAGTTTTTTAATTTTCTTTTTCTCAAAGAAGTGCACAATTTGGGCAGCACTAGTATGCTTAGTTTACATTTCTGAAACCAAGACAATAAACCCTCCAGTGTAAATTACTTTCAAAAGACTGAATGATATCTACGTAGCGTTCATTATTAAGTGCAGTAATTGTCAAACAACCTGTATAGATTAATGCAATAAAACAATTAGGTTTGTTGAAAACATTTATGTAATGTATACTTTGAAACACAGTAACTGAACTATATTTTTGGGGTGGAATTAAAAAATACCTATTGATTCTTAGATTTGAGCAGTGGTACTTTGAATTTATCCATATGTAGATATTGTGCCATTTTAACTGTGGTCCTGTGAGAATGTGCCTCTGAAAATCTTGTATAATGCCTACACGTGACTACTGTGAGAACCTTGAATCACTAAACATTGTGTTCATATTGTAAAAATATACACTTTATGTGTAAGGAAAGAAATTGTTTCAACGAGGTGTGAAACAGAGATAACACAGACTAACATCCTAAGCTAATCTAAGCTGCGAACTTCTGAGCTCATGTGCTTTTTGGTGGCACATGGTACGATTGTGCTTCCTTAAGTATTTTGCTTACCAGATGCCCATTAAATCAGATGAACAATTACTGACACAAACTTTAGCTGCTTGTGGCGAGATTCGCAACACTCCTGGAATGTTTGACAGGGTTGAGGCCCATTTCTTTATATGTGCAACCTTTGCAGGGATATTGCCGGTTGTCAAATTGAACAGTTTCTCTGGTGACCTATTTTATTTTGTGCTTCGGATATTGTAGTATTTCCCAAATTCTCTTTCTATTTGCCTTTCTTGTAGAGATGATTGCATATTTCTGACTAATACATAGTTTTCAATTGGTTTTATGTGGATACTTGTTTCATTACAGAGCTAATTGTTAATTTTTGTTTCATTTCAAGTTCATTTGACACAATGATAATCTGTTTCATAAACTGTGCCTACAATTGTAATGTGTACGTACATAACACATCAATGTATAATACACTGCATGATAGAAATTCCTTTGAGATGAAGTGTACCCCTTCAGGTGTTAAATGTAATTGTTATTGAAACATTCTCTATTGCAATTACATGCTAATAGTACATTACATTTATTTTATTTGTCAATACGAATAAATCATATTATGTAACATAGCAAAATAGGAATAGCTTAATTTTAAATATAAACACAGGAGACAACATATAAATAGAGGTATCGATGGAGGCTTGAACCTTGACATGGTCCACTGAGGCATACTAACCTTTAACACATTCTATGCTGTAGGAAAGAATTTAGAGCCCATAGCCCATAGGTTCCGTATCTCAAAATGTTTATTTTGGACCCCTATAATCCTGCTAATTTGTGCGGTCAAATTTTGGGTCATATGTATATATTGATTTTCTTTTCAAAAAACACTAAATAGTTGATGAATTTTTGCAAACTTGTTTTCTTTGGTTCAAGACATTCTTAAGTATGTGTAGACTGCTCTGAACCTCAGAAAGTTATGCAATATACATTTTGAAGTTTAAATTGTTTTTTTTCTTTCAGCAAGGGTATTGTTTTCCAATATGGTTCTATTTATTATTCAAATTCTTCTGTTTTGTTATTTTCTAAAGTTTTTTTTCTTCTTTTCTTCAGTACATAGAGTATTTAATTCTCTTTAATTAAATATATTACACAGTCATTTAAAATGCTATATGTTAGGTCTATTACTTGAAGATTAATACCTTACATAAGTGGATTATATACTTTTAATTTGGGTATATTTTTTTTTTTTAGTTTGAATATATAATCAACCCATTAATATAATTATAATTTTAATTGCGTCATATCTATTTTTAACTTTAATTGCAGGGTGTAGATGTTCATGAACTAGGTCTGTTCGACCTTTAAAATCTTACATGATCTGAGTTTAAACTAAAAAAATGCATAAAATGAATAAATGAGAAAACAAAGGACAAACTTTTGCATTGTGGCTGAAGCCTTCACTGCTTCCAGTTAGAAAATGCATATAATGGGCAATTAAAATAAAATATAATGTACAGCAGAAAGAACAAGGAACCATAAAATACCAAAATTTAAAAACCCGTAATGTTGACCAAAACTGTCATTTTAAAGGTTATGAATACCTTAATAAGGTTGACTATGCCAACCGCCATGTCAAGAACATATTTCTCCAAACATTTTCAAAACAAGAACTTCATGCTGCAGATGACAGTGACAATGTTTGGACATCTTACTTTCATGAGTGAAAGGGAAAAATGCATGACTCTTCATGAAAGAATTTGAGTAACTGTAGAACCGTTATCATGATATGATGGGACCCCAATTGAGAAACACGTATCTAAACAGTGTTTATAGGAAACATTTTACTGATTTTACTGTCTCTAAATTAAGGAACAAATTGAATATGGGGCCATTTGACCAGGAAAGGTCCCAAATGTTTCACAAATTGTCTGGTGCAAATTTTTAATCATGATGGATCCATCATCGTGCAACAACTTTGTTAGGATGAGTAGTTATAATAGGATGCACCATAGCCAGGTAATTATTAGCGTATATTTATTAGCAAGCACAACCAAAGTTGTAATTTCCATTACCAATTAATGTTTAAGGCAATTGATGCTTATGTACCACTTTTGTTTTCAAGTTAAACATAAAATTAACACACATTCTTAAATGAAAGCCAAATAAAAACATAGAATTAATATTGGATGTATAACTTCCTGCTTCTATTACTGTCCTTAATTCTTCAGAGCATTTATGGAGTATTGCCATATTTTAAGTATTAATTTACCCATAATTTAAAGAAGTCTATAAAATTCCCATGACCCTGACAAATGGACAGTAAAACTACCTCACCTTAGCTAACACAACATAAAAATTTCAGCTCCTGAATCATGTCTTTTTACTTTCTCTTGCACCGTATGTACAATGTACATAGTGGGTAGAGAGAATACTGCATTCTACCCAAAAATTTGATGCCACAATTTCACCAGAAATATATGTTTTGGGGTCCCCTTAGTCCAAAAAAAGCATTTTTAGAAAAAGGTCCATGTGTGTGTGTGTGTGCATGCATATGTGTGTTGTGGGGGGTAGGGGGGGACAGCATAGCTCAAAAATAAAAACAACTGTTAAATATCAAATTTGGTATTTAGGTTTAGTATCCTCCAAAGATTTTCGAGAAAATCAACATTTTCGAAAATGTTCCATGTAAAGGGAGTTTGGGGTGGGAGGATTTTCTTGAAAATCTTCATGTCGCATCTTTGGAAGCTACCAAACTTGGTATTTAACCGTCTTTTCTTTTTTGAGCTATGTTGTCCACAGACAAACACACACACACACACACACACACACACTCACACATATGCACCTTTTTCTAAAAATCTGATGTGTTCCATTCACATGACTTTCTCTATATCTCTGCAATAAATTATTTTTAAAAAGCTTATGCTTCTATTTACTTCCTGCTAATCAAGAAAAAATTAGCAGTAATAGTCTTATTTCTTGCTTCCTTGTAAGTAGAAGTGAACTAAGGGAGTACCATAGGTTAAAGTGATAGTCAAAAGCTGGTTGCTATGTGACTGAAGTTCCTTTGTTTGTATGGACACGAGTTCACAAAGTTCTGTATGAGAAAATATAAGTTTTTATAGCTTAAACCAAAAACAAGGAATGTCTAAAAACAATCAACTCAGCAAAAAAAAATGTGCTCTACATTTTTTGTGTGGTAAGTTTTTGTCTCTCTCTTACGGTTTAGCACTTATCCAAAATTCCGTAAAATTCACTCAGAATAAAGTAGTCTTCAGAGGCTATTCCCAGAAAATTCAAAATATACATTTTATTTGTCAGGTAAATATCTTTAATATACCATATTTTAATCAAAATCGTTATAGCCATTTTTAGAAAACCACATTTTTTAAAAAAGTTCCATCTAAAGGGTAGTTTGGAGTGGGGAGATTTTTCTCAAAATTTTTGTGTCACATCCCCGGAAGATACTAAACTTAAATACCAAGACTGGTATTTTACAGACTTTTCGTTTTTGAGTTATTGTGTTCAAAGACACACAGACAGACACACACACACACACACACACACACACACACACACACACACACACACACACACACACACACATACACACACACACACACACATGGATCTTTTTCTGAAAATACTTTTTTTGGATACATATATTATATACATTATACATATATTTCCGGTGAAATCTCGGTATCGAATTTTTCGGTGGAGTGCAATACATTCTCTATACACTGCGTATAGAGAAAGTAAAAATGTTTTATTTAATTTGGGAGGGGGATCCTTAAACTTGTATTTCTGGTGAAATCTCAATATCAAAGTCTAGGTGCAACACAATACCTTCTCTATACACTATGTACATAGTATGTGTGGAGAAAGTACTAAAAATACTGTGTTTCTACTTTCTCTACCATAGGCAAGAAAAAATGATTTACTAATTAGAATGATGATGTAATTAGAATTCCTTGCATATATTGGTGTTTAAAAATTATTAAGGCAGAGAACTTTAAAAAAAGAGCAAATTTTATTCTTCAGCCTTTTTTCTTGGAGGCACCCATCACAGGGGAAAAAATTACACATAATTATGGCTGAATTTGTCTTCACAACAACTCTTCATTGTAAGTTATATTTGGTGTAATCTTGCATGAAGATACTTGTGCCCTCAATCAGGTGAAGTTCTTATCAGAGCTGGCATAGTACCAACAGATGATCATTAAGCAGAAGGCAGACTAAAAGTCAACCAATACAACTTAAAAACTTCAATATTTTTCATTGTCAATTATTAGACCTATGAAATTTAATGAGACAACCAGGGTCTTCAGCTCTCTCTCTCTGTGCCAACGCTTTTACCACTTAAAACTACCATTATGAGCTACTCATATAAGTATTGAACCAGATGAGAGGGTTTAAATGCATAAAAGCATCTCACCATGGTACCTCAAAAAGTATGAGCATCAGTTAGAGAGCTAAAGATTTGTGGTTCAAGTCCTGGCCATGACAAATAATGTTTCAAGTTTAATTCAACTTTTCAATTTCTTTCTGCAGTGTGGGTAATGTACTGATTCAAGTTTGCATATATCATATATTTTAATATGTTGTCTTCTGTGGGACTCTATTAACCTCCAAAACCTGCCTACCTTTGTGCCACTGTATTCATGTTAATAACTCTTAAGTAATCAGTTTTACTTTTTCATAAAAAACTAATTCCAATACTCATCAACTATCATAGTAATATAAAAGCATTGTGTTTGAAACTTGTCATCTCTTTATTTACAATAAAGCACTTGTTATTGTTGTACATCAAAACATTGTTTTCTTTCACAATAAAATACATTGGAAAAAACACACAATACATTTATCTTACAAAATATCTCCAAACCTAAGTGAAAATGAAAAATGATACTTCTAAATGCCTCCCCTAACATAAATTTTATTTTTAACCTAGATTCTTTATCTTAAAACATACATTGTCATTCTATACCACTCTATATTCTTGCATTTTTTGCAAGTAAAGAATGCATTACATTTTATTTATGTTTTATTAGTTCATTGCTATTGATTTATAAATTACTTAGAAATGAGACATGTGGTAGAGTTGTTAATATATGTCTTGTGTCTTTATGTCTTGTAAAAGTATAAACTTTGTTTTCATTGCATTCAAATTATATATTACTCTTACAATATTATCTCAGCTAAAGTTCAAAATAAACATATTTCTTATTAGGGATATTTAGCAATAGTCTGTTATCATCTTTACATTCAAGTAGCCTATACTTGCTACACATAACTGTAGTTGCTGCATTAGCTGTAAGCAAACAATGCTAAAAGTATTTATCCTGAGCAGTACAGGGTCGTCAGTTTAAGCAGCCTCGCTTTTAATGCCACCTGCTTTGCAGTTGCACACTGTTTCCTTCCCGACACTTTTACACCTAGCATACCATGTTATGCAGTAAAAAAATAGGATGAAGAAGAGTTATATTTAAATACAGATTAATTTATTATTTTAATTTATTTAAATATTAGTTTATCGTTTTTAAGGATATCTAGTTTTTTTAATAAATGAATTTAACCCAGGGAATATAAATTATTTTTTATTTAATTATGAAAATATTTAATGTTTCTAATTTTTGGACGAGGTAAACTAGAACCAATATTATTTCACAAATTACGACATTGAATGTCCCTTACATTGCTTACTTTTTCAAAGAAGATGTTGAAACTGTTCTCATTGTGCTCAAAGACAGGCATTGCTGCATCTTAATGGACTATTAAAAACATGTCACAGTTCTTCTTTGGATATGTCAGTTATTTCTCACTGTATATTATTTTGTAGTTCTTGTAATGTTCAGGGATTAGATTTATACACTTGGTCACTTTTTGTGCTGACTCCTACTTGCTGCGCTAAGTTTGAGAGGTACTTTGTTGACAAATGCTCTTACTGCACACATATATCATCAATCTTTTCCTGTGTTAAAATGTGACATACTTAATTTTTTTTCCAATCTAACACTGATTGCATACTTTGACATTTCTTTATTGTTTTATAAACCGTACTTCTGTTAAGGATATCAATATCAGAAAGTGTTCCTGAAATGCTCTACGACACAGAGACAAAGATTCATGTTTTTTAAAGTTGCAACAAATGAAAACTCTTTGTTCTGTAGTATATTGGACTGCACTAACACACAACTGAAAACCATCAAAAAATGTTCTCTACTGCCTTCGTTTATCATACATGTAGTTTGAGTCAGAAAGTCATGCCGTATGTAATGCAATAGCAGGAACTGCAATCTCAGCAGGTGGTGTGCACCTGAGACCCAAGTGCCATTAAAAGAGTGGTCGCCTAATCTGATGGCACTGTACATATGTTACATATGTTAATTTATATCCAGCAATTTTAGCATTTTCAACAATTCCTTTCTTTGTTCAAAATAAATAAGGCTTGTGTATTAAATTCAGTAACCACTCTATAGAAATAATGTTGACTTATTTCCTGGCATATTTTAAAAGAATGTATACAATTCAAATATTTAACTTACAAGTACAGTAACAAACTAGTAAATCATAAAATAAATGAGAACATAACAAGAGTTCAGAACCCTTGTTATAAGCATCCTTTTGCACTTGATATATAAATAACCATTACATCATACAACTCTAAAGGTGGTTCACATTTTGTAACACATAAAATGTAACATGACATATTTAGAAACTGACTAAGTAAAAAGGATTTTGTTTCTACAAGAAAATAGCATTATTCTCTAAAAGATATGGAGATATTAACAGTTCCTTCATAAATTGCACATAAAAGATAAATTGATTAAATGTTTAATAGTTAAGATGTATTTTCTTCAAGATCTTGATGAAAAGGGAGGATATAAACTGACCACAGTTATAATTTTAAAATAATTATATAATAAAAACAGATATGTGATAATGATATTACTTTGATTTATACTCTATTATTTACAAACATATCTTAACATTTATTAAAGAATGTGCACTATAAATTTTTGTGTCTGCTTCTAAGACATTCACTATACAATCAGATGCATATACTAGTATTTTGCACTTAAAATGGTTACTACAATTGGTTGCATGCAACAAACACTATGGCAGTGACTTTGTGAAATAGATATCTTTCATTATATATGTGTCAAATTATGTGAATCTGATAGCAATTTCTAAGTTAAGAAATTATTATATTTTCTAGCCTTTAAAAGTGATTTATGAAAATAAACTGCTTTAGTATTAAGTAGTATAAAAAATCTTTAAAAATAGTAACAGTGCCAATTAAAAGGCAAATGAATACAAAAAAATCACTTAAGTATGGAAAATATATTTTCAGTGTCCAATGTACGTATACATATGATATATATTTAAGAATATTGAACCACTTGTCTGGACGGATGAATTCACATTTTCTCATGCTTCACTGAAACTTCATCCTTCAGATCAGTGCCATACATTTCATCTGGCATGTACCTATATAACATTTACGGAGTAAATAAGAGTTAATACAATGGGTAATGCAAACAGTCAGAGTGACTTTGTCAGGTGATGTTCCACCTTGCATGCAGTGAATTCGTTGTGTAGATGTGACCTCCTGTTGGCCAATACATATATGACAAACATACAGAACTTGATATTCTATCTTCAGTTAGCAGCAGTGGATCCCTTCCATTCAACATAGAGGAAATATGTTCCTGCAGCATAAGCCAGTGTGTTGAACAGCCCAAAAGCCTAAAACAATTGCAAGTAAATTAACATTTTGAGGTGGAACTTGTATAAATTGTTCCGATACTCATATGACTCATGCTCAGATTAAAAATGAGAAAGTAAATTAGGTAAAAAAATGTATTAATGTCACATAGAATTGTAAAAATGTCATGTAATACCAAAATGTATTTTATAATATTGACTAATTTGAGGGAATAGAAGCTAGTAATTAGAAGCTTATAATATATTAAATGAGTTGGGAAATGGTGACACTACATCACTAAAAAAGCAGTTACTTGGATGCATTTTGAGAACAGAGTATTGTTCCTATTCCTAACAATTTTCCATCTGTAAATATTTTTTAGATAAAAAAAAAATTATAAAAAAGAATTGCTGCAAATGATGCTAAAATGCATAGACAGTTTACATAACAGCATGCTAATGCTCTCATCACTCACAACACATGGCTTGCAATTCTTCCTCCTTTTATAGCTAGAAAATTATGTCAAGAAACTTGTGGAAGCTGAAGGTTTGAGAAGAATCCAGACATCTCGCATTCCAAAGTTTCTGTTTACTGGTTCTAATGAAATTTTAGGTTGATAGTAGAAATTGATTGGATAGGCAATATTATGGATGGAAAATCTACTGGTTATGTAATCAAATTAAATGGAAATGTAATTTATTGGAAATTAAAAGAAACAAAACTGTGTAATAAAGTCCTCCACAACAGTTGGAAAATTATTGAGAGTGGGAAAAGTACCCTGTTCCCAAAATGCATCCAAGTAAGTGTTTTTCCAGTGATGTAGAGTTACTATTTCCCAACTCGCTTAAAATATAATTTATAATATTGCATTTATCATAGCATAGTCACTTCAAAGTTTAAAGCATAATAAATACTGTAATACTGTGTTAGAACATTGTGTTCTCCTCGTTGTGTTAGTCAAACATTATGGATTTTTTTCTATTGTTTTCTATCATTTCTTTGTTACTACAATTACCATTTTCTTGCATAACCGTGGATTAAAAAAGTCCCTAGAATCATTTATTTTCTCTTTAATGTGTATGAAAGTGAAGGATATTTTAATTTTAGGTGTTATAACCTATGACAACACTTCACTCTAATTTTCATGTTAATAATGATTGTTGTCTTTGCTTGGCAATTAGTTTTTATTGTGCATGCATGTTCATTTATTGCATTTCATACTGCTGGCACTGGAGGATGTTCAAACATAATGTTTTGTGTTTTGTTAAACAAATCTCCCTCAGAGACACTGAGAATAATAGAAGAAGCTTATGGAGAAGCAACGATGAAGAAAACTCAGGTGTATGAATGGCCTAAAACACTTCAGTCAAGATTTTCGAATGCTGAAGACATTACTGTACATGCAACAAGGGTAATACGACAGGCTGCCAGGAGTCTCTTTACATGCGATGCAGAAGTGTGTCACTGCAGAAGGGAACTATTTTGAAGGAAATGTTGTGCAAATTGGCATGACTCTATAACTAATGTTCAGCTGGTACAATGCTATTAAGAGAGCAGAAGGCGTTTTTTATCTAGATCTAAGACAATTTATAATTTAATGATTTTAGGGCATGTTGCTCTTAATTATGGGGATTAAATTAGAAGTCTGAGGAACAAATCTTTGATGATAGATCATTAGCTGGTACTCTTCTACATAAGAGCTTCTGCAAGTACCAAATCTCCAACCAGTCCACTTTTATTTGGAATCACTATATCTTTCTGGGGTTCCACACTCAATTATCTACTAAAAATATTTAAACTACAAAAGAAAGTTATGCAAATTATACTTAATGTATCTCATAATACTCCCAGCCATTCATTTTTTGACTAATTAAATATACTACCTCTGCCATGTTTGTATTTTTTAGAAACTATTTGCTTTATACATAATAACATAAAGGTCTTTAAAACAAATGGGGAATATTATTATTATTTCACAAGAACAACATATCACATCCATTTTTCTACCCAAAGAACCTCAAAACATTTAAAATTGATTGATCATCAGGGTATTAAACTATATAATAAATTAAGCAAAGGACTAGGTGATCTCAGTGCATGCAGATTTAGAACAGAAATAAAAAAATATTTTATTGAAACACAAATATTATTCAATAAATGATGTACTAGCAGGCATTCTTTGATAACTGTGAATCCTGTAGTGTAAATTAACATCAAGTTGTAGTTATATTATATTTACACATTTAATAGCTTTAACAAACTAACTTTTCTAATGGTAAATAAAATGATAGAATTAATATTGACTATTACTTGTATATGTTGTACAAAGTATATAAATGACACATTGACGAAACCATAAATTGTATCAATTTCTAAGGCAAATAAAGAATTAAAATGGAATACGAGTGCCAAAATTAGAGTAGCTTTCAAAAATGATAATCAAGGCTGCAATTTTCCAGAATATCCATTTCCAACCACTAGTTCCTTACATCAAAATGCCTAATTTAGAAATCTCTATTTACTGTATAACTTTGACGTTAAAGATTGGGGACATTCTGAATGTGTTATTATGGGTTGAGAAAAAATTATGCCCCATTGATAACATGAAATGTTAAACCAAAGTATCACCAATATCCTTGCAAATAGACGTGAGCAGTCAAGTTGCGCAGTACAAGGAGTGGAGGGGGAAGAGGCGGAGACTGGAAACGATAGCCATGGTTATGTAAACGCACGAAGATATCGGCTGCCGACCGACAGCAGCAATCAGATCATGCCACTGCGCATCATGTTTACACCGCTCTCGTCTACTTGCACGGACAATACCAGAACTTGTAAGTTCTTTGAACCAAGTCTTAATAAGAAAGTTGCCCCAAGAGGGTGGAATGCGTCTTCTACTGCAGGATTATGGCAATAACCACTCCTCTGGCTTTCCCATGAAGACTTACCCCAGCAGCGATATTGGGGTCCTTGACCTTGGCGTGGTAAGGCGGCGACCATACTGAGAGCTGGACGATGAAGGCAATTGTATACAGCACCGTAGTCACTGCCGTGTTCAATAGCTCCTGGTAACAAACATCAACAGTTTAGTTGTCTTTCCTTGCATAGACACTTATGTGATAAATAGCACTCAATAGACAAACACATAAATTGTCAAAAAAAGAAAAAAAAAAAAAGCTTTCTCTACATTTCCATAACAAATTATTTTTAAAATGGTTATTCTTCTACCTAGGTCATTCAGAATATGATGGTTATTCTTCTATGTCATGCAGAAATAGTCCTATTATTTGCTTCCTTATAGTGGAAGAGAAATAAGAAAATACACTAGCCTAAAGTGATAGTCAAATCTGGTTGCTATGTGATTGAAATCTATTTCTTTGCATAGCCAGGAGTTGACAAATTCCTGCATGAGAAAAGTTTAAGAATTTTAAAACTAAAACTAATAACAACGAATATCTCTGAAATGGTCTCAATTCCACGAAAAAAATTTGTATGACATAAATGATGTGTTTTAATGAGATATGCATTTTTTAAGTAGTAAGTTCCGGTCTATGTCTTAAAGTTTACCAGTTATGTAAAACTCATCCAGAATGAAGAGGCCTTGAGGGGCTATTCCCAGAAAATTCAAATTATACATTTTATTTGTCATGTAATTATCTGTTAAACACATTATTTTAATAAAAATCGTTGAGTCATTTTTGAGAAACTTAAAATGTTTGAACATTTTTCCATCTAAAGGGTGGTTTAGGGTGTGGGATTTTCTTTATTTTAAGGTTCCCTGAATCCAAAACAAGCATTTTTAGAAAAAGGTCCGTGTGTGTCTGTGGACAACATAACTCGAAAACGAAAACTCAGTTAAATACCAAACTTGATATTTAACCGACTGGCTTGCTTCATAGCTGATTGATGGCATCCATTGCCACACATGCGTTAGTGGACACCTGTACCGGCGGCAAGCTCTTTTGACATCGCAGCTGTGATTGTTACACCTGTGTGAGTGGCACGTATTCTGTTGAAAGGTTCTTTGACGTCGAAGCCCGCATTGTTACACCTGCGGTGTTTTGCAGTGTGACGGCTCTGGGGAATTTCCAGTCACGTGATCGACAGGTATAAAAAGGAGATCGAAGCCTTATCCAGAGCTCAGTGCGAGTGCATCGCGTGCAACATTTGGGTGAGTTTCGAAGGGAAATTCGTAGCGAGCTGTAATCATCGCCGAAGTGAACGTCGAAAAGAAACTATACAGTAGAATTGTTATAAAAGTATCGACGAAAGTTGTTGGGGGGGGGCAGATTCTGATTGTAATAAGTTTGTGGAAGAAGTAAAGAGTTGTTTGTTGGAGAAACAGAGGGTTTTTGTTACAATACTCTACCTGATCTATAGTCTGTCTACTCCTCAGTCGGAGCCTGACCCCAGGTATTATATTGTACATCCTCGGGGTGTAAGTTCACCATATGAGGAGGGTAAAAAGAAAAAGAATTAATTTCTACTGGACACTGATAATGAACTGCAGAGGTCTGTTTTATAAATCTTTACACCAATATTATTATTAATTATCCCCAATATTATTAGCTAGTATTAGTAGTGTGGTTATGAAATAGGTCCCAGAAACTATGCTGTTTTCTCCAAAACATGACAGCCCTCAAACAGAACCGCTCCTCCCTACCACTGGGCAATAGCCATTAGCAAACAAAAGACGACCTTCTACTTGAGGCGAGAAGCAATGAAGTAAAATTTGTCTTTCCTGTAGACTCTGTAGACAATTCAGTTTGTGTTTTGTGTTAGTACGTGTCCAACCCGTTGAGTTACTGCACATATTAAGGGATCAGTAAGTGGAAGACTTGGCAACTGCGAGGGTTGGTTTAAGCCACACACCTCGTAATCCCAAAATTTAAAGTCTTTGACAGAGGAGAGGGGCAAGGTTATCATGTTCTGAAAAATAATGTACCACCTACATACATCTGCAGAATGACAGTAAAAGTTATTCAGAAGTTTACCAAGCAAGGTGGCGCCTCGATAACATGTGCGCTCACATCCACGAGGTCCCGTGTTCTATCCTTGGCGAGCTATGGGTTCCTTATACATGGCTTGTTCATTTTATTATATTTCTACAATTTTCATTCGGCCTGGAAGAAGTATGCGAATCTCATTAATGCAACATAGACTGGCATAGACCGCTGTAAAGTTTGTCCATTGGCAGCACGTAATTTTCAAGAAACGAAATGCATTTCTGCGTTGCATAAAATAACACATTATTGATATTTGAAAACATGCAATAATCTGTTTTTTTCACGTCCGAAAAAAATACGTCACCCTTCGCCGGGTTGAAGCTGTGGTCTCGCGAACCAGAGACTAGCATGTTAAAGCTGGTTCACAACACACCGGTAACGGTAACCAGAACGAGACCGAGAACTGGAAGCCAGACAACATTTAACATTTTGATTCACAATAATCTGGTAGAGATGGCGACCTGGCTTGCCTCCCACCTAGGCGGTCCGGATTCGATCCCAAGCGCGAACATGTGGGATTTGTAGTGATCGAAGCGGCGTCTGGGCGGGTTTTATACGCCAGCTATTTCACCCAATTGCTTCATCATCCACTTCCTCACGCTCATGCCTGGCTATAGGCCGACCACTTGTTTCAGGTCCTCCATTCTGTGGTTTCGTGCCATTGGCTCCCCGACAGGCTTCTGACACCTAGGATCCGCTTAAAAGCTCTAGGTGGGGGTAAGCCGACTACGAAAAGAATAATCTGGCAAAGAGAAAGAAAATGCTTTCACTTGCTTCTTACTGACCAATGACATTTTTACTTTCTCTACACTTTCTCTATATACAGGGCGTATAGAGAAGGTAATTGTATTGCACCCAAAAATTCGATACCGAGGTTTCACTGGAAATAACATTCATACAAAAGCTAGACCAGTCGACACAGCCAAATTCAAATTTCGACAGAGATTTTTCTAATCGGAACCGCTTATATTTCCGATTCCTTAGAATTTCTTAAGAGACCAAACTGTGTGCTTTTGATAAACAACCGACGCTCAAACAATTTGAAATGTAAATAAAGCACTTTTGCTAATATTCCTTCCCGTTTGATTTTTCCAGATTGCGATTACAGAGAGCTCTGCGGACGTTTTACGTCACGACCGCGAGGAATAATAATTGCTCATGAAGAAGAATGATATGCACAATATGAATCAGATATTTCGTGCTCAAGAAAGAGAAACAAGCTTGGGCCGCGCCGTGGCCGAGTGCTAAGACCACTCGCCTCTCACCAAGAGTTCGATCCCAGGCGACTGCATGTGAGATTTACGGTAAACAAAGCGGCGCAGGGGCGGTTTTTTTTTTGGATTCTCCGGTTTCCCCACCATGCATTCCACCGGTGCTCCATCTTCATTCCGTGTATCATTAGTGTCATTGTCGGCGGTGCCAAAGTAGTGTTAAATACTATCAAAAAATAAAAAAAAAGAAACTCAAACTTCGGCAAGTCTTGCTTCTCCCGAGGCCCGCGAAGGCTTCCCGTCAGCTTGCATTGAAATACGCGTATTTCCGTTCTCGTTCTGGTTACCGTTAGCGGCTGTTGTAAACCAGCCTTTACTCTGGATGCAGTTATGGTATCGTCCTGATGGAGGAATGATTCTGGTTGCTGAGGGAAACAAGCTCGGGACCAATGGACCTCCGCGCCGAAGTAGTCAGGTGTTAATATTATTAGATGGCGAGGCCGGCAATACGGTACATCGCCAAAAATGCCCTCGAGGTACTCCCGTGTGTCATCATGAGATTCCGTTACACGGCAGGTAGGAACTGCGGCGAGTTCCGACGTCTCCATGGCTTGCGGTTATGTCCAGAAACCAGGAACTGGATGTTAGGTCAGTGTCCGCCGATATTTCCAATCCAGTGTCAAGCAGCTTGTATTAATACCGTTACAGCAATCGCAAATTGCGGGGGAGACCAACAAGGCTCGACTTGCGATCTGGACATCAATACTTTATCAAATTTATCATAAGTAATACCATGAGTGTTTTCATCTTGTCGATAATTCACGATTGGAGCGAAGCAAGAGTCAACTGTTCTAAGAGATGAAAACACGAGTTGTATTTGATAAGACAATTCAGCGGAATAGACTATTATCAGGTTATGATTGTAATATTTACATTAGTTTTCAAATGGTAGATGATGCATTCGATCATGTTTATTTACCGATTTTTTTTTTTTCTTTCTTCACTGCCTCCTGAATTATGACATGGCCAACCGTATGTACGAATATCGACAGAAACAATAGAAATAGGGAACAATTATTTTATTTCAGCTTTTAATAAGTAATACATGAAATGGAAACAAACATTATTTTATATGAGATTATTGCACTAATCTCATACATAAGAAATACAAATAATGATTATTTTCACTCCTTTTTTGAACTAAATACATTATGAACCGGATAAAACTTTAAATAAACATTGTAACTGAATTAATTGAAAGTACAATTGTGGAACTGACAGTTATTAAAAGTGAAGGTTGGCTGCCTGGACTGTCACCTTTTTACCAATAACGAAGCCAGGAGAGGAACGTGAGGTGCTTGAAGATTTGAAAGAAATGAACATGAGCTGCGATAAGATGTTTTGACAATGTCGCTCCAGTCAGATTGGTTGAAAGTGCCTAATCTCAGACATAACTTTGGCGGTTTAATGGTGGAGCTGAATTGCTAATAAGCATTACCACGAGTGTTTTCATCTTGCCGATAATTCACAACCAGAGCGATGCGAGGGGTCATTTTGTCCTATGAAATAATAATACGAGTTGTATGTGATAATACAATTCAGCGAAATAGACTATTAATAATTTATAATATGTAGAAAGGGATATTCTTATCAGGTTACACTTGTATTGCATCAGTTCTCAAATGGTAGATGACGCATTCCATTATGTTTATTTACCGAATATATTTTTTTTCTTCCTCTTCTTTCTTCACTGCCTCCTGAATTGAACAAAGCCCGCCTTGGTAATGTGGAGGTAGCGTGTCTGCCTCTGTCGAAACTCGCTTAGGGTGAGTTACCCGGATAAGGGTTTTTTCGGGGTTTTCCTACATCCTCACAACTTTAGCTCCATGGACCCTCAGATCATTTAAGCATAATTTTTGCACCAATTTTATTCATCGTCTGATATGACTAACCATGTTAAAGAACGTTAAGCTAAAAAAAATTAATAATAAAAGAAAATGAACTTCAGCTGCGATAAGATGTGTCGACAATATCGCTCCAGTCAGATGACTATTCCTAGAAAATTCAAGATGTACATTTTATTTGTGATATAAATATATTTAATATACGGTACTTTAACCAAAGTCGTTACACCCATTTTGAGAAAAACAAAATTTTCAGAAAAAATTCCAGGCAAAGGGTAGTTTGGGGTGGGAAATTTTCTTGAAAATCTTCGTGCCGCATCCTTGGAAAATACTAAACTTAAATACCAAGTTTGGTTTAGCTTTTGAGCTATGCTTTATTTGGACTTGGGGCACCTCGAAGCATACATTTCTTGCGAAATCTGAACATTGAATTTTTGGGTGGAATACAATACTTTCTCTACATACTATATCATAATACATGTAGAAAAAATAATACATAAATTTGTCATTCCGTTTTCTTTCCACTCCTGGCCGTGCAAAGAGAATCGAATTTCAATCGCATAGCGACAGCCTTTGAAATGTTTGACTAGCGTTTTAGCCTAGTGCATTCCCTTATTTCCCCTCTACTACTTATACTGTAGTACTTTTAAGGAACCACTTTTAAGACCATTTCTACTATTGTTTATCTTGGTTAACATGAAGTAGATAGAAAGATAACCTTTTATAAGAATAGTGTAATATATATTAGAGAAAGTCATATGAATGGAACACATCAGATTTATAATTGACAATTCTAAAGTCCAAACTTCGGAGTGTAAATAATACTTCTAATTATTTCTCTAAAAATCTGGGTTTTCATTTCTTTTGATATCTGTTAATCTTATTAAAATTAAATTGAATGTTATTTATTGACGCTCTTCAACTACTGTGGTTTTCAGCGTACCATTCTATTATGGGCATGAAAGGTGGTTTAATTTTACTCACAGGCCTCTCTAACAGGGTTGAGGTTCTTTTACGTGCCGAAAATATACCTCTCGAGACCAATGGCTTTATTCCCCTTCCGAAGGAAACCATGTTAAGGTTTTTACACCCAAAAACGCCTCCGCCGGATTTAAACCCGCGACCTTGGGAACCAGAGGCTAGCATGTTATTCCTAGAACACGGAGGACGACTTGACTTATCAGCCCCAAATATTACTCCACTTTACCAATTCTCAGAAATTACTTAGGTGCTTTTTTTAACAATCGTCTAAGCTTTGTTTAGGTTTGTGAACACATTAATTCAATGAACTGATCCTTGAGCCAAATGGGTTGCCTTGTTTCCTCATATTCCTGGAACTTAATTACCTTCAAGCTAATTGCTTTCGGCAACGTAACTTGCTTTTTCTAATGCCTTCTTTCCTAGTAACAGAATTATAACTTTTAGCATTAATATTATACCTTCCTAATGACTTACCTGCTACAGAATTATACCGTATGCATGTTTACATTATTGGTTGGTTTTAATATAAGGCATTATTTACAGCAATTACCACTGAATTTCACTATTACTTCTTTATAAAATAATTATTAATAATTCCTTTACATATTCTTACTTGCAGTTATATACCAGCTGACACCAGTCTTACCGTAAGGATCCAGTTAACGGGAAGTTTGAGTGCCTCCCGGATAGACAGCAGGTATATGAAGATCCAGATGAGGGTGCCGATGAAGCTGATGACGGCCACAAAAAGGAACCAATGGGTGCCCGAAAGGTAGGCCGGGGAGGCACAAGCCATGCAGATTATACCGAATAGCTGAAACATAATAAAAAATTGTGTTAATAGTAATACACTGCTGAAAAGTTTTACATCTTGTGCTAAAAACAAATTCATTTTTGACAAGATTAACCAAAGTCATTAGGCTACTTTGGAAATCTTGCTATTATAATACTTTAACAAATGGTAACAAACTACAGATGGCTTGTTTTGAAACGGATATAATGCAATGGCAATGGTAATACGTATAATTACGGTGGGAATTATCGAAACATGTAAAACTTTAGGAGGCTTTGCTTTAATCTGAAAAGTGTGTATAAATGCTCTCAAACTTGTAATATAACATTTCAAAGTGTAACGGCGAGCCTAAAAATCCTATATTTTAGGGGGTTTTTCAATATAAATCGCTGTTTCTTTTCTAACGATTCTAAAAATAATTATAATTGTGAGACTTTCAAATTCTGAAATCGAAAGTTCACTGTCTGCCTAAGAAAATTGAACTCGAAGATGCTTTTCCGGCCTTTGCCCTAGATGTAATATCTAGAGAATAGAGAAACAAGTTTAAAATGTTGCAAGATAATCGCCGTTCTCTTATTCCCCTTGTAACTACAAGAAAATAAGAAATAAAACCAATTCTGCTAATGTTTTATCTCGGTTAGTGTGGAGTAGGTAGAAGAATAAGAACTTCTTTAAGAATAGATTGTTGCAGAAAACGTAGAGAAAGTCATGTGAATATAATACATCAGATTTGTTGGTATAAAATATAATGGCCGTTTAAAGATAGTCAATTTAAATTTTAGGATAACCTCTAGTATTATTGTAATAACAATATGGTTGATTGTTTTAAAAATAATTGATGTCTTCCTTAATAACAAATATACTGTACAAAATTACATTATTAAACTTAGAAGACATTCATTTTCAGCCTGTAAAAAAATAAGTTTTATATTTTAAATTTAGTTTCTAAAATAAGAGATTTCAATTTGGCGGGATAGGGCTTTTAATCTCCCCTTTTAACAGTCGAGAAAAAGCCGTTTTATTACGGTTTCACTTTTGCGCGTCTCTGTGGCATATTTGCCTGGGGTCAAGATTTCAAGAAATTAAATATGATGAAATTCCAGCATTAGCAACTGTAAATAAGGAAGAAATAAGAAGATTAAACAGTGAAAGTAGAGACATTTATATAAATCTCATCCGACAGCAACAATCGTAATTTAAAAACAAGAGTAAAGAGTGATGAAAGAGAAGAAGAAAATGATAATTGAAAGAAACAGTTCTTGATAATTCCAGGCAGAAAAACGGGAAGAGAAGGGGAAGAAATGATTAAAAAGAAGGAAAAAGAAGAAGTGAAGAGGATGGAGTTAATACCAGAAAAAATAATAACGGGCGAGGAGGAGGATGATCAAGTAGCAGGTAGGAGTGGGAGCTTGGAGCGGGAGGGACGAATGGAGGATTAAGTAGACGGGAGCGGTGGCGTTATTTTGAGATAGAGGAAGATGGTAGCGAGGGAAAGTGGAATGAAAAATGATAAGGATGTGATAAGTGAATTAGCGAAGGAAAATATTTTAGTTAAAGACTAAATAAAATAAGATTTATAGAAAAAAAGTATTATTTATTGTGTAAATTGAGTGAACAGTTTGAAGGAAATTATTGAATGTTGAGTGAAATGAAAAATAAAGTGAGCTTAATACAACTATCAATTAATGAGTTTTTACTTTCTCTACACGTAATATATAGTGTATAGAGAAAGTATTGTATTGCACCCAAAAATTTGATACCGAATATATGTTTTGAGACCCTCTGAATACAAAAAAGCATCTTTATAAAACGTCCGTGTATGTGTCTGTGTCTGTGTGTGTCTTTGTGTGTATATGTGGGCACCATAACACAAAAACGAAAAGACCGTTTAACACCAAACTTGGCATTTAAGTTAGGTATCTTCCAAGGATGCGACACGAAGATTTTTCAAGAAAATCCCCCACCTCCAACTAACCTTTACATGGAACACTTTTTCGAAAAATTTTATTTTCTCAAAAATAGCTAACAATTTTGAATAAAATCTCTTATATTTAAGATATTTATGCGACATATAAAATGTATAGCTTCAATTTTCTGGGAAGACATGTTTATTCTGAATGAATTTTGCGGAATTTTGCATAACATAAAAACTTACCACACAAACAATGTAATCTGATTAAAACACACATTTTTTTGGTGGAGTTATTTTTTTGGGGATATTCCTTGTTATTAGTTTCAGATTTAAAATACTTATACTTTTCTCATACTGAAATTTGTCAAGTCCTGTCGATACAAATAAAGGTACTTCAATCACATAGCAACCAGCTTTTAAAAGTTTTGACTATCGATTTAGCTACGGCACTCCCTTATTTCCCTTCTATTTACAAGGAAGCAGGTAATAAGTCAGTCCCTTTCTGCCAAAATGTTTCTCGATTAGCATTAAGTAAATAGAAAATAAGCTTTTTAACAATCATTTATTGCAGAGATGTAGAGAAAGACATGCGAATGGACAAATCAGATTTTCATAGTATATTAAGAATGGTGTGAATGATTAAGCTATATATTTTTTAGAAAAGTTATTGAAGTATCCTGAGTCTTGAAATACTTACGACAATGTAAGTCGCCATTGGGATTTGTCATCTCAAAATAATTTGAGATAACCCTTGTGATTTACTGAGAAATATGCGAGTGAGTTGAGATATTCAATTCTTTGCCTTGCATGTTGTCATGGTAGCTCAGTGGTAGAGCAACCGGCTAGAGACCAGGAGATCCGGGGTGCAAATCCCGGCTTTGGCATTGAATTGTTCAGTCTGACTCTACTATCCAACTTCTATCCTACACACGGTTTCTGTGAGAAAACAATTAAATTATTAAAAGTTATTGAAGTTGTTTAGAAAATATAAATATATACATTTAAGTTTATTTTATTTGATGTAACAATGCACAGTATTTTAAATAAAATATGATTAGTTTAAAATGAATATATATTAAGTGTCGTTTGGGTACTAGTTACCAATACCTTTATCACTGGAAACCAGGGTTAGAAAGCAGCTTAGATTAGTATGGAATTGTTATCTGTTTTATCGTGTTTAACCTACAATCGCCTACTATAATTACGAAGAGCTTGACACTAGTTATGTTGCTGGCTCTCAGTAAAAATAGTTGAATATGTACGAGTAATTGTCTAAATTTTAATTTTATTTGTAAATTTCGATATTGAATCTTATTATTTTAATTGCTATTGTATTTATTTTGTTTTAATGTGTTATTATTTAGTTTTATTTACTAGATAGGTAAACATATGTACAATAGTAATTTATAAAATGAAAGAATTGCATTACTGTAGTGCAAGCTACCAGGACGCGTATTGTAGATTTTATTTTATTTATTTTGTCTGCCGGGAGCCTGTAGGCTCCTGTGGTTCTTCAACTCCATCCCTTCCTTCTAGGGAGCCACAATTGCTCTATATAAGTCGCATTGTGCGAGGTGTCTCCCTCTGTTGTATAACCTATACCTATATTACCGGTTTTCAAAACGTATTGCTCCGTATCGGAGATGGATAGAGAAACAAGTTTGCAGGGAAAGGGAAAGAGAGAGAGAGAGAGAGAGAGAAGAAAATCTGGAGGGGAGAAGAGAGAAGTAAATATGCAGGAGAAGAGAGAAGAATATCCATAGTTAACAAAACAGCACCAGTGAATAAAACTAAATTTACAGAATGTGCAGTACTACTCTTAAAATGCCGGTTCAAGCGTTTCGGGAGGTCATGGGATCGGTTCCCAGCGGCCGACCTCTCTGACCCATGGGTTTTTTGGGTTTTTTTTTCGGGGTCACTAGGTGAGTGCTGGAGAGGATTCTTCATTCCCCGAACTTCCTGGTTCTTCGTTTCATCCCAAACGGTCTCTTTCAGGGCTGCAAGTGTTGACGAGGACTGCAGCAAAGGCGCCATTTAGTAGGGATGACTGCACTCTGGAACTACAGCACTCGGCGGTGGGATGGCGTTAGTGGTTGTCTGCAGACTCAGACTGAGTGGCGGGCTCCTGGCGCTCCCCGCGTTGAGATGAATTGCTCGTGAATCCATAGGGATCCCCACAACGGCCCTCTCCCTGTGCGGATGTCGGCCGCCCTCTGAATTACTAATCTCATCCTTCCTCCAGGGAGTCTGATGTAAAGTAAGCCCCCCCCCGAGTTCCTAGCTCCTCAGCTGTTCCGATGCGGGCGCTGCGGACCCCGAGCACCCGTGGTACTTCTGACGTTACTAGAAGTAGTCGGGCCAAACATTTGAACCCCTCCCGGCAGAGAGCTGTTCGGATTGGGTTTGACTCGACGTGGCAATGGCCCGATACCCATGAGAGATTGAGTACGTCTGGGTGGTGACACCTGGGTGGGGTTGTGAACCACCTCAATTCCTCCGGCACTAGCCTGGATAGCTAGTAGACGGTACGCTAGACATCTGTGGGTCCTACCGAGGTTCTTTGGTAGTCTTTCCTTCGTAAGTAGCATATCCATTTCCGTCCGGGGTTTTTTGGTACCTAGGCATTACCAAATGGAAAAACCCACGGAGATTAATTTCTCCCTGGTCTGAGGGTGGGAGTCTTTTGGCCCGGATAGACACTAACGAAACAAACATTTACAATAAGCCCATAGCAGCAGTGTGAAATACCCCTCCGTAAAGTACACACACACACGCGCACGCGCACACACATACACACACTGCTGCTAAAATGAAAATACATTTTGCTTGTTATCTCAACGCTTTTGTATACTTTCTGTGGTACAACAGCCATTCTGAAATGCGTTAATGGTCACGAAAACAAACCAACAGGGAAGGGAAAGGGGTGTGGCCTGTTAACATTTTAGTTCGAACAGAAATTACGTAAATGGAAGCCATGAATTATGCTGTCAGTAAGAATGGGTAAAGCGCACTGGACGCATACTCTAGGGGTTGGTTGCGTGACCCTATCGATGTAGCAAATGACGATCGTGTGGGACCGTCTTACTCCTTGGTGCATGTATAGGCCTTCGGTTCTAGTCCTGCCGAATCAACACTACGATTTGTTATCTATCTCTTAATGTGTTTAAAGAAAGATATTGCAAATTATAAAGAACAGAAGCATTTTTCATTCCTACACAAACAAGATATAATATTCATATGCTTACACCTTTTTCCAGGCTAAGTAAGATACCTACCTATTTATTTTAATGCAAATATACGTTTCCAAAGAGAAAAATCTCATGTGTTTCATTCACATGAATTTCTCTAGCGGCTCTATATATCAACTATTTATACAAAATCGAGATAAACATTAACAGAATTAGTCTTATTTGTAAATAGAAGGGAAGTAAGGAAATACATTAGCCTAAGCGATAGCCAACTCATTTAAAAGCTCGTTGCTATGTGAAACAATAGAGGTTCGGTTCGATTTGCATGGTCCCGTTTGAGAAAAGTTAGGCGGTTTAAAAGTGAAACCAATCACAAGGAATATATTGAAAACGGTCAACTCTACAAGAAACCCGTATATAACATAAATGATGTGTTTTACCGAGATCTACATTTTCAGTGCGGTAAGTTTTTGGTCTATCTCTTACGGTTTAACCGTTATGCAAAATTCTACAAAACTAATCCAGAACAAAGAGGTCTTCAGAGGCTATTCCCAGAAAATTTAAGATATAGTACAATTCGTTTGTCATGAAAATATCTTAAAAATATGGCATTTTAATCAAAATCGTTACAGCCATTTTTGAGAAAATCGAAATTTTCGTAAAATGTTCCATGCAAACTTTGTAAAGAGTAGTTAGGGGTAGGGCGATTTTTACTTTCTGTACACTTGCTATGTACAGAGAAGGTATTGTATTGCACTCAAAAATTCGATACCGAGATTTCACCAAAATACATGTTTTGTGTCCCCCTAAATTAAAACAAAACATTTTTAGAAAAAGGTTCTCGTGTGCGTGTCTGTCTGTCAGTGTGTGTATGTGAGCAGCATAGCTTAGAAACGAAAAGTTCGTTAAATACCAAACTTGGTATTTAAGTTCAGCATCCTCCAAGTATGCGACACGAAGATTTTCAATAAAATCCCCTACTCCAAACTACCCTTTACATGGAGAAACTTTCGAAAATTTTTATTTTCTCAAAAATGGCTCTAACGATTTTGATTAAAATACCTTGTATTCAAGATATTTACACGACAAATAAAATGTGTTTTGAATAGCCTCTGAGGACCTCCTTATTCAGGATGAATTTTGCTGGATTTTGCATAACCAGTAAATCGTAAGAGATAGACAAAAACTTACTGCACGAAAAATCTCGTTTAAACACACAATTTATGGCATATACATTTTTGTCGTAGAGTTGACCATTTTTAGATATTCCTTGTTATTGGTTTCAGTTGTAAAATACGGGAATTTGTCAACTTCTGGCAATGCAAAGAAACGGATTTCATCCAATTGGCAACCAGCTTTTAAAAGATCTGACTATCGTTTTAGCCTATTGTATTCCCTTACTTCCCTTCTACTTGCAAGAAAGCATTTCTACTAATGTTGATCTCCAGTATCATGAAGTAGACAGAAGAATAAGCTCTTTTAATAATAATTTATTTCAGATATATAGAGAAAGCGATGTGAATGGAACACATCAGATTTCTTGCTACAGGCTTGGCATGTTTTCATCGCAGAGATCAGTAAGATTAAGCTCTCTGAACTATCCAGCTCGTGTCATTATTGGCCGTTGTAACAACAAAAATCACTCAGGTCAGGTGTCAGAAGTTTTGGCACTGCCTGTTGCTGTGAAGAGCATTCTTCGAAAAGTACACACACACACACACGCACACGTGTTTAATTCCGCCAGGGTGAGCAACCCTAGCTTGCGATGTGTAAACAATGCCAATGCAAACATCATCTGCAAGTCGTCATCGGCGCTCTCGTAACCGCCTAGTGTATATTCACAAAACAACTTCATACTGCAAGCGTTTACGAGTATATTCCATTCGGCCAAACGAGAACGTGTTGCGCTGCTGTTCTGCGGACGTCAAACCAATTCATAATAGAACGTATTAAGTATACCAACGCCTATAAATAATAATAATAATAGAGCTCGGTCCGCGATTAGGAAATTGCCAGATTGAGGCAGTCCACACAGAGTATAACTATGAGTAATGGAGTAGGCGTGATCTCTACAGTCCGTTTTGAAACGTGTTGAACTATCAAGTATTACTCACTGCCTGGCCTCGTTCAGTTCCTATTAGTAGATAAACCAGTGAACACAGAAATAGAGTACAGATTGAAACATCTGATGTGTACCATTCACATGACTTTCTCTATATCCCTGCAACAAATTATCCTTTAAAAGCTTATGCTTCCATTTACTTCATGCTAATCTAGAAAAATTTGATGTGTTCCATTCACATGACTTGCTCTCTATCTCTGTAAATGATTATTGTTAATAAGCTTATCTTTTATTTATTTCATGTTAATCGAGAAAAATTAGCAGAAATAGCAGGGAGTACCATAAGTTAAAGTGAAAGCCAAAAGCTGGTTGCCATGTGACTTATGTTCCTTTGTATGGACAGGAGTTGACAAATTCCTGTATGAGAAAAATATAAGATTTTCAAAGCTAAAACCAAGAAAAAGGAATATCTTAAAAGAGATAAACTACAAGAAAAAAATGTGTATAACATAAATTGTGTGTTTTAACGTGCTCTACATTTTTTGTGGGTTAAGTTTTTGTCTATCTCTTACGGTTTAGTAGTTATGAAAAATTCATCCAGAGTAAAGTAGTCTTCAGAGGCTATTCCCAGAAAATTCAAAATATACATTTTATTTGTCAGGAAAATGACTTTAATATACGATATTTTAATCAAAATCGTTAGAGCTATTTTTTAGAAAATCAAAATTTTCGAAAAAGTTCTATATAAAGGGTAGTTTAGGGTGGGGGGATTTTTTTCAAAATCTTCGTGTCGCATCCCTGGAAGATACTAAACTTAAATACCAAGTTTGGTATTTTACCGACTTTTCGTTTTTGAGTTATCGTGTTCACAGACACACGGACACACTGACACGGACACACACACACGGACCTTTTACTGAAAATACTTTTTTTGGACACAGTGGACCCTAAAACATACATTTCCAGTGAAATCCCGGTATAGAATTTTATGGTGGAGTGCAATACATTCTCTATACACTATGTACATAGTGAGTATAGAGAAAGTAAAAATGTCGAAAATATTCTACACTGTACAAACTTGTGGATGATTCAAACATATTTTGAGTGACAGGAGAGCCTTTTTTTTCGATACAGTAAAGATGTATTTTGTAGTTTACTGCAATGAATTCTGAATGAGTTTAGTTGATTTATGTTTATTGTCTTTTCAAATCTCTGCACATTATTATCCTAAATGTTTGTATCAAGCTTTATGCCTCTATTTGTAGAAGTACAAAGCGTTTTAATTTTTTTTTTTTTCGTAGTTGGCTTACCTTCCCCATAGTTAGGAAGATACCCCCTAGATCTTATAAGCAAATGCCTAGAGGTCAGAAGCCTGTCGGGGAGCCAACAACACGAAACCACGTAATGGAGAACCTGGAACCCTAGCCCGGCATGAGCGTGAGAAAGTGTATGATATGAAATGTAAGCGAAATGGACGACAGGAAAGGTGATGATGCAGCAATTGGCGAATGAGTGGCGGGGGAAACCGGAGGACGCGGAGAAAACCCGCCAAGACGCCGCTTCGTCCACCACAAATCCCACTTGGCCCGCTTAACTGGGAGGTGAGCAGTTTAACCGCTCAGCCACGGCGCCGTCATACGTTTTTATTTACTAATCATACGAGTTTTATTGTGTTACTTTATAAATAGAACGATGCATATAATGTCAATACATGTTATGAGCTATTTTTGGAACATGCTATATCTCAACGTGTGAATGTTTACGCTACAATCTCATCCCCATTACCCTCTCTTTATACCCCTGACTGCTCTGTGCGTTCGTAACTGTTTGCGCATCGGAACCCAAAACCGAGCTCTACTCATTACTTTGAACACATTTTCTTGAGACCGGACAAATTCCTATGTTTTTACATGTCGAATATATCTGCATGTTGGACATCCCCGTGGTTTTTTCTTGGACAGTTCTTTAGTATTTCTCGGCACTGAACCTGAGATTATTGTATCGACGCCCCAAGAGGAGCGCCCCCTAAGTGGGAGGAATGAGAACAGACACACGAACGACGACCAGATCCGAATGACCACGGCCTTAAGCATGAGCGGGGTTTTTAACGTTTCCCGACCACACCCGCGAGTCTTTACCAACGGCGATCTCACCTGGTGAGACTTACCAGGGAAACCCCCAAAATCACAAATTAACCGCCCAATTACTATCCGTCGACCACCGTCGCTACAACCCTGGAACAAATAATTGTGAAGGAAAATGATGGGTAGTGAAGTGAACCATGCCAGCATTCACCTATTGACCCGGAGAAACCGCAAAAAAATTCATGGATCAAAGTGTGCGGTCGCCGGGGATCAAACCGGGACTGCCCGAACGCAAGTTGCATGCATTACCACGGCACCATCTCTTTCTGTGAGAGTTAGGGAACTTTCATTTTAAAATGTTACTAGAAAAATGCACTGTCAAGATTTCACCGGAAATATTTCTTGAGATACCCCGAATATAAAAACAGCATTGTTAGTAAAAGGTCCGTGTGTGTGTGTGTGTGTGTGTGTGTGCGTGCGCGCGTGTGTGTCTGTGGACAGCATTACCCGAAAACGAAAAGACCGTTAAATATAGCATTTAGTATTTAAGTTTAGTGTCTCTTAAGGATGCGACACGAAAATGTTCAAGAAAATCTCCCACCCCAAGCTACCCTTTACAATGAAAGTTCTTTGAAAACTTTGTTTTTCTCAAAAATGGTCTAATGATTTTAATTAAAATACCACATGTTAAAGATATTTACTTGAAAAATAAAACGTATAGGTATCGTGAATTTTCTGGGAATATTCTCTGAATTTCTGTTTATTCTAGATGAATTTTGCATAACTAATAAACCGTAAGATGCAACAAAAAACTTCCTACACAAACAATGTAAATCTCGTTAAAACACACAATTTATGTAAAATACCTACTTTTTTGTTTGTTTGTTTGTTTGTTTTATAGCAACTTTTTCGCGATATTCTTGTTATTGGTTTAAATTTCAAGTTGTTAAACTTTTTTCAAACGGGAATTCATCTTTTGCTTCTCTTTTGATTTTCTCCTCGCCGTGCAAAGCCGGCTTTTTGAAAGATTTTACTATCGCTTTAGCCTAGTGTACCTTATATCTCTAATACTATCATTTTTGCTAATGTTTATGTCGATTACTATGTAGATAAAGCAAAAATCTTTTGTAAGAATAGTTTGTAGAGAAAGTCATGTGAATGGAACATATCAGAGGTTGAAAGAATTGCGATTCAAATTGTAAATTAACCGTGAATGTATTTGACACAAAGTGTATCCATTAACGAAATCTATATCTTTCCAGTAGAGAATACATATAGAGTACATATGAGAATCAAAGCTGGTTGGAATCCGAGATAATAATGGCATCACAACGATGCTGTAGTTGCATTATTAGTCAGCACTGGAACCCACTTGCACGTCCTACAGTTTAGTGACCCACGCTAGGTCAACACCTACACTTCCATAAGACGACATACACAATATCGATCTCAGGTCTCTTTGTTCCTTATCACCATGCAACATGCAATACATATGCATTGAAGTAACCACTGGGGGATTATTAAGCTGATATTAAATTCATTTCAGGAAAGTTTGCTGACCCTTTCTTGCGGTTCTTAAACCTCTCGTTGTTTCTCATAAAAGCAAAATCTGATGTACTCCATTCACATGACTTTCTCAACAGCTCTGTAACAAAGTATTGCTAATAAGCTTATTCTTCTATTCACTTCATGCTAATCGAGATAAACATTAACAGAAACGGTCTTGTTACATAGGTCCTTATAAGCAGAAGGGAAATAAGGGAATACACTAGGCTAAACCGAGTCAAATATTTTAAAATGTGGTTCCTATGGTATACAAATCTGTTTCTTTGCGTGGGCAGGTTTTGAGAAAATATGAGAAAAATATAAGTATAACAAGGAATATTATATATATATATATAAAAAATGTCAACTCCACGAAAAAATGTACATAGCATAATTTGAGTGTTGTAACAAGCTCTACATACTTTTTTGTTAAGTAAGTTTTTGTCTAACTCCTACGGTTTACAATTATGCAAAATTCATTCAGAATAAATATCTTCAGAGCCTTTTCCCAGAGTAGGCAAGAAATGCATTTTATTTGGCATTAAATATCTGTAATAAACGGCATTTTGATTAAAATCTTTAGAGCTATTTTTGAGAAAATCAAAATTTTCGAAAATTTTTCCACATAAAGGGTAATTGGAGGTGGGGAATTTTCTTGAAAATCTTCGTGTCGCATTCTTGGAAGATACTGAACTTAAGTTTGGTATTTAACGGACTTTTCGTTTTTGAGCTATGCTGTCCACACACACACACACACATACACATACTGACAGACGCACATGGACATTTTTCTAAAAATGCTTTTTTTGGATTCAGAGGGTCTCAAAACATGTATTTCCAGTATCGAATTTTTGGGTGCAATGCAATACCTTCTCAATACATTGTGTACATAGTAATGTAGAGAAAGTAAAATAATATTTTTTAAAGAAATGATTAGCTAGGATTTTATCAAGGAGTGAGTGCTGAGTTTCCTATTTTCCACAAATTGCCTCCAATTTAGAGGAAATATTTACTGAACGTAATACTATAAGATTTTCTTGAAAAGCTTCGTGTCGCATCCTTAGAAGATACCAAACTTAAATGCGCTATTTAAGATCTTTTCGTTTCTGAGCTGTGCTGTCCACAAACACACATACACACACACACACACACACACACACGGACCTTTTTCCAGAAATGCTTTTTACTTTTTCAATAGGCACTATGTACATAGTGTATAGAGAATGTATTGCACTCCACCAAAAAATTCGATACCGAGATTTCACCGGAAATATATGTTTTAGGGTCCCCTTTATCTAGAAAAAACCATTTTCGGAAAAAGGTCCGTGTGTGTGTGTGTCCGTGTGTCTGTGAACACGATAACTCAAAAACGAAAAGTAGGTAAAATACCAAACTTGGTATTTAAGTTTAGTATCTTCCAGGGATGAGACACGAAGATTTTGAGAAAAACCCCCACCCCCAACTACCCTTTACATGGAACTTTTTTCGAAAATTTTGATTTTATTGAAAATGGCTCTAACGATTTTGATTAAAATTTCGTATATTAAAGATATTTATCTGGCAAATGAAATGTATATCTTGAATTTTCTGGGAATAGCCTCTGAAGACTACTTTATTCTTGATGAATTTTTCATAACTACTAAATCGTAAGAGATGGACAAAAACTTAACCCACAGAAAAAGTAGAGCACGTTAAAACACACAATTTATGTTATATACATTTTTTTCGTGGAGTTGATGGTTTTTGAAATATTCCTTTTTCTTGGTTTCAGTTTTGAAAAACTTATACTTTCTCATACAGGAATTTGTCAACTCCTGCCCATACAAACAAAGGAACATCAGTCACATAGCAACCAGCTTTTGGCTTTCACTTTAACCTATGGTACTCCCTTATTTCACTTCTACTTACAAGGAAGCAAGTAATAAAACTATTTCTGCTAATTTTTTCTAATTAGCACAAAGTAAATAGAAGTATAAGCTTTTTGAGAATAATTTGTTGCAGGGATATAGAGAAAGTCATGTGAAAGGTACACATCAGATTTTTTTTGGATTCACGGGGACCCAAAACATGTATTTCAGGTGAAATCTCGGTATCGAATTTCTGGGTGCAGTACAATACCTTCTCTATACACTGTGTACATCGAAGTACATAAAAAAGAAAAAGCCCAATGCATGGTCGGATCTTCCAAACGCAACAAGTGTACGGACGTACAATGCGACCCTAATAGGTGCTCCGTAGCTGGAAAATACTTCATTTCCATATTTCCAACACAAACAAAGTCACAAGCACTTAATAGCTAATGCACATGTTGCGACACAAATTAGCATGACGTGCCAGACGCCTATTCTCTGTGACGTTGTGCCAGAAACTGGGCACACTTGGTTGCCTGGCGTCTCACTTTAATCTCCAGAGTCAAGGGCGGCACTCTTTATAACAACACTTTTTACTTCAGTCCTCAAAACCCTTAACTTCTTATTGTAAGTAAATCTCAAGACGTTTGCCATTTTACAAACTGCATGGAGCTTTTCAATTGTTTATATTCTAAAGTTTCGTTTCGTCCACTATTTTAGGACTGATACAAGCGTATGCTTAGGGGCAGAAGCCTGCCAGGGAGCCAACGGCACGAAACCACAGAATGGAGAACCTGAGACCAGTGGTCGGCCCGTAGATAGGTATGAGCGTGAGGAAGTGGATGATATGGAATGCAAGCGAAATAGATGATAGGAAAGGTGATGAAGGTGGAATTGCTGGAATGAGGAGGATCCGGAGAAAACCCGCACCCCTCACCAACCAAATCAATTCGGCCCTCACCAGAATAACTAGCTAAAATTATTAAAACACGAATTCAAAATCTTAATATGACTAATCCATACGATAAATAATTATAACCGAATACATATCTTAAACCTCTTTAATAAAAAAATAAGTAATTAAATAAATATTTATTTGATCCTGCTTTGACCACCACAATGCCGCCGCCTAAGTGGGAGGGTTTAACCACTCAGCCACGGCGCCAACTATCCAAATGTGATGTCTAAAGGCTGTTCGCAATAAACCAGGGACAACAACCATAAGAGAACGGTTTGCTTCAGTATACACCGAGATCGGAAATTGGGATGCCTATTGAAAGCAATGTGCTTTGAGCAATTTGTTTGGACCTCACGAATGGCATTTTCTACCTGTTTGCAATTCGGCCAATGTAATGCAGGCTAAATAACTTCGGAATTTTATAGCATGAGGTTTTATATCCCTATTTATCCTTTACAGTCTTAACTTTGATATTTGTAGTTCATTTGCATAATTGATACGTTACATTGTGTTCAGACAACTTTATACCATTTGTGATTCACTTTGTGTCCATTTCAGTTTCATTTGTACTTTCTCTACATGTATTATGTACATAGTGAGTAGAGAAGGTATTTTATTCCACTCAAATTTGTGTCCAGATTTCAGTGGAAATACGAGAGTATATAGTTTGAGATCTTCTGAGTCAAAAAAAAAAAAAAAAAAGGCCCGCGTGTGTGTATGCTTGCGGACATTTGCCCATAAATACTAAACTTGGCATTTAATTTCAGCATTTTTCATGGATGCAAAATGAGAATTTTTAAGAAAATCACCTCACCGCAAAGTAGCCTATACATGGAAAAATGTCGAAAATTTTGTTTTTCTCGAAAATGGCTCCAACAGTTTTGATCGAAATACCGTAGATATATTAGGTATATTTATATCATAAATGAAATGTATATCTTTAATAACGTTCTGGCTCTTCATTCTGGATTACTTTTGTATAACTAGTAAATTGTAGGAGATATACAAAAACTTACTACACAAAAAATGTAGATATCTTTAAAACACAAATTTATGACATAACCCTTTGTTTTTGTAGAGTTAACGGTTTCCGAGATATTTTTTGCTATTAATTTCAATATTAAATTACCAAAAGTTTTCTCGAGCGGGAAATCATCTTTCGTTTCATCTCTTTTGTTTTACTCCTCGTCTTGCAAATTTCGATTATTTCACACATGCCCAGCTTTTAAAAGATTTGACTCTCGGTTTAGCCGAATGTACTCCCCTATTTCCCTTCTAAGCACCTATACGGAACTAAGTAATAAGACAAATTCTGCTAATGTTTATCTCGATTAGCATAATGCAGACAAACAAATTATTTTGAGCAAGAATAGTTTGTTTGTGGAACATATATGTATATATATATTTGTTAACGACGCTGTAAATGGCCAGGATCATACCAGCGCCGCCGGTGTGCCAGGATTTCGTCCCGCAGGAGTTCTTTAGCATGTCAGTAAATCTTCTGACATGGGGGCTGTTGCTTTTAAGCTTATTTAAAAACATCGTTCTGGACTAGTTTTTAACCCGCAACCTTGAGTTCAAAAGGCTGGCGGCTAACCAACTGAGCTACCCAGACTGACAGCGTATATCTTACACTGAAATAGAATACTTCCTAAGAAGCGAGGATTATTTGAAATGCTGGTCATTTTATAAGTAAATAACAAAGAAAGGAAACTATTTAACCTCGCATTAATCATTTCATACAGTTTTTCATTATTTATCGGATGCATATTCAGTTGATTTCAAATTCCATCGATTATTGAAGAATATTGAAAAATTAATTACGAGATGGCTATACATACTCTGTCATATTCATTTACTCATCTTTAAATATATAAATTGAGTTACAAGTAAAACACACTGATGTGTTCCATTCACATAATCTTCTCTACATCTCTGTTACAAATTATTGTTAAAAACTTATTCTTCTATTTACGTCATGCTAATCGAGAAAATATAGCGGAAATGGTCTTATTGCTTGTTTCCATTTAAGTAGAAGAGAAATAAGGAGTACCATAGGCTAAAGCAATAGTCAAAAGCTGGTTCCAATGTATTTGAAGTGCCTTTGTTGACACGAGTTGAGAAATTCCTGAATGACAAAAGTTAAAGTATCTATTTTAAAGCTGATGCCAATAACGAGGAATATCTAAAAAATCTGAGTGTACCATTCACATGACTTTCTCTATATCCCTGCAACAAACAATTCTTAAAAAGCTTATACTTCTATTTACTTTATGCTAATCAGAAAAAATTAGCAGAAATAGTCTTATTACTCGCATCCTTGTAAGTAGGAGCGAAATAAGGGACAACCGTAGGTTAAAGTGATAGTCAAAAGCTTGTTGCTATGTCAATGAAGTTCCTTTGTTTATATGGATAGGAGTTGACAAGTTCCAGTATGAGAAATACGTTTTTCATAGCAGAAACCAAAAATAAGGAATGTCACAAAAACGACGAACTCCACGAAAAAAATGTATATAACATAAATTGTGTGTTTTAATGTGCTCTACATTTTTGTCCATCTCTTACGGTTTAGCAGTTACTCAAAATTTAGTAAAATTCATCCAGAATAAACTACTCTTCAGAGGCTATTCCCAGAAAATTCAAGATATACATTTCATTTGTCAGCTAAATATGTTTAATATCCGAAATTTTAATCAAAATCGTTAGAGCCATTTTTGAGAAAATCAACATTTTCGAAAAAGTTCCATGCAAAGGGTAGTTTGGGGTGGGGGATTTTTCTCAAAATCTTCGTGTCGCATCCCTGGAAGATACTAAATTTAAATACCAAGTTTGGTATTTTACCGACTTTTCGTTTTTGAGTTATCGTGTTCACAGACACACGGACACACACACACACACACGGACCTTTTTGAGAAAATGCTTTTTTTGGATATTGGGGACCCTAAAACATATATTTCCGGTGACATTTCGGTATCGAATTTTTGGTGGAGTGCAATACTTTCTCTATACACTATGTACATAGTGCGTATGGAAAAAGTAAAAATGATCAACTCTACGAAAGAAATATATATAACATAAATTATGTGTTTAAATAGATCTACATTTTCTATTACGTAAGTTTTTGTCTATCTACGTATTACGGTTTACCAGTTATGCAAAATTCCGCAAAATTTATCCAGAATAAAGATGTCTTCAGAGGTTATTCCGAGAAAATTCAAAATAAGCATTTTATTTGTCATGTAAATATCTTTTATATATCATATTTTAATGAAAAGCGTTAGAGCCATTTTTGAGAAAATAAAAATTTTCGAAAAATGTTCCACGTAAAAGGTAGCTGGGGGTGGGGAGATTTTCTTGAAAATCTTTGCGTCGCATCCTTGGAAGATACTAAACTTAAATACCAAATTTGGTATTTTATCGACTTTTCGTTTTTGAGTAATCGTGTTCACGTACACACACACACACACACACACACAGACACACACTCAAACAGTGCTTTTTCTGAAATTTTTTTTTCGATAAAGTGGACTCTAAAACATATATTTCCGGTGAAATCTCGGTATCGAATTTTTGGGTGGAGTGCAATACGTCTCTATACACTAGAGAAAGTAAAAATAAGAATTATTCAATGTTTTCCTCACCAAGAACACGACGTTGAATAAATCTTCAGTTCTACTTAGTGACTAGCGGGCAAGAAGCAGTTTGAGAAACATATTACTTTAGATATATACTGCACAATTTTGAACAGTCCAGTAGTGTGGGGGTAGCGTGTATGCCTCACATTCAAGAGGTGAGTTCGAATCTGGCCTAGGGTGGGTTACTCCGATAAGGTTTTTTTCGGGGTTTTCCCTTATATTCAGAAGACTATTTTCCAGTAACTTTAAGCTCCGTCTCTCCTTCCCGAAATCATCTGAGCAACATTTCACCGACTTCATTTATCGTCCGGTATGACCAAAAGTATACGTTAATTATGGGGAAACTTCTGGGCTTCATAATTCGATACTCTTTTAATTGGGGTCAACTCTTTTAATCAGACTGCTTAATATTGTTTCAACCTCAACTTCTACCGCCATATAACGTAACGAACTGTTCCAAGAAATAAACATCTACTAGAAACTACACCCAATACTATTTTTGACTCCTCTTGCGAGGGTGACACTGAATATTTTAGAGTCACATGTTTATAAATGTTTTTTCTTTTTACTTTCTCTAGTCCCGTATGTACAATGTACATAGTGGATTAAGAAGGTATTGTATTCCACCCAAAAAGTCGATGTCGAGATTTCACCGGAAATATATGTTTTGGGGTCCCATGAGTCCGAAAAGACCAGTTTTAGATAAATGTCAGTGTGTGTGTGTATGAGGAGATAATAGCTCAAAAATGAAAAGACCGTTAAATACCAAACTTGGTATTTAGGTTTAGTATATTCTAAGGATGCAACTGGAAGATTTTTAAGAAAATTTCCCGCCACCAACTACCATTTACAGGTACAAATTTTGGAAAATTTTGATTTTCTTAAAAATTGCTCTATGATTTTCATTGAAATACCGTATATTAAAGATAGTTACATCCCAAATAAAATGTATATCTTGAATTTTCTGGGACTAGCGTCTGAAAACCTCTTTATTCTGGACGAATTTTATCGAATTTTGCTGAACTGCTAAACCGTAAGAGACAGACAAAAACTTCCTGCACAAAAATGTAGATCTTGTCAAAACACATAATTTATATCTTTTACATTTTTGTTGTGGAGGTAACAGTTTCCCGATATTCCTTGTTATTGGTTTCAATTGTTTTCTCAGATAGGAAGTGTCCGTTTTTCTTTTGTTCTACTCTTGGCCAAGCAAAGAAGCGATTTGCATTGACAATCGCTTAACGACAGCTTTTAAAACACTTGACTGTCAGTTTAGCCTAGTGTATTCCCTTAGTTCCCTTCTACTTATAAGGAACTAAGTAATAAGAACATTCTGCTAATGTTTGCATGGTGAAGAAAGAAGAATAATCTTACGTAAGAAGTTTGTTTGTAGAACAGCTAGAAAGTCATGTGAGTGTAACACATCATAACTTTATTTTATTGAAATCATAAAAGAAAATGTTTTAGTGATGTTTCATCGCTTAGAGGCTTTGATGTGCTGCAGTGACCGAGATTTGTAGCATTAATTCAGTACCTTCATGGAAACCTGCTTCAGTGCGTTTGATGTGAAACAGATGTTATGTCGCAGTAACTTGTAATTAAATGTCTCTGTATGCTCCGCGAGGTTGCTTGCAGCTACCTACTTCATACATGCAGACTACAAATCTGATGTGTACCATTCACATGACTTTCTGTACATCTCTGCAACAAATTATTGTTAAAAAGCTCGTGGTTCTATTTACTTCATTCTAATCGGGTATCATAGGTTAAAGTGATAGTCAAAAGTTGGTTGATATGTGACTGAAGTTCCTTTGTTTGTATGGACGGAGTTGCCTACTTCCCGTATAAGGAAAGTATAAGTTTTTAAAGCTGATACCTAAAACAAGGAATATCTCAAAAACGACCAACTCCACGAAAAAAGTGTATATAACATAAATTGTATGATTTAACGTGCTCTACATTTTTTGTGGTAAGTTTTGTCCATCTCTTACGGTTTAACAGTTCTGTAAAATTCCGTAAAATTCATCCAGAATAAAGTAATCTCAGAGGTATTCCCAGAAAATCAAGATATACCTTTTAGTTGTCAGAAAATATCTTTAGTATACGATATTGTAATCAAAATCGTTAGTCATTTTTGAGATAATAAACATTTTCGAAAAAAGTTCCATGTAAAGGGTAGTTTGGGGTGGAGGATTTTCTCAAAATCGTCGTGTCGTATCCCTGGAAGATGCTAAGCTTAAATACGAAGTTTGGTATTTTACCGCATTTTCGTTCTTGAGTTATCGTGCTCACACACACCCCGACCTTTTTCTGAAAATGCTTTTTTTTATGCAGGGGACCCTAAAACATATATTTCCAGCGAAATCTGGGTATCGAATTTTTGGATGGAATGCAATACCTTCTCTATACACTGTGCAATGGATCCCATCTCACAATTGGGTCAAAACGAAATGAAAGAGCTGATAGTTTGGCAAAAAAGGGAACAAAAATGTTAAATACAAAAAAAAAAAAAAAAACAACAACAACAACAACAACAAATCTTATCTTTTCATTCGGCAAAACCAAAAAACTTAAATCCTCCTTCAGAATTAAAAGAATTGAATTCATCACCAGCTAAGCAGTGAAAAGAAATGGGCCAGCATCTTCAGCAAAAAAAAAGACTATACCAGATTAACCTCGAAGTGAACTGTTGCAACATTCCGAAAAATAACACATGATTGTCTTGTACACCATCTACACTGGCTGAACATTCTTAGCTCACTGAACTGCATGCCGTGTCAAGATGATGCCATTCAAAACTGGGAACATCTTAGTACATGTTCTGCTCTTCAGCAATTTTGGGACAAGTCAAATGGACAACTGTATTGGAAAGCCAGGAGTCTAATGAACTGCCTGAGCAATAGGTTAAATAAATACATTATTTTTGGAACATATTACCTACAGACAATGGTCTTAACTCGTGTACAGATGCCATTCGGTTTCTGGGTTTTCCCTTTATACTTTCGCTAGCACGTATGTACATACAATCTACATAATAACTAGAGAAGGTATTATATTCCACTCCAAAATTCGATGTCAATATTTCACCGGAAATATATATTTTAAGTCCCTGAGACTGAAAAAAGTATTTTTAGAAAAAGGTCCGTATGCGAGTCTGTGGACAGCATAGCTCAAAAACGAAAAGACCGTTAAATACTAAACTTATTATTTATGTTCAGTATCTTACAAAGATGCGACACAACGATTTTCAAGAAAATCCCCCACCACAAACTACTCTTTACGTGGAAAATATTTTGAAATGTTTTTCCCCAAAAAAAACTCTTGATTAAAAATATTAAAGATTCTTACATCACATATTTTTATATTGCATTTAAAACTGGTGCAGGTAAAAGCAATATTTCTCTTGTGAACGAACCCTTTAACGTTGGCACAACTGTTGTCTGCATATTGTTAGTACAGCGCTAAAACAAGTACTATTTTTTGTCGTGATAGTAGACCGACAAGCAGTTGTTTTTGAAAGCGGGTACTAAAAGTATATTTAACTATTCGCTTTCAAATTACATACTCTACAAAAACCTTCATAAAGCTACTTAAACGTAACAGTACCCCTTTCAATACTGAAAAATACGAAAATAACTATTTCGGACCGAATGTTAAATTTCCTATATCTTAGAGGATTGGTAAGGAAAAAAACTTAAGCGTTTCATTTACTGATTTTCTCTACATATATGTAACAAATTATTTTTAATAAGCGTGTTCTTCTATTTACTTCATACTGATCCAGTTAAACATTAGCAAAAATGGTCTTATTATTTATTTCCTTATAAGTAGAAGGGAAATAAGGGAATACATTAGGCTAAACAACAGTCACATGATCTAAAATGTGGTTGCTATGGCATTGAAATCCGTTTCTTGCGTGGCCAGGAGTTGACCACTCCTATGAGAAAAGTACACTACTTGAAAACTAAAATATCATGGAGTATTTCTAAAACGGCGAACTCCACGAAAAAAAAATGTATATGACATAAATTGTGTGCTTTAACGAGAACAGCTTTTGAGTAGTAAATTTTTGTCTATCTCCTATGGTTTACTAGTTACGCAAAATTCATCCAGAAGTTGTTCCCAGAAAATTCAAGATATACATTTTATTTTTGGTGGGAATGACTTTAATATGTGGTATTTTAATTAAAATCCTATGGTTTACTAGTTACGCAAAATTCATCCAGAAGTTGTTCCCAGAAAATTCAAGATATACATTTTATTTTTGGTAGGAATGACTTTAATATGTGGTATTTTAATTAAAATCCTATGGTTTACTAGTTACGCAAAATTCATCCAGAAGTTGTTCCCAGAAAATTCAAGATATACATTTTATTTTTGGTGGGAATGGCTTTAATATGTGGTATTTTAATTAAAATCGTTAGAGCCATTTTTGAGATGGGCTGATTTTCTTAAAATCTTCGTGTCGCATCCTTGGAAGATACCAAACTTAAGTTCAAAATTTGATATTTTAGCGGTCTTTTCGTTTTTGAGCTATGCTGTCCACACACACACACATACACACACACATACACACACACACATGGAAACTTTTTCTAATTTTTTTATTCAGGGGAACCCAAAATATTCATTTCCGGTGAAATCTCGGTATTGAATTTTTGGATGGAATACAATACCTTCTTTATACACTATGTACGTGTAGAGAAAATAATAAAAAGCCGAAAGTAGTAGTAAATCAGTAGAAATCAGTGTGAGACCCATAAAATGACGATGGGAAAAAAGATACACGTGTACAATGCAAAATCACGTTCGTCCACTCCGGACACAGTGCTGGAGCAATCCTGTGTCCTGCTAATTCAGTTTGCATCCATGCAAGCTAATGCTTTTATCAAAGAACGCAATTCGCTCCATAACAAAAGGAAACAATGTATTGTTGTGTTCATGACAGGGTGTGGCACTGTTTCCGCCCAATGATGGACACGCTATTGTTCATGCCTGATTTGCGCCAGGTTGTACTTACTGGCTCTGGATCAAATATTAAAAGTATATTCTTTACTTTGTTTAAAATATCCTCTCTAAAAGTTTGTTATACCCTTTCAAGACCTCTTCATTTTGAGTCACTTTTGCATAACTGGTAAACCGTAAGAGGTATACAAAAAATTACTACACAATAAATATACACCTCATCAAAACACACAATTTATGTATTATACATTTCTACTTTCTCTAGCATGTATGCACAATGTACATAGAGGATAGAAGAGGTATTGAATTCCACCCAAAAATTGGATACCGAGATTTCTCCGGAAATACATATTTTGGGAATGCAAAAAAGAAAAATCGAAGAATTTTTAAAAATAGGTAAATGTATGTTTGTCTGTCTGTCTGTCTCTCTCTCTCTCTCTCTCTCTCTCTCTCTCTCTCTGTAGGAACACGAAGATTTTCATAAAAAGAACCCACCCTAAACTACCTTATAAATGGAATATTTATCGACGTTTTCGATTTTTTAAAAATGGCTGTCACGGTTTTGATTAAAATGCCACATACTAAAGATATTTACATGACAATGAAAATGTACATCCTAAATATTTTGAGAATACACCAGAAGTCCTCTTCATTCTGAATGATTTCTGCATAAGATAAAACTTGCTAATCAAATATGCATAACCATTTAAAACACACAGTTTATGTCAAATACGTTTTTACTTTCTCTATAGTACTATGATGTACTTAGTGTATAGAGAAGATATTGTAATGCACCCAAAAATTCGATACCGAGTTTTCAATGGAAATACATGTTTCGAGACCCCTGGATAAAAAAAACATTCTTAGTGTGTGTGTGTTTGTGGATAGCATAGCTAAAAACGAAAAAGTCCGTTAAATACCAAACTTGGGATTTGAGCTCAGTATCTTCCAAGTTTCCAACACGAAGATTTTAAAGAAAATCCCCCTCTCTAACTACCTTTTATTTGAAAAAAGAAAATTTTGATTTTCTCAAAAATGGATCAAACGATTTTGATTAAAATATCGTATATTAAAGATATTTACATGGCAAATAAAATGCATATCTTGAATTCCCTGGGAATAGCTTCTGAAGACAACCTTATTCTGGATGAATTTTTCGAAATTTTACATAACTGGTAAAGTGTAAGAAATAGACAAAAACTTACAGAACAAAAAATGTATAACTCGTTAAAACATACAATTTATATTATGTATACATTTTTTTCGTAGAGTTGGCCGTTTCTGAAATATTCCTTGTTATTGGGTTCAGTTTTAAAATACTTAGTACTTTTCTCATACCGGAGCTTATTAACTTCAGGCTATATAAATAAAGGAACTTCAATCACATAGCAATCAGCTTTTAAAACATTTGACTGTCGCTGTAGATTATGGTACTCCCTTATTTCCCTCCTACTTGCAAGGAAACAAGTAATGTCATTTCTTGCCCGATTAGCATGAAGTAAATAGAAGACTAAGATTTTGAACAATAATTTGTTGCAGAGATGTAGAGAAAGACGTGAATGGAACACATCAGATTTTTGTTTATAATTTGGTAACTCTTCTAAACAGGTATTTTGGTAAGCTGGAATAAAATCGCCGGAAAAGGCTGAGCAGTATGGAGGTCCAAAATAAGTAAAAGTGTGACAGTGTGTCTACTACTGGTGACAGGTTAGTGACCTCCAGACCTCCGTTATGCACTTGGTAGGCGAAATGCGTACTTGTGCATGCCTACACGATCCTGCTCTGCCTGTTTCGGGGTTAACAGGACCAACATATGACCTTACCTTCATAATATGACTCACAACAGCACGCATAACATTCAGTGCTTCGGTAGGCCGCCCTGGTTCAATCCCAAGCGACCGCATGTGAGATTTGTGGTGGACAAAGCGGTGCTTCGGTATTTTTGGGAACTAATCTAAACATTTTTGGTTTCTTTTTAAATTTACTGTTTTGCTTGAATTTTGTTTGCTTTCCAGCATAAGATACGAAAGAATAAGAGACAAATACATTCAATTCCTCACTAGATATGTAAAATATTGGGACGAAGATCCTTTCATGAAGTTAAACTAACGTAACTCCATGGCAAGGCAGTCCACAAGGGACCTTGTCCTACATCTTCCATCTCGACCCAGGCGTCATGAATAGGGTGCAGTGCAGGATGGTGGGACTGATCAGCGCCTCTAGTCCCTCCCGGCCGGTTGATGCGGTCTTCTCGATCTGGAGCCGCTACTTCTCAATCAAGTAGCTCTTCAATTGGCCCCCCCCCATGAACCTCACGAGGCTGAGTGCACCCCGGACCAGGTCTCCTAGCGGGAGAAAATTCCCCACGCCGGTACCGGGAATCGAACCCAGGTTCTCCCGCTTGGTCTAGCAAAGTTAAAGTAATGTTCTAAACCAACTGGAAAAGTAAAAGAAATGTCAAGTTTCCATCAACTTCTCTAGACACTACTAGGTTTTGAAGTCCCCTGAGTCATAAAAGTTCTCACACATTTGTATACGAGAAAGGGAGTGGGAGACAGTGATCAACATAAATCAAATGTCAGATAAACACCACATTTCTTCCCCTACCCTGAAAGACTTGTATATGGAAAACTTTTACTATATTTCCAATTTTCTGAGTAAGGACCCAAATATTTATTTTTCTTACTGTTTTTGAGTTTTTAATCATTTAAGCTTGTAGATCATATTGGATGCTGATATATATATATATATATATATATATATATATATATATATAAAATGATATTTAAATAAGAAAACGCGTAAATAAGAGTAGTTTACCCCTAATAGAGATTCAAACTCGGGATCTCTTGAATGTTAACTATGTCAACTTTCGTTTCATATATCTTTTGTTTACTTCTGGCATGCAAAGAGAACCGAATTTCAATTATTTCACATAGCGACCGACATAGTGTGTTTCCTTATTTGTCTACTCCTTACAAGGAATCAAGTAATAAGTCCAATTCTACTAAACTTTATCTCGATTATCATAATGTATATAAAATAATGATCATTTGTAAGAATACTTTGCAGAACAGCTAGAGAACGCCTTGTAAATGGAACGCACCACATTGTTTCCAATTATATGTACCAAAGAAAATAGATTAAAATATTTTTAGTATGTATTTACACTGAGTTTTTATATTTGATGGGCCTCCATATCCTCTTCTAAAGCGAGTACTAGTTTGGATTAACACATTGAGCCACAGTTCTGGAATGATGCGAGTCCTCTTGGCACTACTCTCTACCAGAGTCATCACACAATGCAAGAATATTTGTGGTTAGCGGCTTAGCGATTATTCTTTGTCGAGTTTCCTAGATGTTGAAGCTGATTGTTTGTGGCTTTCTTAATCCTTTTGGAAAAAAAACTTCTTCCGGTATTTCAAGTTTAACAAGAATCAGCTGCAGTCTTCACATCAGTACTTGTTTGTAACTGCCAATTAACGCATCTTTTCCTTCTTCCGCGGCTTCTATCTGGATTTATACAAAGCACACTTGTTGTATCGGTCGTCTCCTTAGCGCGGTGGTATCGCGGCTGCTTGCCAAGCGAGAGACCTGGGTTTGATTCCCGGTATCGGCTCCAGATCAAGAAGACCGCATTAACCGGCCGCGAGGGACTCGATGCGCTGATCACGTCTCACCCTCCAGCACTGCACCCCATTCATGACGGCTTCCTGGACCGAGATGGGGAACTCAGCGGCCGGGCTGTTGTGCCATGGAGTTACGTTACACGTACTGTATCATCACGTTGCTTCATCACACATTAAAATTGAATATAATGTATTATATTCACATGACTTTCCCCCGATGTTCAACAAACTGTCTAGCTGTTCTTAAGGACACTTAATAGAGACAGAGTAGCAATTTCCATGTTGAACTCAATGAAATTAATACACATATATATGGTTTCTTGAAAACTATACAATATATCATAATGAAAATTTTACATTTATAAAACAACTTTTTCTAATTCAGAAACCATAGTCAAATAATTTCTTAGGTTACTATTTGTTAACTTGTTGGTAGTAAGTAATAAGTCAATTTCTGCTAGAAGAATAAGCCTTTTTATCAATAATTTGTAAACAAGATGTAGGGAAAGCCTTGTGAATAGAAGCCATTTTTTTAATTATTCCATTTATACCATGCTTTTAATTGCATGGTCCTATCGGAGGCATTTCCCTGTGCAAGTAATAGCCGTTGGCAATAGTGTTAACTCGTGTACTGTTTGCTGCCGTTTAATTTTATTCATTAGATCATCATACTGCCATACTCTGGGGGAGATTAGGGAATAATATAGGTTAGAGAAAAATTCCCACTTCCCAGGCGGTAATCGAACCCAGAACCCCTAGCATAGCAGACAGGGGATTCCGACCGAGCTAAGGGGCCAGCGAACAACTTCTATGGCTTATACTTGAAACAGTCCGAAGTTTGATGTCGCAGCTTCGAAACTCTTAGGTAGGTATGTTTTTATCTAACATTGGAAATTACGGCCGCACCGTGAGCGAGTGGTTAGACCACCCGCCTCTCACCAAGGCGGCGCAGGGTTCTCCTGTTTCCCCCGCAATCGCATTTCACGAGTACTCCATTTTCATTCAATGTATCTTTAGTGTCAACACCTGCGATGCCATTGTAGTAAAAGCGAGCCTTAACATTATCAACAAAAATTAAATTACATAATTTTGAGATTAGGCAGCGCACAAAGTACATATGTGAACGTGTGTCTCCCCCCCCCCACCCGTATATGCGCACCTCACTTGTCATGAAAACAATCGTATTTCTCCTTCGTTATCGGTAAACTGTCCTAGTTTGCAAGTAAAGGGGTAAAAGGCAAGTTTCCTACTCAAGACTACTTATGACCTTTTGAGGGTTCTTCTGAATAACAAAAAATACATATTTTGCCTTAAGTACTAGTATCTTGAGTCCCCCCCCCCCGTAGTGTATTGGTTACTATGCTAGCCTCTAAAACCCAAGACTGTAGGTTCAAACCTTGCAGAGGGTGATAGATTTTTTTCGGACCCAAAATCCTTAGCATGGCTTCTTTCAGAATGGAAGTAAAGGCATGTTTCTATGCACTAAAAGAAGAAGTTTTCCGGGCAAAATTACGCCGTTTTGCATCCGCAAGTCATGATTTCGTCCTGCGGTGCCATCTGTGGGCGACGAGATGATCTCTCGTAACCATGGCGCATGGCGGCGAACTTAGAAACTAGAAATTCAAATCCAATCACGGAAATATCACAATGATGCCCTATGCTCCATTATCTTGCAGTTATTAGTTATTATCTTAATCTTTTTGAAATTATCCCAATGAAAAGCTCGCATAATGTAATGTAAATAAAGGAATTTGATTGTTAAGTTTAAAAATGTTAATTTAGTATTAAAGGCAGTAGGGGCCCTGTCATTGTGTGCCGTCCTCTTGGTTTCGGTCGCCCGGTACATCCTGTCACCTCATCCCTCCCTCCCGAGGTACACCCTTATGGTGCATAGGTACAATAACCACTTATCCTCGGTGCCAAGTGCTCTCCTTCCATATCCTGTTCCTATTTCTAAGGTTAGATCACTCGCCTGTCACCCAGGCGACCGCATATGGGATTTGTGGTGGACAAAGCGGCGCAGGGCGGATTTTCTCCGGCTTCTCCGGTTTCCCCCACCATCGCCGTATTCTACTGGTGCTTCATTTTCAGTCTATTATCGCCTGTAGTGCTTTAGTGGTAAAAGCGGGCATTAAAACACTCTACATATGTAGGGCTGCATTGCGGTAATATTATCTTCAACCTTCTGCTTGTTTCAGCAAATCTTCTTCCCGGTGTATATCTTTACAGATGAAAACAATTGGACACGATGATTGCTGCCGACAAAGCCCTGAAGAAACATAACGCATGTCTGGTTGTACCGCTACCTTACTATAAAATGTTTACCGGTGCATCTTAACGGTAAATACAATCTGGCTTCCCACAGATCGCCTTCTTCAGCGCTTCGCAGTATTCCGAGATATTGCCTCAGTTGTATTTTAAAGTATGCTTTTCTTCCATTTCAGAGCTTAAGATACCCAGAGAGCGAATAAATTAGCTTCTGTAATTTGAAAAGCTCGGGTGGCCCGCATTCGGAAGGTCACGCGTTCGATACTTGTGAACGACCTCCTTACCCATAGGTTTCTTTTATTCCTGTCGCTCAAGTTCTCTGCATTGCCATTTAATTCATCCTTCATCGCTTAGTAGGCGATGGTTAGCGGTGCAGGGAATAAGGATGATCATTGTGAATCCCCGCCCCACGACTTCGGCTGGCTACCGATTTGAAGACCGCCCAAAAGGTTGGTTAAATACTTACCCAACGTCTTCCAAGGATGAGACACGAAGATTTTCAAGAAAGTCCCTCATCCTCAAACTATCTTTTATATGAAAACAAGGTATGTTTTCTGTGCGAGGGGCCCCGGGTTCCATTCCGGGCTGGGGTAAGAATTATTCTTTTGACAAGATTATTCCCTATCCTTCCCAGAGTCTGGAAGTATGAATGAGAATGCGTATGTTCTAATGATGTTCAATTCACATGACTTTCTCTATATCTGTTTATTGTTAAAAAACTTATTCTTCTATCTTCTTCGTGCTAATCGAGATAAACATTAACAGAAACTGTATTTATTACTTGCTTCCTTGTAAATTGAAGGAAGAACACTAGGCTAAAGCGATAATCAAATATTTTAAAAGCTGGCTGCTATGTGGTTGAAATCTTTTTCTATGCATTGCCTGGAGTTTAGAAATTTCGTATGAGAAACGTTTAAGTATTTTAAAACTGAAATTAAACATAAGGAATGTCTCAAATCAACGAAAAAAATGTGTAGGACATAAATTGTGTGTTTTAACAAGCTGTACATTTTTTCTGTAGTAAGTTTTTGTTTACCTCTTACGGCTTACCAGTTATACAAAATCCAGGTCTTAAGAGTCTATTCCCAGAAAATTCAAAATATATTTTTTATTTGTCATGTAAATATCTTTTATATACGGAAATTGGTGCAAAATCGTTAGAGCAATTTTTGAGAAAATACAAAATTTCAAAATTTTTCCATGTAAAAGGTAGTTTTAGGTTGGAGGATTTTCCTCAAAATCTTCGTGTCGCCTCCTTGGAAGATATTAAGCTTAAATACCAAGTTTAGTATCTTGGTTTTTGTAACTTTTTGTTTTTACATTTGGTTTTTTAATTATCGTGTTCACAAACACGTGGACATATACACACTGACTTGTTTCTATTTTTTTTTTTTTTTTTTTTGTGAATTCGGGGGACTCTAAAATGTGTATTCTCGGTATAGAATTGGGTGAAATACAGTATCTTTTGTATACACTGTGTACATAGTATGCTTAGAGGAAGGAAAAATAGAAATCCAAGAACATGGTCGATATGCAATATGTTCCAAAAGAGTCACCCTCCATGGTGTAATGGTTACCAGCTAACTTCGCTGGTTCAAACCCGGCGGAGGACGATGGATTTTTTCGGGCGTAAAAATCCTTAGCATGGCTTCCTTCCGAAGGGAAGTAAAGCCGTTGGTCCCGTGTCGTAGATCTACGTGCCGTAAAAGAACCTCAAGCTTGATTGAGAGGCCTCTGAGCAAAATTAAGCGGACTTTCACGCCCAAGTTAGAATGGGACGCTGAGAACCACAGCAGTTAAAGAGCGTCCCTAAATAACACGCCATTTACATGTTTTGTTCCAAATGAGGATGCCCTGATATGACCGGGCAGTTAAAGGCAAGGTAGGTATAAATAGAACAAAAGATGTGTTATTTTTTATTTTAAAATTTTACTTTAATGGTTTTAATTAAAATAGCATATGTTATGATATTTGCATGCCAAATAAAATGAAAGGTGGTGAGTAGTTAGACCGCTCGCCTCCCACCTAGGCGGGCCGGGTTGGATCCCAAGCGCCCGTATTTGGGATTCGTGGTGGACAAAGCGGCGTCTGGCGGGTTTTCTCCTGGTCCTCCGGGTTTCCCCGCCACTCATTCCACTAATTGCTCCATCATCACCTTTCCAATCATCAATTTCGCTTTAACTTCATATCATTCATTTCATGTTCATGCCTGGCAAGGAGCTGTTCCCTCGTAACAGCTTCTCCATTCTGTGGTTTCGTGCGGTTGGCTCCCCGACAGGCTCCTGACCCCTAGACATTGGCTTGCAAGTTCTAGGGGGGTGTCAGTCCTACAAAAAGGGGAGGGTAAGCCGATTACGAAACGAATAAAATGTATGGGTACCTTGAATTTTCTGCAAATAGGCGACGGAAGCTAAACTAAAGCTCGCGTCGGTAGTATGGGGTAGGGTGTCAGCCTCACATTCAGCAGTTGGCGAGTTATTTAAAACATGTCAATTTTAATCAAAATTGCCAGAGCAATTTTTTGAGAAAATCAAAATTTTCGAAAAATGTTCCATGCATTGGGTAGTTGGAAATGAAGCGATTTGCTTGATAATCTTCGTGTAGCATTCTTGGAAGATACTGGTCTTAAATATCAAGTTTGGTATTTAGCGGACTATGTTTTTGAGCAATGCTGCCCCCCCACACACACACTGATACACACAGACACACATAGACATTTTTCTAGGATGCTTTTTTTGAATTCAGAGGGTATCAAAATATTTATTTTCGGTGAAATTTCGGTATCGAATTTTTGAATGCAAAATATATATCAGAATTTTTTTCAGAAAAGAGAGCTTGAAATTAAGTATTCACAGCTAGCCTGATATCTGCTCTGATGTAGTCATTTGTACGCAATAAATTAATATAAAATGCTTACAGAAAGGAATGCAATATATTTTCGTTTCTCTATGACACCAATTATGGGCGTAAATGGGAAGGAAGTCATGGATCTGCTGTAGGAGGTGTCTAATTTACAAACCAATTGAAACAGTGCCCACAGATACTTCATCATAACTTGGGTGCAGGCTGGTCCCGGTAGCTCAGCCGGTAGAGCATCTGCAAGAGATTCCGGGTAGTATCAGATTGCAGTTTTTTACTTTCTTTAGCATGAAAGTGTATATAATATAAAATTAAAGAAAAATCACTACAATACGCGAGTTAACATCACTGCCAAAAGGCAACTTGTTCAAAAGGAAATACCGAGATGACCGGGCAGAATTAATTTTGATTAAAATGCCATATGTTTAAGATATTTGCATGACAAATAAAATGTATACCTTGAATTTCCTGGGAATAGCCAATGGTATTTAGTGTATAAGCAAACCATGGTGTAAGAAAAGAGTTTACTACACAAAACATGTAGATCTTGTTAGAACACTTAATTTATGTCAAATAACATTTTTATAGCGTTAATCATTTTCGAGATATTCTTTATTATCGTTTGAATGTTTAAATACTTATGCTTTTCTGAAACAGCAAGCTGCTATTAATTTTTTCCTGAGATCGTGCAAAGAGCATGAAATTTCAAACTCACTACATAGCGATCGACTTTTTTAAAAAGCTGACTATCGTTTTAGTCTACTGCAGTGTTATATCTACAGCAAAATGTGTAATGAAAATGTATTTCGACTGAGAATTAGAATATAGATGGATAAGCTTGTGTAAGAATATTTTGGTAAAAGTTGTGTACGGAAAAATCATATGAGTCTAAACTTTATATATTTTTTCTTTCTCTACGCGTAGGTGTACATACTGTATTGCACCCAAAAATTCGATACCGAGATTTCACCGGAAATACACGTTTTGGGACCCCCTGAATCGAAAAAGCAGTAATAGACAAATGTGTGTGTGTGTGTCTGTCTATCTGTGGGTAGCATAGCTCAAAAATGAAATGTACGTTAAGTACCAAACTTGATATTTAAATTCAATATCTCCCAAAGTTGCGACACGAAGATATTTAAGAAAATGCCCTCAGCCCAAATTACCCTTTACATGGATACAAGTTTGAAAATTTTGTTTTTCTCAAAACCCACTAACGATTTTGATTAAAATACCGCACATTAAAGCTATTGCATCACAGTCATAATTTATAACTTGATTTTCTGGGAATAGCTTCTGAACACCTTTTTATTGTGGATGATTTTTTTCTGAATTTTGCATAATTGGTAAACCGTAAGAGGTAGACAAAAATTTACTGCACAAAAATGTAGATCTTGTTAAAACCCACGATTTATGTCATATACATTTTTTCCAGGTGTTGACCGTTTTCGAGATATTCCTTGTTATTGGCTCCCGTTTTAAATACTAAAAGTGTTCTCTTATAGGAACTTGTCAACTGCTGGCCACGTAAAGTAACGGATTTCAAACCCTTAGCAACCATATTTTAAAACATTTGCTTAGTGTATTAAAATATATATGGTAATAAGCCTATAAAATTGTTAAATAAAATAATAGAAAAAATAGAAATAAAAGTAAAGGTGGATCCTTTATTAATTTTTTTTCCAATTTCCCTTATTTCCCTTCTACTTATAAGGAATTACGTATTAAGTCAGTTTCTGCTAATGTTTATCTCGATTAGCTTGAAATAGATAGAAGAATATACTTATTAATAATAATTTGTTACAGAGATCATGTAAATGGAACACATCAGATTTTTAGACAAAGTGTTTAGACTATAATTTCATGACGAAATGCGCAGGAAAAAGAAGCCGAGTTTTCTGGAGAGTTGTATGTGACAGATTTCTGTGAACAATGCCACCTTGGCCCACGTTGAGCCTCTTTAACGGTAACGCTATATATCCAAGTACGCCAAGGTTTGAGCCAGTTTAGTGCATACCGTTAACACGCTGGCCTTCCAGCAGAACAACCGTTTAATTGCTGCTCTCCAAATTCTTAATGTGCAATGCGAACATTTGGAAGAAGCTATTGTTTTGTTTCTCGCTCCTCTTGCCGCTCTGAGCTTATAGGTATTTAAATATAAATAATTAGCATGATATTATACATCTCACTTTCTCTACACAAATACACATGTACTCAGAATGTGCAGAAGGCATCGTATTACACCCAAAAATTCCATACCGAAATTTCATCATATATATTGGGGTTGAGGATCCCTGGATAAAAATACTTTTTAGCAGCAGGCCTGTATATGTGTCTGTGTGTGTGTCTTTGAACAGTGTAACTCAAAACAAAAAAAAATCTGATGTGCTACATTCATATGACTTTCTCTACATCTCAGCAACAAATTATTGTTAAAGAGCTTATGTTTCTCTTTATTTCATGTTAATCGACAAAAAATTAGCAGAAATGGTCTTATTACTTGCTTCCGTGTAAGTAGAAGAGAAATAAGGACGTACCATAGGTTAAAGTGATAGTTAAAAGCTGGTTGCTATGTAACTGAAGTTCCTTTACTTGTATGGACAGGAGTTGACAAATTCTTGTATGAGAAAAGTAAGGTTTTCGAAGCTGAAAACAAAAACAAGGAATATCTCGAAAATGACCAACTCCACGAAAAAAATCTATGTAACATAAATTGTGTGTTTTAATGCGCTCTACATTTTTTGTGTGTAAATTTTTGTCTATCTCTTACGGTTTAGCAGTTATGCAAAATTCCGTAAAATTCATCCAGAATAAAGTAGTTTTCAGAGGCTATTCCCAGAAAATTTAAAATATACATTTTATTTCCCTTCTACTTATAAGGAACTAAGTATTAAGACAGTTTCTGCTAGTGTTTATCTCGATTAGCTTGAAATAGATAGAAGAACATGCTTATTAATAATAATTTGTTACAGAGATCATGTAAATGGAACACATTTTCAGGAATATCTCCCATCGCAAACCTGGAACCTTTTTGCAAAAACGCCTCTACCGACGTGAATTAAAATGCCCCAATATTTAAGATATTTATGGCAATTCTTGAGAATAGCCCCTTCATTCGAATGACTTTTTCATAGCTGGTAAACCGTAGGATGTAGACAAAAACATATTACACAAAAATGTAGATCTCGCTAAAAATCACAAAGGCATATACAGTTTTGTTTTTTCTTCTAATGACTTAACCATTTCCGAGATATTCTTAGTTTTTGGTTAAAATACTTAACCTTTTCTCAAACGGGAACTCCTCATTTTTTTCATATCTCTTTTAATATACTCGGAAAGAGAATAAAGAGAAAAATAATACCTAAGGTTTTTAGTTCGAATCTAGCTAGTGTGTTACCCGGTTAAAATTTTTTCGGGGTTTTCCCTTTCCTGATAAAACGAATGCGGAGTAATTTTAAGCTCCATGAACCCCAAGATCATTTGAGCCTCATTTCAGTGGTTTCATTCGTCGACCAATATAATCAACCAGATTAAAGGGACAGCTTTAAAAAATGGCTCATTACGATGCAGGACTATGAATAAAAGTAATAAACTACATTATTTATCATTAGATCATTTTAATGTCAATTGCATAGCGACAGCTTTAGCCTTCTAATTGTAAGAAACTAAGTAATAAGTTCACTTCTGGTGATGTTTATCTTGATTGGCGTGATGTAGATAAAAGAATACGTAATCTTTAGTAATTATAGAATGTTTGCAGAACAGATAGAGTAAGTCATGTGAATGGAGCATATCAGATATTTTGTAATTTATTCAAGATATAACTGCTTCGTTTGCATAAGTTTTCAAAGCGATATCTATGCAAAGAAATAAAATATTAATATATCAGCAACTAACATTAATGTATGCATGAAATATCGAATGTATCATTAATTATGTATATTATTTGAATACCAGCGTGTCCTATGTACATTATAGTTCAATGATAGTATCATGATTTTTTACTTTCTGTACTTAGTACAGTGTACATACCTAGAGAAGGTATTGCATTCCACCCAAAATTCGATTCCGAGATTTCACTAGAAATACAAGGTTTAGGGTCCCCTGAATCCAAAAATAAGCGTTTTTAGAAAAAGGTCCGTGTGTCAGTGTGCCCGTGTTTCTGTGAACACGATAACTCAAAAACAAAATGTCGGTTAAATATTAAAATTGATATTTAAGTTAGCTTCTTCCTAGAAAGCAACACGAGGATTTTCAAGAAATTTCCCACACCACAAACTACCCTTTACATGGAAAAATTGCGAAATTTTTAATTTTTCAAAATTATTCTATAAATTTTAATTAAAATACAGCATAATAAAGATGTTATCTGAAAAAAAAAGTATATCCGAATTTTCTGGAATAGCCTCTTCATTCTGAATGATTTAAATAACTGGTAAATCTTAAGATGCAGATAAAAACTTATTATACAAAAATGCAGAGCTTTTTATAGCATTCAATTTATGTCAAATACAACTTTTTGTGCAGTTAACCATTTAGGTTTTAGTTCTAATTGTAAAATACTTAAAACTTTTCTCATACATGAACTTGTTAACTCCTGGTCTTGCAAAGGGAATGAGTTTCTATTACATAGCGACCACCTTTTAAGAGAATTGTCTTTTTTCCCTTCTACTTACAAGGAAACAAGTAATAAGACATTTCTGCTAATGTTTTATCTCATTTAGCATGAAGTAGATAAAAGAATATGTTTTTTAACAATAATTTGTTTACATAGATATACAGAAAATCGTGTGATGGAAGCCATATGATTTTTAAACAATATATTTAAATATAAGGGTTAGACATTTCAAACTTAAGTAATCTTAACTGTCTTACTGGCGTCATAGAACTTTTATAAAAACAATGTAAATAATTAATAGCGTTATGAAAACTTCCTTAGTATTAGAATTCGCTTATGCAAGACTTTGATGAGACTGTACTAAGACAATGAGGCATGGAGATTAACGACGCAGATGAAAGAAGCACTGCTAATAAAGTTTATGATCATAAACATTAAGAAGTAATAGAATAATTACATTTATAACCTGTAGTTGATTACGTACTTGCGTTCCTTGCATAGCAGGGCACAAAACGCATTGCCTGATACACTGAGGTGGGGTCTATTATAAAACTCCCGCATGTCTACTTATTTTTGCTTTTTCTACACGTACTGTGCACATAGTTGGTAGAGAAGGTATTGTATTTCGCCCAAAAGTTCTATGTCGAGATTTCACCGGAAATATATGTTTAGAGGCTCCGCAATCCAATAAAAATATTCCAATAAATAGTTCTGTATGTGTGTTGTTGTTTTTGTTGTTTATGTGCCTGTGGACAGCTTAGCTCAAAAACGAAAAGACCGTTAAATAACGAATTTGGTATTTTAATTTAGTACCTTCCACTGTTGCGGTACGAGCATTTTTCAAGAATATTCCCCACACCTCAAACTACCCTTTAAAGAAAAAAAAATTGGAAATGTAACTATCAAAACTATCTAACGATTTTGATTAAAATACCACATATTACAGATATTTACATCACAAATAAAATGAATACCTTGAATTTTCTGGAATAGGTACCGTTCATTCTGGATGAATTTTGCGTAACTGGCAAACCGTAAGAGAGAGACAAAATGTTACTTAAAAAACACAGGTCTCGTTAAAACACGTGATTTATGTCCTATACTTTTTATTGATTAGTGTTTTATTTGGTTTCAATTTTAAAATACTTATACTTTTGTTTTACTTCTGGCCACGCGAAGAAACGAATTTCAATGTCAGTCGCTTAGCGACTGCTTTTAAGACGTTTGACTTTCGATTTAGCCTAGTACATCCTCTTATTTCTCCTCTACTTATAAAGAAGCAAGGAACAAGACCAATTTTGCTAATATTTATCTCGATTAGCATGATGTAAATAAAACAATAATTTTTTGTAACAATAGTTTGTATATGAATCAGCTAGAGAAAGTTATATGAATGGAGCATATCTACTTATAAGAAGCTAAGTAATAAAACCATTTTTGTAACTGTTTATGAAGTAGAAAGTAAAATAATCTTTTGTGAGAAGTTTGAAGAGCTGGCAGAAAAATCCATGTCAACGGAACACGCTTTTTAAAGTTTCAAAACTGTGGACCTAGTTTATAAACGAATAACTTTAATACTGTAGTTGCCAAATGGTTCCATTACTACCCGGAAATTACTGAGGAAAGCCATTACAAATTGGTAATAAAACCTGTGGAGAAATGACGAAGCAAGACTCGTATAACGGAATTGCGCTGTTAATCTTACATAAAACTTGTTTCTTGCTTGTGACCAATGAAACATGTTTGACAGCTGAGTGCATCAAGAAGAGAAAGACATCTCTCAAGAAAACATGATCAATTAAATATAGCATTTTCATTTGTGTATATATTTATTACCGCGAACATCTACACAGAAACTTAAAATAGAATACTTAAAATCATGCAACAATTTCAGAAACCTTGCCAGTCTTTCATTCTTCTTTTTACTTTCTCTGTTCGTACTAGGCATATAGTATTAAAGAAGGTATTGCATTCTGCTAAAAAATTGGATGTCAAGATTTCTTGAGGTCCTCTGGATAAAAAAAAATTAGAAAAAGGTCTGCGCGTAAGTGTGTGTGTGTATGTGGGTGTGTGTGTGTGTTTGTGTGTGTGTGTGTGTGTGTGTGGACAGCATAGCTCAATAACGAAAAGTTCGTTGAATACTAAACTTGGTATTAAAGTTGAGAATCTTCCAAGGATGCGATACGAAGATTTTCAACCCCAACTACACTTTACACGGAAAAATGTTCAAAGTTTTTGGTTTTCTCAAAAATGACTAACGATTTTGATTAAAATATCGTATATTAAAATATATACATGAAAAATAAAATACATTTCTTGAATTTTCTGGAAGTAGCCTCTGAAGACATTTTTATTCTGGATAAAGTTTGCAGAATTTTGCATAACTAGTAAATCGTAAGAGATAGACAAAAACTTACTTAAAAAGTGTGGAGCTCGTTAAAACACACAATTTATGTCATACAGATTTTTACTTTCTCTTCACGTACTATGTACATAGTGTATATAGAAGGCATCGTAATGCACTTAAAATTCGATACCGAGATTTCACCGGAAACATACATTTTGAGACCTCCTGAATCAAAAAAAAAAAAAAAAAATTACAGAAATGTCCATGTGTGTGTGTGTGTCTGTCTGTCTGTCTGTCTGTCTTGGTATTTAAGTTTGGTATCTTCCAAGGATGCGACACGAAGATTTTCAAGAAAATACTCTCCCACCTCCAACTACCCTTTAAATGCAATATTTTTCGAAAATTTTGATTTTCTCAAAAATGGCTCTAGCGATTTTGATTAAAATGCCTTATATTAAAGATATTTAGCTGACAAGCAAAATGCATATCTTAAATTTTCTGGGAATAGCCTCTGAAGATTACGGAATGAATTTTACGGAATTATGCATAACTGGCAAACCGTAAGAGATAAACAAAAACTTAACAGAAAATGTAAAACTCGTTAAAACACACAAATAGAGTGGAGTAAATAGTTTCTGAGATATTCATTGTTATTGGTTTCAGTTTTAAAAAACTTACACTTTCCTTATTTGGGAATTTGTCAACCCCTTTCAATAGAAACAAAGGAGCTTCAGTCACAAGGCAACCAGCTTTTGATTTATACTTTAGGCTATGCTACTCGCTTATTTCGCTTCTACTTACAAGGAAACAAGTAATAAGATTATTTCCGCTAATTTTTTTCTCGATTAGCATGAAGTAAAAAGTAGCATAAGCTTTTTAACAATAATTTGTTGCAGAGACGTAGAGAAAGTCATGTGAATGGAACACATCAGATTTTTTTTTTTTCGTGGAGTTGAACATTTTTGAGATATTCCTTTAATTGGTTTCAGTTTTAAAAGATATTTCTCTCATACGGGAATTTGTCAACTCCAGGTAATGCAAAGAAACGGATTTCAATCACATGGCAACCAGCTTTTAAAACATTTGACTATCAATTTAACCTAATGCATTCCATTATTTCCCTTCTACTTACAAGAAATCAAGTAATAAGCCTATTTCTGCTATTTTTTTTCTCAATTAGCATGAAGTAGATAGAGGAATAAACTTTTTAACAATAATAGAACGTCATAGAGAAAGCCATGTAAATGGAACACATCAGTTTTTTTTTTTTTTTTTTTTGTATTCAGGACACCTCAAAATATATTACTTATGGAGAAATCATCAAAGTTTGCTCATGACTCTCCTTAAAAGTATAACCTACTTTTATGTTTTACAAATTCCTTGAAAACTAGATTACTAAAGAATCATATCTCCACTATTGCTGTATTCTTTTGAAATCGATGAAATATTCACCAGTTATTAATATGACATGGATTGGTCTTTCTGGGCTAAGAAAATGTCCCCTTTAATAAGTATCTACTGATTCTCATACCATCTATGGGAAAGGAATGGCAACCATGCTTGGAGATTTTTTATCTGGATGATTTGAATGCAGCTCATGTTTTACGGACTTCATTAAGAGAAGAGAAAAACAGAGTTCGACGTTTACCGTAGTGGCTCGTTAAGTATTCCCAATTTAAGAGTTTTCAGAAAACATGACTATAACTCGCCTTGCCCGTTACCCACGTAGGGTACGTAATCAAGTTCTAAAATATGTTTAATGGCTTACGTACGGAAAAGAGACGGAGATATGCTCAGTTTAGTCCCCCTAAGATACTCAGTTCTTTGGGAGAAGTTCAAAGCAGGATGTTCTCTATATCGCAGTACATAATCCTCTATTGGAGAATAAAGTTTGTGACAATTTAGCTCAACTATTGAAGCACCAATGCAATGGCCAAGATTAGGCAATTTCAACCAATCGCGGTATCTGACTGGAGCGAAATTGTCGAAACATCTTATTGAGATGTTCATTTCATTGAAACCTTGTCGCACCGGACGTTCGTTTGTTTAATATCCTGTATTCAGAAGGTAGTGAGGAAAGAAAGAAAGAAAAAAATCTGATGTGTTCCATTCACATGACTTTCTCTACATCTCTGCAATAAATTATTATTAAAAAGCTTATGCTTCTATTTACTTCATACTAATTGAGAAAACATTAGCAGAAATAGTCATTACTTGCTTCCTTGTAAGTAAAAGCGAAATAAGGGAGTACCATGGGTTAAAGTGATAGTCAAAAGTTGGTTGCTATGTGACTGAAATTCCTTTGTTTGTATGGACAGAACAAATTCCTGTATGAGAAAAGTATGTTTTTGAAAGCTGAAACTAAAAACAAGGAAAATCTTAAAAACAATCAACTCCACGAAAAAAAAGTATAACATAAATTGTGTGATTTAACGTGTTCTGCGTTTTTTGTGTGGTAAGTTTTTGTCCATGTCTTATGGTTTAGCATTTATGCAAAAATCCGTAAAATTCATCCAGAATAAAGTAGTCTTCAGAGGCTATTCCCAGAAAATTTAAGATATACAGTTTATTTGTAAAGTAAATATCTTAAATATACGAGATTTTAATCAAAATCGTTACAGCCATTTTTAAGAAAGTCAAAATTTTCGAACTTTTTCCATGTAAAGGGTAGTTTGGAGTGGTGGGGATTTTCTTGAAAATCTTTATGTTGCATCCTTTGAAGATACCAAACTTAAATAACCAAGTTTGGTTTTTAACGGTCTTTTCATTTTTTTTTCTTCTCTCTTTTAAATACAGTTCCGGAGTCTGATCGGGACTCCGGCTCTGTATACCCTACTTTTTATGTACCTAATTTGTTTACTTTGATTACTGTATATCTGTTTTCCTTTTTACACACACATACACAAACATATAACACCCATGCCCAAGGCGGGACTCGAACCCACGATCCCCTGCGCTGCGAAACACCAAAACGAGACGCTTTGGCGAGCGCGGCCATGGGGACCGGCCTTCATTTTTGAGCTATGCTCACACACACACACACATACACACACAGACGCACACGGACATTTTTCTACAAATGCTTTTTTTTGGATTCAGGGGGTCTCAAAGCATATATTTCCCTTGAAATCTCGGTATCGAATTTTTGGGTGCAATACAATACCTTCTCTATACACTATATACACAGTACGTATAGAGAAAGTAAACAAAAAACAAAACAAAAACAACATTCGGTAAATAAACATGGTTGAATGCCTCTTCCACCATTTGAGAACTAATGTTAGTATTACAATCATAACCTGATAAAATCTCCCTTCCTATATATTATTAATTATTAATAATCTATTTCACTGAATTGGCTTATAAAATACAATTCGCGGTATCACTAATGACAACTCAGCTCCACTATTAAAGAGTCAAATAATCGCCGAGATTAGGCAATTTCAACCAATTGCGGTCATCTGACTGGAGCGATATTGTAGCAAAATGTTATCGCAGCTCATGGTTATTTCTTTGAAATCTTGTCTGACGTTCGTATGTTTAATCTCCTGTCTTGGTTATTGATAACAAGGAGACAATTCAGGCAGCCAACAGCTTTTACTGTCAGTTCCACAATTGTACTTGCAATTAATTCAGTTACAATGCCTGTTTTAAAGTCTTATCCAGTTCATAATTTATTTAGTTCAAATAAAGAGTAAAAATAACCATAACCTCATATAAAACAACGCTTGTTTCCATTTCATGTATAAGTTATTAATAGCTGAAATAAAATAATTGTTCTCTATATCTATTGTTGCTATCGATATTCGTACATTGGGTGCAGACAAGATCGGCCATATCATAATTCATGAGGCAGTGAAGAAAGAAAAAAAAAATCGGTAAATAAACATGATCGAATGCGTCATCTACCATTTGAGAACTAATGAAAGTATTACAATCATAACCTGATAAAATGTTAGTATTCTATTTCGCTGAATTGTCTTCATCAAGTGCAACTCGTCGCTTAGCTCCGGACGTGAATTAGCAATAAGATGAAAACACTCGTGGTGTTACTTATGATAACTACACGTGGGAGTCTTGAAGCCAATATACGGCCTCACTGACGTCTTATTCGCCAATCAAAATCTGAGATTATTGTGGATTTATTTTAAATGTGTATAGGTATACCATTTATTTGTTAATCATGAATGGATAAATACCAATTTTCACATTTTTAGCTTTAATACTTTCTGTAGAATTAATTTTTACTTTCTCTAGCACATATGTGCAATGTACATACTAGTAGTAGGTAGAGAAAGCATTATATTCCCCCAAAAATTTGTTACACAGATTTCACTAGAAATATGCGTTTTAGGGTCCCCTATATTAAAAAAAAATCTGTCGCGTTCCGTTCACATGACTTTCTCTAGCTGTTCCACAAACAAATTTTACTTACAAAAGATTATTCTTTTATTTACGTTATGCAATCGAGATAAAATTAGCAGAAATGCTCTTAATACTTGTTTACTTGTGAATAAAGGGGAGATAAGGAAATGAACTAGATTAAGAAGATAGTTAAATCTTTTAAAAGTTATCGCTATGTGAAACAATTGAAATTTCGTTCTGTTTTCATTCCTAGGAGAAAATAAAAGAGATGATACGAAAGTTTACTTCCCGTTTAACAAAAGTTTAAGTAGTTTAAAATTGACATCAATAACAAGGAATATCTCGGAAATGTTAACTCTACAAAAAATATATGACATACGCTGTATGTTTTAATAAAATCTACATGTTGTGTTTAGTAATTTTTGCCTATCTCTCACGGTTTACGAGTTATACAAAAATAACCCAGATTGAAGAAGTCTTCAAAGATGTATAAAACAGAAAATTCAACATTACATTTCGTTTGTCATGTAAATATCTTAAACACATGCCATTTTAATTAAAATCGTTGTAGCCATTTTTGATGGGACTTTTTTTTTTTAAAAAAGGTCCCATCAAAACAGCAGTTGGGGGAGGGCTTTAAAAGTATATTTGCAGTGAAATTCAGGTATCGTATTTTTGGATGAAATGCAATCTATTCCGTCTATAATTACTAGTACAAAATAGAGAAGGTAAAAATCTGGACTTTCTCTATATACCTGCAACAAATTATTCTTAAAAAGCGTATACTTCTATTTACTTCATGCTAATCAGAAAAAAATGAACAGAAATACTCTTATTACTTGCTTCCTTGTAAGTAGAAGTGAAATAAGGGACTACCATAGGTTAAAATGATAGTCAAAAGCTGGTTGCTATGTCAATGAAGTTCCTTTGTTTATATGGATAGGGGTTGATAAGTTCCTGTATGAGAAAAGTGTAAGTTTTTCATAGCAGAAACCAACAATAAGGAATGTCTCAAAAACGACGAACTCACGAAAAAACTGTATATAACACAAATTGTGTGTTTTAACGTGCTGTACATTTTTTGTGCAGTAATTTTTTGTCCATCTCTTACGGTTTAGCAGTTATTCAAAATTCAGTAAAATTCATCCAGAATAAACTACTCTTCAGAGGCTATTCCCAGAAAATTCAAAATCTACATTTTATTTGTCAGGTAAATATCTTTAATATACGAAATATTACTCTAAATCGTTAGAGCCATTTTTGAGAAGATCAACATTTTCGAAAAAAGTTCCATGTAAAGGGTAGTTTGGAGTGGGGGGATTTTTCTCAAAATCTTCGTGTCGCATCCCTGGAAGATACTTAACTTAAATACCAATTTTGGTATTTTAACGACTTTTCGTTTTTGAGTTATCGTGTTCACAGACACACGGACACACACACACACACACACACATGGACCTTTTTGTGAAAATGCTTTTTTTGGGGGGGATATTGGGGACCCTAAAACATATATTTCCGGTGAAATCTCGGTATCGAATTTTTGGGTGGAGTGCAATACCTTCTCTATACACTATGTACATAGTGTGTATGGAGAAAGTCAAAATATGGAATTTAGGATACTTTTTTTGATATCTCCGTTAGTGCATTGTAGAATTTTGGAAGTGGAGTACTGGATTTCCTTTCGTGTTTTCAAAATATTTTTCGTTCTTCAATAATGTGCTTGCCGCACTTATACCTCAATAGATTTTAGTATCAATGATGCGTATGAGAGATATGAGAAAATAAGCAGTAAGAGACAACAAGGTCACATCATATGTTTTCAGTCGGTTGTCTTGGGAATGGTGATTCTGTAGCTCATGCTAACATTTGCATTGCCTCCACGCCACTGCTGTTTGGATCATGCACCTGTACGTAGAGCGCATTCTGAAATACTTCCCAAGGAGAGACTACGTGATGGGAGGAAAAGAGAGAAGTAGAGACAAGGATAGCCCTCGGCTCCTGAAAACCCGTCAGGGGTCCAAATGAGATTCTGACTGAAGACAGAATGGAAATAAAACATGATTTGGGCTTGATAGTTGCTACCCAGCTGTTCTTCAAACAGGTCACAGAAATAAGAGTCTGGATGCCCGCAGTTATTTGGGAAACATAGACACAGAAGTAGAGGGTTAGAATGATCATCGATATTTAATAAACCATTACTGTATATGAATTATCTAATGCCCTCCTTTTGCATGATCTCCTTCTGTTCTGCAAGCAAATTATTCTTACGAAAAATGTTTCTTCTATCTACATCATACTAATCGAGACAAAAATTAGCAAACATGATCTTATTATTTGCTTCCTTGTAAATAGAAGGGAGATGACAAAATGCACTAAGCTAAAGCGATAGTCAAGCCTTTTAAAAGCCATTGAGTTTGAAACTCGGTTCCTTTTGCATGGCCAGGAATAAAAGAAAAGCGAATAACGACTCCCTGTTTGAGAAAAGTTTAAGCATTTTAAAATTGAAATTGACAGGAATATCTGACAAACCGTTAACTATACAAGGAAAATGTACACGATACAAACAGTGTGTTTTAACGAGATGTACATTGTTTCGATAGTTAGTTTTGACTATCTCCTACTGTTTCCAGTTATAAAAAAGTGTGATTGAAGAGAGTTTCAGAGGCTATTCGTAGAAAATTCAAGATATACATTTTATTTGACATATAAATAACATTAATATACTAGCTACATTTAAGCAAAACGTTAGAGCCATTTTTTGAAAATCAAAATTTTTGAAAAATGTTCTATCTAAAGAATAGTTTGAAGTGGAGGATGTGCTTGAATATGTTCTTATCACATCCATGCCAAGTTTGATATTTAACCGACTTTTCGGTTTTGGTGATTCTGTTCACAGCCACATGGACATACATATGCACACATGTATAGTTTTCTTCAGAACATGATGTCCCTCAAACGGAACCGCTCCCTCCTACCACTGGGCAATAACCATTAGCAAACAAGAGACAACCCTGTACTAGGGGCGAGAGCCAATGTAGTAAAATCTAGTGTATGCAAGTCGAGAAACGTGCCTCAGTTAAGGGGACAGTAAGTGGAAGACTTGGCAATAGTGAGGGTTGGTTTCCAGCCGCACACAACCGTAACCACAAACTTTAGTCAGGCCGACTTTGGAAGAAAGTGAAAGCTATAAAAACTACTGTACACACGGATATTTTTCTACTTTTTATATAAGGTACTCTAAAACGTGTATTTCCAGTGAAATATCGGTATCGTGTTTTTGGGTGGGATGTAATACCTGCTCTATCCATGTATCATGTACAAAGTAGAGAAAGTAAATTGGTCTTTGTATATAAGAGGTTACACTTCTTTTGAAAAAATATTTTTACGTACACACACAAAACAAAACAAAGAAAAAGAAAAGGAAATTCAATGGTAAAAGTAAAATTACGGAGGAACCTCAGATACCAGCATGGCTTGTGGATTCTTCTGAGGAGGGATGAAAGAGAGACCTGAAGAGACCAGGTCCGGAAGACGACGAGCGCAAGTGAGGGCGGGGGCCCTAATGATTCCAGTTTGAAAGCATTCGACGCTATTCAAACCTGCCTATAACTCCCGAGGCCCTAAGGGAAACTTCTCACAGAGAGGAAGTCCGTCAGTAGTCCAACCGGCGCCAGGAAAATTTTCGTAAAGCGCACCTCCAACGTCCAGCCGCAACACGCCGAACACCATCGCCTGGTCCTTTAACCCTGAAACGGATGATGATGAGGCAAATGATAGAGGGAAGCCTTAGTAGAAAGGAACCACACCAACATTCGACTGCAGCAAAAAAACCCACGGTTGAAGTAGATGGTCGCGGGGAATAAATCCGGAATCACATGAATGCGAATCTCACACGTTTACAGCGTAACCATCTCGCTCAGTCCTTAAAACAGCACACATCTTGCACTCTCTCCCACTTATCCCCTGCATTGCCCTTCACCTTTCTCCTCTGTACAACTTAAATATCATTTATGTTTTGAAACTAGTGTTAATAAACATTGCAGCATAAGTAAAAAATGAAACAGTAACGACTTAAGCCTGTGTTTTATATTTGCAATGTTTTGCGCGACCGGTTTACACTCTGTTACTCTGGTGCGTTACATTCAAAGGACTTTCTGTACCCACAACAGTTCTTTTTGATAACTCTTCTTATAAAAAGCTGATGTGTTCCATTCACATGACTTTCCCTAACTGTTACACAAACAACTTTCCTTACAAAAGATTATTCTCTTATTTACGGCATGCAGAAATTGCCTTATTACTTGCTTTCTTGTAACTAGAAGGGACATAAGGGAATACACCACACTAAATCGATAGTCAAATAGTTTAAAAGCTAGACGTATGTGAAACAACTGAAGTTCGGTTCGCTTTGCATGGCCTGCAGTAAAATAATTGAAATGAAACGAAACGTCACTTCCCGTTTGAGAAAAATTTAGGTAGTTCATAATTCAAACCAATAACAAGGAATATCTCAGTAAGTTCAGCTTTACATAAAAAAAAACATATATGACATAAATTTTGTGTTTTAACGAGATCCCAATTTTTGCGGAATAAGATTTGTCTGCAAAATTCATCCAAAATAAAGAGGTCTTCAGAGGCTATTCCCAGAAAATTCAAAATATACCGTTTATTTGTGATGTTTCTTAAATATACTTAATATACAGTATTTTGATCAAAAATTTTAGAACCATTTTTGAGAAAAACAAAATTAGTTTGGGGTGGGGAAATTTTTTTGAAAATTCCTGTCGCATCCTTAGAAGATATCAAACTTTAATACCAAGTTTGGTTGTTAGCGGTCTTTTCGGTTTTGAGCTATGCAGTCCACAGACACACACAGACCTTTTGCTTTTTTCGAACTTAGGGAACTCAAAACATATATTTCCGGTGAAATTTCGACATCGAATTTTTGGGTGGAATACAATACTATCTCTATCCACTATGTGCATTGTGCATACGGGCTAGAAGAAGAAGAAAAAAGAAAGCTTATTTTCCTATCCATTTCTACTTAATTGAGATAAAAATTACAAATAGTTAAATTTATTTCAGTATAAGCATACATACATTGGAAATAGAGGAGGCTGAAAGTGATAGTCATATTTTGAAACGCTGGTAGGCAAATGCTACCTTTGACCATTTCTTCCAATGTTTATCTCGATTAGCATAAAGTAGATAAGAATAAACATTTTAATAGTAATTTGTTACAGAGATGCAGAGAAAGTCATATGAATGGAACAACTCAGATTTATTTTTTCGCTTTATAAGTAACTTTGTTTACATTCTCACGTGCTTTCTTGGATTTATGGGGCCTCAAAACATATATTTCTGGTGACATCTCGGTATCGAGTATTACGGTAGAATATAATGCTTCCTCTACTTAATGTAAGGATGTAGTGGAGAAGATAGGAAGACAATTTATAAAGAAAATTCGTACGTAGAGAGATTTTTCTGTTGACATCTCATTTCCCAGCATCCTTAAATCAATGTCGTCATTAGAGGCACTTTATTGCAATGTGTATTTATGGTTTTAACAACCTCGAATGCGTTTTCGTTTACAACCAAGAAGGAAGCGCCTATTTACAGTCAGTGGTATAGGAAGTTGAGGCTCGAGTTGATGAAGGGGAAGATTGAATCAGATTTACATCCTCACGGTCATGTTGTTAGCCCTCAAGAACTGGTATTCAGACTTGTTCCACCTTCACAGGTTCGATCACCTTGCTATCTTGCACTTGACGTCCTACATGCATATGCCCTTTAGGTATACTTGCTCATAAAGATACTCCGTGCTAATTAAACGTTCGCGTCAGCTGTATTTTTACAGCGCTGGAAATATCAGCTATTTATATCTTATGTTTCGAGAAAACAAGACTCCACCAGGCAATGCATCTCTTGTTTCTTCTTCATTTGATACTATTTCAAACAGTGGCGTTTGAAATACGAGGGTCGCTTTTTTTCAACCTCCGATAGGCTATAAATAAAAGACAAGTTCATAGAAAACAATTATTTTAGTACTAAAAGTTTTCTACACCTATGATTATTTTTCAACATAAATCACCGAAAAAATTGAGATATTTATCGTACCTGTGCACAAGGTTTGCAATACCCACTTCAAGAAATGTTGCCACCAATGATTTCAAATGAGCATTGACGTTGTTTTGAAGATCTTCGCTGGTTTGAAAGCGCTGCCCTCCTAGCCACATCTTCAGTTCAGGGGAAAGGTGAAAGTCGCTGGGTGCCAGGTCAGGATTGTACGGCGGATGATCGAAAATGTTCCATTGAAATTGTTCAAGGAGCGATGGATTGTGCCAGCAGTGTGTGGACGAGCGTTGTCATGGATCAACACAATTCCTGAAGTCAGCATTCCTCTCCGTTTGTTTTGAATGGCTCTCCGCAAACGTCGTAAAGTACGAAGATCTTCAAAGCAACGTTAATGCTCATTTAAAATCATTGGCGGCAACATTTTTTGAACCGGGTACTGCAAAGCTTGTACACAGGTACGATACATGTCTCAATCTTTTCGGTGATTATATTGAAAAGTAATTATAAGTGTACGAGACTTTTAGTAACAAAATAATTGTTTTCTATGAACTTGTCTTTTATTTATAGCCTAACGGAGGTTGAAAAAAAGGCCTTCGTACGAGCAAATAAAAAAAAAGTTTATGAGTTCATTCACATGACTTTCTCTAGCTGTTCCACAAACAAACTTTCTTTATAAAAGATTATTCTTTTATTTTCGTCATCTTAATCAAGATAAATACTGCCAGAATTGGTCTTATTACTTGTCTATTTGTGCGTACAAGGAAAATTAGGGCTAAAGCGATAGTCAGGTATTTTAAAAGTTGGTCGCCAAGTTAAAAACAACTAAAATTTGGTTCTCTTTGCCTGCTAGGAGTAAACAAAAGAGAGACGAAAAGAAAGATGTCTCCCGTTTGAGAAAAGTTGAAGTACCTTAAACTGAAAGCAAAAACTCGGAATATCTCAAAAACATTAAAAAAAAAATACGTTTTAAGGAGATCTACATTTTTTATATAGTAAGTTTTTGTCTATCTCTTACGGTTCACCAGTTACATAAAAAGTATACAAAGCCATCCAGAATGAAGAGGTCTTCAGAGGCTATTCCCATAAAATTCAAGATATACATTTCATTTGTCATACAAATATCTTAAAGCATATGGCATTTTAATCAAAATTGTTAGAGCCATTTTTAAAAATTTCAAAATTTTCGAAAAATATTCATTATGAAGTGTAGTTCGGGGTGGGACGATTTTCTTTAAAATCTTCGTGTCGCATCTTTGTAGGATACTAAATTTAAATACTAAGTTTGGTATTTAAACGACTTTATATTTATATTGGGTATATCTGTCAAAGAAGATAGATTTTTTTTTTAATTTTGAGAGCTAATAAAATTGATCTAAATTAATGATACATTCAGAATAACGTTACATATGAAATAGGATCTGAAACTTTCCTGGCGACGAACATATTCTAGACGTTCTTGGGCTTCAAGCCAGGTGTAGTAATGTAGAGTCATCGACGTTTCGGGAGCGCGCATCTCTCTCATCACCAGAAATAGTCACCTGACTTGAGGCCCGAGAACGTCTAGAATAAAACGTTACATTTTGTACTGAAAGTTGGTATAAGACTGCCTCCGTGGTCGAACGGTCAGTGAGCTGACTTCTCACCCGGAAGTCCCAAGTTTGATTCCTGACTGGGGCGGGGAATTTTTCTTTAACCAGAGTCTGGAAATGTGCATGTTAGAGTGAATGTGCCTGTGTTTAATGATATAAAATGATAAACCTAATGGCAATAACCTACTGTGCTCAGAAGAGTTGTCAAAGCCCCCGATAAGACCATAGAAGTTAAAGGGGGCTAAATGAAACAACAACAAAACCAAAAGCTTGGTATAGATATCCTTGTACAAAAAATCAAAATTTCTAATACTTTGGAAAATTACTACTAGCACTTTGACATCCTCTTAAAGAACACAGCTGACTTAGTATTATACTTAACTATTCAATTTTTACGTTCTGTAGCACGTATGCAAATGCAACGTACTTAGTATCTAGAGAAGTTATTGTATTCCACCCAAAAATTCGATGTCAAAATATCACCGAAAATATATTACGGGGAACACTGTGTCCGAAAAAAGCATATTTAGAAAAGGCCACATGTGTGTGTGTGTGTGTGTATGTGTGTGTGTGTATCTGGGTGCATAACTCAAAAACGAGTGTAAATACCAAACTTATATCTTCCAAGGATGCGACACAAAGATTTTCAGGAAAATTCCTCCAACCACCTTTACATAGAAGAGCTTTCGATTTTTTTTTATTTTCTCAAAATAGCTCTAATGATTCTGATTAAAATACCTTATATTTACTTCACAAATTAAATTTATATTTTGAATAGCCTCTGAAGACCTCTTTATTCTGGATGGGTTTTACAGAACTTTACTCAGTGGTTAAACCGTAAAAGATACACAAAAATTTGTTTCACAAAAGAGTAAATCTCGTTAAAACGTCATTTATGTCATATACGCTTTTCTTGTTGAATTGGCCGTTTTCGAGTTATTCCTTGTTATTGGTTTCAATTTTAAACTACCTAATTTTTCTCAAACGGGACCAAGGAAATCGAGCAAAATCTTGATTGTTTCACAAAGCAGCCAGCTTTTAAAAGATTTGACTATCGCTTTACCCTGTTTCCCTTCTACTTACAAGGAAGCAAGTAATAATAGCAATTCTACTCATGTTTATCCCGATTAGCATGATGTGGATGAAAAAATAATCTTTTATAAGAATACTTTGTATATGGAATAGTTAGAGAAAGTTATGTGAATGGAGCACATAAGATTTTACCTTCAGTTTCTCGAGAGTTTGAATTCATAAAACGCTGTTAAAAGTTGTCCTTAAAAGCAAACAGAGCTAGCAGAATCGATGCTATTAGTCATTTTCTCAGAAATTAGCTGTTCCCACAGGTTTGTTTTCTTTTATTATCTACTATCTTGTGGGTGGAACCTCTACTCATAAAGGAAGTGCAAGCTTTGAGTCACCGCGTGATGACTCTAAACTTAAAAATAGTGCTAGGATCATAGCTTGACACTTAGAAATCACCAACTATTAAGGTCACAACTGCCGAAGATTACGTATGCTTTGTGAAATCGTGACGTCAACAGGCCGATAGGTGCGTGATTGCGTCAGAGAACATGTTTTCTTGCATACATAAACCAACAGGTGTCATGGGCGTTCATTCATTCAAAAAAAGTGTTATGAGTAGAGGTAGGAATTTTAGGTACTGCACCTTAATTTTTATTTGGCTATTAAAATGCCTAAATGGTTTGTCTTGCAAAGAAAAAATAAAATAAACTGCCTAGCTGTATTTCGGTTGCACCTTTTTTGCTCATCTTTTCCAGTGTCAGCACCTTTTTTTCATTTGCGGTGCCTTTTTTGCAGCTTTATTCCTATTTTTACTTTCTCTATACGTACTATGTACATAGTGTATAGAGAAGGTATTGTATTGTACCCAAAAATTCGATACCGAGATTTCACTGGAAATATATGTTTTGAGACCCCCTGAATAAAAAAATCATTTTTAGAAAAATGTCCGTGTGTGTGTCTGTGTCTGTGTGTGTGTGTGTGTGTGTCTGTGTCTGTGTGTGGCTGTCTGTGGGCAGTATAGCTCAAAAATGAAAAGACCGTTAAAAACCAAACTTGGTATTTAAGTTTGGTATCTTCCAAGGATGCGACACGAAGATGTTCAAGAAAATCCCCCCACCCCAAACTACCCTTTACATGGAAAAATTTTCAAAAATTTTGATTTTCTTAAAAATGGCTCTAACGATTTTGATTAACATCTCGTATATTTAAGACATTTATTTGACAAATAAAATGTATATCTTGAATTTTCTGGGAATAGCCTCTGAAGACTACTTTATTCTGGATGAATTTTACGGATTTTTGGATAACTGCTAAACAACTGTAAGTGGACAAAAACTTACCACACAGAAAATGTAAGGCACATTAAAACACACAATTTATGTTTTATAGGTACATTTTTTTCGTGGAGTTGAACGTTTTTAATATATTCCTTGTTTTTTGTTTCAGCTGTGAGAAACATACTTTTCTCATACAGGAATTTGTCAACTCCTGTCCATACAAAGGAACTTCAGTCACATAGCAACCAGCTTTAGACTATCACTTTAACCTATCGTACTTCCTTATTTCACTTCTACTTACAAGGAAGCAAGTAATAAGACTATTTTGCTAATGTATTCTCAATTAGCATAAAGTAATTAGAAGCCGAAGTTTTTTAACAATATTTTTTATAGAGATGGAGAGAAAGTCATGTGAATGGAACACATCAGATTTTTTTTTTCTCTTTTCCCATGCTTTTTCCATGAAAATTAAGAATGGAAATACAAAATAAATGAGCACATCTCCTGCTTAGTAAATGAAAGCAAATCTGGAGAAGACTATAGTAAAAAATCTGATGTTAAACATACTGCAACAATTTTTACTAGTGTTTAATACCTATTCTTACTACATGTGGCACCATAGGCGGTGGACTCTGGTAATACATAAATTGAAAATATTTGGGATAGAAATTTTGGTTATTAAGGTTCCAGGCCATTTAAGCAGAACTGTTTGATAAAATTATGAATATTGTGCCATAACCTGTTGTGCAGTTCATAATTTGGTACTTTTTGTAACGAATATTTACTCCAAAACCTTTTTCAACTAAATAAGGGCACCCTTTTTTGCATCTTTTGGCCAATATTTTGTACCTAAAATTCCTAACTCTAGACTCATGACACGAAGGACTTAAGTTGAAGATTTAAGCACCAAGATATGTCTACACTGGTAAGGTAACGACGGAAAAGTTTCTTGCATTTGATGCATTTAAAAATATCGATTTGAAAGGTATACGAAAAATGCTTACTTTTTCGACCACGTACGTGTACAAACTAGATAGAGGAGGTAATTCATATGATCCAAAAAGTCCACACGCATTTCACTGAAAATATGTTTTGATGCCCTCTGAATAACAAATCTGACGTGTTCCATTAACATGACTGTCTCTACATCTCTGTAATAAATTATTATTAAAAAACCTATAAATTCTTCTACGTACTTCATGCTGATTGAGATAAACATTAGAGAAATTGTATTATTATTACTATTATTATTAGTATTAGTATTATTTGTTTACTTGTAAGTAGAAGGAAAATAGGGGAATACACTAGGCTAAAACGATGGTCAAATATTTTAAAAGCTGGTAGTTATTTAAAATTTGTTCTCTTTGTATGGCAGGAGCTGACAAATTCCCGTTTGAGAAAATTATTTTAAAACTGAAAACTTAACAAGGAATGGTGAACTCCACGAGAAAATTATTTTAAAACTGAAAACTTAACAAGGAATATCTCTGAAATTGTGAACTCCACGAAAATATGTATATGGCATAAATTGTGTGTTTTAACGAGATATACATTTTGTGTGCATTAAGTTTTTGTCTGTCTCTTGGAGTTTACCAATTATGCAAAAGTCATCCATAATTAAAGGTCTTCAGAGACTTCCCAGAAAATTGAAAATATACATTTTTATTTATTATGTAAATGAGTTTAATATATTGTATTTCAATCAAAATCGTTGGAGTAATTTTTGTGAAAATCAAAATTTTCGAAATTATTTCCATGTAAAAGGTAGTTTGGAGCGGGGATTTTCCTCAAGATCTTCGTGTCACATCCTTGGAAGATACTGAATCAAGTTTTGTATTTAACCACTTTTCGTTTTTGAGTTATGCTGTCCAAAGACACACGTAGATTCAGTGTATCCTAGAACATTGTTAATACCTTTGAAATGTGGGTATCGATTTTTTGGGTGGAATATCTAATAAGTACATTGTACATGCTTGCTAGAGAGAATAAACACTGTTCTTTTATCCATTTGACGTCAGTTGAGGTAAACATTACCTTGAATTACAGATTTTCTGGTAGATACAATGCAAATAGGGGATACAGTGGGTTTAAAGATGAAGCTTAAATTACCTCATATTTCAATTGCTTTGAACAAACCTTTGAGATCAAAATTCATTAGGATTAGGAGAATAAGGACAAGAAAGAACAACAAAATACCATGAAAGCAGTGGATGTAATATTTCGACAAATAAAATGTACCTTTGTAATGCATTAACATAATAATTCCTCGTTCTTCCTAAGCAAGAAAACGAGAAGTTAGAATCCGTTAACGTTCAGCTGTTTGGGCGTGGAATCTTCACGCTTCGCTGCGTATTTATGCGTACATCCATCCGTGTCCTTTAGCATCTGTAACGTTATTCTTCCATTATTATAAGGTCAGATATGTTATCATTCATTAAAAAGTATTTTATTGATGGGTTCTTTTGATTCCAGACATAGCTTTACTAACCGGTTAGTGGCACTCAAGCCCAGACAATCTAAGCGAGTTCTGTCAGTGGTATAATTACGGATAAAAGTCGACTTTTGTAAATACTAATAAATCAAATCGCATATATATTTTAGTACGCATAGCAATAAAAACACAAAACAGCAATCTTACAAAGTTACATCTGAGTGGCCCTCTGTCTAAATGCCATTTTTGTTACAATGAAACAAAATGTAATTTTTTCAATAAAAATATTTTTTTATGATCCAGTGTAATTGAGTAGCTTAAGAGCTCATTTCAGATCGCAAAATTGATTTTTATGGAATCCATGCGCAAGTAAATGCAGCAAGCGTAAAATGCAAGCGTAAAGTAATTTTATTCCAACTTTACGCTCGCCTAAATAATTCCGGATATTAGTGTGTATATTCAACAGACACCACTTCATAAATTTCTCATGTTGTGCCTTATAAACTTTTCGGTGTTAGCAATAGTAAATTTGATTGTGCTTCTTTCGTAGCTCTATGGATATCATAATCCTCAAAACTTGCCATTTTCTCAAAATACATCACAGAACAACAATAATATTAGTTTGTCACGACCTGTTTGTTATAACTGTGCCACCATCGCCCCCAGCAATGCGAAATAACTATAACCCTTGATGAATGGCTCAAACTTCACTTGAAATTTACTTCATCTTTCGTTGCTTTTCTTTTAATATCAGAAAATTCTTAGAGAAAACATTGTATGATACGCGAGCATAAAGTTTCTTTTTGATTCTCGGGTGGTTGATTCCCGCTCGAATCAAAAAACATAACTTTACGCTCTTACATCATAAATAACTATTGTATCTGATCATTAGATTTCTTTATGGTTAGCTAATCTCAAGAGAGGAGGTTTCTACAGGAGAATGTGGTATGTAACATTTTAACCCTCAAATATTCGATACCGTGTTTACAGGTCAACACGCGCGTGCGCGTGTCCATGTATCGGTGAACACGATAACTCAGAAATGAAAGGACGGTTAAATACCAAACTTGATATTTAAGTTCAACATCTTCCAAGGTTGCGACACGAAGATTTTGAAGAAAATACCCTCACCAAAAAATACCCTTTACCTGAAATCTATTTTCAAAATGTACATTTTCTTAAAATGGCTCCAAGGATTTTGATTAAATGTTCATGTTTAAAATGTTGTCATGAAAAATTGAATACCTATATATTTTGAATTTTCTGGGAATAGCCTTTGAAGCTATAATCATTATAAATTATCTTTGCTAACTGTTAAACCGTAACAAATAGAATGTCCTACGCAAAGAATGAAGATCCGTCAAAGCACACCATTCATTTCGAATATTTTTTTCCGTCAACCATTCCTCGTTATTATTTCCAATTTTAAAATACTTGTACTTTTTTTTCAAATGGATCCCCTTCCAGTTCAAGCAATGGCATTTCAAAGCCATCACACAGCGACTAGCTTTTAAAGATTTGACCATCGCTTAAACTTACTGTATTCCCCCATTTCCATTGTATCCACAAGAAAATATGTAAGAAGCAAACGTTTATCTCAATTAACATCAAGTAGATAGAGAAAGGAATGTGAATGTAACGCATCAGATAATTGTTTCATTTATACAGACCCCAACTGCGATAGACATATCGGGGGCTTTAACTTGAGAACTGTAGGTTGTTTTTCAGTATTTTACTTTCACACACTCACTCACTCACTTACCTCATATTCATACTTCAGATTCTGTGAGGGACAGAGAGTGATTCTGGTAAAAAAAAAAATTCCCAACACATCGGGGAATCTACTCGAGACCTTTGGGTCAATAGGCTAGTACACCGACCATTTGACCACAAACACAATATTTAGGTCTAGCTGCGCATTTGAATTATGAATACCAATTTTTACCTTTTGAAAATTAACATAAACGTTATTAATTTATCTATTACATTTAGGATGCGATAGATTCCTTCTATCTAGGAACTTAGATGACTTCTTGACCACGTTTTGTATTGCAATGCTTGCTAACAGCTAAGAGTTAAATATTCTTTGTTTTTTGTTTTTTTGGAACTGGATTCCCGGGTAGCAAACTTGATAAGCCTATCACAGGTAATTGAAGTGCGTCCGAGGTAAATTGGTAAAAGTGTGTAGGAAAAGATAAGAATTAGACCACAGTAATCGCCATGTATGTCTTCGCTGGCGTTTTGTCCATGTATAAGAATTGTATTAAAATGAATAATAAATAATGTTTACCTATGGAAACATCATCCCACTTAGTTAAAATATCGGTTTTGTAATACATACGACATACTTAATTAGTAGTTAAAATATAGAACTAAAGAACAAAAACTACACATTTTCAAAACACAGTCTCATTGTCAATTAATTAAAAATAATGGCTAATTATATTTTGTCTACATAGTGCATAGATAGAGAAGGTATTCCATTCCACCCAAAATTTCGATACCGAGATTTCGCCGGAAATTCAGAAATAGTATTTTTAGAAAAAGGTGTGTCTGTAAACAACATAACTGAAAAACGAAAAATCCGTAAAATACCAAATTTGGTATTTAAATTTAGTATCTTACACGCATGCGATACGAAGATTTTTAGAAAAAACCCCCATCCCAAACTACACTTTACATGGAACCTTTTTCGAAACCTTCGATTTCTAAAAAAGTGGCTGTAATTATTTTGATTAAAATATGCTGATTTTTATTTAAATTTATATGAATTTTCCGGGAATAGCAACTGAACACCTATACATTCTGGATGGTTTGCGCAACTCGAAAACCGTAACAGATGGACAAAAGCTTACTACATAAAAATGCAGAGCTCGTTAAAACACACAACAATTTGCCACATACTTTTTTGTGGAGTTAACCATTTCCGAGATGTTCCTTTTTATTGGTTTCAATTTTAAAATACTTAAAATGTTCTCAAACGGGAATTTGCCACTCCTTTTACTTTTGTTTTACTCCTGGCAATGCAAAGAGAACCGAAGTTCAGGCACAGAGCAACGAGCCTTTAAAACATTTGACTTTCGTTTTATCCTAGTGTATTCCCTTTTTGTCCGTCTACTTAAAAGGAACTAGGTAATAAGACCATTTCTTCTAATGTTTACCTTGATTAGCATGAATTATATAGCAGAATAAACGTTTGTAAGTATAGTTTGCTACAGAATTGGTAGAGAGAGTCAGGTGATTGGAACAATCAGATTTTTAAGATTCATTTTAGTTTCATAGTAATCTTAATTTTTAAAGGAAAATTGTTTTCTAGTTAAGTAAATTTAAGAAACAGATGAAGCGAAATGCAGCAGTATACCATTTGATACATATTTAAGGTTCGTATAATTTATATGAAAGTATTTGTATTATTTGATTCAGTTGAAACGGTCAAATGCCCTAACCATGGCCTTCACGAAATGAGGTGAGAAACTAACCATCAGAAAGCTTCAATAAAGATAATCTGGTTTGATAAAGCCATCACAGATGAGATGCTGACCGATGTAAGATGTAGAAGGCCTGTGTTTCCGGGTATAGACACGGAAATGCTCCTTCTGTGGACAAGCGGGGTCCGTGCAGCAATGCGGACACACGCTGTATGAAATATTCACGAGAGTACGCGCAGGCGTGCCTCTGAAGGGTGACGTCATCTCTCTGAGGCTTAGTAATGGTGTGTACCGAAAGGATTACGATGTATTATACTCTTGCGTTATCGCCATCTATGGCTCAAAAATAAACTTAGCCAAATTAAATGGATTATTTCTGCACTTGTTGCGTTGGTTCTTTTAAGATCTGCTCTTTTCTTTGTTTAAAGGAATGCAACCGTCCAAAATACTTTTAAAAATCTTTACATTCTTTCTTTAACGTCTCAAGTCATTTGTAACAATTCCTAACCATCAGGTTTAGAAAAAGGCTGAAAAAGGTATATACAGTAGAGCTCCAATATTTCGAGGTTTCATGTACTAGAGCTGGTCTTAAGACAATTAAAATTTTACACAAAACTACAGTAAAATTCCGTTTGCTTGTTTGTTTTTTTACGTTATCCGCATGTAGGTTTTGCTCAGTTCCGAATGTGTTACATTTTGAACTTTCTTTCAATTCTCCATGTAAAATACAGGTAAAACAGTCCCACTTAGAGGGACTATTACAGATTGGCAGGTGTCGTTTAGTTTGGAGTGCGCTTGCTCTTTCTTTGTCAACCCTTCACTAATTGGGACCACGTGTCAATCAATTGCACAGTGTATACCATCCTTTCACAAAAAAAAAAAAAAAAAAAAAAAAAAAAAAAAAAAAAAAAAAAAAAAAACTGTATTGGTACAGTAATCCCTTCTCAGCGACAGCGGTCATTAAAATATGCTTAAGTAACAATACACGTTTTACATACAGTAGGTAATGTTGTAGATGGTATGTACCTCTATACAGAGTACTAGAGGCCACCATATAACACAGATGTCTACCATATTCTTTTTTATTTATTTTAGCCATTATTGTGCTCATTAAAATTCATTAACGAATTGTCCATTGATTTAGCGATATTTCCGTATAATTCGAGGTAGCCTCAGCCCCAATTAGCTCGAATTACCGAGGTATGTGAGATATGTATATGGAAATTCGTGAAAATATCGTAGTAATTTTTGATGTCATATCTTTTTACGTTCTCTATACGTACTATGTACATAGTGTATAGAGAAGGTATGGCACTCCATCCAAAAAATCGATACCGAGATTTCACCGGAAATATATGTTTTAGGGTCCCCTGTCTACAGGATAATTGGTGTCTCATTTATTATCATTAACCATGAAACGCAAAAGGTACAAAATGTTCCTTTTTTCACACTACTCGCATTTGACAGGATTATACTCTGTAGCAGAAGTCGTTTATTACCTGTGTTTGAAACTTTCAGCTAAAACATTCTTCAAAACAAAAGTTTTAAAATGAAATGTCCCAAAAGCTCAGGAAAACCCTCTCAGTTTAATGGACGGTTCTGCAGATCATGAAATAGAATAATAACATGGTCTACACTTCCGTTTATGTCCCCCCTTTCCAAATAAGCTCTGATTCCTTTAGAGTCAACATCTTCAAAACGAATATTTTTTATGATATTTTTTCCGTTTTATCGTAAAATAAAGACTTTCACAGAAAATGTGCCACAAAAATATAGCCATGAATCAGCAACATGTGTGATAAACAGTGCATATATTGTTTTGCTGTTACAATTCGCGTTTATCGTTCCAAAAAAAAAAAAGCGGCACAAAAACACAGAATGGCGAATCTGGAACGAGCGGTCGGCCCATAACCAGGCATGAGAATGAGGAAGTGGAAGTGGATGACATGAAATGAATGGTAGGGAAGGTGATGATGGAGCAACTGGTGGAATGAGTGGCGGGAGAACAAGGAGGACCCGGAGAAAACCAGCCCAGACGCCGCTTCGTCCACTACAAATCCCTCATGCGGGTGCTTGGGTTCGAACCCGGGCCGCCTAGGTGGGAGGCAAGCGGTCTAACCAGGCGCCGCCATTTATATATGCAAGATTTAATCCAAAGTTGTCAAAAATGTTAAATATATAAATTTTAAGCATTTAACGTAAGGAAACATCAATCTGTCATGGAAGAAAACGCTAAGAACATATTTGGTATAAAATTCGTAAATTAAAATTTAGTAAAAATGTAAATTAGTATCAATAAAAAACTTACGAGAAGAGGGACATAATATTTTGCTCTAGGCACTTCAGATGTAATGTGTAATTTATAGCGAGCCGCGAGGAGAAACACGTAAAAATTGTCATTAACGCTGGGTGGAAATAAATCTGCGTCACTCACGAACGGTAAAACAATTATGACTTGCGGTTTAGCGAGGCCATGACCAAAGTGTTCAAAAGGCATTCTTATTGCGACACCGTGTCTCCGCTTCGGAAATGCAGTCAGTCCCTGCCTTTCTTCTCCTCGGCCATGAAATAAATCTCATTCTTCATTTGTGACGTCACTGGGTTAGACAACTGAAGGTCTGCGCATTGTTAGATGATTAGCAAGCTGCGGTATAGATCTAATGCACTGGTTTACCAAAATTACGTGGTTCATCCTCCCTGAAATAAAGTTAAAAAAAAAAATTGACACCTAAAGTTACTTTACTTTCTTAATAAATTCTTCTTAAAAAAATCTGATGTGTTACACTCGCTTGACTTTCTCTAGCTGTTCTATCAACTTCTTACAACAAATTATTCTTCTTTCTACACAACGTCAATTGAGATAAACATTAGCAGAATGTACCTATTTACTTAGTTCCTTAATAAGTAGAAGGCAATAAAGGAATACACTAGGCAGAAGTGATTGTCAATATTTTAAAAGCCGTTGTTATGCGATTGTCATTGAAAATTGTTTCTTTGCTTGACCAGGAGTAGGGGAGAGAGGAAAGAAAAAAAAAAAAAAAAAAAAAAAAAAAGGTCACTTCCTTCTGACAACGGTATAAGTACTTTACAATTGAAACCAATAACAAGGAAAAATGTAAAGGACATAGATTGTGTGTTTTGACGAGCTCTACATTATTTGTGCAGTAGGTTCTATCTCTTACAATTTAGCAGTTAAGCAAAATTCGGCAACATTCATCCAGAATAAACAAGTCTTCAGAGCTATATAAAATGTATTTGAGATGTAAAGATCTTTAACATGCGATATTTTATTAAAGTCATTTTTGAGAAAATCAACATTTTCGAAAATGTTTCTATTAAACCCTATTAAAGGGTAATTTGTGCTGGAGGGTGGGGTTTACGGAAAATCTTCGTGTCGCATCCTAGGAAGATACTAAACCTAAATACTAAGTTTGGTGTTTAACGATCTTTTCGTTTTTGAGCTATGCTGCTCACAGAGAGACACACATACACACGCGCGCGCGCGCGTTTTTCGGACTCAGTGGACTCCTGAACATATATTTCCGGTGAACGTTGGGTATCGAAATTTTAGGTGGAATACAATATCTTCTCTATCCTCTATGTATGGGGCTAGAGAAAGTAAAAATATTCTTCTTCTATCTACTTTAGGTTAATCGAGATAAACAGTGGCAGGTATGATTTTATTGCAAATTTCCTTGTAGACACAATGTGATTAAAATATATTATATTATATTATGCTTAAGCAATAGTGAAATATTTTAAAAGCCACTATGGGATGGTTCCGAAATGTCATTCTCTTTGCTTGACCAGGAGAAAGAAAGTGAATAACAACTTCCCGTTTAAGAAAAGTTTAAGTATCTTACAATTTAAATCAATTACAAGGAATATCTCAAAAAAGGACACCTTCTTATACAAAGTATTATTGTATATGTCAACTTGTGTGCTTTAACGAGAACTACATATTTTGCGAAGTAAGTTTTTGTCTATCTCTTATTTTCCAGGTATGCAAAGTCATATAGAATGAAGGAGGGTTTCAGAGGCTATTCCCAAAACATTCAAGATACACATTTGATTTGTGATAAACTTATCTAAAATATTTGATGTTTTAATCAAAATCGTTTTACCAATTTTGAGAACATCAAAATGTTCAAAAGGGTAGTTTGGGATAGGGTGATTTTCTTGAAACTCTCCTTGTTACATCCTACGGAGATACTAAATACAAATACCAAGTTTACTATTTAACGAACTTTTTGTTTTTGAGTTATGAACATACACACACAGTGACATTTTTCTAAAAATGTTGTTTTCAGGTGATCTCAAAACATATCTCTGATGAAATTTCGAAATCAAACTAATTGGTGGAATACAATACCTTCTAAGACTGTCTCTGCGGTCAAGTGGTCGGCTTTCTGGCCTCTCATTCAGAGGTCATGGACTCGATTCCTGGTCGCGGCAAGGAAATGTTCTTTAACCAGAATCATTCCCTATCCCCCACAGTGGCTGGAAGTATGAATGCGGGAGTGAATATATGTATGTTTAATAGTAGAAAACTGAAAGCCAAAGTTAAGGAACCCTACAGTTCGAGCAAAATACCGGCAGGTCAAAGCCTCCGAAATGACCATAGAAGTTAAAGGGGGCTATGCTAAATGAAACAAGAAGAAGAAAAAACTTCTCTACTGTTATGTACATAGTGTGTGGTAGAGGAAGTAAAACTTTGACTACCATGATTTTGTGTTTCATTTTTGTATATCTACAAACTAGGCTTAACAATAGCTTGTTTCTTAATGTTAATGAGAATAAATGTTTACAGATTTGATTGATTGCATTTTGTTATAAACACAAAAGGCTGAGCGGGGTAGCTCCGGCGGCTTCGTCTGTGGTCCGCATTCTGGAGGTCGTGTGTTTGATCCCCCTCGACCACCCATTCTCACGTAGTAATTTCGTGTTTCCTTTTTGTCGCCAGGTGAATGCGGGTGATTTTTCTAATACCACAAATTTTCCGTTCCTCATTCCCACCGTTTCTGTTCATATCACCACATTTAATTAATATTGCAAACTATTTCATATATTAAAAGTAGCGAAATAATATTTTCCACGTAAAAGGTATTTTTGGATTAGAGGATTTTCTTTGAAATCGTTATTTTGTATCCTTGGAAAAGAAATGCTTAATATCAAATTTTGTATTTAACGTTTTTTTTTTTTTCTTTTAGTAATGCTGTACAACATACACACACGGAACTTTATCTAAAAATGCTTTGTGGGAGCTCCAGAAAGTCTCAACACATTGTATTTATACTGAAATCTCGATATCGCATTTCTTAGTGAAATACAAAATTAAATAAAGAAAATAAAGCACAGTGTACTTTTATATGTATTCCAAATATACATTATTAGATTTGTTACGCTTTAAGCTTGAATAGACTTCTGTGAAACCTGGTGGCCAAGAAAAGTCAGTGGTGATAAAAACGGTAAACTGACTACTTACGTCGTAATACCTGTGCTACTGTGTGATTACCAATCTAGATTTTCTTTCATAAAAATAAGTTAAAATGGTAGTTTAAAATAGCGTGTGGAAATTACCTCATCGATGTGGAACCGTCCCATTCGCCAAAGAGGTTAAGAAACAGGCACTTACCTGAAAAATAAAATAAAAATTATCAGTATAGGTATATAATAAAAATACCTAAATAATAATGTACCACAATGTATATATGTGCTCTCAGTTTAAAGCCACGAGATTTAGCAAAGAGCACATATTTTAATGTTCAAAAAAGACATTATAAGGTCTGCACATTTCTAATAATATAACTATTTGCATAGGTCAATATGTAAACAGGTTAATATATGCGATTAAGACAAGTAAACAAATTTGTTGCACCTTTTTGTGAGATTACCACATTTTGCCACTTTGCCCCTCTCTATTCAATCCTTCAGCACCTTCCGCTCTCCAATTTTATCTGTGTTTTTAAAGATTAGACAGAATTTCTTTCTCTGAAAGATTTAAAAATGTTATCGAAGTCAACAATAGTCAGCAAATATTAAAATATAAACTGATTTATATCCCAGCAATAGTGACCAACCTGGTACTGTGAAATCAAATTAAAATTTAAATAATGGTGCTGCAACAGTACCAGTCTGGACCAGAATGCATTTTCCCTAACAAAATCATGACGTAATCATGCACTTTCAGAAGAATTCAAGATGCAGGTTATCGAAACTGATGTTATCTTTCTTCTATGTGTCGTCTGCATAGTAAATATTGAAAGAAAAGATGAGCATCAAAGAAATAAACTTAACTCATCTAGTACAGCATACATGTGAAAGCTTTGAAATTCCTAAGTCGAAATACGGGCGTCGCAGTGAACTCGAATGCGTGTGGCTATGGTTAAGTTGGGAACGGAGCTATGGAGGAGAATTATTTTGATGTCCTCCCTCCTCCAGCTTGAAGACCTCTGCGCTTGAAGTCGATTCTGTGTGGTCGTGCTTGTGAAGTCAATTTCTTTTTGCATTGAAGAGGGAACGGTTTTAGTTGGCGGTGATACAATTTCAGAAAGTGTAAAATGTAAATTTCTTGAGAGTTTTTCATATTCGACATGTTCTCATCGTGAGAGATTTAATAATGAATCCAATTATTGCAATTATAATTCTTGTTGGTGCTACAACTAATTTCTGTGAACCCGGATCAGTAAATGATGCTCCAAAAACGGTAGTACTAAATTTTAACACAGGCTAAAATGGACGAAATTGTAGATTAATGCTAAGGAGGCCCACTAAATGAATGCCGAAATTAGTGTATGAAGCAACTGCTTCTGCGCACTCAGCACATAGAGCCTCATTTAGGATATAAAATTGCGTCCTTTTAAAGGTGCAGTTGTCCCGAAAAGAAAATGATGAACTAAATTAAGAAATCACAAATTACATATACATAATAACAAAGAAACACGGCTCTAGTACCAAAAGAAAATAAACCTCATATGCTTAAATTTGAATTAGTGGTTGCTCCAGTTCGTTTAGCGTTACCCAGGGTGCACCACGAGGAGGTGAATTGGTTCGCACCTCAAAAGATTCCACATTTATCAGCTTCGTCATTATTTTATGTAATTTACTCACAATGGATCCGCATTTAGATCCTTAATTATTTGACACTCTAAACCTATATCATACAGCAATATATATATATTATTTTCGTCTTCAAAATAAGCAGTAGTTTTCCTTTTAGATCTTATTTCCATGTATTTCCAGGTTTGGTTCTATAAGAAATCGACTTCACGTATTCCATTCTTGAAATGTTTCCAGCTTTGAAATTCTCTATTTGCTGCATCCTGAGTTGCAAGTGTGGATAAGACCTTTACTGTTTTTATTTGTTGATGAATTAATTGCAATTTTAGTATCCAACTGAATTTGCTTAGTACTTCAAAAAATCTATACTGATCTGGGCTACAGGAATAAAACTGATTGTTGTATTTGTTGTGGTGGAAACTTTCGCAAACGTTAGTAGTTCTCTGTCTATAGCAACTTAGTTCTGCCCACATGGAAGGAGGATAGAGTGCATTTTCGTGGATGTAAGTTTCCACTAAATAGTCGCAAAACGTGTAGTTTTTTCGAGACAGGCATCACTGCCATGAAGTCTTCAGCAGAACAGTCGCCAACCATAACTTTGGCAACTTTTAACATTGCACATCCATCGCGCTACCCCACTTTTTAAACATTTCTGGAATCCGACAGAATAACCGTTCCAAGTAGACTTTTCCTTACTGTTCTACTTGCCGTAATTTCAGTCTCGTCGGTAAACATGTCGACTGTGAGTTTATTTGCCGTACACTGAAAGAAATCAAGGACAAATTTAGACATACCCATCCCACCCCACCTGCTCGTTAATTATCTGCTAAGCTTACCTGGTACGGGAGGTTTCGGTCCTGCGCCCAAGTAAAGTTATCTCAATTTCAGTTCAGTCCATCTTCTTTTCAAATAGTAATAATTAGCGCGATCCGTTGCCAACTGTAATGAGTAAATGAATGAGTGAACGAGCTAGCGCATTCATCTCACTGCGGAATCACCTTTGAAGACACCCGTTATAAGCAAACCACTCTGATACAAGCCTTCGCTTCCGGATCTTAAAAGCAGCGGTCATTGGATGAGTTCAGTGCGGATCTTGCCATGGCATTAATCCAGTCATGAATTACAATCCTCAAGGCAAATAAACAATCCTGCATTCAAATCATTGCTTAAGAAGTAGGTACACGCAAAGGTCAATAATACTGGATGAGAGCACTCTGAGAACCAAATTACATACAAGAATCTTATGTGAACGTCTTCTAGAAAATACAGTTTTCGCATCCATAACGTTAAACATTATATTGCCCGAAACAATGACGTAATTAATGTTAATGTGATGTATTCAAAACAATTGTCACCTTAAATAAGCAGAGTTATTGCCTTCGGCGGAATTCAAAGCTTTTGGTTTTTCTTAGCTTTCATTGTTACAGTCTACTGAGTTATTCTGTATATTTGAAGCTATTCCTTACTCGAAGTAAATTTTGGAGGGTTAATTAATTATAAATATTGGTTTACTAGACGATTTTAATGGTTTTCAGGATATAATGTTTTAGCAAACAAGAGAGAAGTTTCGGCCGCGCCATGGCCCAGTAGTTAGACCATTCGTCTCTCACCTACACGGCCCGGGTTCGATCCCAAGCGACCGCATGTGAGATTTGAGGTGGACAACGCGGCGCAGGAGCTAGTTTTCTCCGGTTTTCCCCAACATAGCATTCCACCGATGCTCCATTATCGTCATGTGTCACTAGTGTCATCGCCTGCGGTGCCACAAGTAGTAAAAGCGGGCGTTAAACACTAAAAAAATAAAAGAGAGAGAGATAAATTCGGATGTTATGATCGATGTAATATCCACGTTTTATCATAAATGATTTCACATCTGAAAAAAATAAAATCTGATGCGTTCCATTTACATGACTTTCTCTACAAACTATTGTTACAAAAGATTATACCTTTGTTTGCATTGTGGTAATCAAGATAAACATTTGCATAAATAGTTGTATGTGTTTCTTATAAGTAGTAGGGAAATAAGATAATACATTAGGCTAAAGCGATAGTCAAATATTTTAAAAAGCTGGTTGCTATGTGAAATAATTGAATGTTGGTGCGATTTGATGAACAGGAGTAAAACAAAAGAGAGATGGAAGAAAGATGATCTCTCGTTTGAGAAAAGTTTATGTAGTTTAAAATTGAAACCAATAACAAGGAATATCTCGGAAATTATAACTCTACATAAAGTGTGTGTTCTAACGAGATCTACATTTTTTATGTAGTGAGTTTTGGTTTATCTCTTATGGTTTACTAGTTTGCAAAATTTCGCAAAATTCATTCCGAATAAAGATGTTTTCAGAGGCTATTCCCAGAAAATTCCTGATATAAATTTTATTTGTTACGTAAACATCTTTAATATACGATATTGTAATCAAAATCGTCGGAGCCATTTTTGAGAAAAAACATTTTCGAGACTTTTTTCATATCAAGGGCAATTGGGGGTGGGAGGATTTTCTTGAAAATTTTCGTGTCACATCCTTGGAGGATACTAAATTTAAACACCAAGTTTGGTATTTTACGGACTTTTCGTTTTTGAGCTATGCTGCCCATAGACACACACATACACACAAACACACACACACTGACGGACAGACACGCATGTGGAAATTTTCCTAAAAATGCTTTTTTTTTTTTATTCAGGGAGTCTTAAAACATATTTCCGATGAAATCTCGGTATTGAATTTTGGGTGCAATACAATATCTTACCTATACACTATGTACATAGTACGTGAAGAGAAAGTAAAAAGACAGGCTTGTGATGACACATGATTTTATGAAGCACGTATCATACTTTCGGTTTTCCAACTGAAAGGCATGTGCCTATCTATGCCAACCTCAACCAAGTTCTAGAGTATGCATTGCACGTGGACTACACCGTGTTCGGTAAACTATAATTTTCTTCAAAACATGATGGTCCTGAAATGGACTGCTTCCCACCTTCACTGGGCAATAACCATTAGCAAACAAAAGATGACTCTGTACCAGGGGCGACAGGCGACGTAATAAATTCTGTTTCTTGGAGACACTGCTTGCAAGTCGAGAATCGCGTCTTAGTTAAGGGACCAGTAAGTGCAAGACTTGGCAACAGCAAGGGTTGGTTTCCAGCCGTACACACCCTAAGCCCAAACTTGAAAGACTTGGAAGAAGAGTGGGGCAGGGTCATCATGTTCTGCCTTTAATAAAATAAAATGCTTCATATGTGCCCTAGACTCAACAGACGCCATTAAGCAGACCCAACCAACACACAACAACCAAGTCACAGAGTCACAACTTTTTGCATTGCATGGCAACAAGTATTTAATGTTAGAACTAGCTGAAAATTCAATGTCACAGCCGGGATTTGAATACGGTTCTCCAGCTCTGCGTGCCATTGTTCTAACCACTGAACTACTGTGGCAATTGCTATACTAAGAATGCTGCGTTGCAGCAGAGGTAGAGAAAGTCATGTGAATGTAACGCATCAGAAATGGTTTAAACTTTCTCTAGCAAGGTATTGAATTCCATCCAAAAACTCTACACCAAAATTTTACCGGAAATAATGCTTTGAGGAATCCTTATTTTTGGATTCTGCTATGAAAAACGTATACTTTACTCATACAGGAACTTGTCAACTCCTATCCATATAAACAAAGGAACTTCATTGACATAGCAAATAGCTTTTGACTATCACTTTAACCTATGGTTGTTTCTTATTTCGCTTCTACTTACAAGGAAGCAAGTAATAAGACTATTTCTGCTAATTTTTTTCTGATTAGCATAAAGTAAATAGAAGTATAAGCTTTTTAAGAATAATTTGTTGCAGGGATATAGAGAAAGTCATGTGAATGGTACACATCAGATTTTTAAAATATTTGACTCGCTTTAGCCTAGTATATTCCCTTATTTCTCCCTCACTAATTATTAACTAGGTGATAAGACCATTTCTGGTAATGTTAATTTAAATAGCATTGTATGAGCAAAAGAATGCTATTTTGTAAGAATAGTTGGTTTACAGGAGAGATAGAGAAAGGCATGTGAATGTAACGCATCAGATTGTTTTATGCTGCTAGAGCTATTGAATTCGCAAAGTATGCTTACGGGCTGATTGACTTCCGATCACCATACTGCAAAAATTGCTTGCTTGACAAATCAGACATTCCGCCACTGTCTTGCAAGCAGTCACCTTGTCAAGGTGGGTCGCAGTCTCGGCTTTCAACTTCCTGCCGCCATACTAACCTGCTTCAAGCGAACTTCAGCACAAAGTGTTGTTATGTAAGTGTGTGGGGGTCTGCAAGGTCCCATTATGCTCACATGTCTTCTTTAATTGATGGGTGAAAATTAAAGGTCCGTGTGAGATTTGTTCACTCATAAAAACACAGGATTTTTACTTTCTCTTTTACTCCCTTATGGCAGGCAGAAGAAGGACTGCTTTCAAACATTTTATATCCTGATTTCACCGAAAATATACCATACCTAGTGTATTTCAAGGCAGTCGTATCCTTAGCGCGGTGGTAGAACGGCTGCTTACCAAGCGGGAGGTCTGCGGTACCAGCGTGGGGATTTTCTCCTGTGGGGAGACCTGGTTCGGGGTGCACTCAGCCTCGTGAGGTTCCTAGAGGGTCAATTAAAGAGCTACTTGAGGAAAAAGTAGCAGCTCCAGGTTGCGTAGACCATATTAGCAAGCCGGGAGGGTCTAATCACATCCTACTCTCCAGTGCTGCACCCTATCCATGACGCCTGTAATGGATGGGGGACGCAGCAAACGGGTGGTAAGCCTTAGACCGACTTCGGGCTGTTTTGTCTTTCAAGAATCAATTCTAACCTTGAAGTATTATACATATTAAATGTTTAAGGGGACTAGGTAATTTCTGACTGCTGTTTGAATGCCCCTTTGATTTTAAATTTATCAAAAACTATTTAGCACAGCAAAATGAAACCTTGACACTGAATAAAGCAACCTTTATTAAAAATTGCCCACGTAAAATTACTGATTTAGTGCTAAAGCTTAAAACCACCCATCTATCTCAAATAGTACATATAAATTGTTTTACTGCATGCATGTACAATGTACAGAGTAGTAAGAGAATATTGTGTTCCACACAAAATTCGATACGCAGATTTCACGGAAAATAATTGTTGTCAGGAACCCTGTATGCAAACAAAGCATTTTTAGGAAAAGATACGCGGTGTGTGTGTGTGTGTGTGTAGATTAATACAAACTTGATATTTAAGTTCAGCATATTCCAAGGATACGAAGATTGTCAAGAAATCTCCCCACCCTAAACTACATGGAATAATTTTCGAAAATTTTTATTTTTTTTGAAAAGGCTCCAAAGATTTTGATTAAAATACTGTATATTTACGATATTTACATAAAAAATAAAACGTATATCTTGAATTTTCTCGGAAAAGCTCTGAAGTCCTCTTCATTCTGAATGACTTTTGCATAGCTGGTAAACCGTAAGAGATAGACAAAAACTTGCTACACAAACATGTAGATTTCGTTAAAAAACAATTTTATATATATTATTGTTGTTTTTTCATAGCAACAAGATTTTAAATGATTTGACTGTCGCATTTACCTAATGTATTCCCCTATTTCCGTTCTACTTGCAAGGTAGTATGTAATAATACCATTTCTGTTAATTTTTATCTTGATTAGAATGAAATAGAATAAAAAGCTTTTGTAAGAATAGTGCTTAGAGAAAGCCACACGATCAGTTTGCTCATTATCTTTTACATTTAAACTCTGTAAAATGAGTATTTATTATGAAACAGCTATAATTTATTTTGGGTCGCTTGCGATACTTTTTCCAAAGTTTGGAGAAAGTAAAAGTCAATCAGAGAGAGTTAAAAGGTTGTGAGAAAAGCAAATGAAGGCATCATGAACTGGACCTGTTTCAACTCTAGTGTTACATATCCCTATCTCGAGAAAGTTTCCTTCATTTTGTAATTATTCCACGTATTTTGTGGTCTTCTCTCTTCCGGGTAGTTTCACTGCACATTCGCTTTATTTAATGGTGTGTCCACATTTCGCCCTTAGTGACATCATAATCTCTTTTTATGTTTTACACATGATTACAAATTTTATTTTCTCCCTCTATGTACCTTGTACATAAAAGGTAGAGAAGGTATTGTGTTACCTAAAATTGGATACCGAGGTTTCACCGGAAATACATATTTAGAGGTCCCCGTTTAACACATTTGTAGTGTTCCATTGAATGACTTTTTCTACATCTCTGTAACAAATTATTGTTAATAATCTTATTCTATCTATTTCATGCTAATCGAGATAAACATTAGCAGAAATGGTCATATTACGTAGTTCCTTATAAGTAGAAGGTAAATAAGAGAATATATTAGTCTAAACCAACAGTCAAATGTTTTAATATGTGGTTGCTATAGGATTGAAATCCGATCTTTGCCTGGCCAGGAGTTGACAAGTTCCCGTATGAAAAAAAGTTTTAAGTATTTTAAAAGTGAAACCAATAACAAGAAATATCTTGAAAATGGTAAACTCCAAGAAAAAAATCTGATGTGTTACACTCACATGACTTTATATCTCTGCAACAAATTATTCTATTTACTTCATCTAATCGAGAAACAATTAGCAGAAACAGTCTTATTACTTGCTTCCTTGTAAGTAGAAGTGAAATAAGGGATTATCATAGGTTAAAGTGATAGTCAAAAGCTGGTTGCTATGTGACTGAAGTTCCTTTGTTTATATGGACAGGAGTTGACAAATTTCTGTATGAGAAAAGTATGTTTTTCAAAGCTGAAACCAAAAACAAGGAATGCCTGAAAAAACGATCAAGTCCACGAAAAAAATATTTATAACATAAATTGTGTGTTTTAACGTGCTCTATATCTTTTGTGTTTTAAGTTTCCATCCATCTCTTACGGTTTAGCAGTTATGCAAAATTCCGTAAAATTCATCCAGAATAAAGTAGTCTTCAGAGGCTATTCCCAGAAAATTCAAGCTATACAATTTAATTGCCGCGTAAATATCTTTAATATACGATATTTTAATCAAAATCGTTAGAGCCATTTTTAAGAAAATCAAAATTTTCGAATTTTTTTCCATTGTTTGGGGTGAAGGGATTTGTCGCATTCTTGGACGATACCAAACTTTAAATACAAAGTTTGGCATTTAACGTCTTTTCGTTTTTGGGCTATGCTGCTCACAGATAGACACACACATAAACACACACACACACATAGACTTACAGACATACACGCGGACATTTTTCTAAAAATGCTTTTTTTTGGATTCAGGGGGTTCAAAACATATATTTCCAGTGAAATCTCGGTATCGAATGTTTGGGTGCAATACAAAACCTTCTCCATACACTATGTACATAGTACGTTTAGAGAAAATAATAATAATGGCACATACTTATCCAATAATGCTACTCATGAATATTATACCAGAAATAGTCAACAGTTAAGGATTAACTTATCCAGAAAAGTAACAACTAAAAACTGTTTTAATGACTTTGGTGTAAAATCGTATAACGTACTGCCACAGCATATTAAAAACTTTTACATTAACAACTTTAAAATAGTAGTTAAACACTTTTATTAGATCTATGTCTATATGAAGTTAATTAATATTTTAAAGCACTAAGTATTAGTACTTCCTGACTGAGTATTGTTGTTTCAAATTGTATTACTTTCTTTATTATGTAACTGACAATGTATATGCAATGTACATGCTCTCAGACAATAAATTGATTGATTGATTGATTTATTACACTTTATAGCTTCGAAACATAGCAGTGGATAATGTGCTCTATCCCTTGACGCTATAATTATTGGGTGTTTTTGAAGTGAAAAATATCCCTCCCCGAATATATGAGTGCGAGAATCATGAAAATGAGGTAAGATTTAAACGATATGGGTTTTGAGGGGCCATGGCCATCCTCAGTGCGCACCCTAAATATGGTGCAGCACTGTAAAAGGAAAGTTGTGACGTCATATGTTATGGGCGTACAGTGCTTCAAGTGCCCACGCGTAAGCGTGCTTGGTATTCCAAATACAGTTGCACTCCTCGTCTTTATATGCAGGGGCCATCTACACCCTTGGGAAGGCCTCTTGGACATGCTGTGCTTGTACGTGCGACACTCAGAAATATTAACTTCTCTTGAAAAAAAAAAATCTGATGTGCTCCATTCACATGGCTTTCTCTACCCCTCTGTAACAAATTATTGTTGTTAATAAGCTTATTCTTCCATCTACTCATGCTAATCGAGATAAACATTAGCAGAAATTGTTTAATTACTTAGTTCTTTATAGGTAGAAGGGAAACAAGGGGATCCACTAGGCTGAAGTGACAGTCAAATGTTTTAAAGTGCGGTTGCTATGGTATAGAAATCCGATTCGGATGTTGACAAGTTCCCATATGAGAAAAGTATGAAGTATTTTAAAACTGAAATCAATAACAAGGGATATCTTAAAAATGGTGAACTCCAAGAAAAAAATTCATATAATATCAATTGTGTGTTTTAACAAGCTCTACATTTTTTGTGTATTAAGTTTTTGCCCATATCTTACGGTTTACCAATTATGCAAAATTCATTCAGAATAAAGAAAAAATATCGATTGAATGAAATGGAGATGAAATATGGGACAGGATGTTCGAGGGAAAGAAGAAACCTCCTCAAAATTCGCCTAATTATCCAAGAAACCCCCCCCCCGCAAAAGCCCATGGGTCACAGAGATCTGCCGCCAGGAATCGATCCCACAACCTCTCGAGTGCCGGGCCCAGACGTAAGTCTGAGCCCCTTGCACGGTAATGTAGTGATATGAACGATATATAACCCCCACCCCTCATAGCCTCCAAAATAAATCAACTTCAAACTATTTTAAGCGTATGCATTTTACTCTTTTGGTTAGAACTCATTAAAATATGCCTTATTTACCTTAAAATGCCAAGAACAGCCTCTAATATCCATTTTCGACGTAATGTATTTGAATTTTGATGACATGAATTTTAAAATCCTACCTCTAACCCTCAGTTTTCAAATCTTTGGAAATATTATATCTATAGAGTATGATCATTTGGTATAATATGGTTTTTAATGGTGATAGAATTATCAAAATCTGCAGTGTAGTTTTTAAGGTTACCTACAACACATACACCAATGCACACACTCACGCAAAAATGTTCTCTCTATAACATATTAGTTTAGATAAATACTGTAAAACGTATCTTTATTGCTCAAAAATGATTGCAAACAATGTCCTTATTTCCAATGCTTTCGCAACAATTCTACAGAACCATTTTTTCTCGTCGCTTCGACATAACGCAATGCTTAACTTGTCGCTTCGACGTAACTGCTGCCCGCTGTGAACTCACAGTCGAAACTGACTCGCCTAGCTTGCAGCTCTTCCTTTAATAATGGTCGATGTCGTCAACGAACACTCTCCCACGTGGCCATTGCGCCCAGATATCGCATTCCAAGGCTTTCAGGTAGTGTCGCCGCTGTTCACGTGTTAACTTTTCGAACAGCTGCGACAATGACAGTGGAACTTGACCTCGCAGGTGTAGCAATTGCTATACGATTGAAAGCAAGTCATTCACACATGTACAGCTATTACGGGCCGGCAAGGCGCAATCACAATATTTCTAACTTATTACATTTAAAATAAAATCCTTATTTCAGCTGCCAGATACAGCATAAGGAATGAACAACCGAATATGTTACAGAGAAATCTAGGATTAGGATCATTCAGGACGGAGTAACCAGTCACTAAACCAGAGCACCGCAGTAGGCTCTTAGGGCCCTTTGCAACTTGCATAAACCCAGGGAGGGTAGGGTGAGGTGAGAGGCCCAGGGAGACCAAATTCGGATGACGACGGGGGCAAGTATGGACATGTTCCTAACAGTTCCAGATTGAACGCCTCCGATGCCGCCCCCACCCAACCCACAAGTCCCGAAGGGTTCCTAGCACGGAAGCACCCGAAGACGGATTTTGATAGAGTGGTCCTATGACACCAGGAAGAAACCTCTACAGTACGCAAGCCACCATCCAAACGTAATCCCCTAAACACCGTGCCGGTCCCCATGGCCATGCTCGCTTTGGTGCTTCGTGGGCAGGGGATCGTGGGTTCGAGTCCCGCCTTGGGCATGGGAGTTATGTTTGTGTAAAGGAACAGTAAAACAAGTAATCATACAGTAACTTTTGGGGGGGATGTAAACAGGGGATACAACGCCGGTGTCCTGACCAGACTCCGGTACTGTTTTATTTATAAAAAACAAAAAAAAACACTGTCGTCTGATCCTTCAACCTTGAAAAAGACGACAAGAAAGTGATGGGAACAAAAAATGAGGGACAGGAAATTCGGAGGACGTAATGAGCCTTCCCAGCATTTGTCTGGCGACCCGGGTGGAGACCTAAAACTATAAGCCTGGAAGGCTGCCACCGGAAACGAACCCACGATCTTCGAATGAGAGCCACAACGTCACCTCGCTCGTTTTTTGGAATACTAACAATGCTACCAACAGTGAGAATTAGAAATAAGTTAACCTTAAAATTAAGATAACTAAAATCGCAGTAAATAAAAAGTATCTTATCTGTTCTATTCACATGACTTTCTCTACCTGCTCTGCTAAAAAACTTCTTACAGAAGATTATTCTTCTATCTACGTCATGCTAATCGAGATAAACATAGCAGAATTGTCTTATTACTTGCTTCCTTCTAAGTAGAAGAGAAATAAGAGAATACACTAGGCTAAAGCGATAGCCAAATCTTTTAAAAGCTGTCGCTATGGCATTGTCATTGAAATTCGCTTCTTTGTAGAGTAAGTAGTAAAACAAAGAAACTCGGACTAGTTCCTGTTTAAGAAGGAAATAGTATTTTAAAATTGAAACCAATGCCAAGGAATATCTCGGAAACGGTTATTTCCACAACAATAATGACGAGATCTATATTTTTTTACAGTAAGCCTCTGTCTATCTCTTATGGTTTACCAGTTATGCAAAAGTAATTCAGAATGAAGAGAACTTCAGGTGCTATTCCCAGACAAACCAGGATATACATGTTATTTGCCATGTAAATATATCTCATATATGGTATTTTAATCAAAATCGTTAGGCACTTTTGATAAAATCAAAATATGTAAAATATAGTTTTGGGTGGAGTTATATTCTTGAATTTCTTCGTATCGTATCCTTGATAATAAACTTAAATACAAGTTTAGTATTTAAGAGACTTTTCATTTTTACTTTCTCTATACGCATGTACATAGTGTATAGAGAAGGTATTACACTCCACTAAAAATTCGATACCGAGATTTCACCGTAAATTTTAGGATCCCCTGTATATAAAAAAAAAAGTATTTTCAGAAAAAGGTCCGTGTGTGGGTCTGTGAACACGATAACTCAAAAACGAAAAGTCGGTAAAATACCAAACTTGGTATTTAAGTATAGTATCTTCCAGGAATGCAACACGAAGATTTTGAGAAAAATCCCCCCACCCCAAACTACCCTTTACATGAACCTTTTTTCGAAAATTTTGATTTTCCAAAAAATGGCTCTGACGATTTTTATTAAAATATCGTATATTAAAGATATTTACCTGAAAAATAAAATGCATATTTTGAATTTTCTGGGAATAGCCTCTGAAGACTACTTTATTCTGGGTCAATTTTACGGAATTTTTGCATAACTGCTAAACCGTAAGAGATGGACAAACACTTACCACACAACAAATGTAGAGCACTTTAAAACACACAATTTATTTTATATACAAATTTTTTCATGGAGGTGATTGCTTTTGAGATATTCCTTGTTTTTTGGTTTCAGCTATAAAAATATACTTTTCTCATACAGGACTTTGTGAACTCGTGTCCATACAAACAAAGGAACTTCAGTCACATAACAACCAGCTTTTGACCAACTTATAGTACTCCCTTATTTCGCTTCTACTTACAAGGAAGCAAGTAATGAGACTATTTCTGCTAATGTTTTTCACTTAGCATGAAGTAAATAGAAGCATAAACTTTTTAACAAAAATTTAAGCAGAGATATAGAGTAAGTCATGTGAATGGATTACATCAGCTTTTTCACAGATATCCGCACATACACACAGATAGCATTCTAAAAGCATTTTTTTTTTTTTGGACTCAGAGTTCTCAAAATATGCATTTCCGGTGAACTTGGGGTATCGAATTTTTGGGTGGAATACAATACCTTCTTTGTCTACTATGTGCAATATGCATATGCGTTAGAGGATGTAAAACGATTTTAATAATGCAGTTTGTTTGGAGTTATACGATATTTTAATATGCATTAATTATAAACAATTAATCAATTTATAGCGATGCTATTACGGTACAGTAAGCAGCCGACATTTTATCTGATAAAATCGCATTCTGACAAGCATACTATAAGATAAACGGCAGTGATTAGTCGCTATCTCAGGCTTTACTAAACGTTATCAACAAGTACCAAGTACCGGTGTATGAATGGACTAGTCAGGAAAAAATATCTGATACCTTATTGCACATAACTTTCTTTATTCTACAAAATACAATCTACAATTTCATTAGATAACGACTCAAAATATTCTCTGTGCAATTTAAGGATGGTCAGCTAATTCGGCCCAAGAATATGAAGACGTAGAATATCTTACAAGGAAATTGATTCAAGAATAAAAACAAATCAGACTTTAAAGTAAATATGAATAAATCTAAGTGGAAATTTTCGTCAAAATTTGTTTCTGCAAGATGAAATAAGTATAGTTAAACAAACAGGGAATATAAATACATGAGAATAAAGATTACACAAGATGTGAAACAAAAGAAGATAACTTGATCAAAGATAAACACAATTAAGTATGCTATATCTACTTTGTAAAGTATATTATGGGATAAACTCTAAAAAGAAAACAAATTAAAATTATAAAAACAATAGAAGTATTATATATAGCCTTGATTCTGACGTGTGGACTCTGAACTTCCAGTTAACAATAAATAATTGGAACAAAATTGCAGATCTGCTAGGATATGTAGAAGAAAAAAAACTGATATATTCCATTCACATGACTTTCTCTACATCTCTGCAACATATTTCTATTAAAAAGATTATGCTTCTCTTTCATTTCATGCTAATCGAGAAACAATTAGCAGAAATGGTTTTATTACTTGCTTCCATGTAAGTAGAAGGGAAATAAGGGAGTAGCATAGGCTAAAGTATTAGTCAAAAGCTGGTTGCTATGTGACTGAAGTTCCTTTGTTTGTATAGACAGGAGTTGACAAATTCCCGTATGAGAAATGTATAAGTATATTAAATCTGAAACCGTTAACCAAGAATATCTCAAAAACGATCTACTCCACGAAAAAATGTATATAACATAAATTTTGTGTTTTAATGAGGTCTACATTTTCTTTTAAGTTTTTGTTTATATGTTACGGTTTACTAGTTATGCAAAATTCCGTAAAATTCATCCAGGATAAAGAAGTCTTCAGAGGCTATTCCCAGAAAATTCAAGATATACGTTTTATTTGTTAGTTAAATATCTTTAATATATGATATTTTAATCAAATTTAATAGTCATTTTTAAGAGAATCAAAAATTTTTAAAATTTTTCCTTGTAAAGGGTAGTTGCGGGTGGGGGGATTTTCTTGAAAATCTTTCGTGTCGCATCCTTGAAAGTTTGGTATTTAACGGACTTTTAGTTTTTGAGCTATGCTGTCCACACACACACACACACACACACACACACACACACACACACACACACATGCGCGCGCGCGCACACACTCGGACATTTTTCCAAAAATGCTACATGTATTTCCCGTGAAATCTCGGTATCGAGTGCAGTACAATACCTTCTCTATAAATATGTACATAGTACGTGTAGAGAAAGTAAATTTTATAACTGAACTTATAAAGAAAATATGGGTATTGCATATTGGTAAAGTACATTATGAAACTGTTAAAGACATCGTATACGCGATTCGCACTAAATGTTTCCCGTAGAGCCATGGCATAACGAGAACCAGATTGGCTGGCATTTGGGATTGAACGGGACGTCGCTATTGAGGGCCATGGGTGTCACAATCTGAGCCATCTCGCTCTGTTTTGTTTTGTCAGAACATTACTAGTAAAATAGTTCTAATAAAAAAAATCTGACGTGTTCCATTCCCATGACTTTCTCTATATCTCCACAACAAAGTATTGTTAAAAGCTTATGCTTCTATTTACTTCATGCTCATCGAGGAAAAATTAGCAGAAATAGTCATATCACTTGCTTCCTTGTAAGTAGAAGCGAAATAAGGGAGTACCATAGGTTAAAGTGACAGTCAAAAACTGGTTGCTATGTGACTCAAGTTCCTTTGTTTGTATTGACAGGAGTTGCCAAATTCCTGTATGAGAAAAGGTTTTTCAAAGCTGAAACCAAAGACAAGGAATATCTAAAAATATATGTATAACACAAACTGTGTGTTTTAATCTGCTCTACATTTTTTGTGTAGTAAGTTTATGTCCATCTCTTACGGTTTAGCAGTTATTCAAGATTCCGTAAAATTCATCCAGAAGAAAGTGGTCTTTAGAAAATTCAAGATATAAATTTTCTTTGGTAAGTAAATATCTTATATATAAGAGATTTTAATCAAAATCGTTAGACATTTTTAAGAAAATCAAAATTTTCGAATTTTTTTCCACGTAAAAGATAGTCTGCGGTGGGGGGATTTTCATAAAAATCTTCGTGTCGCATCCTTAGAGGATACTAAACTTAAATACCAAGTTTGGTTTTTAACGGTCTTTTCGTTTTTGAGCTATTCTGCCCCCACCCCACATATACACGCACACACACGGACATTTTTCTACAAAATACTTTTTTTTAATTCAGGGGGACCAAAAACATGTATTTCCAGTAAAATCTCGGTATCTAATTTTTGGGTGCATGACAATACCTTTTCTATATATTATGTACATAGTACGTATAGAGAAACTAAAAAGAAGGAAAGTTGTTTGTTTCTTTCTTTCTTTCAAGAGGAGGTTGTAAGCCCTATGCTTGCAATGTTAATTTTAAGAAGTTCAGCTGCACTTTTCCGGGAAACTGCTCTAGAATTGTGAAATATGATACACATACAAATCAATGCTTTCTGACTTTACTGACTTTTTATATTACATAGATACGATTTCGTATTTTAAAAAAATTATAATGAATGCACTACTTTTTCACCTATTTTTAATTAGAAAAATGTCTAACTCCATGAATTTAATGAATATGGTTATATAAAAGAGCCAGCACCACCATAAGTAACCCAAAAATAATTGGTAAACAAGGACAAGTGCTTCTTGAGAAAATGGTGAAAATATATGCAGAGAAATAAATTTTGAGAATACCTCAATCGAAGTTTGCAGCTGCCTTAGAATAATCCACTTCCATACTCTGGGTTCTCACAGTCAAATTCTTCATCTCTAACTCTTTATTTGCTTCTTAACTGTTTTCTGGCATCCTTTGGCATCATTTCTGTCTCCAAATCAGCCTTATTCACTCTCAAAACGTCGAGTTCCTTGTAAGTGTTGAATGTTTTCCTTCCAGTTTGCACTAGCACCTTCACACAACCCATATTATCTTCATTGTAAGCTAATAAGCTCCACTACCACTTAAATGCAGTGTTCTGTACTCAACTATTCTAGTCAATATGACATTGTTGAAACTTTCATTCAGATTTTGTTTTCCCATGTAAACAGTGAGTCCACTGCTTGCAAGGCTTCCGAATGTGGGCAGGGGATCGTGGGCTCGAGTCCCGCCTTGGGCATGGATGTTATATGTTTGTGCAATGTGTATATGTTTGTAAAAGAAACAGTAAAACCAGTAAACCAGTAATCAGTAAAACCTACGGGGGGAAATGTAAATAGGGATACAGTACCGGAGTCCTGATCAGACTCCGTTACTGTTTAAAAAAAAAAAATGATGGATTTACTACCTCACCCACTACTATTGGTAATGAATGTTTATGACAATATATTTCTCCTGTAAGCAGCGATCTGTAGCACTTACACCAGGATGATTTATCCCTAGGACATAGCCCATGTTGTAGTTGCTTGCCCGTTGATATATTATGAAAATAGGCTATCCATCATTTTTTCAACACTCTCTGTATTTCTTCTTATAGCGGATCCACATTACGTTTGAAGAGCTTTAAACTGACCCTTTCTCGACAAAAAGTTTCCATCACTTCTTAAAAGCATTTGGTACCCTATAAAAATATCCAAAATACACAGCCGGAGGTGCAAAATTACAAACATGTGATCTACAAAAATAAAACAGCATGAAGTAACAAAGGAAACAAGTTTAGCTTTAGTAAACAGAGTAGCCAACACATAAACACTCCCCTGTATAAACTCGAAAACAAAGAAAGAAATAGCCACAATAAAACAAACAAAAAACACAACTACTCTATTTTACTGAATCCGAATTGGCGTGTATGAAAAGAGGGCGTGTCTCGCATCTGTCACTGGTCATTTAAATTTATGTTGAAGGTATGTACATCTGGCATGTTTCTGAGGGTCTTCTCACGCCTTCCAGTTTGGGATCATACACTTTTACTGGTGTAAATATCCATATTTGGTTTGAGCTTGAACCTTTTAGAATCAGGCAACACATTCCTACAAACCCAGGACGACGTAATTTAATAACAAATCATCAGTGATTATTTATGTGACTATTTAATGTTATAAATATATTTGTTTAAATATTTCATTATTCTTAACTATTAATTCATCTTTAATTAATCTCTTCTACTTTTTAAATACCTTACTTTCCTCATTTATTCTATTTAACAATAAACCTTAATAGCACAGTATTTCTCTCTCTACAAGCACACCACACACACGCACACACACAAGATGGTTCTCCTGTTCCTTGTTCTCTGGTTTTACGCAATCCGCAGATTTCAGTCTAACCTGAAAACATCGTTCCCGAGACCCATCTTCTGCATATTAACATTATAGACTTTGGCACTACAAGTTATAGCTGAACAGTAGCGTATTTGAATAACGCGCGGTGTTAGTATGAGTTGCAAAATGCTCTTGCCAAACCAGTGACAATTCCCCCCCCCCCGCTTTCTTTCTTCCTGATTTGGCACAAAGCTTGATAGGATATCGGAACCCTTTTTAGCTTGCTTATTTCCTTCTTTTATTGTTGTTCTCTTTATGTATGCTTATTCTAACTTAATCAGTCCAGTTTTAGGAAACATATGAAAATGAACATTCTGAGGCTTATTCATCCAGTTTCTTCTAAATATGCAGGTACTATTACAATGTTTTAAAACAAACATTGGTATTTCAGATAATACTATCAGGGTATCTCTATGACGAAAAATACACAAAATACCTAAGCTGACAATCACAAACTCTGCCACTAATACTTTCAGTTGAAAATAAAATTAGATTTAATCCCCATAACCTAACAAACTTCTAAATATCCACTAGATAAAGTGTTGATGAAACTTGGTGATGAAACATTCTCTAACTACGAAGAGCAATCGATAACATGTTAGGAGTTCTAGTATTTTGAAATTGTTTTTATTAAATTTATACGTTTTGAAAATGTCCTTTATTGTTTAAAGGCTTAGTGAAGTTTCTTTTTAAAAACAATTAGAAAGAAAATTAAGAATGGAAGATCGATGAATTCGTAAAATGAATTTTCGTTTGTTCTTCATTCGTATACCTTTTTGTTTACACCTAAAATTATTAGTGACAAACATTGAACTAACTTTGCACCTCGATGGATAATACATAGAGAAGAAAAAAAGTGCACGCAGATTTTGGGACTCCAACCGCTGACACGCTGGAGGTGATGAGGTAACATGAAATTAACCAATTGAGCTACAATTATTGCGCCTGCTTGCTCCGTTAAAACTTGTAGGTATAGTGTCCCACATGTCTCTCTCTCCGCTTCTGATCTCTTTATAACTGTTGTGGACCACTTTTTGTAGCGTAAGCCGCCTATTTAGCCTTCATTCATTAGAGTTTATATCGTAGAACGTATGACAGCGATCTTATTGATATAGCATGTACTGTAACGGGAGTTGTTAATAAGCGCAGTTTTTGGAATGGACGTAACTATTGCTGCTAAGGTCTACTTTCCGATGAAGAGCAGTTTAGATTTGCATGGTTACCAAATGGCCGACAGCACGGTAATTTCGACCTTATTACTTTCAGAGTATGAAGTGTTGCCTATCTCCAAAAATAATAAGGAATAGGTGAACCACGTTGTATATTTACTCTCTCACTCGCACCCTCAGACTCTAGGATGGATGGAGAATAATCCTGGCTGAAGAGATATAACCACCTTGTAGACATCGAACTCGAGACCTCTGGATTTGGAAGCTAGCATGCTAACCACAGTTCTCTGTGACATTTATGAGTGTTCATGAAGCCGTACTCAGCTATGTTTCCTAGCATTGTGCTTGCTTTTATTTTGGTTATAAATGTTTACTTTACTATCAATTTTAATTTTCTCTATACGTACTATGTACGTAATGTATAGAGAAGGTATTGTAATGCACCCAAAAATTTTATACTGACATTTCACCGGAAATACATATTTTGGGACCCCCTGAATTAAAAAAAAAATCACGTGTGTTTGTGTATGTGTCTTCGAGCAGCATAGCTCAAAAAGAAAAGTTGGTAAAATACCAAACTTCATGGATGCGACACGAAGATTTTCAAGAAAATCCTCCCAACTACACTTTACATGGAAAAAATTTCGAAATGTTTTATTTTCTCAAAAATAGCTCTAGCGATTTGTATTAAAATACGAATATTATAAATATTAACATTACAAATAAAATTTATATCCTCAACTTTCTGGAAATAGCCTCTGAAGATCTCTTTATTCTGGATGAATTTTTCTGAATTTTGCATGACTGGTAAACAGCAAAAGATAGACAATTTTCGATATATTTTTTGTTATTATTTTCAGTTTTAAAATGCTTAAACTTTCTCATACGGGCACTTTTTCCTGTCCACGCAAAGAAAGGGATTTAAATCCTATAGAAACCACATTTTAAAACATTTGACTGTCGGTTTAGTCTAGTGTGTTCCCTATTTCCCTTCTACTTGTAAAGGAACTAAGTAATAAGACCGTGTCTGCTAATGTTTATCTCGATTACCATAAAGCAAATAGAAGAGTAGACTGATTAACAACTTGTCAAATATGTAGAGAATGTAATGTGAATGGAATATCAGAGATTTGTATTGTTCAATTACAAGATCTCATCGGTGGCATTTCCATGTGGAACAAATTGCCTATCGGTAATGGCGTTACAGGTCGCGCACCAGTTCTTGACGAATAACATTTTTAAATGAGAGGTTAGGTGCGAGTCGCTTTACTGGAGCATTGGTACACAGAAGCAGGAACGACAGTCAGATATTATGTACGTTCTTCTCGTGTTTCTACGCCGCAGTGATACAGTAAATGTGAAACTCCCAGTGATGTCAGTCAGTATATTCACTCTCAACCGCGTACCTGCTTACACTACACTTTACACCTTAAGTTCTTGTATTTCTTCTATTCCCGACATTTCTCGCTCATTCTTTTGCTTAATTGCTATTATGTTCATTAATAACTAAGAATCTCTCGGTAAAACACTGACAATGACATAAACCCGTAACGGAAAACACTTTGCAGCCAACTGTACCAAGTGGATTCTCGGAACGTCATCATAAGGAAGCAGAGCTGTTGGTTATTGTAACAAAAACTATATCTGCTAAGCTATTTAACAAGGGAAGGCTAGTTCACCGTATCTGCCCTAAAGGTCATTCGTCTAGAAGGAACGTCGCCTTCCATGGTGTAATGGTTACCATGCTATACCCAAGGTCGCAGATTCAAACCCGACAGAGGACGATGGGTTTTTTCGGGCGTAAAAATCCTTAACATGGCTTCCTTCAGAAGGGAAGTAAAGCCGTGGGTCCCGTGTCGTAGATTTACGGCACGTGAAAGAACCTCAAGTCTGGTAGAGAGGGTTCTGAGCAAAATTAAGCGGTCTTTCACGCTCATTTTACAGCAGTTAAAGAGCGCCCATAAATAAAACGCCATTTCATTTCGTCAAGAAGGAACGAGTAGCCTGTAACTCGTGTACTGTACTCGTTAAATCTACTCTTAATTTTAAATCATTAGATCACACTCACATGAATACTTCCAGACTCTGGGGAGGATACACAATGACCTGGGCTAGAGAAAAATCCCTACCCCCAACCGAGAAACGAACCGAGACCCCTCGAAGAGAAAATTATGTAACGATAATAAAAGCAACTGAGTCAGGTTTCCACAATGTTAATAAATAAGAGTATCCTGCTATCTGGACGCACTTTGGTTTACGATGTTACATCAAGATAAGGAAATGGTTGGAACCGGAGTAGCCTGATACCGGTTTGTGCACATGTAGGAAAAACTTTCAAATAAGCAATGAAAGAATAAGGGGGTCAGTAGCTTTCGCCCGGTTTGTACATATTTGGAACAGCGACCACACAATAACTGCCACAAGGCTTTGTGTGGATTCCTTTCTAACCAAATCCAGATACTCACTTCGAACACCATCTTAAGATGGAGTGAAAGTAGCGGAGATGAATCCACGGAAACATAACACACTTCCATTATAAAACTAATTTATTATTGTATGTGTATTTTATCGACTAAGCAGAAAAAACCACATGTCCCACCCAAAAAATTGATGCTGACATTTCACAGAAAATAGGTGCTTTAATGCCTCATTAGCCGCGTCGTGGCCGAGCAGTTAGACCACTCGCCTCTCACCTAGACGACCCGGGTTCTATCCCAAGTGGCCGCATGTGAGATTTGTGGTAGACAAAGCGGCGCAGGCGCGGGTTTTCTCCTAGTTCTCCGGTTTCCCCCGACATCGCATTCCACCGGTGCTCCATCTTCATTTCATACATCACCAGTGGCATCGCTTACGGTGCCATGAGTAGTAAACACTACCAGAAAAAAATCTGATGTGTTCCATTCACATGATTTTCTCTACTTCTGTGTAACAAATTATTGTTAATAAGCTTATTCTTCTATTTACTTCATGCTAATCGAGAAAAAATTAGCAGAAATAGTCTTATTACTTACTTCCTTGTAAGTAGAAGGAAAATAAGGGAGTACCATAGGTTAAAGTGATAGTCAAAAGCTGGTTGCTATGGACTGAAGTTCCTTTGTATGGACAGGAGTTGACAAATTCCTGTAGGAGAATAGTACAAGTTTTTCAAAGTTGAAACAAAAAACAAGGAATCTCTCAAAAACGACCATCTCCTCGAAAAAAATGTGTGTACCATAAAGTATGTGTTTTAATGTGCTCTACATTTTTGTGTGGTAAGTTTTTGTCCATTTCTTACGGTTTAGTAGTTAAGCAAAATTCCTCCAGAATAAAGTAGTCTTCAGAGGCTATTCCCAGAAAAGTCAAGATATAATATTATTTGTCAGATAAATACCTTTAATATATGACATTTTAATCAAAATCGTTAGAGCCATTTTTGAGAAAATCAAAATTTTCGAAAAAAGTTCGACGTAAAGGGTAGTTGGTGGTGGGGGATTTTCTTGAAAATATAACTTAAATATAAAGTTTGGTTTTTAACTTCTTTTCGTTTTCGAGCTATGCTGTCCACAGACACACAGAAACACACACACACACATACGGACCTTGTTCCCAAAAAATTTTTTTTTTTGGATTCAGGGGGACCCAAAACATGTATTTCCAGTAAAATCTCGGTATCAAATTTTTGGGTGCAATACAATACCTTCTCTATACACTATGTAAATAGTACGTATAGAGAAAGTAAAAATGCCTCAGAATTGAAAAAAAAAAAAAAAAAGGTTTCTATGAAATGGTTCCTCTGTGTGTGTGTGTGTGTGTGTGTGTGTGTGTGTGTGTGTGAGAGAGAGAGAGCGAGAGAGAGAGAGAGAGAGAGAGAGAGAGAAAATCACCCTCCGTGGTGTAATGGTTTCCATGTTAACTTCATATGCTAAAGGTCGCGGGTTCAAAACCGGCGGACAATGGATATTTTCGAGCGTAAAAATCCTCAGCATGGCTTCCTTCGGAAGGGAAGTAAGGCCGTAGGTCCCGTGTTGTAGATTTACGGCACGTAAAAGAACCTCAAGCCTGATAAAAGAGGCACCTGAGCGAAATTAAGTGGTCTTTCACGCTCAGTATAGAATGGGACGCTGAGAAGCACAGCTGTTATAGAGCGTCCATAAATAACACTCTATTCCATTTTCCATTGTGTGTGTGAACTACATCTAAAAAGTTTATGTTACGGTCACATGGCTTTCTTTACCCATTTCGTATATTACTGGACATGCAAACTATTCTTACAAAATCTCATTTATTACTTTCTCTTCCATGTTCATAATAGGGAGAGTAATTATTAAATTCCACCCAAAATTTCTATGTAAAAATGTAACCGGATATAATTTTAGGACTCCTGATTTAAAATAAACCATTTTTAGAAAAATGTCAAATGTATGTATATTTGTATGCTTGAATGCATGTGTATACCTATATGTGTATGTATGTACGTACCTATGTATGTATGTGGAAATGGAAATGGAGGTTTATTTATGGATGCTCTTTAATTCTTGTAGTTCTCAGCGTCCTGATTTATACTGGGCATGAAAGATGGCTTCATTTTGCTTAGAGGCCTGTTTATCAGGCCTGAGGTTTTTTTACGTGCCGTAAATCAACGACACGGGACTAACGGCTTTACTTCCCTTCCTAAGCAAACCGAGCTAAGAATATTTACGCCCAAAAAATTCCATCGCCCTCCGCCGGGTTTGAGCCCGCGACCTTGGGTACTAGAGGCTAGCATGGTAACCACTACACCACGGAGGATGACGTTTATGTATGTATGTGTGTATGTATTTTATAGTGTTTAGTGCCAGATTTTAATACATATGGCGCCGCAGGCGATGACACTGATGATAAATGGAATAAAGATGGAGCACCGGTGGAATGAGATGGCCAGGAAACCCGGAGAAATCCGACCTTGCGCAGCTTTGTTCACCACAAATCCCACATGCGGTCGCCTGGGATTGAACCCGGGCCCAGGCGACCGCATGTGGGATTTGTAATGGACAAAGCGGCGCAGGGGCAGGTTTTCTCTGGGTTCTCCATGGCGGAGAAAACCGGAGAACCCGGAGAAAACTAGCCCCTGCGCCACTTTGTCCACCACAAATCCTACATTCATGTATGTATGTGCATGTATTTATGTATCTGCGCAAAAAACATAAAACTCACAATCCAGTATATACCAAAGTTGTTATATATGTTCAGTTTCTTCTTAACTTAATAACACCTGTTGCACATGATGGTTCTAGTAGCAAGGTTACCAACATAAACAACGGTTATAAAGTAACGATAGACGGTTACTCAAGCCTTGTTGTTGACCTTAAAAACCAATAACTTGCAGCACATGCTTAGCTGCTCCAAGAATTAAATCGTCGGAACATGTTAACAAAAGTAAAAATAAAGAAAGAAATTGAAAACCCAGGTATGATTTAAATGATTAAATTCAGCTATCAAATGTTATTATATTTCATATCTACAAAAATAAATATTAAAAGGTTAGAAGAATAATATAGTTCATCCACATACGTGCAGTAAAATAGACAAATCATGCAGATAGGTTAGGTTGCTAGCATTGAATGCAGGGCATTCAACTTTTCCACTGTGTCAGCATGGAAATGGATAAGAAAACATGAAAAGAAAGAAAAAATGTTGATGTTTCACTCATATGGCCTTCTCTAACTGGGGGATTTTCTTGGAAGGCTTCGTCTCGCACCTTTAGAAGATAATAAACTTAAATACCAAGTTTGGTATTTAACGGTCCTTTAGTTTTTTAGCACACACACGGATATTTTTCTAATTTTTTTTTGGACTCAGGGGACCTCAAAATATGTATATTCGGTGACATCGCGGAATCGACATTTTTGATAGGATACAATATTTTCTCTTTACACTATATGCATAGTACGTGTAGAGAAAGTAAAAAACTATCGTCGAAACATGCTTTTAACTTAAATATTTATTCCACTCGCTAAAACTTCAAACCGCCTTCGAACTTGAATACCTGAATTTCAGAAAACCCACGAAAAACCGGGAAAGTTACACCATCCGTTAAGTGCAGGTAACAGTTGATTAGCTATCCCCTTTGATGTGGATTCTGTGTCGGCTAGCGAGTGAAAACGTTGCGGTGAGTGCTGGAGGCGAGGTTCTTTGGAATGCGGCTACAGTAGAAGGTTGCTTTTATCTGCATCAGCGACAGCTTCGTTCTTTTTATCGGAATATCCTGCCGGAAAGAAAGGGTACACACTACCGTAATATGAAGAACATTTGGCAAAATACAAAACCTGTCTCAAACTTATGAATCTTTCAGAAAACGTTGAGGAAATTGAATTAATAATAATAATAATAATAATGATAATAATAGCAACAGTGATGATGTTTGCAGTCGATAGAAAAGTTACATAGCTTCAAACATTATATTTTGAAATAAAAAAATATAATATAGCAGTTTCAAAAGAGTAGTAATAATAAATAATAATAATGGTAGACTCACACTAAAAAGTGCAAAGCGATATACTTGAACCGGGAAAATGCGAGACGGTTGAGAAATTTAATGTGGTGTCGCCGTGTAGCTCAATTGTTACAGCAAATGGACGGTGAGATCCGTGGTTAAAATTCCGACTGTGGCATTGAATTTTTCAGCCTGACTGATCTTTCCAACTCCTACCCAACACACGGCTTATATGGAAAAACAATTTATTAGTAGTAGTAGTGTTAATAGTAAATAATAATAATAATAATAATAATAATTGGGAAGGTCAGATTGAAAAATTCGTCATAGCCTGGATCTTAACCACAAATCTCCTGATTTCCATCTAGCTACCATTGATGTAATGTATATCATATTTTATTTAACATAACTCCATGGCACGACAGCTCACGGGGAGTCTTGGCCTACCGCCCGGCCGCTGCGTCCCCCATCTCGGTAGCTGCGCTACCACCGCGCTAAGCAGACGACCTTTACTTTACTTTACTTTTTATTTACTTGTTCATAACAGCTAAAATGTGATATAGATTAAACCCTTCACTATCAGTTACAGAAAATAAATCTGAGACAATGTTGCAATAGGCATGCTGTATACCGAGGGGCGGGGGTACTGATCCCCGTGAACCCTGCCTGCATACGCCCCTGAATTCTTGATCCACCCCGCCAAAAAGTACCGCTTATAAAATTCCACATTTCACAGGTCTGAAGATAAGAAAAATCGCCGTGTTTTTAAGATGTCAGGATTACATGAAAAGCAGTGTGTTCAGCTGTTCCAAACAGAACGTTACGCTCACTGATGTCATTCACCCAGTTTGGACGAACCGTCTGTTGCTTCTGGCACAGTTTTCTAAATTGCTAGAGCATTTTATTTAGGCAGACAGTGCACGGAAGAATCGGTTTTATTTAAAGGCGTTTAATGTCTCTTGTTGAAGCCAAGAATCTGTGGGGCAATAAATGAAATTGAGTAATAATAGCACTCATCCGATCTGACTTTCACTTACAGTCTTGCCGTGTGTTTCTGAAAAGTTCTCCCACCAACTGCGTGCTTTTATGATCCCGCACATTTCATTGGTTAAATGTATAACTACGGCTCCAAGTTTCAGGTTCTAACCCATTTCTCTCAGAAGCAAATATAAATAAAAAAATCTGATGTGTTCCATTCACATGACTTTCTCTATATCCCTGTTAATTATTATTGTTAATAACCTTATACTTTATTTATTTCATGCTAATCGAGAAAAAGTAGCAGAAATAATCTTATTTCTTGCTTTATTGTAAGTAGAAGCGAAATAAGGGAGTACCATAAGTTAAAGTGAAAGCCAAAAGCTAGTTGCTATGTGACTGATGTTCCTTTGTTTGTATGGACAGGAGTTGACAAATTCCTGTATGAGAAAAGTATAAGTTTTTGAAAGCTGAAACCAAGAAAAAGGAATATCTCAAAAACAATCAACTCCACGAAAAAAATGTATATAACATAAATGTGTTTTTTAACGTGCTCTACATTTTTTATGTGTTAACTTTCTGTACATCTCTTACGGTTTAGTAGTTATGAAAAATTCATCCAGAATAAAGTAGTCTTCAGAGGCTATTCCCAGAAAATTCAGAATATACATTTTATTGGTCAGGTAAGTAACTTTAATATATGATATTTTAATCAAAATCGTTAGAGCCATTTTTGAGAAAATCAAAATTTTCGAAAAAAGTTCCATGTAAAGGGTAGTTTGGGGTGGGGGGGATTTTTCTCAAAATCTTCGTGTCGCATTCCTGGAAGATACTAAACTTAAATACCAAGTTTGGTATTTCACCGACTTTTCGTTTTTGAGTTATCGTGTTCACAGACACACGGACACACGGATACACGGACACACACACACACGGACCTTTTTTTGAAAATACTTTTTTTTGGATACAGGGGACCCTAAAACATATTTCCGGTGAAATCTCGGTATCGAATGTTTTGGTGAGTGCAATACATTCTCTATACACTATGTACATAGTGAGTATAGAGAAAGTAAAAATTAAATACATATAGCTTCATAAAGGTATAATAAAAAAGAGCGTTAGATAAAAAAATATCTGATCTGTTCCATTCACATGACTTTTACTATATCTCTGCAACAAATGATTGCTAAAAAAGCCTATGCTTCTACCTATTTACTTCATGCTAATCGAGAAGAAATTAGCAGAAATAGTCGTATTATTTGCTTCCTTGTAAGTAGAAGCGAAATAAGGGAGTACCATAGGTTAAAGTGATAGTCAAAAGCTGGTTGCTATGTGATTGAAGTTCCTTTTTTGTATGGACAGAAGTTGACAAATTCCTGTATGAGAAAAGTATAAGATTTTAAATCTGAAACCAATAACAAGGAATATTTCAAAAAGATCAACTACACGAAAAAAATGTGTGTAACATAAATTGTGTGCTTTAACAAGCTCTACTTTTTCTGTTAAGTTAGCTTTTGTCTATCTCTTACAGTTTACCAGTTGTGCAACATTCCGTAAAATTAATCCAAAATAAAAAGGGTCTCCAGAGGATATTCCCAGAAAATTCAAAATATGCATTATATTAAATAACTTTAATATACGATATTTTAATCAAAATCGTTAGTCACTTTTCAGAAAATTTTCGAAAATAGTTCCATATAGTTTAGGGAATTTACTTCAAAATCTTCGTGTCGCATCCTTGGAAGAAACTAAACTTATATACCAAGTTTGGTATTTTACCGACTATTCGTTTTTGAGTTGTGCTCACAGACACAGGGACACACACACCTTTTTCTAATTACATTCTCTATAGGCACTATGTACATAGTGTATAGAGGAAGTATTGCACTCCACCAAAAAATTCGATACCGAGATTTCACCGGAAACATATGTTTTAGGGTCCCCTTTATCTAAAAAAACTATTTTCGGAAAAAGGTCCGCGTGTGTGTGTGTGTCCGTGTGTCCGTATGTCCGTGTGTCTGTGAACACGATAACTCAAAAGGTAAAATACCAAACTTGATATTTAAGTTTAGTATCTTCCAGGGATGCGACACGAAGATTTTAAGAAAAATCCCCCCATCCCCAACTACCCTTTACATGGAACTTTTTTCGAAAATTTTGATTTTCTCAAAAATGGCTCTAACGATTTTGATTAAAATTTCGTATATTAAAGATAATTACCCGACAAATAAAATGTATATCTTGAATTTTCTGGGAATAGCTTCTGAAGAGTAGTTTATTCTGGATAAATTTTACTAAATTTTGAATAACTGCTAAACCGTAAGAGATGGACAAAAACTTACTACACGGAAAATGCAGAGCACGTTAAAACACATAATTTATGTTATATACATTTTTGTCGTGGAGTTCGTCGTTTTTGTGACATTCCTTATTTTTGGTTTCTGCTATGAAAAACTTATACATTTCTTATACAGGAATTTGTCAACTGCTGTCCATGCAAACAAAGGAACTTCAGTGACATAGCAACCAGCTTTTGACTATCACTTTAACCTATGGTACTGCCTTATTTCACCTCTACTTACAAGGAAGCAAGTAATATGGCTATTTCTGCTAATGTTTTACTCATTAGCACGAAGTTAATAGAAATATAAGCTTTTTAAGAATAATTTGTTGCAGGGATATAGAGAAAGTCATGTGAATGGTACACATCAGATTTTTTTTTTTGATTCAAGGGACCCTAAAAGTATATTTCCGGTGAAATCTCGGTATCGAATTTTTGGGTGCAATACAATACCTCCTCTACACACTATGCACATAGTACTGGTAGAGAAAGTAACAAGGAAATATTAAATAATAAAATTGTGTAAAACAATGCTGGCTATCCCAATTATGGCATATGGTTCAGAAACATGAACAATGACAGCACAACATAAAGTATTCAAACGCAGAAATGAAGTTCCTCAGCAAAAATGATTTTTTTCGAACACAGAGGACCCCAAATCCTATTTTCGGCAAAATTTCGGTATCGAATTTTTGGATGAAATACAATATTTTCTCCATTCACTATGTACATTGTACACAGAGGTTACAGAAAGTAAAACCGATTATCGGTTTACCACATGCATAAAGTTTACGTATTTGGTAGTTCAAACCAATAACTGGTAATATTTCGGAAATGCTTAACGTCACAAACAAATTAGTTGATAGAAATTGTGTTTTAAACGGAATCTAAGCATGTGTGTGGCTGAGTGTTTAGACCGCACGCCCCTCACATAGGCGCGGGTTCTATCACAGGGGACCAACCCGTTGCCTGATAAAAATGAGGAAATGGGTGCTATGAAATAACGGCAAAATGGTGGAATGAATGGCGGGGAGAACCGGAAAACCCCGCCCTGACGTAGCTTCGTGCAGCACAAATCTCACACACTAGCCACTCGACCATGACGCCGCTCACCTATAGTTTCCTCTAATACAAAATTAAAGCTATTGTTGCTATGTTTTAGTTTTAAAAAGGTGATTATTTGAAATTAACATTTTAAGCTATAATTTCTTTTTCATCCTTTATTTCCCAAACTTTTCAACAACTTGTCTTATATCAGTAATTCTATTGTTTTCATTATTCCAAGCTACGTTCTCGAGTCATTTGTGGCATTTGGTCTGCAGATCAACCCAAGCGAATGGAAGACTGGATAAAATGAACAATTCTCCGCAGACAATGTGAAATAATGGCATTCTTGCTTGACCTCCAGGGGTCAGGACCCAGGGTCAATTCGGTGTAGGCGGTATGTTCTAATTAACTGGACACATGAAACTCAAGAGAGCACTTGAAGAAATAATGAATGTAGCCTTTCAAAATCTGCTGTACGTGTGCACCAAAAGCATGCCGCTCAAAATCGTAACTAAATCGATGTTTCAATGTGGACCAGCGTTCAATTGCTCGTTGCCTTAGAAATTATGAATCGTATAAGTTTTAAAATCTAAACTTCCGAAATATTTCTTGTTATTGGCTTTGGTTTTAAACTACTAAGCTTCTCTACACGGGAAATCATCTTTCATTTCATTTCTGTTTTGCTTTATTCCTGGCAATGGAAAGAGAACCTAACTTCAATTGTTTATATAGTAGCCAGCTTTTAAAGAAGTTGACAATCGCTTTAACCTAGTGTATGCCCTTATTTGCTTTCTGCTTAGAAGGAAGTACATAACAAGACAGTTTATCTCCATTAGCATGATGTAGATCAAATTATCTTTTCTACAGAAAGTAAGGTAAAGAAAGTCACATGAATGCCATAGCGGTGAACGAGGCGTGGTTCAAATCCCGGCTAAGGCTTTGAACTTTTCAGTCTGACTCTACCTATCCAACTCCTGTCCTATACACGTTTGTATGAAAAAAAAAAAAAAAAAAAAAAAACAATTAAATTAAACTAGACATTGATTTTTCGCATAAAACTGGTAAAGCTTTCAAAACATAAATGTTGGTAGTAAAATGGTTGTCTAACGGATAGAATATATTTTATCATTTCATAAAATATTGTGACTAAGCCTCGTGGCCCTTATCGTTGCATGTGTGTGAGCGGTTTGTATTGGAAATCATAGCTGATTATTGCCTGCGATGGTTTGCACGTGCGCAGCTTCAGGAAGTTTCTTGCCACGTCATCGACAGGTATAAAAGAAAAGAACAATCCCCGCAGAAAGTTAGTTTGAACTGGGAATACATAACGTGCAGTAGTTGAGTAGGTTTCGATGGGAAATTCGCTGCGTGCAGTAGTAACCACCGCAGTGAGCGACGAAAGGAAATTATACGGTGGATTTATTGCGAAAGCATCGAATAAGGACACTCACTTGTGAACAGATTTTCATTTCTAATTAGTGAAAGAAGTAAAGAGTTATTTGTTGGAGTAAAAACAGAGTTTAGTTACAATATGTTACGAAAAGTATTTTAGAGGTTTAGAGATAGACTTGTCTTGGTAGAGGATGAACACATTATTATTATTATTATTATTATTATTATTATTATTATTGTTTGCTCTATAATAAGAGGAAATATAGTGCCCTATACAAAAAAACCTCAATATCAAGTTTTCATGTTTTGGAATTCACTGAATTTCGCAGCCCTTCAAGAAACATTTTTATCTGTGTTTGTCCTCTAAATGAGAAAGGTAAATAGCGAAAGAATAAGTTATGTTACATAAATGATACGAATATAGACAGTAACAATTAAATCGATTTTGGAAAGTTAAATTTAAAGTATAAAAATAAAAAAAAATTCCTGGCTCAGAATTATTTGACTATAATTAAACAAAATATATGCAAAATATCAGGCAATTTTCTCTGAAGGTTATTTTTAAAATCTCTCATACTTTTTTTCTAATTTTTTTTTAAAAATTATTTGTCTAGTTTTGCCAAAACATGTGTTAAATTTTATTGAAATTTACAACACATATGTATCATACAAGAGTGTAACACATTTCAAATTTCATAAAGCTCTAATTAAAATAAATTAAACTATTATTTTTACTTTCTCCATGTACAATGTACATAGTAAGAAGAGAAGGTATTAAATTTCATCCAAGAAACTCGACACCGAGATTTCATCGGAAATACATGTTTTGCGGAACCCTCCCCTTTGGGAGTCAACAGCAAAACTCAAAAACGTACCCAATTTGGTATTTAAAATAAGTATCTTTCCTTTCAAAGATACGCTACGAATATTTTAATAAAAGTCTCTCCACCTCAAACTACTCTTTACATGGAATATTATTTGAAATTTTCTATGACCTTGACGATTTTTATTAAAGTGCCACATATAAATATATTATCTGACAAATAAAATGTGTAAGTTGAATATTCTTGCAATTGCCTTCTGAAGCACTCTTCATTCTGAAGGTCTTTTCATAACTGCTAAACCACGAGAGACAGATTACATCTTAATACACAAAAATGTAGATCTCCTTAAAACAAGCATTTTATTCATGTACATTTTTAGTTAACAACGATCTCCGAGACAATCCAAATGTCCCTATCTAAACTTTTCATAAATGAGAGGTCGTCAATGTTTTTACTTTCTCTACACGTACTATGTACATAGTGTACAGAGACTATTATATTGCACCCAAAAATTCGATACCAAGATTTCACCGGCAATACATGTTTTGGACACTAAATAAAAAAATTGAAAAAAGGTCCGTGTCTTTGTGTCTGTGGGCAGCATAGCTCAAAAACGAAAATACCGTTAAATACCAAACTTGATACTTAAGCTCAGTATCTTCCAAGGATGCGACACGAAAATTTTCAAGAAACAATATGAAAAACATTTTGAAATGTTTGTTTTTATCAAAAATTGCTTTAACGATTTGGATTAAAATTTCTTATGTTTAAGATATTTATATGTAAATAAAATGTATATCTTGAGCTTTCTGTGAATAGCCTCTAAAGACCTCTTTATTCTAGATGAACCTTTTTAAATTTTGCATAACTAGTAAACCATAAAAGATAGACAAAAACCTATTACATAAAAAATGTAGAGCCCCTTAAAACACTCAATTTATGTCATATTCATTTTTCGTACAGTTGACCGTTTTCGAGATATTCCTTGTTATTGGTTTCAGTCTTAAAATAACTTTTCTCATATGGGAACTTGTCAATACCTGGCTACGCAAAGAAACGGATTTCAATCCCACAGCAACCACGTTTTAAAACATTTGACTGTCAGTTTAGCCTTGTGTATCCCCTTATTTCCCTTTTACTCATAAGTGACTAAGTAATAAGACCATTTCTGCTAATTCTTATCTCGATTAGCATGAAGTGGATAGAAGAATAAGCTTATTAACAAAAATTTGTTACAGAAATTTAGAGAAAGTCCGTTTTGATGCGTAGTGTAATTCAATAATGTGAGATCTAAACCCTCAGAAAGATATATTATATGGAGAAAAGACCACATTTAACTTTTTGTAATAATAAGAGTACTGAGGGTATATCTTAATTTGTTACCAAGACTTTCGCTTAGTTCGAAAGAGGACATTTGAGCCATGTTTATGCATATTTACTATTATTCGAACACCAGATTTTTTTTTTCTTTTTTCTTTTATCCTGGCCATACACATTCGACTACGCATAAAATAATTTCTGCTAATGTTTATCCTGATTAGCTTGGAGTAGATAGAAAAAAAAAAATCTGATGTGTTCCATTCACATGACTTTCTCTACATCTCTGCAACAATTTATTGTTAAAAAACTTATGCTTCTGTTTACTTCACGCTAATCGAGGAAAAAAAAAAACAGAAAAAAATGGAATCTATGAGTATAAAAATAACTAAAAGTATATAAAATGGAACCAATGTTTTCCATAGTTTCCATAGTTTTATTACTTGCTTCCTTGTAAGTAAAAGGGAAATGAGGGAGTGCAATAGGTTAATGTGATAGTCAAAAGCTGGTTGCTATATGACTGAATTTCCTTTGTTTGTGTGGACTGGCGTTGTCAAATTTCTGTATGAGAAAAGTGAAAGTTTTTAAAGATGAAATCAAAAACAACTAAAATAACACTAAAATAACTAAAATACGATCAACTTCACGAAAAAAATGCAAATAACATAAAGTGTGTGTTTTAATGTGCTTTACATTGTCTGTGTAGTAAGTTTTTGTCAATCTCTTACGGTTTAGCAGTTATGCGAAATTCCATAAAATTCATCCAGAATAAAGTAGTCTTCAGAGGCTATTCCCAGAAAATTCAAGATATACATTTTATTTGTCAGGTAAATATCTTTAATATACGATATTTTAATCAAAATCGTTAGAGTAATTTTTAAGAAAATCAACATTTTCGATATTTTTCCATGTAAAGGGTAGTTTGGGATGGGGGGGGGATTTTTTTTTTAAAAATCTTCATGTCGCATCCTTGGATGATACTAAACTTAAATACCAAGTTTGGGCTTTAGCGGTCTTTTCGCTTTTGAGCTATGCTGCCCACAGACACACTTACACACAGATGGACATTTTTCTTAAAGTGCTTTTTTTGGATTCAGGGAGTCTCAAAACATGTATTTACGGTGAAATCTCGGTAATACCTTCTCTATACACTATGTACATAGTTCGTATAGAGAATGTAATAAGCTTTTATAACAATAATTGGTTACAGAATAGGTAAAAATAAATATTGTGTATATAACTTTTTTTTGTAATATTTTTTGACATCCACCCTTAATTGTTAAACGAGTATTAACCTCTCTGGAAACATTTAACGTGTATTAGAGCTAGAAATGTGTAGTGGAAATTTTGTTATGGCTCTTCTTAAAATGATTCACTGTCGGTTTTTGCCAAGAGCAGAAAGGGAATATGCCGTAATCGAGGAACTGACCTAATTATCGCCGATGGATATGCTCTTGGCAAGAGACTACAAAACACTGCAGGATAAACTCGGCGACAAGTGTTTAGACGTTACAAATTTAAGTCTGGGCAAGACGCCCAAGTTTAGCGGGGGTGGCGCGGAGCGAGCGGCGCGGTGGTACATATCTCTCTGTGACTTCATGGGCTTAGACCCATCCGGGACCGGATCTGAGATTATTCTGGGTATCCTGCACAACTGTTTCAGACAACATGTTTTTATTGTGACAAAGCCAGGATCCAGAATTGTTACTCTGACTTCTTTATCTTGCAATAAGATGTCCTTTTTGACGTATTGCACAATTGAAAATGTAAGACCTAACCCGCTAGAAGTGTATATTACATGTAGAAGTTACCATATTTAATATTTTTACCTTCTCTACATAAGCGATGGATAGAGAAGGTGTTGCACTCTATCCAAGAGTTCGATACCGAGATTTTACCGGAAATACGCGTTTTAGACTTCCTTGAACCTAAAAAAAAAGAGCATTTTCAAAAAAGTGTGTGTGTGTGTGTGTGTGTGTGTGTAAACACGATAACTCAAAAACGAAAACTGAGTGAATAACCAAACTTGATATTTAAGTTTAGTATCTTCCAAAGGTGTGACAAGAAGATTTTCAGGAAAATCCCCCCATCTCAAACTACCCTTTACATGGAATAATTCTCGAATAGTTTTATTTTCTCAAAATTCCTTCTAAAGGTTTTGATTAAAATACCTATGTTAAAGATTTTACCTGAAAAATAAAGTGTATATCTTGAATTTTCCGGGTACAGCCTCTGAAGACCTCTTCATTCTGGACGACTTTTGTATAACTGGTAAACCGTAAGAGATAGCAAAACATTTACTACACAGAACATTTATTTCTCTTTAAAATACACAATTAATGTTAAACTTTTTTTTTGGCGTTGTTGTTTCCGAGATATTCCTTGTTATTGGCTTTGTTTTCAAAATTCTTAAACTTTTCTTATACGAGAAATTTTCAATTCCTGGCCATGCAAAGAAACGGGAAATTTTCAACTCCTGGTCATGCAAAGAAACAAATTCCAGTCCCTTAGCAAACTACGTTTAAAAGATTTGATTGTAACTTTAGCCTAATGTATTCCCTTATTTTTCTTCTACTTACAAGGAAGGAAGTAAAAAGACAATTTCTGCATATGTTTATCTCGATTAGCCTGAAGTAGATAGAAGAATAAGTATTTTAATAACAACAACAAAATCAATTTGTTACAGAGTGGTAGGGAAAATCATGTGAATGGAACACAGATTTTTCAATATAGTGTCCGTTTTATGCGCAGTATAATTGAATAATGTGAGATCTAAACCTTCAGAAGTGTATATTATATGTAGAAATGGCCACATTTAACGTTTTGTAATAATAAGAGTACTCAAGTTATACCTTAATTTATTACTACGACTTTTGCTTAGTTCGAAAGGGTACATTTCGGCCATATTTACACACATTCATTATTAATGGTCTTTATTATAATTAAAGACATTGACCAAAGATTACTAGCTTCCCAGTAAATATTTATAAGCAATATAAAAAGTCTGATGTGTACAATCGAATAATTTTCTCTACCTGTTTTAAAACAAAATTTTTAAAAAAATATTATTCTTTCTGTTCCATGCTAATCGAGATAAGTATTAGAAGAATGGACTTATAATTTAATTTCTTATAAGTGGAAGGGAACTAAGGGAATACATTATTCTAAAGCAAACCAAATGTTTTAAAAGCTGTCGCTATACCAGATTTGATATTTAATGGTCCTTTCGTTTTTGTTCTATGCTGTGCCCCCCCCCCCACACTCTTATATATACACATCCTTTTCTAAAAACGTTTTTTTTTTTCCTTTTCTTTTTTTCAGGAGACTTAAAACATATATTTCCGATGAATTCTCCACATCGAATTTTTGGGTGGAATACAGTAACTTACATGGCTTTCTCTTCCCATTCATCAATACCCTATAGCGACAAAAATGTGTTCTGTTCACTTCATGTTAATCAAGATAAACATTTGTAGAAACGGTTGTATTACATACTTCTTTGTAGGTACAATGAGAATGGAAGAAAACTTTAAGCCATAGTCAAAAATCAATGCCTTTTAAATACAGCTTTAAGGATTAACAGGATAAAAAATCTGAATAACAGCTTCCCATTTGAGAGAAAATTTGGAAGGCTTAAACGAATAGCAAGGAATATCTGGGAAATGGTTAATTCCAAAAACAAACAAAAAAAAAACAGTGCGTTTTAACCAGATCTAAGTATTTTTGTGCTGTAAAATGTTTGTTGTTAATATGTCATGTCTTACCAGTTACCATACACATGAACTAACGTAACTTGAAAATGTTGTTTATCAGGGAACCTCAGTACGTGAATCTCCAACGAAATCTGGGTATAGACATTTTTGATCGAATACTTTATCTTCTATATCTATTATTGTGTGGCAGAAAAGAGGAAAAAATATCAACTTTAACTGAATTTTAGTTCCTTAATACATGTTTTTTAATATTTACGTCCTTTAACCTGGTTGGTTATATCGGACGATGAATGAAATTAGTTAAATGCTGCTCAAATGATCTCGGGTTCATGAAGTTTTAAGTTAAGCGACATTCAGGATAAGGGAAAACCCAGGCGAGCTAATAAATCTTGAAGTTAATCATGAATAATTTTCTTGTTCTGGATTTTAACTCCTCGAATGACTCTTTAAAATTATAAATGAATTTATAGATGAAATACTATAGCTCGGTATTTTAATGTATGCATTTTAGTATAACTAATAGTTAGATACAATGTTGTGTGCCTCACCGTATACAAATGCACTGGGAGTCAGAGATGGCAGGCATCATTTGCATCAAGAGTGTAAGAGCTGTGGTGAATGCATAAAGGAAATGCGTTAGAAAACTGGCCAAATTGTAATTGCTGTCAGCATATCCTTGAAACGAGAATAAGCTAATTTAAGCATACTCGTAACACAGTAAAGCCATTATCAGTGACTTCAGACATCCGCTTTCACTTGGCCGGCGTTACCCTTTCAAACTTCCGTTGGATACCCCAACTTATGTATCGCGCTTTCCAAGGTTGGTATTCTGCTTCAGCATGCTTTAGTGTAGGATCTGAGAAGTATTCATCATAAAGTTTTATGTCTGACAGTCACAGAGCGTTTAATATCCATTACTTTATCTTATTGCATTCAGAGACTCGAGAAATAAGACCACTTCTGCTAAAGATTATCTCTAGGGATGGCATCTTGGGGACCGATAGCAGAACAGAGTCGAAGTTAGCGCAGCAAAGTATATAGTACTGTTGCCAATGTAGTGCGCACTAATAGAAGAAAAATGGGACAGTGGTTGCGTGGTAGACTGTGATATTTTCACTAGCAATGGAAGGCGATTGAGGTTGGGTGGATGGTAACATAAATTCACTGATTTACGGGAATTAACAATTTTAATATTTACATAATTCAATTGCTGTTGTGCAGCATCATTATCCGTTTCATCTTCTCTCAAAATACAAATATTACGATGCACAAAAACATGCATCTGTAACGTCTCAAATGAGAATCATCTCCGATTGGCACGAAAACATGCTTCATATTGTGAAAAGCTTCGCTCCACATAACAAGATGTGATTTGAGCACAACGGAAATAGGACACATCATCGACTATTGTATAAGATACTCCATCAGCAAATATGTCCGTAACAACACCTCGTAGCACGTTTCGTATTTCAGGCATTATTGAAAATTCGAACATTTTTTTTCCAAACACTGTCTGCACTTTCTTTTTCACGCGGTCTAAAATAGGTGTCACGGGTCTCAGATTAATTGCTTGCACAAGTTCATCGACAGCTTTCAATATTTCCAAATATGTTATTGTCGTAGATATATCTGAAAAGTTCTTCTCTATGAATTATAAATCTTCATTTGAAGCAGAAGATTTTATAATCTTAATTAAAGAGCATGTACTATCATCAAAGGCACTAATTGCCTGTAAACAGTATTATAATATGAAGCATAGTATACTACTGCGTCGAGCAGCTACTACTTGATGGTTTTTGTTTACATGCGGCGCGTGCAGTTGCCAATGCAGGTCGGTCTCTACTCGGTAGGTATGCAACTGGTATCCTCTATTGGTGGCCAAGATGCTATCCCTAAATATCTGGATTCGTATAAAACAGATACAGGACTGCCAGGTGGAGCGCATATGCGCCGCTAGAGCACGCGGAGCACTTAGCTGTAGGTAGGCAGTGGGTCTGGGTTTGAGGAAGGAATGTACAAAAAACAACCATAAACGCAGCAAAGAAGCTTCACACGAAGCTCCAGTCTGATTGAACACGCAAATTTCTATGTAAGAGACAAGGAGATATTCTGTGTTTAGTATGCGAAAAATATTTAATTGTTACGAAAAGTAGCATTACACGACATTATTCAATTTTCACGAGGAAAAATTCTGACATGTTGTAGGGGAACATAGTTTTTTACTTTCTCTAAATATATTATGTACATAGTGTATTGAGAAAGTATTTTGTTCCACTCAAAAAATTCGATACCGAGATTTCACCGGAAATACGTGTATTTATTAAGTTTACAATAATGCAATATTTGCGTCACACAGTTGCATGGGTCGGGTGACCTACAAGCTGTCTAAAAATACTTGAATTTAAAATATTACGTATATATATTATCTTTACAACAACAGAAACACATACACCTGCTTGCGCGCTACAACAGAACCACAGAACAATATATGAAAGAACACTCTGATATCATACACACACGCACACACAAAAAAAAATAAATGGCGTTTTATTTATGGACGCTCTTTAACTGCTGTGGTTCTCAGCGTCCCATTCTATACTAGGCGTGAAAGACCGCTTAATTTTGCTCAGAGGCCTCTCTATCAGGCTTGAGGTTCTTTTACGTGCCGTAAATCTACGACACGGGACCCACAGCTTTACTTCTTTCCGAAGGAAGCCATGCTAAGGATTTTTACGCCCGAAAAAATGCATCGTCCTCCGCCGGGTTTGAAGCCGCGACCTTGGGTGTATTAAGTCTGCATGGTAACCATTACACCACGGAGGGTGACTACACGCACACACACATACACACACGCACTCACAACTACACAACGTATTCACACATATAGATTACTCAAACACCAAATAAGTCTATATAATATTTACACAAATCGGAAATACATATTTTGAGAGGGTGGGGAAAGTACTTTAGAAACGTCTTCACTTCTATGGGTAGATAGCAATACAATTTTGTTCTCCCTTGCTTCTTGACGACCTCTGTTCATTTGCGCACGCAAAGGCATCTAACACAGGTCTATGCGCTACACCCCTGACACCGCGGAGATAGAATAAGATATAGGCGGAGGTGACTCGACACCGAAGTATTGCGGTTATTGTACCTGTGCCCCACGAAGGGGCGCCCCCGGGAGGGATGAGGAGAGGGTACACCGGGCGGCTAGAACCAGGAGCGAAGCACAACAAAGGCACTGTCCCTACAACTTCTAGATTGAAATTTACAGAGTCTTATAGGTGGATGCTCTTTAACGGCTACGGTTATTAGCGTCCGGTTCTATATTGGACGTGAAAGATCCTCTTTATCAGGCTTGAAAGTCTTTTACGTATCGCAAACCAACGGCTTTACTTCCCTTCCGAAGTAACCCATGTTTAGGATTATTACACCCCCAAAAATATCCATCGTCCTCCACCGTGTTTGAACCCGTGATCTTGGGAACCAGAGGCTAGCATGTTACCCCTAGACCATGGAGGACGATTTCCAAATTGAAGCACCGCGACGAGAGACCGGGGTCCTCGCCCGATAAAGGGTCTAACGCCCTGGTTCTCATTCCGGTCGAAGTTGGTGGACGGAGAGCAACATCGTCGACACTTCTAGCCTTGAAAAGCAATCGGGATGAGGGATGAATGAAGACATGCAAACGACATGGAGGGAAAGGAAATTCGGGTGATGGAAGAAATCTATTCAGCATTCGCTGGCGAATTCGCCCCGAAACCTTCATGGATTGGGTAGACAGACCACGGGATCGAATCCGCAGCCTCTCGAATGCGAACCCTCAGACGAAACCCCTGAGCCATCCCTCTCGATATGAAGTAGATACAAAAATAAGGTTTTGTAAGAAGAATTTGTTGAAGCATGGGTAGATAAACGCATTATGATTTACTTTCTCTAGCGTATATGTATGACGTACATAGTGGGTAGAAAAGGTGTTCTATTCCACCCAAAAATTCGATACCGAGATCTCACCGGAAATATGTTTTGAGAGCCCCAGAAGAAAAAAAAACATTTTTAGAAAAAGGTCAATGTGTGTGTGTGTGTGCGTGCGGACAGCTAACGCAAAAATCAAAAGTCCGTTACATATTAAACTTGGTATTTAAGTTTAATACCTCCCAAGGATGCGACACGAAGATTTTCAAGGAAATCTCACCACACCAAACTACACTTAAAATAGAAAAATTAAAAAAAAATTGACTTTCTCAAAAATCTCTAACGATTTTGATTAAAATATCATAGATATATTAAAGATATTTACATGAAAAATAGAAAGATACACTGAATTTTCTGGAAAGGGCCTCTAAAGTGCTCTTCTTTCTGCATGACTTTTGATTAAGCGGTAAACATCAAAAGATAGACAAAAGTTAACTTCACAAAAAAATGTAGATCTGGTTAAAACACACAATTTATATCATATACTGTTTTGTTGTGGACATAACGCAGAGATATTTCTTATTGGTTTCAGTTTTAAAATACTTATACTTTTCTCAAACAGGAAGTCGTCTATGTTTCTTTTATTTTACTCCGAGCCATTCAAAGAAGCTAATTTCGATGACAATCGCACTTTAGCCTGGTGTATTCTCTGAGTCCCTTCCTACGTATTCGGAACTAAGTAATTAAACCATTCTGCTAATGCTTACCTTGATTAGCATGGTATAGGAAGAATAATAATGTTTTATAAGAACTTTGTTTGTATAACAGGTAGAGAAATTCATGTGAATGGAACACATCAGGTATTTTTTTTCCCAAAGGTGTAACTTTCAGGATTTAGATAGTCTCAAAATATTTATCAAGTGAAGCAGCAATGCCCGAATTTTTTATGGCGGCACTGCCATAGCTTGGATTAAAACCGTGTGGCCTACATACGTAGACTAACTACAGAGCAATTAAGAAGGCAGTGTCATTAGCAAGTCAGTATAAATGTTATCGCCGTCTCCAGGGAGTGGTGCGGAACGGATGCGGAGCCACTGGTTGCCTAACAGTGGCTACTTGTTTTTTTACTGTAATTCATTCTTAATTGTTGCAAAAGTTGCACTGGGCTTATTGTAAACGGAGGGGAAGTGAGACGTCTCCCCATTCCACTTGCTCGGCATGTAAAGCACAGCAGTGGCGGAACTGTGAGGATGCTGATTTGTGTTTAAAGGCGTTAAACTATAACGGTTATTACAGCCCTCAGAAAATAAAATTTCGGCTAAAACCAGAAATAAAATGCACCTTTAAAAGAAATTGATTAAAATCCCGAAAGGAACCAGAAATATAAAACACTATTAAAATAACTCCGAGAGTAAAAAGGCAGCTAAAATGACAATATAAAACCTGTATAAATAAAACAATTAACGGCAAAAGGCATAGGTGGATCTACGAAACCATGGCGAACAATGAAGAGAAAAGGATAAAATATGATTAAAACTGAGACCTTAAAGTGTCAAAGGTGATAAAACATTTAAAAGCCTTACATATCAGTCATTTGTCGTCAAAACCTATAAAATCAAAATAAAACTAGATTCTTAGGGCAAATGTCACCTGGGATAAAAATAAAAATCTTGGATAGTTAAGAGTCAGACTGAAAAATTCAACGCCATAGTCAGGACTTGAATCACGGATCTCCCCGTTATCGCCTGCGGTGTCAGAGCAGTAAAAGCGGGGGTTAAACACTACAAAAAAGAAAATCTCCCCGTTTCTAGCCGGTTGCTCGACTACTGACCTAACATGGCAACATGCCGGCATAGCATTGAATTTCTCATGACTCGCATGTTTCCCGGTAAACCACAAGGCGATCTCAAATTATTTTGAGATGACATATCCCAATGGCGACTTAAGTCCCAGCATTCTTGGTATAGCCTACTATTATGGTTAACTATTAAAAACCTTACCCACCGCTCCAGTATCATCGGCCAGGACCTCCACAATCCTGGCCGGCAGTTGCAGAGTGGCCCGTAGTGGTGCTAGACGAGCACACTCTACCAATACATGACGGACAGAAAGCGCCTCGCCGCAAAGCCGTCAGATAGGTGGAGGTTCCTTCTTAAATAAATGCGAATAATTGAAAAAAAAAAATAATTGCAATGCGCAAACGAGCCAAAATGACCTCCTCATGACGAGATAAACGTGAGGAGGTTACCTAGTTTTTAGGGATGTCCATAATTTCCCGAAGCTTATTCCGACGAAGAGCCGACCACTCAGTATACCAGTCAGAAAACACCGCTTTCCGCACAACTGTTCTAAGATCTTCGGTTGTTGCTCCAGTTACTGTTATACTGGGCTCCGCAATTGCCGACTTTGCCGCCAAATCCGTCAGTTCATTCCCCAGCAAGCCAATGTGCCCAGGAACCCAGCGGACTCCAAATTGACACCGGAAGCGTGCAAAATGTGGAGAACGTCCTGAATGCGCTGCACTAAAACACGGTAACTGTACGGCTCACGATTGCTCTGAAGTACACTAAGGGAATCACTCAGAATAAGCAGTTACCTAAGTTTCGACGGCGAATATTCAGAATGGCTCGGTAAATAGTATATAGCTCTGTAGTATAAATGGATATGCCGCTAGGCAAACCGAAAGCATAAGTTTCGGTCCCAGTGACAATGGCACATCCAACACCGTCGGGGCACTTAGTGCTATCGGTATAAATATGAATTTTAATAAAAAAAAATAATAAAAAAAAAAGAGTACGGATACTAGACATAGGCGCAGCAGATTTCCCATAAACCGACATCTCGAGATTGATGTGGGATGTGGCACATAACCAGGGTGGGTGCACCCTCTCCCCCCCCCCCTTGGGAAACATAGGAGGCAGTTCAAAAATGATGATGAATGGGTTTAAGGACACCCAGTGGCGGAGCTAGTCAATTTCTAAGGCAAGAGGTCGGGTACTAAATATGTCTTGCAGTCTTACTTCCTCAATTTTTGTTTAATGTTTAACGTCCCTTTTACTACTTATGGCACCGCAGGCGATGACACTGATGATACGTGGAATACGATGGCGGGGGGAAAACGAAGAACCGGAGAAACCCCGCATCTGCGCCGCTTTGACCACACAAATCCCACAAGCCGTCGCTTGGAAGTCCCACCTTGGTGGGAGGCGAATGAAGTCACCACTCGGCCTCCTTCCTCAAATGAAGCTCCTCAAACCTTTTTTCAGGGGTATAGTAGAACACTAGCATCTTTTCTCGACAGAGATTTATTAATACCAGGTTTAATGGTAAACACATAGAGACGCAGTATAGGTACAAGGTCGCGCACCAGTTCCTGACGAATGACATTTTTAAATGAGACATTAGATGCGAATCACTTACTCACCTTTACTGTGTATTCTCGCAACGTAATCATAAGGAAACAGAGATGTTTGTTATTGTAACATAAACTATTTGCTGACCTGCTTATCACTGTACCTTCACTAAAGGTCATTCGTCTAGAAGGAATGAGCAGCCTGTAGAAGGGTATTTTCATTTAAATTGGAGCGTTAGCGCTCTTACTTCAATTTTTATATTCTCTAGCACAGGCAACCCCAAGTCGAGTCAAGGTCGCTTGAGGGCGCACGGGGCTAAACATTACACTCACTGCGGGCCGCACAGCTATACAGTATATCCGTGCAGTGGCGGTGGACCGCTACATATTAGTACTGTGATGCCCTACTTACGAGACTGGTACATCCGCTTTGGGAAGACGGTCGTCCACACCTGTGATGTTTCGAGCAGAATGGCAAGAAAACTTTCTGTATATGGAAGAAAATGACACGGCAAAATGTTTAGTGTGTTGCACACTTCTAACAAAATAACTAAATATAATTTGCAACGGCATTACTTGCTATGTCACGTACACGATTATGATAAATACAAAACGCACGTGTGTCGTTGCAGATCTGAAACGTAAAATGAACAAGATGTAAATACTCGTGCTAGTGTTGTTAGAGTGAATTAAAAAATAGCGTCACGTATTGCCAGGAACATGTGTTCCTTCAGGAAAGGTGAGATGGTAAAACAATATTTAATTAATTGATGCAGCTGAAGAATTGAGCCCAGAGTATGTGCACAATTATCAATCAGTTTATCCGCCTCCACGATTACACGTCGTGTGGAGGACCTTGCAGACGATATTCGGAATCAGTTGTCTGAGATAATTGCAACATTCATTGCGTTCTCTCTTGCAATAGATGAGAGCAATGATATAACCGACACTGCACAACTTCTCATCTACATCAGAGGCGTGAATAAAGTTTTTCTACACCTCTGTAAGAAGCGAAAGATTTCCTAAACCCCACAATCTAGCACGAAGAATTTTGTGCATGTTCGGGACAACCCATATTTGCGAATCACTGTTTACCTAAATGAAGTTTACAAAGCCACGTCACAGAAGCCAATTAAGTGAAGAACACTTGAAAGCATGTTTGCGATTGGGTAGCTCGCACTGAACAGCTGGTCGAAAACAGCCAACTGCAAAAATCACGGCAATTGTCTGATGGCTAAGAAAGAATAGTTTTCATAGACATTTACTTGAAGAATATTATGTTTATTTGTATTATTTACTTCATTGAATTGCATAGTACCAACAAGAAGAGAGTTATTTATTTAGTTTGTTAGTTTTATACGAGTATTTGTATTTCGTTAATTGAAGTTCCTGCCAATTAGATTTTATTTTGTATTACATTAGCTATCAGTAATAAATGTATAAAATTCTGCAATCATTATTATGTAATTGACAGTGAAAGTGTAAGTTAATCTACACAATCGTAGTTCTGCCACTGTAGCACCTCCATTTCTTGCCCGCAACCGGACGGACAGGGCTTGAGGGCTTTTACTGCCGCCCGAGCGTGCGTTCTGTAGGGGACGCCTGCTCTAGCACGTATATACAACATACCTAGGAGGCAGAGAAGGTAGGAGATTTCACCGGAAATACATGCTTTGGGACCCCTTGAATAAAAAAATGTATTTTTAGACAAATGTTCTGTGTGTCTGGACAGTGTAACACAAAAACGTAAAATCTGTTAATTACCAAATTGATATTTAAGTTATGTGTCCACCAAACATGTGACACGAATATTTTCAAAAAATCCCCCACCTCAAATTACCTTGTACATGGAAAAATGGTTTTCGAAATTTTGATTTTCTCAAAAAATGGCTCTAACGATTTTGATTAAAATACTGTATATTAAAGTTATGTACATCTCAAATGAAATGTATATTTTGAATCTCCTGGGAATGGCCTCAGAAGCCCTCTTCATTCAATGAATTTTGCAAAACTGGCAAACCTTAAGAGAGACACAAAAATGTAGATCTCGTCAAAACAACAATGTATGTCCTTTGCCTTATTGTTAACCATTTCCGAGATACTCATTATCGGTTCCAATTTTAAAATACAGTAGAGCTCCGGTAATTCGATCTAATGGGGGCTGGGGCTACCTCGAATTATAAAAAACTCGGATTATATGGATATATAACAATGGGCATTTCATCAATAAATATTAAAATGAGCCTAATAATGGTTAAAATATTCAAAACTTTTTTATTTAACATTATACACTAGAACTACTGTAGGGTAAATTAGAATATTAAGCCGCCGTAATACCATAAATAAAATAAAAAAATAAATAAACACTACATGCATGAAAGCACTTAGAGTTTCGCTATATTTATTACTATTACTATTGTTATATATATATATTGTAATATTGTTATTATTATACTTATAAATAGAGTAAAAGCGTCGTAACGAAGAAACATAAACACTGCGGCACGTAGCATTTCACTGTATTTATTACTATTATTATTATTATCATCATCACCATCATCATTATTACTCACTATACGCATAAGCCAAGCAAAACAACATGAAAGTATCATAGCGAAAAACATGCAATACAAAAGCAGGTAACACTTCACTGTACTACGTGATATTGTGTTTGATTTTTTTTTTACAAAGCTTTTTTTTTTCTGATTTACTTTGTTATACGAACAGTGTCGATAGTAATAATAATAATAATAATAATAATAATAATAATAATAATAATAATAATAATAGCAACAACACAGCGAGACATTAGGTCCTTTCATATTTGCATTTTTTTCGTTATATAATAATAAAGATGAATTCAAAGTATGAAGGACTCGTCACGCAAAATATACAAATATGATATGAAGACTTTCACATAATAATAATAATAATAATAATAATAATAATAATAATAATAATAATAACGAAACATTTCGTGCCCTCATGCATTTTTTGTTTGCTTTTTGTTACGGCGCTTTAATATTTTGAGAGTGGGTCTAGTATATATAATGTTAAATAAGAACAGCATATACACAAGTACCAACTTAGCTATTGGCGGTTACTGATATTATGATATTAAGACTTTTTAAATAATTCTCAATCTAAAAGTGCACTTTATTCTCTCAAAACTAGAAGCTCTGTAATTGAAGTAAGAAACATGTTAACCTTGTCGATCTGTGTCCACTGTACTTGTATGCGAGATCACAGACTTCTAATACAATCCTGTTATCTGCTCTCAACGAATGAGATTTTCTCAACGTTTCCGCTGATATGCAGGAGGAGTAAAAGGCAGGTCGCTCGCACTAACACCGTCACTGAGCGGTATTTACTTTGATTTTCCCCATTGAGCTCTGCAATTCTTTAAACGCACGAAGGGTTTCTGTACACGTGAAATACACCGTACATGTATTTAAGAACTATAAATATAAAAGTAGATTATAGGGATACAACGGAGAGATACACCACACACAATGCGACCTAGAGGAATGAAGTACCAAAAGAAAGGGTAAAAAAAAAAAAAAACAGAGGCCACAGAGGCGCGCGGAAGTCCCTAACAGTTACTAGTTCGAAAGATCCGTCCCACCTGGAGCTGCTCAGAGAGGGCGATGAACGACCAGTGCCAATGGGGAACACTTTCCTTTGAGCAACCAGTCACGTCATATCCGGCACCACTACACACAACGAAAGGTAGAAGCATACCTGACAGATGGCAAAGAAACTGAAATTAAAGAGAAATGAAGCTGTGCTAGATGAGAAACGACCCGTGTATTCGCCTAAGAAGTAAAGAGATTCAGGCTAAACTCAATGTCAAACAGAGCAGTCGACTGAATCGAACCTGGGCCTGGGCCTTCCTCATACGTTATTGCACAAACATCTCGCTGGTAATAACATGAAACTTAAGTTAGTAGTAGACTACGCATTTTTCAGCAGAAGTCTAAAGCCTAAAATAAGTCTAAGAAACTAAAGCTAAGAAATAAATAGGGATGAAGTTTTATATATAATGGCGTACCTGCCTTCCTATATGGATCCGAAACATGGGGATGTCATAATTGACAAAAGATACAAAGATTCCTAAGATTAGTAATCTCAAACGAAAATTTTATAAAAGATTTCGATATATAGGTATAATTTTTCTGGAAGGAACAATTACAAACTTCAGAAATGAAGGAAGATGCATATTGACAGAATGTCATCAGAGAGGATCTGAAGAAGAGTATATAGGTCTAAAGGAAGAGGACATCCGGGAAGACTAAGGAAGCGATCGTCAGATACATTACCCTGAAGCGGTTCGTTTTAATGCTTGTTCCAGTGATAATAAAGGGTATTTTCAGCCCTTCCCTTCATTTTATTAATGTTACTTCTTCTCCAGGCCCCAATCCCGAAACAAACGGGTAGATATAATTTTTAGAGGGCTACTTCTATTGTATATTTTGGAAGTCCCAGGATTGGATTGGATTAAATTGACTCACGGACGGGGTGCTCAGACAGTGGGGGAGCACCGTAAGTAGGGGCCAGTCGCTCTACATTACCATGCTAGTCTCTTGTACCCAAGGTCGCGGAGGACGATGGATTTTTTCGGGCGTAAAAATCCTTAGCATGGCTTCCTTTAGGAAGGAAAGTAAATGCGTTGGTCCCGTATCGTATATTTATGGAACGCAAAAGAACATCAAGGCTGATAAAGAGGCGTCTGAGCAAAATTAAGCTGTCTTTCACAACCAACATAGAATGGGACGCTGAGCAGAGCGTCCATAAATAAAACTTCATTTTGTAAATAGGGACCGAGTCAGGTGACGTTTCGACTGACTTTCGGGAGTCGATTTGAGTGACCGACCTCTCTGACCCATGTGTTTTTTGGGGTTTTTCCCGGATCACTAGCCGAATTCTGGGGAGGTTTCTTCATTCCCCCGAACTTCCTGTCCTTTCATTTCATCTCAATTACATCTAACCGGTCTCTTTCCATGTTGTGTCAGCGACGACTGCGGTGGTGGCGCCTCTCCGTGGGGATGTATGCGCTTTGGAAATACAGTTCTTTGCTGCGAGATGGCGTTGGAGTCATCTTTAGGACCCAAGTTTGGTCAGACTTGGGCTCTTAGCACTCCCCTGTCAAGTTAAAGACCTGCATTTTACTATGTTATGGACATTCCACGGTGGCTGTTTCTCCCGGGTGCGGCTGCCCGTCGGTAAAACTCTTATAGCTCCTATCCTCCTGGTTCTGACGCACAATAAGCATGGTTGTAGTATGGAACCTCCTCCGGAATGACACACACATACACCTTAAGCAGGCCCTAAGGGCCCTTTGTGTCTAAGTAAACATCAGGATTACGACGGGCGCAAGCATGGGCAGGGTCCTTAACGGTTCCAGATTGAACGCCTCCGACGCCGTACGGGTGCAGTCTACTATCTCTGAGGCTCCGGGTGTCCTTGAAAGGGCATAGCCGGAAAGCTTACGAAGGGGGATCCTGTAGGAGCAGGCTCGCAAAAGAGTCAGGAAACCTCTACAGTATGCAAACCAACGCCTGGAGTGAATATAATTAAATTGAGTTTTATTTATGTATGCTCTGTAACTGCTGCGGTTCTCAGCGTTCCATTTTATATTGGGTATGCGAGACCGCTTTAATTTGCCCATAGGTCACTTTATCATGCTTGAGGTTCTTTTACTTGCCGTAAGTCTATGACACGGACCAACGGCTTCGAAGGAAGCCATACTACGAATTTTTACGCCCGAAAAAGTCCACCATTCTCCATAGATAACATATTACCCCAAATCAGGGAGGATCCTTCAACCTTGAAACAGACGATGAGGAGGTGATGGGAACAGAAAATGATGGATAGGAAATGCGGGGAATGTAACAGCCTTCCCAGCATTCGTCTGGTGACCCGAGTAAACCCTCGAAAGAAACCATGGGTCAGGAAAGCTGGTCACAGCGATCGAAACCTCGATCTCCCGAATGAACACGTTATTTTGGTACCATCTCTCTCGGTGGAAGTGCCAAAATTGATCTGAACAAATTCTTAGCCGAAGATGGATGATGTAGTCATGGAAACTATGCAAGAAAATACGATTAACAGTTACGTAATGAAAATCTATCCGAAATGATTAATTTACTGAAAATTTGAGTCCGCCCATAATGACGGCAATTCTCTGCAAGTGTCAAGCATCAAAAGCAATTTCGTCTTCGACATCCTTGACCTGGACACGGAATAGAGATCGAGGTAACTGGAGCATCGAACCCGCAGTAACTGGTAGGCGGAACAAGTTCCCTGGCCCACAGCCTACGGTTTCTAAAACATGTTAAGCGTGCACATTAGCCATCCTGTCACCATTATTGCAAACCCTGTCACTGGCGGATCTTTGCCCACGACTTCCAGGATATCCTTCACGGTTCGCGCAGTGATGCCAACGTGTCCATTTAAAGGCGAATAGGGGTTTTGAAGAGACAGTTAGTCACTAGTTTGCAAAAAAACACCACTAAATGCATTTCCAGCCATTCTACGAAGTAATGATTGAGTCAATTTTACCCATGTTTACTTTTCTCTACCACGTACAATGTACCTAGCAGGTAGAGAAGCTATTGCATTCCACCGAAATTTAATATTGAGATATTACCAGGGACATGTTTTTCGAGAATCCCTGAATTTAAAAAAAAATGTCTGTGTGTGTGTGTGTGTGTGTGTGTGTGTGTGTGTGTGTGAGAGAGCAGAAAACGAAAAGTCGGATAAGTACCAACTTGGTGTTCAAGTTCATATGTTCCAAGGATGAACACGGAGATTTTCAGAAAATCCTCCCACCCCAAACTAAGAACATTTTTCGAAATTTTCGATTTTCTGAAAACCTCTAATGACTTTTGTTAAAAAAAAACATTCTTATTTTAAATACATTTAGATGGAAAATAAAATATATATTCTGAATTTTCTGAGAATAGCCTCTGAAGTCCTGTTAATTCTGAATGACATTTGTATATCTGATAAACCCAAAGACTAATAAAAATTTTTACTACACAAAAATGACATGTTTAAAAACACATTTAAGACAATTACATTATTTATTTAGCTAACCATTTCCGGGACATTCCTTGTTTTTAGTTTAAATTTCCCGATATGTATTCCTTTTGTTTCGTAATCGGCTTGCCCTCCCCGCATTTCTAGGACTGACACCCCCCTAGGGCTTACAGGTCAATGCTTAGGACTCAGAAGCCGGTCGGGGAGTCTGCGGCACGAAATCACAGAATGAAGAACCTGTTACGAGGGGTCGGAAGTGGATGATATGAAATGTAAGCGAAATTGATGATTGGAAAGGTGACGATCGAGAAATTGGCGGAATGAGTGGCAGGGGAAACCGGAGGACCCGGAGAAACCCTGCCCAGACGCCGCTTCGTCCACCACGAATCCCACATGCGGGCGCTTGGGATCGAACCTGGACCGCTAGATGGAAGACGAGCGGTGTAACCACCCACCCATGACGCCACCCCCAATATTTGTGCTTTTCTCAAATGGTAAGCTAGCCATTCGTTTTTATTTAATCTTTTCCCATCTGTGATCATGCAAATACAATAATTTCAAGGTTCTAACATTAAATTCTTCTTTATTATTTATTTATTTAGTTTAATGTCTTTTAACCTGTAAAGTCATAATGCAAGTTGAAGGAAATCGGCGAAATGATGCTCAAATGAGCCCAGGGTACATGGAGCTTAAAGTTATTTACATTCGTCTTCTCAAGATAAGGGGAAAACCCTCGGAAGAAACCGTATCTGGGTAATTCACTCTAATCGAGATTTGAAGTCGGAATTTCTTGAATTGAGTCAGACAATCTCCACACTACAGAGACGGGCTTAAAAGGTTTGACTATCGCTTTAGCCTAGTGTATTCTCTTACTCCCCTTGAACTTATAAGAAAATATGTAATAAAATCAATTGTACTAATGCTTATCTTGATTACCATGATTTTGTTTTCATTTATACACCGCCTTTAACTGTATGGTCCTATTGGAGGCATTTTTCTTTGGAACATATTTCCTATCGGCAAGGGTGTTAATTTGTGTGTGATGTCGTTGGGTTTCTATTTCATTTATACTTTTAATCATTATATCACATTCTCTGAAAGGGATTAGGGAATAATCTGGGCTAGAGAAAAATTCTCACTCCGCAACCAGGAATCGAACCCGGGGCCTCTTGCACAACATGCAGGTGCTCTGCCAACTGAAATACGGGACCAGCTGATTAAGATTTTGTAAGAATAATTTGTTGAAAAACGAAATGGAGCTTTATTTATGGATGCTCTTAACTACTTTGGTTCTCAGAGTCCCATTCTATGTTGGGCGTGAAAGGTCGCTTGAGTTTGCTCAGAGGACTCTTTATAGGCTTGAGCGAAGCCATGTTAAGAAGTTTTACGTCCGAAAAAATCCATCGCCCTCCTCCGGGTTTGAACCCGAAACACTTTGTTGCGGAATAGATTGAGAAATGCATGCGAATGTAACGCATCAGATTTTTGAGAGGCATATCTGCAGGACAGTCTAATAATCACACACATCAAGAACTGCTGTAGAGCAAATGCAGAAAGTGTGTGGAGAGCGAAAGCGTGTAATTTCGTACCCACGTAGCCTCATTGCGGTTAGACAAAAACTGGATCTCATAATATAGAACCATATGAGAGGTCTGATATGAAAATCTACCAAGTTCATTTTTACTTTCATTACAAGTCCTGAGTACATAGGTATTGTAATGCACCCAAAAATTCTCTACCGAGATTTCACCGGGAATGTGCGTTTTAGGGTATCCTGTATAAAAAAAAAAAACATTTTAGAAAAACGTTCGTATGGTATGTGCCCATGTGTCTGTGAGCACGATAACTCAAAAACGTAAAGTCGGTAAAATACCAAACTTGATATTTTAAGTTTGGTATCTTTCAGGGATGCGACACGAAGTTTTTGAGAAAAATCCTACCACCCCAAATTACCCTTTACATGGAAAAAAATCGAAAATTTCGATTTTCTCAAAAATGGCTCTAACGATTTTGATTAAAATGTCATACCTTAAAGATATTTACATGGCAAACAAAATGTATATCATGGATTTTCTGGGAATAGTCTCTAAAAGCATCTTTATTGTGGATGAATTTTGCCAAACTAGTGAACCGTAAGAGTTAAACAAAAACCTACTACACCAAAATGTAGATCTCGCTTAAACACTTAATTATTGTCATATATGTTTTTTTGTGGAGTAGGCCATTTTTGAGATATTCTTTGTTATTGGTTGCAGATTTAAAATACTTGAACTATTCTCACATGTTGTAAAGTTGTAAACTCCTAGTCATGCATAGAAACGGATTTCAATCACGTGGCAACCAGCTTTTAACAGATTTGACTACCTTTTAGTTGATGTATTCCCTTATTTCCGTTTTCCTTACGAAATAGTAAGTAGTAAGACAATTCTGCTAATGTTTATCTCGATTAGCATGAAGTAGATAGAATAATAAGCTTTTCAACAATAATTTGTTTTAAAAATGTAGAGAAACTATATGAATGGAACAAATTATTTTTTTTTTAATGTTGAGTTTTGCCATACTTTTAAGAGGGGATTTCACCACCTATCATATGAGCTACTTGGTACTTTCAGGTTCAATCAATATCACATTTAAAATGCTTTGCGAAGATAATTAGTTTCAGAGCCTGTCATATCCTCGGAAAGATGCCGCATGTATTTCTAAAGCTACCTCATCCACTGACCAATCGTTGAGAGTACTTTAATTGGTAATTCATTTATGCAATCCATGTGGTGAGTCAGTTTAGTTGCAACGGTTTTAGGTAATAGACAAGATGTCGATTATTGACCCTTATACACTTGAAGCAGCACGGAAAAAAGTCTATCAGCGTTCAAAATGGACATCTACAAGTTGGACAAATCATCAGTCATGACTAAGGTATTGTGTGAAACTGTGTTGCGAATTTGAATATTCAGAATACAATTTTTAGCCATTCAGATGAAAGAAAATTGGCAGGATTTAACATGATTAAAACCTACTATATCCAGCAAACAGAGCCATAAGTTTTTCTCATTTTTACTTTCTCTATAAGTACTATGTATATAGTGTATAGAGAAGGTATTGTAATGCTATCCAGAAATTCGATATCGAGATTTCACCGGAAATACATGCTTTGGGACCCCCTGAACCCAAAAAAAGGCATTTTTTTTTTTTTTTAGAGAAATTTCCTTTTATATCCGTTTGTATCTGTGGGCATCATAGCTCAAAAACGAAACGTCCGTTAAATACCAAAATCAATACTTAAGTTCTGTATCTTCCAAGGATGCGACACGAAGATTTTCAAGAAAATCCACCCACCCCCAACTACCCTTTACATTGGAAAAAAATTCGAAAATTTTGGTTTTCTCAAAAATGGCTCAAAGGATTGTGATTAAAATCTCTTATTTTAATATATTTATATGACATACAAAATGTTTATCTTGAATTTTCGGGGAATAGCCTCTGAAGACCTCTTTTTTATGGATGAATTTTTATGAATTTTGCATAACTGGTAAACCGTAAGAGATAGACAAAAACTGACTACACAAAAATGCAGATCTCTGTAAAACACACAATTTATATCATATAAATGTCTTCAAGAAATTCACCGTTCTCGAGGTTTACTGGTTATTGGTTTCAGTTTTAAAATACTTAAAACTTTTCTCATACGGGAACTTGTGAACTCCTGGCCACGCAAAGAAACGGATTTCAATCCCACAGCAACATTTTAAAACATTTTACTGTCGGTTTAAGCAATAAGACCGTTTCTGTTTATGTTAATCTCGATTAGCACGAAGCAGATAAAAGAACTAGCTTTTCAACAATAATTTGTTGATATATAGAGAAGGTAATGTAAAAGGAATACATCAGTTTTTCTCTAAAACTATAAAGGTGGATGTGGTAGACTTTGATACTATAGTTCTCTTAGAGTAAACGTTTAAAAGCGCTGTTTGCGGAAGGGCCAGCCTGTCCTTGATATCTGTAGAGGCAAACGCGTGGTTGAGAGCCGGTTCCTGTTCGCTTGTCCTTCAATAACAGACAATATCGACAAGGATAGGACAAATGATATACTTGGTAATTTGAGCACTGAAACATTAGCGTGTTTCCTGCCAAGTAAAGTAAAGTAGGCCATTGAATAAACAACTGGGTCATCTCAGTGAAATTTGTGACTCAAGACTTTTTATAGTCAGTTCACTGCGAGAGTGACAACAAAAGAAAGTGGAGATTTCTGCAAGTCAACAAATCTTTTGCTTTCTTTCTCGAACTTCGTCGCAGATCACATCCTCCAAAAGGTTCGCGTAATTTCATTAGACTTATTTTTGGCCTAAATTGTTTTGTTTTTTACTTTCTCTACGCATACTATGTACATAGTGTATAGAGTATGCATTGCATTCCACCTAAAATTTTGATAGCGAGATTTCGTCGGGATTTTGGGGTCCCCTGTATCAAAAAAAAAAAAAGTGTAGAAAAAGGACCTTGAGTCTGGGCAGTATAACTCAAAACGAAAAGTCCGTTGATATTGAACTTAAATTGATATTTAAGTTCAATATCTCCCAAGGATGCGACACAAAGATTTTGAAGGAAATCCCCCCACACCACTACCCTTTAATCGAAAAAAAATGGATTTTTTTTATTCTTTAAAAAATTGTACTAATGATGTTTATTTAAATCTCTTATAATTAAGTTATTTACAGACAAATAAAATGTATAACTTGAATTTTCTGTGAATAGCCTCTGAGGACCTCTTTATTCTGGATGAATTTTCTCCCGTCCTACACTCGGTTTCTGTGAGAAACAATTAAATTCTGTATACAATACGTACATGATATAATACAAAAATGTTAGATGTTTTCACTTTCATTTAAAAACTCAGTCCCAGTGTCCCTCGACAGGTCAGTATCGCTCATTCATTTTACCTCTTTCCGTGGCGACATTGCATATTCTAGTTCAGTTTTAGATTTGACTCTGCCATTGGTCGATTGACCAACATGGCAGCAAGCACACAGAACTAAAGGAAGAGTGTGTATTTTGCATTGGAAAGCAGAATCGACTTTCAGAAAGTCCATTTTATCCCCTTATTTCGATCCAGTTATTTACATACTAACCTAACGTAGCCTAACTTCGACGAAATCTCGAAACCTGTCGTTCACCTGCCACGTAGCAAAATAGGAAAGGCTCAGGAGGAGCCGCCATATTAGCTCAGCTATTTTAACGCGATTGGCTGCTGTTAATGTTTCCAATTTTCGATGTGAATGACAAAATAACCATTAAGTATACTTAATTTTAATCGCGAATGGTCCTTTGCAGTGCCCACGCCTGTTTGCAAGCTTTCTTCGTCACGGGTATCGATGCAATTGATTTCGCTGGTTACACAAGGGAAGTTACTTAACCTTGGACTCTGTCGTGCATGTACTTCCTCAGTATTAAGTTTCCTGCTTGCTGCAGTGTTGACCAAAGGAGAGGCACGTAGATCTTTCCAGCACATTTTTACTTTCTCTACACGTACTATGTACATAGTGTATAGAGAAGGTATTGCACCCAAAAATTCCATACCGAGATTTCAACGGAAATACGTTTTGGGACCCTCTGAATCCAAAAAATCTGTTGTGTTCCATGCACATGACTTTCTTTACATCTCTGCAATAAACTATGCTTTAAAAGCTTATGCTTCCATTTACTGCATGCTAATTGAAAAAAATTAGCAGAAATAAACTTATTACTTGTTTCCTTGTAAGTAGAAGCGAAATAAGGGAGTACCATAGGTTAAGGTGATAGTCAAAAGCTGATTGCTCTGTGACTGAGGTTCCTTTGTTTGTATGGACACGAGTTGACAAATCAATGGAATGAGAAAATTATACGTTTTTTTAAAGCTGAAATGAATAACAAGGAATATCTGAAAAACGATCAACTGCATTAAAATAATGTTTATGACATACATTTTGTGTTTTATTGTTATATTTTTTGTGCAGTAAATTTTGTCTATCTCTTAAGGTTTACTAGTTATGCAAAATTCAATAAAAATCATCCAGAATAAAGTGGTCTCCCAGCAAATTCAAGATACACATTTTATTTGGCATGTTAATATCTTAAATATAAGAGATTTTAAATAAAATCGTTAGCGATTTTTAGGAGAAACAAAATTTTCGAATTTTTTTCCATGTAAAGAGTGGAGGGATTTTCTTGAAAATCTTTGTGTCGCATCCTTGGAAGATACCAAACTTAAATACCAAATTTGGTATTGTTGACGGTATTTTCGTTTTTGAGCTATGCTATCCACAGACACACACATTTTCACATACACGGACCTTTTTCCAAAAATGTTTTTTTTATTCAGGAGGACCCAAAACATGTATTTCCGGTGAAATCACGGCATCGAATTTTTGGGTGGAGTAAAATACCTTTTCTATACACTATGTACATGGTATGTGTAGAGAAAGTAAAAAGGCATGTTTAGAAAAATGCCCGTGTGTGTGTGTGTGTGTGTGTGTGTGTGTGTGTGTGTGTGTGTGTGTGTGTGTGTGTGGGCAGCTAGCTGAAAAAGGAAAAGACCGTTAATTACCAAACTTGGTATTTAAGTTTGATATCTTCCAAGGATGCGACACAATGATTTTCAAGAAAGTACTCCCACCCCCAACTCCTCTTTACATGGAACTTTTTTCGAACATTTTGATTTTCTCAAAAATGGCTCTAACAATTTTGATTAAAATACGATATATTCAAGATATTTACAGGACAAATAAAATGCATGTCTTGAATTTTCTGGGAATAGCCTCTGAAGATCTGTTACCTCAAAATGATTTTTGCTGGGTGTTTCATAACTAGTAAACTATAAAAGATAAGATAAAAACTTACTACATAAGAAGTAGATCTGGTTAAAACACAGAAGTTATGTTATATACATTTTTTTGTGGAGTTAACCGTGTTGAAATATTCCTTGTTATTGGTTTCAGATTTAAAATACTTTTCTCATACGGAAATTTGTCAACGCCTGCCCACACAAACAAGGAACTTTAATCACATAGCAACCAGTTTTTAAAAGATTTGATTATTGCTTTGCCTAGTGCACCTTTTTATTTCCCTTCCATTTACAAGGAAGCAAGTAATAAGATCATTTCTGCTAATTTTTTCTCGATTGGCATAAAGTAAATAGAAGAATACAATTTTAACAATAATCTGTTACAGATATAGAGAAAGTCATGTGAATGGAACACATCAGACTTTTTAATGATAATTTTTGCACCTATGACTTGAAGGTATACAGGCTGTTTCTAAACGACATCAAACGAAGATAGCAGTCGATTAGCTTACACTTTGACGTGTCCGAAACTTGATGTCGTAACTTTCAACCTCTTCTATTTAAAGTCTTATGTGTGTTTAAAAACCGCACACATTTGCGGTTAGGCAGCGAAGGAACAACGGTTGTCATACGCCACGTAAACAACCTCAGAAGGTGTTATACGAAACACACAACAAAACCCACATGCTCCGTTTTCCATTACTAAGGTGACCTGTGCCGTGCCGACGTGTCTATCAAAGCACTCCTACACCACGCGATTGGGACCTTCGCTACAAACCGGCATCTCTCTTGGAGTGGGCCAGGCACGTGCCATTTGGTTATATACGATTGCCTAATCCATGATGATTTTATGGCAGTTTTTGTAAGTGCCAAATTTAGAGCTGAAACGGTATGACCAACAATGCCCACATCTTAGTTTGGTGTCGTTTTGTAACATCCTGTATATCGTCGTCTTCCTCACGGAAGTAGACCTTAGACCTGTTTCCACACGAGAGATTGTACGACGATAATGACTTAACTCTTGATGGTTATCAGTAGTATAATGTCCTCTGGCCGCGTTACGGGCGCTGTGCAGGGTAAGGTTGATGAAGGCGTGGAATTTAAAGGTATTTCTGGTTCGAGATTAAACGGGGAACACGAGCCGCCATTGGCGTTAGCAAATTATTTATTTGAAATTGGCGATCTCACCGAAGAAAACAACGTTAATGTAAAGAACGGAAAGACGAGATCCAAGCCAACAGTTGGATTCTGTGACACCATTTCCTTGAGACTGCTTTTTTAACTCTAATATTTTAAAACGACGATCAGTTTTTTTCACTGCCCGGTTATATATGAAGCGGGACAACATAATTATTACCTACTGCAGAGGAATGCCATGACTCTGTCACGTCAAGTCGCCAACCTCTTGAACTTTAAACTCCTCGTGATTCTGTAGATGCCTGACTCTCCTAGAAAAAATGCGATAATCGTGACTTCGTCACTACTGCTGACGTAATACGTCTACTACAACTTGCACAGGTGTATTGTTTGTAAGCTCAACACTTGGACGTAGAGACCAATACTTTTAAATTGAGAAAAATGGCTTCGCATTTAGAAAGTCCCTGTTTTGATTCCCGTGGATGTTTCGTGGTATTCATTAATCGGTAGACGAATGCTCGGATGGTCTCATCTACAACGATTTTCTTTACACCACTTATTTCCCTTTCTTACTTTCTCTACACGTACTATGTGCATAGTGTATAGAGAAGGTATTGTAATGCACCCAAAAATTCAATACCGAGATTTCACCGCAAATACATGTTTTAGAACCCCCTCTATAAAAGAAATAGAAAAACGTCCGTGTGTGTCTGTGTGTGCGTCTGTAGGCAGCATGGCTCAAAAACGAAAAGACCGTTAAATACCGAACTTGCGACACGATGATTTTCAAGAAAAGCTCTCCCATCCCCAACTACCCTTTACATGGAAAAATTTTCAAAAATTTTGATTTTGTCAAAAATGGCTCTTAACGATTTTGATTAAAATATCGAATAATAAAGATGTTTCCATGAAAAATATAATATATATCTTGAAATTTCTGGGAATAACTTCTAAAGATCTCTTTATTCTGGATTATTTTTATTGAATTTTGCATAAATGGCAAACCGTAAGAGACAGACAAAAACTTACTGCACAAAAATTGTAGATCACGATAAAATACTATTTATGTCATATACATTTTTTTTCGTGGAGTTGGAGGTTTTCGAGATATTCCTTATTGATATCGGTTTTAAAATACTTAAACTTTTCTTATACGGCAACTTCTCAACTCCTGGCCACGCAAAGAAACGGATTTCAATTACTAGTAACTACATTTTAAAATATTTGATGTCGGTTTAGCCTAGTGTATACCCTTATTTCCCTTCTTCTTATAAAGGAACTAGGGCACATCAGATTTTTTTTTTTTTTTAACTTCTTGATTTCATGTCGTATGGCGGTGCCGGATACATGGCACAGATGTTTTCTCCAAAGAAAGAGTACTCTACTGAACACTAGAAGGCTGCTTTATCGTTCATCACCCTCTCAAATGACTCCTGCAGTGGGACAGGTCTCCGAGCCTGAAACTTCCGCGCGTCTTTGTGAACCGTGTGGCTGCGACCTGTAGACTCCGTCACTTCATTTCTTCCTCCCGGGGGATGCAGCTGCAATGAATCGCAGTGCACAAAGTGTTCCCCTTTATTGCACGACCTATATTTATGTTGTTAAGCTAAAGAAGTGAATTTTGCAACATGGCGCCAATTAATTTATTCCCGGTAATAAGCTTTCATAAAATATTTTATTCCTGTCGGTTTCAAATAAGTTTTTTTATTTGGGAAAATTTTATTCGGTTTCTATGAGCTTCCAGAAAGTTCTGTGTCGTCATTTTCTAACCATAAAAGGAGGAAGAATTGCAAGCCGGTGTGAAATGAATTGTACTAAGTCGTAGTGGCTGGAGAATAGCGCAGAGCGGCGTGCGAGCCGTGGATGGAGAGAGCCATCAACGCTCTACACGTCCATCGTCGAGTGAATTATTTACGGCAGTGAATTAAAGACTTTGTTTGCAACCGATTTTTAAACCAATAAAACTATTTGTTACAGTATACAAATGAAGAGTGAATCAGTTGGAACTGCCGATTTAATTGTTTTTCCAAAGTTTCAGTTCTACTGAAGAATTAGCATGAAAAATTAGATCTTATCGTGAAATTGTCCATCTGCGGATACAAATACGTAGGAAGCGGACAGATAGTCTTCTTTACCAAATGCTGAGTAACTTGTTGAGAAAATGTAGTAGGTACGTAGTATCCTTGCTGTACCATTTGTTTTGTTACCATTCTATTGTGTCATTGGATTTTGGGTTCTTGGTATTGACTATACAAACCATTACATTGTGCCTAGCAACTGCGGGAGGCCACAAAAATAAGAGACAAATTAACAGGTATATAGGTTTTGAGTGCTTAACCTCTAGACATCACCCAAGGTAATATTTAATGGGAATCTAAAAACTATAGGTAAAATATTTTGTAAGTAGGTAGCTTTATCTACTCTGCTAAGGAAGTCATCGAGAGCATCTTCTTTTCTTTAGTCAGAGTCTTTTGAGACAGATCAAAGAGCAAAGGTGGGAAACTGGTTACATGTGTCAGCACTTTGTGGTAGCCACCGGCGTACCAATCTCCCCCTTCCACTATCTCAAAAGATTGACTAAAGTATACTAAGTTAAGCTCTATATTTCAGTGTTATAAACCTAATAATAGCGCTTTCCTTCACTTCCAGATGCTGCTTGAAAACCTATTGCAAATAATAATTGCAACACTGGATAATACAGGACTTTGACGAAACTAAAACCGCTGTAAAAGAAATAGGAGCTAATAAACTGAGAGGTAAAAACAAACACTGCTACCCTCCTGCCATTATTATTATTATTATTATTATTATTATTAATTATTATTATTAGCACCATTGTCTTCATTATTGCAAAATATTGATACATTCTATGATTTAGTACATTCACTACTATGTTTTCGCAAATGGACGATAGATGAATTTTGTCAGTACAGCACAGCCACACGAACATTGTTATTCCGTGAAGTCATCAGTATTGAAACTGAAAAGCCAATGGAAATATTCGAGTATTGTTTGTACGATAAATTCCAATTTCTATAGTAATATGCTGTACAAAAAGAGAAATCAGTATACACATGTGTGGTTTCGTTTATTCATAGAAAAAGGAACAGTACTCAATGCTCGCTTTCCTTAACAGCCCGTAAGCGGTTGGCCAAGTTAAGCAGCATCGGGCCCGGTCCCTTCCTGGGTGGGTGACCAACCCGCGTCGGCAGCACTAAGGGAAACACCTAGCCCACAGCATACTTACACAGACACAAACGCTTGCACATCTGTTATATCGCACGGGTAAATCCGCAAGAAAAGCGATTTACCCCCGCCCGAGAACGTTCGGGCGACTCGTTTCTGCTCCTGGCTCCTACTCAAAGCTCAAAGAGCTATGTGGGGGACTGCACATGTTGGCCTGTTTAAAAAAATGAACAATTATCTGATAAAGAATCTTTCTACCAGTTTACTGACTCAAGATTTAGTAAAAAAAATAATAATTAGAAATTACCTTGCCCATGAGGAGCCAGGCATACCACTCATTGCAGAAAGTAGTAACAAACAGGAACTTACCTGAAAAATACAAAAAGGTTAGATTAACAATGGAAATAGATTCAGTAGTAGTGGTAATAATAATAATGGAGTAATAAAGGTCTTTCGGCGTCAGATATTGTAGTTGAGAAACAGATGTTATGCATAATAGTAAGTACGTGAAAACCCTAGCAATTACAAAATCATATAATGTTTCAATAAAGAATTCATCTAAACTTTGACAAAACTACAGTAGCCTAATTAACGGACAAAAGAAAAGCTGTTTCATATGGCTAATTTTATTCGAGCGTTCTACGAGCGTATTATGCAAAAAGAAACGCGGCATTAATCTCGTAAGTTTTGGACGCTGAATTGGAAATATTTATGGGGAGAATCGATATGGAGTAAGTACGGTAAAGGAGTGAAATAAATAACAAAAACATTTTAAAAAAGGGTCAAAATATACTAATAGACACCAGCTGGATTGCAAAATTAAGCTTCTATAAGCCTATCAAATTAAATGAATTGATGAGTTCCATTCATATGACTTTCTCTACGTCTCTGTAACAAATTATTGTTAAAAAGGTTATGCTTCTATTTACTTTATGCTAATCGAGAAAAACTTAGCAGAAATAGTCTTATTACTTGCTTCCTTGTAAGTTGAAGCGAAATAAGGGAGTACCATAGGTTAAAGTGATAGTCAAAAGCTGGTTGCTATGTGACTGAAGTTCCTTTGTTTGTATGGACAGCAGTTGACAAATTCCTGTGTGAGAAAAGTATAAGTTTTTCAAAGCTGAAACCAAAAACAAGGAATACCTAAGGACAGTCAACTCCACGAAAAAAGGTATGTTACATAAATTGTGTGTTTTAACCTGCTCTACATTTTTTGTGTGGTAAGTTATTGTCTATCTCTTACGGTTTAACAATTATGCAAAATTCCGTAAAATTGATCCAGAATAAAGTAATCTTCAGAGGCTATTCCCAGAAAATTCAAGATATACATATTATTTGTCAGCTAAATATCTTTAATATACGACATTTTACTCAAAATCGTTACAGGCATTTTTAAGAAAATCCAAATTTTCGAAAAAAGTTTCATGTAAAGGGTAGTTGGGGGTGTGGGAATTTTCTTGAAAATCTTCATGTCGCATCCTTGGAAGATACCAAACTTAAATACCAAGTTTGGTATTCAACGGTCTTTTCATTTTTGAGCTATACTGTTCACAGACACAGACACACCTTTTTCTGAAAATTCTTTTTTTGGATTCAGGGGGACCCAAAACGTGTATTTGCGGTGAAATCTCTGTATCGAACTTTTGGGTAGAATGCAATACCTTCTCTGTACACTATGTACATAGTACGTGTAGAGAAAGTAATAAAAATTGAACTGTGGTGATAAAGATGCATACATATAAAAACACTTGCACACTTTCTTTCGGTAGAAAGAAAAATTCAGGAATGGTATGGTTTATACTGGAAGATAGACGGCACAGAAAACGAGTGATGATTTTGGCAGGAGAATCTACTCATTTTGGGATTTGAATGAAGACTGGTACATATTTTGTCGGAACGTGCACAATGGGAGAACCAGCGAAAAATTAAACTCAGAAAAATCTGATGTGTTCTATCCCATGACTTTCTCTACATCTCTACAATAAAGTATTGTTAAGAAGCTTATTCTTCTATTTACTTAATGCTAATCGAGAAAAAATTAACAGAACGGGTCTTATTACTTGCTTCGTTGTAAAAAGAAGGGAAATAAGGGAGTATAGGCTAAATCAATAGACAAATCTTTTAAAAGCTGGTTGTTATGTGAATGAAGTAGCTTTGTTTTTATGGACAGGAGTTAAATTCCCAGGTGAGAAAAAAAAGGTATTTTAAAGCTAAAACTAATAATAATAAGGAATATCTCAAAAACGATAAACTCCACGAAAAAATGTATATGACTTGAATTGTGTGTTTTAACGAGATCTACATATTTTGTTAGGTAAGTTTTTTCCTATCTTTTACGATTTACCAGTTATGCAAAATCGCAAAATTCATCCAGAATAAAGACGTCTTCAGAGGCTATTCCCAGAAAATTCAAGATATGCATTGTATTTGTCATGTAAATATCTTAAATATAAGAGATTTTAATCAAAATCGTTAGAGCCATTTATCAGAAAATCAAGATGTTCGATTTTTCTTCCATGTGCCGCCTTCGAACATCTACCGACGCGTGCGCGCGCGCGCACACACACACACACACACACACACACATATGGACATTTTTCTAAAAAAAATTGTTTGGATACAGGGGATCTCAAAACATATATTTTCGGGGAAATAATCTCAGTATCGAATTTGTGGGTGCAATACAACACCTTCTCTATACACTATGCATATAGTACGTGTAGAGAAAGTAAAAATGTGTAATTCCAGCAATTTCCTGGCCAAAGTACACAGATCACACTTGTTCTGTTATTGATAAGCAAATTATTTCTATCTTTTCTTTCCTTTTTGTCACCTTTAACTCGTATCTTAAATATTCGGCCATTAGCTATGTACTAAATGTTTAGTGATAACTTTAATAATCTGAGAGTAATAAAAATACTTTATCTATAAAGGTAGTTTACGTGTTCTGTTGTTTTTCATCTTCGTGCGTGGCATTTAAATGCATTGTTTTACATTAGCAGATCACATTCATGTGTAATACATGATTTGCGGTTAAAATGGATAGTGAACTAACGGAAGAAAACAATGTGAAGGTCAGGAATTACTGACATTATTATTGAATGTCAACGTGTCAGGTTTACAATTACATATCTTCGTCAAATTAGAAACATTACCGGTGTTCTTGTCAGATGTTATATAAAGAGTTCTCTAACAAATGCACATAAATTATTTTGTAACTGTCACATAAAAAATTGAAAAATCTGTAATTTTCAAAAAATTATAAAACAAATACGAGCAATATTAAAATCTGATATTGTGCGCTCGCATGGTTTTCTGTATTTTCTCTTCCATTAACTATTCTTACAAAACCTTATTACTCTACTTCTTGTTAATCCAAATAACCTTCATTACAGATTGTCTAGCTTTGGTGTTTCGTGGCGCAAGGGATCCCGGGTTCTCTCTAAGTCATTCTGTCTCCATAGAAAGCCAGTATGTGTGTAAAAAGTACGAGGCAGTTCAATACGTACCCGTGTTTCAAAATAGATTATTGGTGTTTCCATTGTGCACTAACATTTATTACACGTCACCAAAACAAATTTCTTACTAATTCATGGATTAGTTTGGATTTGGCAGTCATGTCAGTAATTTGTTCAATGTGTTTTCGCTAAAATGGAAAAAAGTGTAGTATCTTTCGGTGATTTTATTTTTACTTTCTCTAGACTGTATGTACTATGTATTGTAGGTATTGTACTTAACCCAAAAATTCAACACCGGGATTTCGAAGAGCTATTTTAAATAAATATGACGAGAAATGAAATATAAATGTTTTCTAAAATTTTTTTTTTTTTATTCACGGGGTCTCAAAAGATATTTCTGGTGAAATCTCGGTATCGAATTTCCGAATGAAATACAATCTCTTCTATATCTACTATGCATGTTACACAAACGTGCTAAAGAAAGTTATATATATTTCGATTTGTTGGTCCACTGTGGTATACCCGTGTCCCACGGACACACACACACACACACACACACACACACAGAGAGAGAGAGAGAGAGAGAGAGAGAGAGAGAGAGAGATAGACACACAGGAAAGTTTTCTAAAATGCTTTTTTTGGATTCACGGGGTCTCAATCTCTGGTGAAATCTCAGTATCGATTTTTTAACGAAATACAATACCTTCTATATCTACTATTATGTTGCACATATGTGCTAAAGAAAGTAATATATATTTCGATTTGTTGGCCAACAGACAAACACACACACGGAAATTTGCCTAAAAATGCTTTTTTTGGATTCAGGGAGTCTCAATACGTATTTCTGGTGAAATCTCGGTATCAAATTGTTGGGTGAAATACAATATCTTTTCAATCTACTATGTGTGTTGTAGATACATACATGCTAAAGAGAGCTACATATAGTCCCCGTGTTCCACGATACCACACGCACGGAAATGTTTCTACAAATTTTTTTTTGTATATTTCGATTTTTTGGTCCACTGTTGTCCCTTAAATGAACAACAAATGCTATGTGAAAGTGTAGTTTAATACACAAAACATAATAGTCATCATGTTTCTCAACGGGCTTTGATTAAAAGATGCTCCAAGAAGGTAAATAGCCTGAGAACGTATAACTTACTGCAACCCAACTGAACTGTCTGCCATAACAGAGATCCAATGATGAAGCACAAAAACGTTTCCAAAAACCACAGTGAGAACCGAAGTGGAACAACATTACAGTGGTTATTACATCTGTATCCCACAAAGTTGGTGTAAAACAAGAAAGCATGCCGAGATTTGACTCCAGCCCTTGAAATATTTAAAAACGTGCTTCCGTGAACTCTTCGTGGAGGAAAGGCAGAATGCTTGAAACACTCTCCACGTCTGAAGAAGGCGTCAGTGCGTCCAAGCACATCGTCTGACTTGCGTAATCGTGCATAACCTCTGCACGCGTTTACAAGTACATGCACTTTATATTAGCAATCTCATCACGCAATACTAGCTATCAGTAACTTTGGTTACGTCTCTCGAAGTGTTAAAGGTGATTTTCTAAAATATTATGACTAGATTTAATTTTTACTTTCTCTACACGTACTGTGCGTATAGTAGGTAGCGAATGCATTATATATATATATATATATATATGTATATACAGTCATGGAAAAAAGTATTCGTACACTGTTGTTTATGTAGAGAAACATTATTTATTAGAACTAAATTAAAAACATGCATGTTAATGTAGTAAATTAACGGTGTGGCATTTCCTTCCGAATTTGTATATACAAAAATATTAACTAAATTTGTCTTCTAAAAATAAAATAAAAAATATGCCTCAGCAGGCTTCACACATTGCAGAAAAAAAGTATTTATTCATTAAAAAAATGCAATTTATGCAAACGTAGTACAATTTAAATACTTCTTCGGCATTCCTCTTCGATATATCACTGCTGCTAACCTCTTTGGCATGGAATGAACCAGATTTTTGGTTGTCTCTGATGTAATATTTTTCTTATTGTAAACATTGTTTTAGAGCCGTCTTACTTCGTATTTCATGTTTTTGCCCATTCTTTCATATGTATTCCAAAGCTATTCAATTGGATAAGGATCTGGACTCTGTGTTGGAAACTTGAGAATATGGGGGTATGATCAACCACATCGAACAATTCCGTCGTATGTTAAGGGTAATTTCCCGTTAAAAGTAGTAATCTGTGCCTAAATACAAGCTATAAACATTTTTTTTCTTTTTTTTTTTTTTTTTTTTTTTGCAGATTTTCCTTTAGAATATTTAAATACTGAAATCTCCCCATGTTACTTCAAGTTGCCCAAAAAATCAATTCCATTAACTCTTCCACTTCCATGTTTCACTGTTTAGGAATCAAGCTCAGTATTTGGTCTTCTCCACACCAAAATTCTGTCAGCATTTACAAACACATTAAGTTTACTTTTCATCTGTGAATAATAGCTTATCCCAGGAACTTGTGTTCTTGCTTACGTGCTCTAGAGCAAACTCAAGTCTCAATTTGTTGTTCTTCTTGCTTATGCATGGTTTCCTTCTAGGCACCCTAACTCCATAACCGGCTTTTCTTATAATATAGTGAACAACCGCTGGTGTGATTTCCTTCCCGAACTGATCATTAATATGCGCGGACAATGCAGAAGCTGTTTATTTAGAATCTTCTTGTGATCATCCTTATTAATATATTTTCCTCTCTTTGCGTTAGCAAATGTGGTCATTCTATTTTTTTCACTATTTATTAGAGTATTCTCACTTTCTCAAGCCGCGTATGTACAATGTACATAGTGGATAGAGAACGGAAAGGAAATAATTGACATTAAACGAGTATATTATTTACACTGTATGGCAATAGTGGTTTTGCCACGTGTCAGTGTATGTATTTGTCTTACAGCTTGGTTTGGGGTTCCAAAGCACACACAGTTACGAACACACAGAACAGTCAGCGCGATATATAGAGAGGGTAATGGGGAGGGGTTTGTAACGTAAACATGCATACGTCGAGGTATAATATGTTCCAAAAGTAGTTCATTATATGTATTGACATTATATGCATCGTTCTACTTCATAAAGTAACACAATAAAATAATTATTTCATAATATGATTAATAAATAAAACCGCCTTGTACCTTTACAATTAAAATATAAAGCTTGGTACAAAAACTTCAGGATAATCATGTGCAAAGTTTTGAAAAGACAAGGCATATAAATCAACCAAACTGGCTCAGAATTCATTGCAGTGAAATACAAGATACATATTTACTATATCGGGAAAAGAAAAAAAAAAAAAAAAAAAAAAAAAAAGGCCTCTCCTGTCACTCAAAATATGTTTGAATCATCCACAAGTTTGTTCAGTTTCTATTTTCAGCATTTTAATGTACGCTCTCTTTCAGTGTACACTGGTTTATTTACAAGTTGCCGGTCCTCATGGCCGCGCTCGCTTAAGTGCCTAGCTTTGGTACTTCGTGGCACACGGGATCGTGGGTTGAGTACGCCTCGGGCACGGGTGTTTAAATGTGTGTGTCTGCATATCTGTTTGTAAAAGAACATAGGAAACAGAAAGGTAGGGATAAATATAAAGAAGAAGGAAAGAAGGTAAAAGGAAAAAAAAAAAAAAAAAAAAAACTAGCAGGAACTGAACAAGGCCAGCCATAGTGCAACACGTTTTGAAACGGGCTGTAGAGACCACGCCTACTCCATCACGCCATAGTTATACTCTGTGTGCACCGAACCTTAATCCGACAATTTCGTATGAAGAAATGCGAATTTTAAATAACTTTTTATGTACATCGTGGATAGTAAAACAGAGTCAGAAATTTATTAGTGATCAATAACTGTTGGATAACAAGAACATGTGTATGATGTGTGTATGTGTGTGTGTATGTGTGTGTGCCCGTAAACAGCTTAACTCAAAAACGAAAGGTCCGTTAAATACCAAACCTGGTATTTAAGCTCAGCAGCTTTTAAGGATGCGACATGGACCCCAACTAACCCTTAAATAGAACATTTAATAAAAAGTCTGATTTTCTAAAAAGATGGCTCTTAAAGATGTTGATAAAATTATTATATATTAAAATTATATGCTATTATAACATATTTTAATGATAAATAAAATGTATATCTTGTATATACTTGGAATAGCTTCTGAAGAGCTCTTCGTTCTCGATTGCTTTTACGTAACTAATAAATCAATAAATTCAAGGTATACATTTCATCATGAAAATTTCTTGAACATACGGTATTTTAATCTAAATCGATGAGCCTCTTTTGAGAAAATCAACAATTCCGGAAAATGTTCCATGTAAAGGGAAGCTGTTGTATCCTTGGAGGGCACTGGACTGAAATACCAACCAACCAAGCGGGATGGCTCAGGTGGTAACGTCTGTGGTCCGCACTCGGAAGACCTGGGTTTGAACCGGCGACCACTCTCTTTGAACCATGGATTTTAGCGGTTTCCCCTGATCGGCAGGCGAAAGCTGGGATGCTTTATTTCCTACCCCAATTTCCTGTCCATAATTGTCTGTAACGTTAATCTTTTCACAGTTGTAGATCAGCTGGGCGGTGGAGGTGCCTTTTGTAGAGTCATATGGTATCGTTGAGGGAGCTTCTCAGGTCCTACCTCCGTATGCTCTCGGACGGGCGCCATTTTGGGGGATGAATGGGAGTGCGAGCTTGTGGATGTACGCTGGGCGGAGTCGGAGCGTTATATCTGGAAGCGTTAGGGACCCCGTCCAGGTCTGATCGCCCTTCAGGCCTCTCCATCCAGTTCTCCTTCTCATTGGTCACATTAGTCACAAAGGACCATATGTGCTGTGCTCAGTGTTTGCGTGCCCCATCCGGGAAATCCTTATCCTAAATACCAACTAATTTTTCGGATTTGAGTTACGCTGTACGCAGACACATACATACATTTGGACTTTTTTTTTTTAATGTGGCTGTTTTATTCAGGGAGCCTCAAAACATGTGTTTCTGATAAAATGTTGGTATCGATTGTTAACGTGGAAGAATAAGAAAGTAATAAAAAGTTTGATACACAGTTTATTATTAATCTTAGCTTCCTCCCATTCATCTAAGTCCTACATTTCCTTTTGCTGTTCCTATTATCTGTGAATCAACTTTCACAGATGTAGAGTTGTCCATGACCTCCAGAAAGATGTGGGCCATTTGTCTGTCTATTGAAGAACACATATACACATACAGTGCTTGTTGCTCCAAATTGAGAGATCAGGATTTTGACCTCTCGTGGGAGGTTTCTTGCTTTTATTACCACCTACTACTGTTTCAATTGCACTTATGGAGATTATTCTGAGCTCTGTCTTTGTTAAGACTGAAATAACTGCCTCTTAATGCGACAAGAACCTCGTAGCTGACATTTTTACTTTTTCTACACGTACTATGTACATAGTGTATAGAGAAGGTATTGCATTCCACCCAAAAATTCGATACCGAGATTTCACATGTTTTGAGACCACTGAAAAACGAAAAGTCGGTTAAATACCAGACTTGGTATTTAAGTTCAGCATTTTCCAAGGATGCGACACGGAGATTTTCAAGAAAATCGTTACATTCACAACTACTCTTTACATGGAACATTTTTTGAAAATTTTGATTTGCAGAAGAATGACTAACCATTTTGATTAAAATGCCATAGTTATGTTTACAATATTTTCATGACAAACGAAATGTATATCTTGAATGTTCTGGGAATAGCTTCTGAAGTCCTCTTCATTCTGGATGACTTCTGCATAAATTGTCAACCGTAAAAAATAGACAGAAACGTTACTGCACAAAAAATGTCATTAAAACACACATTTTTTTTGTAAATATAATCGTTTTTTAGATATTCCAAGCTATTGGTTTTAGTGTAAGATACTTAAACCTTTCTCAAACGGGAAGTCATTCCTAGCAAGCAAAGAGAACCGATTTTCAATTGTTTTACATAGTGACCGGATAAGCCTGTGCATTCTCCTATTTCCTTTATACTTACAAAGACGCAAGTAATAAGGCCAATTCTAGTTATGTTTATCTCGATTAGCATGATGACATTAAAAGAATAATCTTTTGTAAGATATTTTTGTGAAACAGATTTATGTTAATAGAACTATCCGGGATTTTCTTTAATGATTGGGTTATTCATATTTCAAAATCAGAGCTCAGATTAAAGTTATAGAATGTTACATTTCATATAATTATTATTCCTAGCCCTGGTTAGGAGTACAACATTTGAATACATTTTACGTTTCCCTGGGATATAAATGTTCCTCTTTATGTAGCCGAAAGGTTTTTAAAATTCCTCTCGTACAACGAACAATGACCTATAACGAGAGAGAAGAACAACATGGAAATGATGTTAGAGAAAGAGAGGGTAAAACATTTCCATAATTATGGACTACATTACAGACCTTGGGTCATTTGTGTTACATATAGGTACTTTATTCATCTACTTCACCAGTACAAGAACAAGTCCTGTACCTTTCGTCAGGCTTGTATAAAAGTTAACCGTTTCCGGAGTCTTTGGTTGGTCGTGTCTTGTCCGTAATTCAAGCCACGCAAAAAGCTCCAAGGACACCTTGGTCTAGCGGTCACCCTCATATGGGACGGGCTCCACGTGATCTGTGCTTCCCTGCAACATTAAACACCATTCTCTATACTTGTCATTGTCACTTTCAGTTATTGAAAATGTAAATGGTAGTTTGGGGTGGAAGGATTTTCTTAAAAGCTTGTATCCCATCTTTGTAAGTTACTAAACTTAAATGGTATTTATTCGGCTTTTCTTTTCTGAGTTAACACTGCTCAAAGTCAGACAACACAAAGCTTTCCCTTTTCTTTTTACTTTCTCTACACGTACTATGCACATCGTGTGTAGAAAAACTATTGCATTCCACCCAAAAATTCGACACCGAGATTTCACCGGAAATACATGTTCTAGGACCACCTGAATCAAAAAAAAAAAAAAAAAAAAAAAAAAAAAAAGCTGACAAATAAAATTTATATCTTGAATTTTCTGGGAATAGCCTCTGAAGACTACTTTATTGTGGATGAATTTTACGGAATTTTGCATAACTGCTAAACAGTAAAAGATGGACAAAAACTTACCACACAAATAATGTAGAGCACGTTAAAATACACAATTTATGTTATATACATTTTTCGTGGAATTCATCGGTTTTGAGATACTCCTTGTTTTTGGTTTCAGCATTAAAAATCTTACTTTTCTCATACAGGAATTTGTCAACTCCTGTCCATACAAACAAAGGAACTTCAGTCACATAACAACCAGCTTTTGACTATCACTTTAACCTATGGTAATTTCACTTCTACTTACAAGGAAGTAAGTAATAAAACTATTTTTGCTAATTTTTTCTCGATTAGCATGAAGTAAATATAAGCATAACTTTTTAACAATAATTTGTTGCAGAGATGCAGAGAAAGTCATATGAATGGAACACATAAGATTTTTACTTTCTGTACAGGTAGCATGTACATAGTGTATAGAGAATATTGTAATGCACCCAAAAATTCGATACCGAGATTTCACCAGAAATACATGTTTTAGAACAACCTCAATACAAAAAAAAAAAGCATTTTTAGAAAAATATCCGTGTGTGTGTGTGTGGGGGGGGGCAGTATAGCTCAAAAACGAAAAGTCCGTTAAATACCAAACTTGGTATTTGAGTTCAGTATCTTCCAAGGATGCGACACGAAGCTTTTCAAGAAAATCCCCCACCCACAACTACCATTTACATGAAAAAATGTCCGAAAATTTTGATTTTCTAAAAAATGATATATTAAGATTAAAGATTTAATATAGCATTTTTTAGAAAATCAAAATATATCTTTAATATGAGATATAATTATGTATATCTCTAATATAATATCATTTTTTAGAAAATCAAAATCTTTGAAAAGTTTTCTATGTAAAGGGTAGTTGGGGTGGGGGACTTTTTAGAAAAGCTTCGTGTTGCATCCTTGGAAGATACTGAACTCAAATAAAAGTTTAGCATTTAAGGGACTTTTCGTTTTTGAGCTATACTGCCCCCACCCCCCACAAACACACAAACACACACACACACACACACACGACAATTAAAATGCACTGCTTGAATTTTCTGGAAATAGCCTTTGAAGACTCCTTTATTCTGGATGAATTTTACAAAATTTGCATAACTGACATACCTTAAGAGATAGACAAAAACTTACATAAAAGAAAATGTAGATTGCGTTAAAACATACAATTTATGTTATAAACATTTCTTTCGTGGAGTGGTTCGTATCTTAAACATTCCTTGTTATTGGTTTCAGCTTTAAAAAACTTAAACCTTTCTCATACGAGAATTTGTCAACTGCTGTCCATACAAACAAAGGAACTTCAGTCACATAGCAACCAGCTTTTGACTATCACTTTAACTTATGGTACACCCTTATTTCGCTTCTACTCACACGGAAGCAAGCAATAAGACTATTTCTTCTAATTTTTTCTCGGTTAGCATGAAGTAAATAGAAGCATAACTCTTGAACAATAATTATACCAATTAATAAGACTATGAAGTAAAAAAAAATTGATGTGTTCCATTCAGGCGACTTTCTCTACATCTCTGCAACAAATTATTGTTAAAAATCTTTATCTTCTATTCACTTAATGCTAATCAAGAAAAAAACTAGCAGAAATAGTCTCGTTACTTGCCTCCTTGTAAGTAGAAGGAAAATATGGGAGTACCATAGGTTAAAGTGATTATCAAAAGCTGGTTGCTATGTAACTGAAGTTCCTTTGTTTGCATGGACAGGAATAGACAAATTCCTGTATAAGAAAAGTATAAGTTTTTCAAAGATGAAACCAAAAACAAGGGATATCTAAAAAACGATCAACTCCACGAAAAAAATGTATACAACATAAATTTTGTGTTTTAACATGCTCTACATTTTTTGTATGATGAGTTTTTGTCCATCTATTACCGTTTAACAGTTATGCAAAATTCCGTAATATTCATCCAGAATAAAGTAGTCTTCAGAGGCTATTCCCAAAAAATTCAAGATATACATTTTTTGTCAGGTAAATATCTTTAATATACGATATTTTAATAAAATCGTTAGAGCCATTTTTGATAAAATCAAAATTTTCGAAAAAATGTCCATGTAAAGGGTAGTTTGGGGTGGGTGGATTTTCTTGAAAATCTTCGTGTCGCATTCCTGGAAGATACCAAACTTAAATACCAACTTTGGTATTCAACGGTCTTTTCGTTTTTGAGCCTTGCTGTCCACAGACACCTAGACACCCACCCACACACACTTACATTCACACGCACACACATACACCTTTTTGCAAAATGCTTTTTTTGGCTTCAGGGGGACCTAAAACATATATTTCCGGTTAATTCTCGGTATCGAATTTTTGGGTGGAGTGCAATACCTTCTCTATACACTGTGTACATAGTACGTGTAGAGAAAATAATAAGCATAGGCTTTATAACAATAATTTGTTGCAGAGATGTAGACAAAGTCATGTGGATGGAATATCAATTTTTTTATATTACTATCCGACTTCAGGGGACTTTAAACACGGGAGAACTTGGATAGGGTTTTGGGGGTTTGCACGAAGCTTCTGCCACCTTTAGTAGCTAGAGAAAATATTGTATTCCAACCAAAATCAATTCTGTGGTAAGGGGTAAGGGTGTCGAGGTTCCACGTTCAAATCCCGGTTAGAAGTAGCTATCGAATAAGGATGTTTTCTGTGTTTCTTATTCTATGAAAGGTTTAAATCTATGGATCTCAGACTAATTGAGTATAATTTCACCTATTTCATCCATTGACGTACATTACCTAACAGGTTAAGAGACAGTGTGGTTCAACTTTTACTACAATCGGTCATAAATGGAAAAAGACTTCCTATTACTTTCTCTACATAGTACATGGTACGTAGGTAGAGAAGGTTCTGCACTCAACCCAAAAATTCGATACCGAGTTATCACTAGAAATGCACGATTTAGGGTACCCTGTATCCAAAAATAAAGCATTTTTAGAAAAAGTCTTTGTGAGTGTGTGAGTGTCCGTGTGTCTGTGAACACTATAACTCAAAAAGTCAAAGGATACGACTTGAAGATTTTTGAAAGAAAAAAAAAAAAAAAAAACCTACCTCAAACTGCCATTTACATGGATATTTACCTGAGATTTTCAAACATCGAGAGAGAGAGAGAGAGAGAGAGAGAGAGAGAGAGAGAGAGAAGAGAGAGCGAGGGAAAGAGATGGGACAAATTTATGTCCGTACTTTACATTTAATTATACTTTCTCTACACTACTATGCACATTGTGTACTATAGAATAGATATTGTATTTCACCCAAAAGTTCGATACCGAGGCTTCATCGAAAATATATGTTTTGAAACCCCCTAAATATAAAAAAAAAAAAAGCATTTGTACAAAAAGGTCTGTTTGTGTCTGTGAACAGCATAGTATAAAAACGAAAACAAACTTAAATACCATCTTTCGATTTAAGTTTAGTATCTTCCAATGATGCCACACGAAAGTTTCGAGGAACCACCCCCCCCCACCATTCTAAACTATGGTTCAGATGGCATTTGATTAAAATGCCAAATGTTTAAGACATTTTCATGATAAAGGAAATGCATATCCTGAATTTTCTGGGAATAACCTCTAAAGACCTCTTCCCTCTAGATGACTTCTGTATCTTTTGTATAAGTGGTAAACCGTAAGAGATACACAAGAAGTGACTGTAAAAAAAAATAGATCTCTTTAAAACACAATTTATGACTTTATTTATTTTTTTTTTTTTTAAGAGTTAACCATTGTCGAGATATTCCGAGTTATTGTTTCCAGTTTTAAGGTACTTAAACTTTTTGTCAATCTGGATGTATGTATCTTATCGCCTCTCTTCTTTATTCCTAGCAAACTAAGAAAACTTAATTTTAATTGTTTCACATAGCGACCGACTTTTACAAGATTTTACTATCGCTTTAGCCTATGCATTCCCTTATTTCCCTTCTACTTACAAAGAAGCCATTGTGATGATTTTAATTGTTTCCTCTTAGAAACCGTGTGCAGGACAGGAGTAGGATAGGTAGAGTCGGACTGACAAATTCAATGACATAGCAGGGATTTTAACCACGGATCTCCCGGTCTCCAGCCGATTGCTCTACCATGGCAACATACCGACATAGCATTGAATTTCTCGCATGTTTCCCGCTAAACCACAAAGTGATCTCAAATTATTTTGAGATGACAACCCCAATGGCGACTTACAATGTTGCAAGTACTTTTAAGTCCCAGGATTCATAGTATAGCCAACTATTATGGACAATTGTGATAATCTTAATTATTTTCTCACAGAAACCATGTGTAGGACAGAAGTTGGAAAGGAAAAGTCAGACAAAAATTACTATGAATTTTGGGACTTGAATTGTAAGTCGCCATTGGGGTTGTATCTCAAAATAATTTGAGGTCACCTTGTGTTTTGCCGGGAAGCATGCAAGTCAGTTGAGAAATTTCGGCATGTTGCTGTGCCAGCATGCTGCCATGGTAGCTCAGTGGTATAGCAACCGGCTAGATAAAGTCATGTGAGCGTAACACATACATTTTTTTTTAAAAACTGTTAACGTATAACTGTATCTCGCGATGACGTGGAGACAGTATGGAATTTCAAGATTATCATATAGTTTCATTTGTCCCCTTAACATATAATGATATGGACGGCTTTTGCCTTTGGAATAGGTTTTCATAACATTAAATTTACCCACATATTCTCTCGCTCACTCAAAGAGTAAGAGGAATAATCTTAGCCAAGGAAAAATTCTCATCCTAATCCGGGAACCCAAACCGGAACTTCTGGGTTTGGAAGCTAGCATTCTAACCACCATATCACAGAGGCAATCGTTATTTCTTTCCATCTACAACGAAATATGTAATAAAACCATTTATGCAAATCTTAATTAAATTGAAAGAGATACAAGCAGCTTTTCCAAGAATTCTTTGTAGACGCTATATACAGCCAAACGATATTAAGTAAAGAAATTCATTTGAAAGTAACTTCAGTTTTTTTATAAAATAGTGTTGCCAGCTGTTCTTCCCACTTTTCTGAAGATGTCCTCCACAGTTGAGAACCAAGCCTAAGTTTTACCAGCCATCTTACCACTCTTCTGACGTCTTCCACAGTTAAGGACCAAATGTCAAGTTGTTTCATCTGTTCTGGGCACTCTAATATGTTTCCCCGCAGTTGAGGACCAAATGCCAAGTTACACCTTCTGCTCTTACTACTCTTCTGAGGTCTTTCTAGTTGAGGACCAAACGTCAAATTGCATCAATTCTTGCCACTCTTCTGAGGATTTTGCCAAGTTGCACCTACCATTCTTCCTACTCTTCAGAGCTTGTCCATCACAATTGGGGACCAAATGCCAAGTTGTATCAACTGTTTTTTCTACTTTCCTGAGGGTGCCCTGCGCAGTTGAGAACTAAATGCAGTTGCACTAACTTTTTTGTCACTCTTCTGCAGATGTCCTCAACAATTGAGAACCAAATGTCAAGTTACACTTGCTGTTCTTGCCATTCTTCTGAGGATGTCCTCCACAATTTAGGACCTAGTGTCAAGTTGCAATAGCTATTCTTGCCGTTCTTCTGGGGACGTCTTCCATTGCAGATGACTAAATGTTAAGTTGCACTAGCTGTTCTTTTCACTCTTCTTAGAATGTCCTCTACAATTGGGGACCAAATGCCAAGTTGCACTAACTATTGCCACTCTTCTGAGGAGTCCTCCACAATTGATAACCAAATGTCAAGTTGAACTAGCTGTTCTTGTCACTCTTCTGAGGAAGTCCTCCACAGTTTAGCAAATGTCAAGTTGCAGTAGCTATTTTTGCCGCTCTTCTGAGGACGTTTTCCACAATTGGTGACCAATGTCAAGTTGCACCAGCTGTTTTTATCACTCTTCTGGGAACGTCCTCCACAATTGATGACCATATGTAAGTTCCACCAGCTGTTCTTGCAATTCTTTTGAGATTTTCCTCCACCTTTTAGGCGCAAGTGTTAAGTTAGCTGTTCTTGCCGCTCTTCTGATGATACTTACCACAGTTGACGACAAAATGCTACGTTCACTAGCTGTTCTTGCCGCTTTTCTAAGGATGTTTCCTACAGTTGAGGATCGAATGCCAAGTTGTACAGCTGTCATGCCGCTCTTCTGAGATTCCTCCCAATTAAGGACCAAATGTAAAGCTGTACTAGTTGTTCTTGCGTTCTTCTGAGGATGCCCTCCAGGTTCCAGTAGCTGTTCTTGCCGCTCTTCTGAGAATGTGTTCCAGTTGAGGACTAAACGTCTAGTTGCACCAGCTGTTCTTGCCACTCCTCTGGGTGTCCTCCACATCGAGATCCAAACATCAAGTTGCACCAGATTTATTCTTCTACCATGGCCTCCAAGCCCAGAAGACATGTTACTAGCCTATGTTTAACTTAAAGAAAGTACATTTGTTAAAACATCTAGACATATAAATTATTTTGGTACACGAATATTGCGAAAAGGTGTTTGTCTACCTTACGTCGCTCAAGATCGCATATGCTAGGTTAAATAAAACACGTGCAACTGTTGGCTGAGATTGACGCTTGGAATACACTCGGCAGCATGATATAGTTGTAAAAGTCGACGTCAGTTATTCGAACGCCTCTACTTCACCATTAGGTGTGTACAGGTAAGCGGAATGCTGATTGCTTGCGGGGAAAACTGTGTTAGCGGGTGCATAGAGGCACGTACTGCCTCCTATTTGTCTTATTTTAAAGGCCTCGTACAGGCGCAACAGAATTATTGTAACTTCGTTACGTCATGCAGTGCGCAGAAAGGAGAAGAGGAAAAACAATGAAGGATGAAACAAAAGAGCTTTGAAATCTTAAACGAGCAAAGCAAATGAAGAGAGAGGAAATAAAGCATTCCTGAAGAGTGGGGAGAATGGTGTTACATTCATATTACTTCCTTTAACCACTATCGCATATTGGGCCGCGCCGTGGCCGAGTGGTTAGACCACTAGCCTCTCACCTAGACGGCCGGGGTTCGATCCCAAGCGACCGCATGTGAGATTTGTGGTGGACAAAGCGGCGCTGGGGCGGGTTTTCTCCGGGTACTCCGGTTTCCCCCGCCATCGCATTCCACCGATGCTCCATCATCATTCATGTATCATCAGTGCCACCGCCTGCGGTGCCATTAGTAGTTAAAGCGGACGTTAAACACTACCAAAAAAAAACAAAAAACTATCGCATATTTTCATCTTTCTTCTACAAACTTTTCTTATAAACGCTGCTGTTCTATCTACATCACATTAATCTAGGTAAATGTTTGCATAAATTGTTTCGTTACACATCTCGTTTACATACAAGAGGGATACAGGGGGAGCTGTCATTCACATGACTTTCTCTACATCTTCTCAACAAACTATTGTTAAAAAGCTAATGCTTATTTTACTTCATGCTAATTAGCAAAAATAGTCTTATTAGTTGCTTCCTTGTTTGTAGAAACGAAATAAGGGAGTACCATACGTTAAAGTAATAGTCATTGAAGTAATGTTGCTATGTAACTGAAGTGCCTTTGTTTATGAGAAAAGTTAAGCTTTTCAAAGCTGAAACCAAAAACAAGGAATATCTCAAAAACGATGAGCTCCACGAAAAAAATGTATGCAGTATAAATTGTGTGTTTTAATGTGCTCTACATTTTTTTGTATAGTAAGTTTTTGTCCATTTCTTACGGTTTAATAGTTATGCAAAATTTCGTAAAATTCATTCAGAATAAAGTAGCCTTCAGAGGCTATTCCTAGAAAATTCAAAATATATATTTTATTTGTCGGGTAAATATCTTTAATATATGATATTTTAATCAACATTTTCGAAAAAAGTTCATGTAAAGGGTAGTTTGGGGTGGAGGGTTCTCAAAATATTCGTGTCGAATCCATGGAAGATAGTAAACTTAAATACCAAGTTCGGTATTTTAGCGACTTTTCGTTTTTGAGTTATCGTGTTCACAGGCACACGGACACACACACACGGACCTTTTTCCGAAAATGCTTTTTTTTAGTTAAAGGGGACCCTAAAACATATATCCGGTGAAATCTCTGTATCGAATTTTTGGTTGGAGTGCAATACCTTCTCTATATATACTATGTATATAGTGCGTATAGAGAAAGTAAAAATGACATGAAGTAACAAATGAACGAACGCTAATTTAATAATCCAAATAGACACAATACTGTAAGAAGTTTCACATGACGTAATTCGAAGCATATTGCAGTATTGTAGCTTTCTTAGACTAACCTGTAAATAATTACTATGGAATTTACAGGAACGCGTTTTCCCTTGTCGAACATAATAACAGGACTTCTGAACGATTTTTTCTGTTGTATTAAATTAAATTGTTACACAAAATTAAAACCTACTGACTATATTGAGATTGAAGCAAGCACAGCAACTGGAATTTACCAGCGTACTTTTTCCAACCAAAGCGACCTTGCCTCAACTCAAGGTCATCCGGAATACGTCATAGGAAAACCTACGTATTATTGCTTAACATTCCTCCTCTTAGAGCACCTTGGCGTTACATCTCCTTATTTTTCCATATAATCGAATCTCTTGTTCGTCCTCTTTGGGGGAATAGCACAATTGCAATTCTCAAATCTTATTACATGTTTAATGTGCTTTAATCTGAATTATCCTGATCATAAACGAGTACCTAGATGAAGTTAAGCATCTGACATTCATCCAAATCTCAACTAGCCATTTTGATCAAACCAGGATTCGAACCTGCTCCCGCAGCACGTTATCTCTAAGGTTGTTCTTTCAACGTGGTTTTCGTTATTATTTAATGAAAATCTCATAACATTTTGCTGTTAAGATTTTATATATTGCCAGAGACTTCGCAATTGGACAGTTTCAGATACTTGGAATGTGTTACTAACTGTTTATGAACGAATGTGTGTATTTATTTAAATTAAAGTATGCTTTTTTCAGATTAATAAATAAGCCCAAAACTTAAAGAAAAGTGGCTACAAAGTATCAGCTCTTCACGTAAAAACGAATATAAATATATTCAAATATATCTTAAAACAACAAAACCCACAAAATAAGACAATCCGTATTACGATGCGTTGTTATACCCCATGATAGTGTCCAAAAGACAGTTAAGAAAGCTGCATAAACATAATAATCACATAAAAGCATAAAAATAAAACCCAACTGGTTGGTGTGTTTAGCCTTGCTTACATTCATCGCTCCTTCCTGTCTTATCATATTTGTTACGCCTTAGAAACTTAATTAATCCCCTTCATGCCTTCTCTGCCGACCAGTAGCGTCCAACATGCCCTTAAACCCCAATTCGCCACGGTTCGCGGTAAATACTGTCTCCTTCATTCCTCCGTTGTCTAATGTTTTTATAAAATCATTTTGAGAAAATGAGGAACCATCTGCATAAAAAGTTAGTTTGGTAGCGGGGCTTTAGAAGATTGTGTTTAAAACCTTCGTATGGCATACTTGAAGTGTTTCTGACTCACATATGAAGTTTGGTACATATCCGAACTTTCGCTGCACGTGCTTTTTATGGGTTTAATGGACTCGATGAAATCAACATAATAAGCTTTTCGGTGGAATTCAATGACCCTTCTAACCTAGCCCGAAGGAGGAAAAAATTGAGGTGGATGGATTTGAGGTGAGAACTGATTGATTAACCCCTTCAGCGATATGAAGCTGTGAAGTACTGTGCATGACTATAAAATAACCCATTTACTAACGGACAACACCGAATTATAGCACTCATATAGCATCATTTCGAAAATGCATTTGATTTTATGAATAGAAAAAGATTATGGAGTATAATGGACAAAAATAGATATCCCCATCATACAGAAGATGTAATTAAACATTTATATAGAGATACAAAAATCATTATTAATACAGGCACGTCATAATCAGAAGAAATTAAAGTGAATCAAGGAGTGAGACAGGGATGAAGTCTATCTCCCACAATATTTAATATATATGTGGATGACCTAATTAAGGTTTGGAAAAAGATAGTGAAAAATAGAATAAAAATCAATACAAATAAAAAATTAATACAGGACAGTGAAGAGATTCTCCAACGTTGCATGTACAAAATTTACTTATTAGGAAAGGATTACACTCTAAATATATTCACACAAAAAAAAAAACAACAACAAACAAACAAATAATAGTGCATTGAAGAAAATATCCGGTAAGATAAAAAAAATCTTATGTGTTCCATTCACATGCCTTTCTCTACCTCTCTGCAACAAATTATTGTTAAAAATCTTATGCTTCTATTTACTTCATGCTGATCGAGAAAAAAAAATAGCACAAATAGTCTTATTACTTGCTTCCTTGTAAGCAGAAGGGAAATAAGGGAGTACTATAGGCTAAACTAATAATCAAAAGCTGGTTGCTATGTGACTGAAGTTTCTTTGTTTGTATGGACAGGAGTTGACAAATTCCTGCATGAGAATGTATAAGTTTTTCATAGCTGAAAACAAAAACAAGGAATATGTCAAAAACGATCAACTCCACGAAAAAATGTATATAACATAAATTGTGTGTTTTAATGTGCTCTACATTTTTTGTGTGTTAAGTTTTTGCCCATCTCTTACAGTGTAGCAGTTATGCAAAGTTCCGTGAAATTCATCTAGAATAAAGTAGTATTCAGAGGCTATTCCCAGAAAATTCAAAATGTACATTTTATTTATCTTACCAAACTTAAATACCAAGTTTGGTATTAAACGGTCTTTTCGTTTTTGAGCTATGTTGTCCACAGACACACACACACGTACACACACGGACCTTTTTCCAAAAATAATTTTTTTGAATTCAGGGGGACCCAAAACATGTATTTCCGGTGAAATTTCGCTATCGAATTTTTGGGTACAATACAATACCTTCTCTATACACTATGTACATAGTACGTGTAGAGAAAGTAATAAGTATTGAAAATAAATGCCTAGAACAACTCTCCAGCTTCAATTATTTGGGCTATGATGTAAGTTTTGATATAGATAAAGATCTAGAAAACAAGTTAAGTAAGTTTCACATATATGCGGAACCATAGCAAGAGCATTATATGATAAAACAAGAAAGAAACGAAATTGAAATGTTACAAAGCCATGGCAGTTCTCGTGGTCATGTATAAAAGTGAGTCCTTACTATTAAAAGGGATAAAAGTAAAATAAGGCAACAAAGATGAGCTTTTTAAGAAAATTTAAAGAGTGCATGCACCAGGCGAGATTTAGAAAGCAATGAAAACATTCGAGAGGAATTAGGCATATATAAATTACAAGACAAAATAGAAAGATATACACAACATTGGAAAGAACACCTTAATAAAATGAGTGAAGAAAGAATACCGGCTTTAATTAGAAGATTCAATCCTCGTGGAAGAAGATATGTAGGGCGTCGTAGGAGTAATTGATGAAATGCGAAGACAGAACAGGCCGATATGCACAACCACTGAAGTGTAAAAGAAAAAAAATTCGAATAAAAGCATGAAGTAATACAAACTTCGACGTCTGGATTTATGGCCATGCGGTCTAAGGAACGATAAGAGTAGTTAACCTATAAAACCAAGGATCGCGGGACCGAATCCGATCAAAATGTATGTTCTACATTCAAGAGAAATTGTGGAAAAGGATGGGGAGGACCCATCTAAAGCAATTGGTGTGATGGCATGGTAGGTTGCTGACGGGTTTCGATTGAATGCAGATACATAACTCTCTCTCTTTCTCTCTCTCTCTTTCTCTCTCTCTCTCTCTCTCTTGGTGAAAGAATTCACACAAAATTACGTAGCATTATAGAATCAGATAATACTGCAGTTATCATGTGACCTCGGGGTTTAAGGCATATGTGAGAATTTACCACACTGGTAGGATTGGAGGTTCGCGCCCCAAAGTACCAAAACCTATTTTATTTGTTTATTTATTTTATCACTTCACCTCCATTATTAGATATGCTTGAATGTGTGAACTCGTCGTCCTCCGTGGTGTAATGGCTACCATGCTAACTTCATATACCCAAGGTCGCGGCGGAGGACGATGGATTTTTTCGGGCGTAAAAATCCTTAGCATGGCTTCCTTCTGAAGGGAACTTTCAGTATATATGCGGAACCATAGTAAGAACATTAAATGACAAAACAAGGAAAGAACGAGATTGAAATTTTACAAAGCCTTGGCAGTTTCAGTGGTCATGTATGTGAAAGCGAGTCCTGGATATTAAAAGAAACAGATAAAAGTAAAAAATCTGATGTGTTCCATTCACATGACTTTCTCTACTTCTCTGCAAAAATTTATTGTTAAAAAGCTTGTGCGTCTTTTTACTTCATGTTAATCGAGTAAAAATTAGCAGAAATAGTCTTCAAACTTGCTTCCTTGTAAGTAGAAGCGAAATAAGGGAGTGATAGTCAAAAGCTGGTTGCTATGTCACTGAAGTTCCTTTATTTGTATGGACAGGAGTTGAGAAAGTCCTGTATGAGAAAAGTATAAGTTTTTAAAGCTGAAACAAAAACAAGGAATATGTCAAAAACAATCAACTCCACGAAAAAAATGTATATAACATAAATTGTGTGTTTTAATGTGCTCTACATATTTTGTGTGGTAGGTTTTTTCTATCCCTTACGGCTTAGCAGTTATGCAAAATTCCGTAAAATTCACTCAGAATAAAGTAGTCTTCAGAGGCTATTCCCAGAAAATTCAAAATATACATTTTATTTGTCAAATAAATATCTTTAATATACTATATGTTAATCAAAATCTTTAGAGCCATTTTTTAGAAAATCAACATTTTCGAAAAAAGTTCCATTTAAAGGGTAGTTTGGGGTGGGGGATTTTTCTCAAAATCTTCGTGTCGCATCCATGGAAGATACTAAACTTAAATACCAAGTTTGGTATTTTACCGACTTTTTGTTTTTGAGTTATCGTGTTCATAGACACACGGACACACACAAGGACCTTTTTCTGAAAAGCTTTTTTTTGGATACACGGGACCCTAAAACACATATTTCCGGTTAAATCTCGGTATCGAATTTTTGGGCGGAGTGCAATACCTTCTCTATACACTGTACATAGTACATATAGAGAAAGTAAAAAGTTGGTCCCGTGTCGTAGATTTACGGCACGTTTAAAACCCTCAAGCCTGAAAAAGAGACCTCAGAGCAAAATTAAGCGGTCTTTCACGCCCAGTATTGAATGGGACGCTGAGTACCACAGTAGATAACGAGCGTCCATAAATAAAACTCCATACCATTTCGTAATGCTATCTCAGAGTTGTGACGTAACGCCACGAGGGCTCAGCAGGTTCGATGTGTACGACGTAGAAAGTTGCCAATGATTTTCTTGAGCAACTGTGCGTGGCGATAATGAAATCAGATGGTATGCGGACTTTCGGCGGCATAACAGCGAAAACCACCTAGGCTCGTGTCGACTGTTGCCATGTCTACCCAACAAGTGATGCCTGTGTCTTTTACCTTGGGAATCCGGCCAGCCCATATGAGAATGGCCTTTATTCACTGCAGTATTGTAGCACTTTATATAATCCTTTCATTTCTTCTTATTCTCCTTGTTCTCTTACTTTATTATCACACGCAATTTATCTGGCTTTAATGCCGCTTAACATAACCTTGGAGCACGGATTTCAGAACATTTTATGGAGCACTGGGGTTAAGCTCAAACACATGTTTACTTTCTCTAGCCCGTATATACATAGCGGATAGAAAAGGTATTGTATTCCACCCAAAAATTAGATGTCGAGATTGAAAATATGTTTTGAGGTCTCCTTAGTCAAAAACATTTTTAGAAAAAGGTCTGTATGTATGTGTCTTTTTAGTAGCGTTTAACGCCCGCTTTTACTACTTGTAGTACCGCAGGCGATGATTCTGGTGATACATGGAATGAAGTTGGAGCACCCAGAGAAAAGCCACCCCTGCGTCGCTTTGACAACACAAATCTCACATGCTTGGGATTGAACCCGGGCCGTCCAGGTGAGAGACAAGCAGTCTAACCACTCCGCCACGGCGCGACCTTGTATGGGGGGGGGCAGCATAGCTCAAAACGAAGAGACCGTTTAAAACCAAACTTGGTATTTATGTTTAGTATCTTCCAAGGGTGCGACACGAAGAAGCTGTAACAGCTTTCAGCGATACGGCAGTTCTGCAGGTCAAATTTCACTAGGACCACCCTTCCTGACTGGGATTTACTATCATTTTCCTCACACGTCATAACTGGCAAACGATGGAGAGGTACCTTAAACTTAGACTTAGAAAATTTCCCACTAAATGCATTTCCCAACTATTTCATTTTGTGCGATGTCGCCAACAGTGGTGCAATATAAAGTAAAACCTAGCATTAAACACTTAAAATCCTACAATTGGTTATATTGTTTTATATATAATGAAAAAACCTGAGTCATCAGATAGATCCTTGTTATTCTATGCATAATTAGAACTTTGTAACACAGGCTTTATCGCAAATAATAATCTTTATATGGCTGAAAGCACTGACATCGCTGAACTCAATGCAGTAATAGATAGAACCCTGTTATTCTGAGTCCTCGATATAGTGTTTATCAAAATCGTTTGAGCCACTTTGAGAAAATAAAACATTTCCGAAAATTGTCCATCTAAAGGGGAATTTTCCTGAAATCTCCTGTCCCAACTTTGAAAGATACTGAATTGGCTTACTTTTAATTTAATTGTTTTTTCTCAGAAGCCATGTGTAGGACAGCAGTTGCATAGGTAGAGGAGTCAGACTGAAAAATTCAATGTCAGAACTTGAGATCTGCCAGTCTCTAGCCGGTTGCTCTGCCGCTGAGCTACCATGGCAACATGCCGGTACAGCACTAAATTTCTGAGCGGACTCGCATGTTTTCCCATAAAGCACAAGGTGATTTCAAATTATTTTGAGAAGACACACCCCAATGGCGACTTACAAGTCGGAAGTACCTACTTTAAGGTTTACTTTGTTTCTGTCTTACATCAGGGGTCTTTAAAACATGTATTTTCCGGTGAAATATCTATATCGAAATTTTGTGGAATGTTATACCTTTCTACCTACTGTGTGTGTGGAAAAGAGAGTAACAAAAAACGACCCCTTAAGTCTGACGTCACAGCTAGCCGTTACCATGGAGATGCCCAGCCCTCTTTCTATACAACTCTGATTCCTAGTGCAAGTTTGTGTTGTCTTTTAAAAATAATTAATAATTTGTTATGCAATTGTGAATTATTACACCAGATTTAATTAGTTTGAGTTGAGCCACCATATTTAAATAGTTGAGGTGGGACAAGGACGTTATTTTCTCGTGATGATTGTGTGTTTCGTCCTTGAAAACAAGCACATGACTAACGTCTTATGATACAAACAAGTGGTCGTGCCAAGAAGTACAAGACTACTGTTAGGTTTGTATAAAATCATACTCATACATATAGAAATATCATATTGAAAATTAAAAAAAAATCTGATATGTTCCATTCACATGACTTTCTCTACTTCTGTGTAACAAATTATTATTAATAAGCTTATTCTTCTATTTACTTCATGCTAATCGCGAAAAAAATTAGCAGAAATAGTCTTATTGCTTACTTCCTTGTAAGTAGAAGCGAAATATGGGAGTATCATAGGTTAAAGTGAAATCAAAAGCTGGTTACTAGGTGACTGAAGTTCCTTTGTTTGTACGGACACGAGTTGACAAATTCCTGTATGAGAAAAGTACAAGTTTTTCAAATCTGAAACCTAAAACAAAGAATATCTTAAAAACGATCAACTGCTCGAAAAAAATTTATACAACATAAATTGTGTGTTCTTATGTGCTCTACATTTCTTGTGTAGTAAGTTTTTATCCATCTCTTACGGTTTAGCAGATATGCAAAATTCCGTAAAATTCATCCAGAATAAAGTAGTCTTCAGAGGCTATTCCCAGAAAATTCAAGATATACATTTTATTTGTCAGGTAAATATCTGTAATATACAATATTTTAATCAAAATCGTTGGAGCCCTTTTTTAGAAAATCTAAAATCGAAAAAAGTTCCATATAAAGGGTAGTTGGGGGTGAGAGGATTTTCTTGAAAATCTTTGTGTCGCATTCTTGGAAGATACCAAACCTAAATACCAAATTTGGTTTTTAACGGACTTTCCGTTTTTGAGCTATGCTGCCCACAGACACACACACACACGGACGTTTTTGTAAAAATGTTTTTTTTTTTTTTGGATTCAGGGGGACCCGAAACATGTATTTCCTGTGAAATCTTGGTATCGAGTTTTTGGATGGAATACAATACCTTCTCTATACACTATATACATAGTTCGTATAGAGGAAGTAAAAATAGCAGCACATAGCGGTGCCTATGTTTCGCACGATTTTATTTATTGTCTTGCAGGAGAGTGGACGAAAACTTTCAAAACACTTTCTAATGTGCAGTTGTCATATGAGAGGTAGGGTTAAGGAAAATGGTCACTCAATTTTCCGAAGAATCCAAAGAAAGGTTAGCAACTCCATGTCTTTAATTTTTACTTACTGCAGCTTCATATGTACAATGTACATAGTAGATAGAGAAGGTATTCTATTCCACTCAAAAATTCGATACCGAAATTTCACCGGAAAAACATGTTTTAGAATTCCCTGAATCTCAAAAAAAAAAGCATTTTCAGAAAAAGGTTAGTGTATGTGTGTGTCTTTGGATAGCATAGCTCAAAAACGAAAAGACGGATAATACAAAACTTGGTATTTAAGTTTGATATCTTCCAAGAAATTGACAGGAAGATTTTCAACAAAATCCCCGCACCCCTAACTACCCTTTACGTGGAAAAATTTTCGAAAATGTTGTTTTTCTTAAAAATGGCTCTAACAATTTTGATTAAAATACCACATCTTACAGCCATTTCTATGACAAATAAAATGTATATCTTGAATCTTCTGGGAATAGCTTCTAAAGGCCTGTTTATTCTGGATGAATTTTGCATAATTTGGCATAACTAGTAAACCGTAAGAGATAGACAAAAACTTCTATACAAAAAATGCAGATCTTGTAAAAATACATAAGATATGTCATATACATTTTTTTCGTGGATCTTCAATTATCATTAGCTTCAATTGTGAAGTACTTATACTTTTCTCAGACGGAAGTGTCCGTTTTTCTTTTGTTCTACTCCTGGCCAAGCAAAGAAGCAATTTGCAGTGACAATCGCATAACGACAGCTTTTAAAACATTTGACTACCATTTTAGTTCCATTCTACTTATAAGGAACTAAGTGATTAAATTCTGCTAATGTTTATCTCGATTAGCATGGTGTTGAAAGAAGAATTATCTTTCGTAAGAACTTTGTTTGTAGAGTAGCTAGAGAAAGTCGTGTAAGTGTAACACATCAGATTTTTTTATGCTTAGCCTTCGCTACATCCGCCTTTTCCGTAATAGGTACTGTACTTGATTTACATTATTAAGACCAGGTATTATTTTCGAGATATGAAATTCCGGTATTTCAGGTTTAAAAATATCATATCTCAGCCAGCAGCCAATCTCAGCAAAAAGCAAACATAACCTAACTTAACTAACCGTATGGCAAACGTATACTGTTTGGTCGTCATGACGTTACCTAGCCTGCGCAATTACTGGGTTTACCCAAATATAAATACAGCACGAGGTATAATTATTGTGAATTTTGTGTTTATAATTACATATTGAATGGTTAGTCACAATTACAAAATCACCCAATTATTTTAATTTACTTCAGTACTTGATTTGATTCTCTGTCTTTGTTTTTTTAAGGTTAGTTTAGTGAGTTGAGTGTAACTTAAGTGTTATCTCACTCGGAACATTTTAAATTATGTGTCGTGTGGCCTGATTTTACCAACATATTTACATCTCTCTATAATACCAGACAAACATGAAGCTATAAGACCTAGTATTAACTTGCTGTAAAATATGATTATTGTTATTGTTATTTTATTCTGTATGCAAGTTTTCTGTGAAATAATCTTTGCATGCATTTTTATGGTGTATATGATTACCATGTTCCTTGATCTTGCAGTGATATAAATACTGAAGATCTTATACTTTTCTTTACTATAAAATAAATGCATTACAAAACGTATTATAATATTGTGGCGGATAGCGTTGCCTATAATGACCGCAAACGGGATATAGCGGAAACTATATTTATTAATTTCGTTGAAATTAGATCTTTGACCTAAAAAATCTCAACGCAATAACTTTACGTTTAGTACATTTAAACAAATTCAGAGGAAACTGCATTACCGGTCCAAAAACTAAAGTTTCAGCAGATAGGCATTTAGGTAATATTGCTTCAGAAGTTATCCCAAATATGAGGTTAGTTCGCTACGAGCTCTATGCTGTGGGTTGTAAATATTTACATAGCGTTATTCATTTCAGGTGTAAAAGTTTAACTGTTCCTAATCTGGCGTTTGTTAATCACCATATTATATCGGTTATATTTGCCACTATACTTCATAATAACTATGAACCCTTACAGAACATAAATATCTACAACTATATTCCTAACAATTTTATTTATCTAAAAGTGATAAATAATTAATCTAGACTTCTCAAAATAACCTTCTCGCAAAGCAACACACGAATATATAGAACAAACTGCTTCGCAACTGGTTGTTGAGAAAACCATAGCAACGGCTGACGTCATCACTTAAGGGGCCCATTTAAATAGGTTTTTTTCAAAAACGAGAAAAATAATTTTAAGGAGATTCTTCCATTGGTTAAATGTTCAATTTTTCAATTGAAAAGTTCTTGTTTGATTGTTATATTCTCAGAGAAGTAAGGGCAGGTGGCGGGTGTACCATCCGCAAAAACAGAAACCAACATGGCCATACGTTTTTGTTTTTTTCACCACCTCTTCGGACGTAGGAAGCATGTAATATCTCTTTTTTATATTGCCTTTTCTCGCCCTTCTTATTCTTCTCCGTCTTCCTAGTTACTTCGCGTGGTTTGAAAACCTGTTCCTTGTTACGTCACGTGAGAGATGGTACAGTGCGCTGTAAAAGTCAGTTGTTTTTTTCAATAGGCGTTGGTTACCCACCTGTTGAAGCTGCAAGAAAAATATAAGAAAGGCATGTTTGGGTTTGAAAATGAGACTACACTAACACTCTTCACGAAAAGAGGGGCAAAACAGGAAGTAAAGGAGGAAAAGGAGTTAGCACAGCAACAGCCCAGGACATCCGGTGTTCTTACTGCTAATGACACCTTTCATTGCTTAAAACGTTATGAAGAAAAACGTTTTGATATAAAAAAAACGCATACTTTTTTCTTTTACTATTACCGATTCAGGGATATTCTTTATTCAGGGAGTTTTTAAACCCTAATCCTAAAACACGTTTTGAAGCTAACAACTTTATTGCCAATGTTTCTTCATTTAAAGGCGCAAAACAATGATTACAATGTATTTAGTGCAAGGTAATTTCATGGTCAGCTCATTTTTACTTTCTCTAGCACAAAATACATAGTGGATTGAGTAGGTAATATTCGATACAGAGATTTCACTGGAAATACACGTTTTGAAATCCCCTGAATAAAATATTTTAGAAAAAGGCCGTCCGTGTATCCATTGTGCGCACGCACCTGTTGACAGCTTAACTCAAAAAGCTGATAAGTCCATTAAATGCCAAATTTAAACTTGGTATTTAAGTTGAGCATCTTCCAAGGAAACACATGAAAAGTTTTATGAAAATCCCCACCCCTTTACATGGAACATTTCGAGGATTTTGATTAAAATGCAATATGTTTATGGTATTTCCATGACAACTGAAACGTATATCTTAAAATTTCTCTGAAGACCTCTTTATTCTGGATGATACCCAAATTTACTACGCGATAGTAAATATATTGTTTAAACACGCATTTTGTCATATACACTTTTTTGTGGAGTTACTCGTTTCCGAGATACTCCTCTCTATTTGTTTCAATTTTAAAGTACTTACTTTTCTCAAACGGAAAAACATCTTCCTTTTCAAATTTTCTTTTGTTTTACTCTAGGCTTTGCAAAGATAACCGGATTTCTTTTGTTTCATATAGGGAGCTGCCTCTTAAAAATTTGACTATCGCCTTAGCTTAGTGTATTCCTTTATTTCCGTTTTATATACATGAAGCTAAAAATGCGACAAACTCTCCTAATGTTTATCTCGATTAGCATGATGTAGATATAAAAATAGTTCGATTGCAATGCAGGAAGAGAAACTCACCGTGGAACACATAGGATTTTTATTTTCTCGAAGTATGCATCCAAAAATTTGATACCAAGTTTTCACCGCAAATAAAGGTTTTGAACCCCTCTGATTAAGCAAAAGGCATTTTTAGTAAATGGCCTGAATGTGTGTGTGTGTGTGTGTGAGAGAGAGAGAGAGAGAGAGAGTGTGTAAAGACCATAACTCAAAAATCTGATGTTCCATTCACATGACTTTCTCTACATCGCTGTAACAAATTATCTTTAAACAGCTTATACTTCTATCTACTTTATGATAGTCGAGATAAAAATTAGCAGAAGTTATCTTAATGACTTGCTTCCTTGAAGTAGAAGGGAAATAAGGTAATGTACTAGGCTAAAACGATAGTTAAGTCTTTTAAAAGCTGGTTGCCATTTTGGTGAAATCCGTTTCTATGCATGGCCAAGAGTTTACAAATTTCCGTGTGAGAAAAGTTTAAGTATTTTAAATCTGAAACAAATGGTCCGAAATGGTCATCTCACGAAAGAAGAAGAAGAAGAAGAAAAACCGCACATGACATAAATTGTGTGTTTTAACGAGATCTACATTTTTGTTGTAGTAAGTTTTCTTCTATCTCTTTTGGTTTACCAGTTACGCAAAAGTCAGCAAAATTCATGCAGAATAAAGAAATCTTTAGAGGCTATTTCTAAAAAATTCAAGATATACATTTTATTTGTCAAGTAAATATCTTTAATATGCGGTATTTAAACAAAATCGTTAGAGCCATTTTTAAAAACGTCATTATTTTCGATATATTTTCTCTGTAAAGGGTAGTTTGGGATTTGGGAATTTTTATCATGTCGCATCCCTGGAAGACATTAAATTTACATACCAAGTTTGGTATTTCACCGACTTTCCGTTTTTGAGTTATTGTGTTTACGGACATGTACCTTTTTCTAAAAATGTTTTGGATACAGACGACCCTAAAACGTGTATTTCCGGTGGAATCTTGGTATCGAAATTTTGGGTGGAATGCAATACTTCCCTATACTCTATGTATATAGTGCGTTTAGAGAAGGTAAAAATGAAAACTCTCGCAACAAACTTGAGGTTTACGTTCGGTATCTTCCAACGTTTTTAAGTAAATCCCCTCACCCCAGGCCCTTAAATAAAAAAGGCTATATATGACATAAATTGTGTGTTTTAACGAGATCTGCAATTTTTATGTAGTAAAAGTTTTTGTCTACCTCAGTTATGTAAGTCATTCAGAATGCAAGAGGGCTATTTCCAAGAAATCCAGAATATGAATTTTATTTACCATGTAAACATTTTTAATACATAGAATTTTATTAAAACTCCCACAGCCACTTTTATAAAAATAAAAATATTTGGAAACGTGTTTCATGTAAATGGTGGTTTGAGCTGGGGGAATTTTTTCTGAAAATGTTCGTGTCGCATCCTTGAAAGAGACTAAACTTAAATACTATGATTGGTATTTACTAACTTTTCATTTTTGAGTTATATTGCCGACACACACATACATACACTGATCTTTTTTTAAAAATGCTTTTTCTATTTTTGAGTTATATTGTCGACACACACATATATACATTGGTCTTTTTTTAAAAATGCTTTTTCTATTCAGCGGTCTTCAAAACATGTATTTCCGGCGAAATCTCGGTATGGAATATTTGGGTGAAAGCAATACCTTCTCTATGTACATTTTATATATATGCTAGAGAATTCTAGAACCTAAACTACTGGGGAGAAACTCTCATGTTAGTAAGCAGAAATAACATTTGTTTTGTGGGACTTTCAAATTTGTTAGTTATGTTACTTTTTTGAAAATTGGTCTAATTATGATGTTTGAAAATTAATCAGGAAATTCTGTAAGAAAAGTGGTAAATCTTGTTTGACTTTTTTTTCTCCATCTTTGCAATTATGCTAAACAAAAATGTCTCTACTGAATATGCAATAGTTTTCAAAAAAGTTATAAAACTAATAAAACGAAAAATCATGAATAAATGCCAGAAGCGTAAATTCTAATACCGTTTTATCTCCTCCTTCCTCATATTAAAACTGATGATTTTTCGTTAATTTTCTTCTATGGTCCATTCAGGTTAATTTGGCTGCTGGAAGTTTTATAGTGCAGATATAATTTCTGGAAGTACAGTGTATGAGTAGGTATACCTACGTTATGTTCTTATGCAAAGAGATCGTAACTTTTTGCCACAAAGGATCGTGCTTACTCCATTAGATAAAAATAACGATTTTGTTGACTGTTCTTTGTTCAGACCACATGAGAAATCTGCGCAAGCGAATCGATTCGATCTCCCCAAGTCTTAAATATAAAGTGCTTTCTAGAGGTCATTGATTGCACTCTCTTCCACCTATACGTTTGCGTGTTGTTGAATAATTGAACACAAACGCAAGCTACATACATTCTGGGGGTAAATAAACTGCGCAGTTATTTTCCCATACAATCATATGGTTACTTTCTTCAGTTTAGTGGAGTACTAAAGAGCTATTGTATGTATTAAGGTAAAGCATTCCTGAAATTTGGAAACTCCACAATATTTTGGATATCTTATTGAAATTTATCCCAATTGTTATACACAATTACAGTGATATTTTTGCTATGTACCATAAGAGTATTTAAATAGTAATAGTTATTGTCTAAATTCATTGTTCTAATAAAAATGAGTCATGCAATGCAACCCAAAAAAATCAAGTTTTACAAATAGATCTGTCAAATCATATTTTTACTTTCTCTAGTTTTACGTATCTACATACAATGTACATAGTACCTAGAGAAGTTATTGTATTCCACCCAATTTGATGTTGAGATTTCACCGGAAATACCTACATGTTTGAGATTCTCGAGTCCGAAAAAAAAATTTTTTTAGAAAATGTTAGAAAAACGTGTGAGTGTGTTTAGCTTAAAAACAAAACGCCATTAAAAATCAAACTTTGTTTTATGTTGAGCATCTTCCAAGGATGCGACACGAAGAATTAAAAAAAAAAAATCCCCTCCATCCCCTGTTGTTTACGTAACAAGTCCTTCAATTGACCCTCCTCTACCATTTGCCCTCTCCGACTATAAGTGGTGTAATGTAAACACAGCAGGGGCATAAAGTCTATTTTACGTAGGCTTGCTCCGTATCTCTTAACTGTCACTTCTCATTGGCCTGCCTCTCGGATGAAAAAAACACGCCTTTGCCGACATCGACACACTACTGGTTGGCTTAGGTTCAGCCAGTGTTTTTGCTGCATGCCCACCCTCAATAGTGTTTTGCCCGCCTGGGTAGTGTGGTGGTAGCGTGTATGCTTCACATTCAACAGGTCGTGAGTTCGAATCTCGCTTAGGGTGAGTTACCCGGATAAGGTTTTTTCGGGGTTTTCCCTTATCCTGAGAAGACGAATATCGAATAACTTTAAGCTCCATGGACCCCGAGATCATTTGAGCATCATTTCTTCAATTTCATTCATCGTCCGATAAGACCAACCAAGTTAAAGGACGTTAAAACTACAAAAGGTTTTTACCGCAAGAATGGGTATTTCAGGATGGGTTAGGGTGAAAGGAAGTGCTGTCAGTGAGAAATTTCCTTGTGATTAACACTTGTAGGGTGTGTGGTCTGCTGGCAGGGGCTCGTCAGGTTGCTGGCCAATCATAATGTAAGAATGCATAACCGTCAGAGGCATGATGTCATCGCCGTTGCAACACCTATGACTTTTTTTTTTTTTTTTTTAAATACAGTACCGGAGTCTGATCAGGACTCCGGCACTGTATATCCTACTTTTATTTACCTTTTTTTTTCTTTTTACTTTGTTTTGCCGTATTATTACTGTTTATTACTGTTTTCTTACTTTTACAACACACACACATATACACAAACATATAACACACATGCCCAAGGCGGGACTCGAACCCACGATCCCCAGCGCTACGAAGCACCAAAGCGGGACGCCTTGGCGAGCGCGGCCATGGGGACCGGCGCTTCAGTGGAAATTGACGCGCGTGTTCTCATGTATGATTGATCTGATTGTTTGCAATCTGATGTCAGGTGAGCCCGCAAGCTCAAACACGAAAACATCGTTAAATACCATACTTGGCATTTAAGTCCAGTAGCTTCCAAGGATGCGACTCAAAGGTTTTCAAGAAAATCCCACCACCCCCAACTACACTTTACATGGGGGGAAAAAAATGCTGATTTTCTCGAAAAGGCTTTAACGATTTTGATTAAAATCTCTAATATATAAGATATTTGCATAACAAATAAAATGTATGTCTTCAATTTTCTGGGAATAGCCTCTAAAGTCATGTGTATTGTGGATGAATTTTTCGGAATTTTGCATAACTGATAAACCGTGAGATAGGCAAAAACTTACTTAACAAAAAAATGTAGATCTAATTAAAATACACGATTATGTTATATTACCTTTTATTCGTGGACTTGACAATTATTGAGACATTACTTGTAATTAGTTTGTTTTAAAATGCTTATGTTTTTTCATACAGGAATTTGTCAACTCCCATCCATACAAACAAGGGTACTTCAATCACATAGCTACCAGCTTTTAAAAGATTTGACTAACGATTTAGCCTATTGTACTCCCTTATTTCCCTTCTACTTCCAAGGAAGCAAGTAATAAGACTATTTCTGCTAATTTTTACTTTCACTAGCCCCATATGTACAATGTACATAGGGATACAGAAGGTATTGTAATGCACCCAAAAATTCGATGCCGAGATTTCCCGGAAATATATGTTTTGGGGTCCTCTGAGTCCGAAAAAAGAATTTTTAAAAAAAGGTCCGTGTGTGTGTGTCTGTGGACAGCATAGCCACAAAACAAAAAGACCGTTAAATACCAAACTTGGTATTTAGGTTTAGTATCTTCCAAGGATGCGACACGAAGATTTTCAAAAAAATCTTCCCCCACCACAAACTACCCTTTACATGGAAAAAATTTCAAACATTTTTATTTTCTTAAAAATGGCTCTAACGGTTTGGATTAAAATCCCGTATATTAAAGCTATTTATGTCCGAAATAAAATGTATATCTCGAATTTTTTGGGAATAGCCTCTGAAGACCTCTTTATTCTGGATGAATTTTGATGAATTTTGCTCAACTGCTAAACCGTAAGAGATAGAAAAAAAAAAAAAACGCACTACACAAAAAATGTACCTCAAGACAAAACACACATTTTTGTTGTGGAGGTAACCGTTTTCGAGATATTCCTTGTTATTGGTTTCAATTGTGAAGAACTTAAACTTTTCTCACACAGGAAGTGTCTGTTTTTCTTTTGTTCTACTCCTGGCCAAGCAAAGAAGTGATTTACAATGACAATCGCTAACGATAGCTTTTAAAACATTTGACAATCACTTTAGCATAGTGCATTCCCTTATACTCTTCTACTCGTGTACAAAGAAGAATAATCTTTTGTAGGAGTTTTGTAGAGCAGCTAGAGAAAGCCATGTGAGTGTAACACAGCTGTAGAGAAAGTCATGTGAATGGAAGACATAATTTTCCTCTTTTTTCCAGTTTTCCAACATTTCCTTTATTTTTCTATTTATTTACCGTTTGCGATTTGTTTCTCATACGCACACACAAACTCCCATGCCAAAGGCGGGACTCGAACCGACGATCCCCTGCGCCACGAAGCTCCAAAGCAAGGCACTTTAGCGAGCGCGGCCATGGGGACACGCACCGTTAGGCGGTACCGCACAAACTTATGTGGAACAAGCCTAACATTGTCAACCGGTATGTAAACATCCTTATCGACTGCGTGGTTTCTAAAGCCTTCGCAATTTCCTTCATTCCTAGAAACTCAATTAATTCTAGAACACACGCAACTATGAGCGTCATACTAACTCCACAAGTGCTTGACGATCATTATTTGTTATCTTACATTCACATGGCGTTCTCTATTCTTATTAGGGGGATTTCGAATTATTACTTTCTCAAGTGATAGAGAACGTATTGTAATGCACCCAAAAAATCGATACCGAGATTTCACCGGAAATAAATGTTTTGGGTCCCCCTGAATCCAAAAAAGCATTCTTGGAAAAAGGTCCGTGTGTGTGTGTCTGTCTGTCTGTCTGTCAGTCTGTGGACAGCATAGCTCAAAAACAAAAACACCGTTAAATACCAAACTTGGTAATTAGGTTTGGTATCTTCCAAGGATGCGACACGAAGATTTTCAAGAAAACCCCCCACCACAAACTACCCTTTACATGGAAACGTTTTCGAAAATTTTTATTTCCTAGAATAATGCCTCCAACGATTTAGATTAAACTCCCGTATATTAAAGCTATATCCGAAATAAAATGTATATCTCGAATTTTCTGGGAATAGTCTCTGAAAAACTCTTTATTTTGGATGAATTATGCCGAATTTTGCTAACTGCTAAACCGTAGAGATAGATAAAAACTCACTACTCAAAAAAATGTACATCACGTCAAAGCACACTTTTTATGTCCTTTACATTTTGTTGTGGAGGTAACCACTTCCGAAATATTCCTTGTTATTAGTTTCAATTGTAAAATGCTTATACTTTTCTCAGACATGAAGGTCCGTGTTTCTTTTGTTCTACTCCTGGCCAAGCAAAGAAGCGATTGCAATGACAATCGCATTACCACAACTTTTAAAACATTTGACTATCACTTTAGCATAGCACATTCCTTTGGTTCCCTTCTACTTATAAGGAACCAAGTAATAAGAACATTCTGCTAATGTTTATCTCGATTAGCATTGTGTAGAAAGAAGAATAATCTTTTGTAAGAAGTTTGTTTGTAGAGCAGCTAGAGAAAGTCTGAGTGTAACACATCAGATTTTTCCATTTCATTTTAATCGAGATAAGCCTTTTCTGAAATAGCTATGTCGCACATTTTGTTACAGATACAAAGGGAATAGCGAGGCAAATGTTTTAGAATTGGAGGCTACACCCTGGCCTTAAAATTCCCTACAGAATAATCGACAGGATTTTGAAGGAATGACAAAAATACTCAACAATTGGAACCATTAATAACGGACATTTCAGAAATGATTGATGCCTAAAAAGAATTATTTGGAACAAATTGTGTGTTTTTAAGAGATCTGCAGTTTTTGTGTGCTGTATGTTTTCGTTTACAACTTAAAGTCTATTAGATTATATATACGTATTATATATTATATATCATTGTTTTAATTAAAATCTTAGAGCCATTTTTTTTTCAGAAAATTAAACATTTCAAAAAATGGCTCATGTAAAGGATATTTTGAGGTAGGAGGATTTTCTTGAAAACGTCGTCTGAGATCTTTGTTAAGTGCTGAACTTGAAACGTCAAGTTTTGTATTTGAAGAAGTTTTCGGTTTTAGTTATAATTTTTACAGACGCGCAGTCATTTTCTAAAAAAAATTCTACAGAGTCTCAAAATATGCATTTCCTGTAAAATCTCGATACCGAATTTTTGGACGAAACGAGCTACCACCTCTCCCTACTATGTACATACGTGGAAGAGAAAGTAAAAACATAAACAAAAATACTCCTAAAAGGTTCATATAGCATGTCATTTATAGAATGACTGTAAAAAATAAAGCCTGGTGCGGGTTTTCTGCTATATTTAGATAGTTACAAAGCTATTTACGATTTTTTGAAACCGTAAACCAAGGGTTTCCAAACGTTCTTCTTTTGCAAGCCCATGTGTTACTTTGGATAATTCTGTGCCCCCCCCCCTCCTCTATATATTATATGTAGAAAAAGCTCAATACGCAGGAATGATAACTGAATTTAGCAACAGGCTATCGAAGACATACAGTCCGACCCCTAGTGGGCGCGCCCTATAGTAGAAACTCTGCCTTCAGGGGAGGCAGGAGTGCTTGTTTTTTGTTTTAGTGGTTTTGGTAAAAATGTTCTTGTTTGATTTTTGCTGCAAAAAATGCACTATACCTTAAAGTACACTCCTGCAATATTTGATTATTCTTGGACGGTTGTAACATAGTTTTGGAAGCCATTTTAAAGCGTTGCGCTGCGTAAATGACTATTTCAAACTTTAAAGCCATTTTTCTCAGATTCATACATATATTCAAAATCTATTTTCTATAGCTGTGATAATGTTTTATGTGTGTAATAAAATGCTTAAATTAGAATTTTGGTATTGGCCATAGATTAGGTTTAAAAAATTAATAAGTATACTTATGCACTGTCTTTTGCAATTTTTCCTCTTTGTGATGTAAAATAATTTTTAAAAATTCTTATGTGTTCCATTCACATGACTTTCTCTACATCTCTGTAACAAATTATTGTTAATAAGCTTATTCTTTTATCTACATCATGCTAATCGAGATAAATGTTAACAAAAACGGTCCTATTCCTTAGTTTCTTATAAGTAGGAGCGAAATAAGGGAATACACTAAACTAAACCGACAGTCAAATGTTTTAAAATGTGGTTGCTCTGGAATTGAGAACCGTTTCTTTGCATGGCCAGGAGTTGTCAAGTTTCCGTATGAGAAAAGTTTTAAGTATTTTAAAACTGAAACCAATAACAAGGAATATCTCGAAAACGGTCGACTCCGTGAAAAATAATGTATATGAAATAAATTATGTGTATTAAGTTTTTGTCTATCGCTTACGGTTTACCAGTTACGCAAAATTCAGAAAAATCCATTCAAAATAAAAATGTCTTCAGAGGTTATTCCCAGAAAATTCAAGAAATACAATTTATTTATCATGTATGCATCTTAAATGTAAGAGATTTTTATCAAAATCATTGGAGGCATTTTTGAGAAAACAAAAATTTTAAAAATTATTTCTATGTACAGGGTAGTTGGGGTGGGGGAATTTTCTTGAAAATCCTCATGTCACATCCTTGAAAGATACTGAACTTAAATATCAAGTTTGGTATTTAATGGACTTTTCGTTTATGAGCTATACTGCCAACAGACACACGCATATTTTTCTAAAAATTCTTCTTTCTTTTTTAATTCAGGAGGTTCCAAAACATGTATTTCCGGTGAAATCTCGGGATCGAATTTTTGGCTGCAATGCAATACCTTCTCTATACACTATGTACATAGTACGTGCTGAGAAAGTAAAAACAATGTATTTCTCTGTGTAGAATATAAATACATTAGACGACTGTAGTTTTACTTCATCGAGCTGGACTAGAAGAATCACACGATTTCTGTTCGCGCGGCAGCCTGTCTCTCGTTTGCTACGGTGGTCCCTAGATCCATAAGTTTTCCTTCACAAGAAAAGTGAACATTCGTGAAAAATGTAATAAATGTCAATAGGCGAAGCTGCCAATTTATTTCATAGAATTAAATACGTAATTAACACAATCATGTAAATAAGTGTTAAATGGTTGTCTTACAACATATAGAATAATAAGTAGATAAAAGTATACTATGTTTCAAAAAAGTGTATAGTGATTAAAATCAAACACCAATGACAAAGGAAAAGAATTTGCCCGGGCTTAATATGGTTTCTTCCGGCATTTGTCAATAGTAACTGAACATATTTTGGAAAGAAGAACGATCTTCCCTGAATTGAACTCTCAAAGCAATAACAGGTTGAGCTGGAGGTACTTCAACCGTGCGAGCCTGGGGAGGACACAAAGCATTGGAAAACGATGCGATTGTAAAATTCTATATTTACTGTTTCGAGCTTTGCCATTAAGAACTAAACGTCACCACATTCATACTAATGGCTGCTCTGATGATTATTAATTATCTAATCCATTAACCCATGCTTTATTATAATAATAACAGCAACAACTCCATGGCACCACAGCTCAAACGAACCTTGGCCTACCGCTGCGTCCTCCATCTCGGTCCCTGACAGACATCAAGGCTAGGGTGCAGTATTGGAGGGTGAGACGTGGTCAGCGCCTCGAGCAGTTGAATACGGAGGTGTTTCCATGCAACATATTTCGATCCGATGTCATTCCGATCGGATCTAAAACGCAATTGGATTTGAATCCCCGTCTCCATGCAGTGTTCAAATTGATTTCAATTCCCCACGGAAACGTGATAATTGTCTTGAAGTAATGCCACTGACGTGAAGCCACAGCAGATTGCCGCCCCTTTCCTCTCCTGACTGTAAAGTGGGACTGCTATGGCAAATTCCTAACCCGTGAGCACCAATCTCTGAATTGAAATGTATATATATATATATATATATATATATATATATATATATATATATATATATAGTGCGAGCTGAAAGAGAGACTTGCCACACTCAGCGGCTTCAGAATGGTAGGTACTTTCTTGCAGTAGAGTATTCTTCAGAACATGATGACCCTGCCCCACTCTTCTTCCAAAGTCACACTTTAAAGTTTGCGGTTGGAAACCACCCTCGCTGTTGCCAAGCCTTCCACTTACTGGTCCCTAAACTGAAGTGCGATTCTCGACTTGCAAGCAGTAAAACGTAACTCCATGGCACTACAGTCCACAAGGGACCATGGCCTACCGCCCGGCCGCTGCATCCCCCCACCTCGGCCCGAAGGCGTCATGAATGGGGTGCAGTGCTGGAGGGTGAGACGTGATCAGCGCCTCAAGTCCTTCCCGGATGGTTAATGCGGTCTTCTCTATCTGGACCCGCTACTTCTCAATCAAGTAGCTCCTCAAATGGCTCCCCAGGGACCTCACGAAGCTAAGTGCACCGAGCATCAGGTCTCCCAGCGAGGGAAGATTTCTCACACCGTGCCGGGAATCGAACCCAGGTCTCCCGCTTAGCAGGTAGTCTTGCTACCACCGCGCTAAGGAGATGAGCGACTTGCAAGCACTATCTCCAGGAAACAGATTTTTCTATGTTGCTTCTGGCCCCTTATTACGGGTTCCTCTTTGGTTTGCTAATGTTTATTGCCCAGTGGAAGGGGTGAGCGATCCCATTTGAGGGCCATCATGTTTTGGAGAAAACTAAACTTATCATTCTTGTCAAGCCACTACAGACTGCAGGGTAAAGTGGCACTGGGTACAGACTTATCATTAGCCATGACAAATTCTCAATCCTTGTGCATCATTTTTTTTTCTTTTTTGTAGCTTAACGTCCTTTAACCTGGTTGGTCATAGCGGACGAAGTAACTCGACATTCATCTTCTCAAGATAAGGGAAAACCCCCAAAAAATAACTTATCCAGCTAACTCACCCTAAGCGAGATTCGAACTCGCGACCTGTTAAATGTGAATTACACACGCTACCAGCACACTACCCAAATGGGCTTGAGCACCATTGTTTGACTGTATTGTGTATTGCAAACTGAGGCAGGTGTTCCTTGATCTCAGCTGGCAGGTGTCCCTTAATTTATATAAAATTGATGTCCCTTGCCGTCCCTTTGAACCTCACAAGACTGGCATAGTGAGACAACTCAGGCAGTCAACTCTTGCAACAACTTGAGAATACCACTATCGTCTTGAAGAGTATGTAATTGGTATTAAGCCATATCAGGTGTAAATCCATGACCGACCGCCGCCCCCATGGGCCTCACAAACTGACTCGGCCGTAATGAGACTTGGTGCAGGCTCACCACTTGCAGCGGGTGTCGTCTTGAAGTACAGGAAGCCATGACAGTCTGCCATTCCCGCCATTGAGTGATTTGATCGAATAGTGATACTTACCACTTGTAGTGTTTTGAAGTGCGTTTAACTGATGCGAAGCCATGATAGACCACCGCCCTTTGAGTCCCCACTGTACAGTGAGACTTGATCCAGTGCCTAGTATAGTCTTGAAGTGCACATAATTGATGCGAAGCCATAACAGATTACTGCACATTGAGCCCCAGTTTACTACGTTTTCATGGAGAATTGAATTCATTTGAGAACAATTCCATCTGAATACAATCAGCGGTTCGTGCATTAAATTCAATACGAACTGAGATCTTTTCAATGGGAAGTTCTTTGAGTTGAGTTTACGCTTTTTTGTTTAACACCAACTTTTACTACTATGGCACCGCAGGCGATGACACTGATAATACATGAAAATGTAGATGTGTGGGAACATGATGGTGTGAGAAACAAGAGAACCCGGAGAAACCCCGCCCCTGCGCCGCTTTGTCCATTACAAATCTCACATGCGGTCGCTTGGGCGCGGCTTAGGGTTTACGTTGACAAATCTGTTCGACATAGTTCTGTGAATTATAAGCACGTTTTGAAGTTAGCCATGTTTTCTAGAAGAATAAATTGCGAGAGTATAGAAACAATTTAAAATGTACTATACCAGTTATGGCAAGTTTATTTAAGAAAACAAAATGACGAGCGTTCTCTGTTTTGCAGGAGCACTTAGTAGAATATAGAATATTTGGTGTACTCAATACGATTTGTACACGGAGGTGTTCTACGTAAAATATTTCTATTCGATCCCGTTCCGATCCCACTTTCAAACAGCATCGGATTCAAGATGTGATATGATTTGAATCCGCATTTGCACCCAATATTCAACACGGAATGTGTACTCAAACCGATTTCAATCCCTCATGGAGACTTGGTAACTGTGTAGTGAGACTTGATGCAGAACTTTCGTCCTCCGTGGTCTAGGGGTAACATGTTAGCCTCTGGTTTCCAGAGTCGCGGCTTCAGACCCGGCGGAGTGCGATGGCATATTTCGGAAAGGCAGTACAGCCGTTGGTCTAGCCCTGTTAAGGGACTAAAATTAAAATTAAAATTTCATGCCTAATATTTAAGAGACGCCAGGAACTGCAGCAGTTAAATAGCGTCCAGAAGGAAAAGAAGAAAAAAAGCTCAATTGACGCAGACTTACCACTTGTAGCAGTTTGAGGATGCCAGGTATCGTCTTGAAGTACATATAATTGACGCGAAGCCATGAAAGACTGCCGCCTCCTTGAGCACCAGGGTCTGTTTTGACTGTAGGCGTTCCAGCATTGTTGTGTCCCGGCGTCGCTTCTGTTGTCGTCACTGTTACTGTGGTTTCCGTCATCATTCCGCAGTCACTGTTCCAAACACTGTCTAATTCATGTGCACACGACACCTGTTGAACACTACGGACCGCGTACGGCTCTTGACTGACTGAGACGGAGCGCCATACACAACGAGGCCGCCCCTCCCCTCTTTCCCGCTCTCCCACCCTGGGCATAACAACCTGTGCGGCAGTCCCTCATTACGTCTTACACTCCATCTTGTAATAGCGGCCAATTTCCGCATAGTTGTGTATGAATTCAACTCAAGCTGTCCCACATCCCGTGGAATTTTGAGCTTCACCCAGTGCACCAGGACCCCAAAATTAGTCTGGTTATTGCTGCGCTTGAAACAACTACTATTAAAATACATAGTATTTTTGAATGTATGATTTCTTAACTTTTATTTAGTTTAGCAAGTCCGAATCCTAACCTCCTGATCACTTACTCTTCAAATCTCAGTTTATTTTAATATTTTAAGCACCAACAAGTACCTAATATAATTCAATTTTATAGAACCTAAATTAGCCTAATTTTACATTGCGATCTAATAAAATCTATCTTAATTTTCTCTACTTAGTGCATAAGTAGGGAAGGTATTGCATTCCATCCAAAAATTCGGTACCGAGATTTTAGGGCCGGTTAAATCCAGAAAATGAATTTTTAGAAAAAGGTCAGAATGAGTGTGTTTGTTTAACTGTCCGTGTGTCTGTAAACACGATAACTCAAAAACGAAAAGACGGTGAAATACCAAACTTGACATTTAAGTTCAGCATTTGCCAAGGATGCCATACGAAGATTTTAAAGAAAAGCACCACCCCCCTCCCCAAGCTACCCTTTACATGGAAAAAAATTCCATACTTTTGATTTTATGAAAAATGACTAACGATTTTTATTAAAATGCGGTATGTTAAAGGTACCTAGTTATTTGACAAATAAAATGTACATCTTGAGTTTTCTCGAAATAGTCTTTGAACTCCTCTTCATTCTTAATGACTTTTGCTTAACTGGTAAACGGTAAGAGATGCACAAACAGTACTACACAATAAATGCAAATCTCGTTAAAGCACACAATTTATGGCATATACAATTTGTTTGTAGAGTTAATCATTTCCGAGATATTCCTTGTTATTGGTTACGGTTTTAAAATACTTTTCTCATACGGGAATGTATCAACTTCTATCCACTCAAAGAGAACCAATTTTAATCATATAGCAACCAGCTTTTGAAAGATTTGACTCTTGCTTTAGCCTGATGTATCCCTTTATCTCCCTTCTGCTTATGAGGAACTAAGTAATAAGACTGCATCTCGGTAAGTATGAAGCAGATAAAAGAATAACCTCTTTAAGAATAATTGTACAGACATGTAGAGAAAATCATGTGAGAATCACATCAGACTTTTCTGATGGATCCTAAAAATAACTAATTTGGTTACTTAAGCAAATTGAGTATATTTATATAAAATATTTTCATTGCAAAAGGAGACTGTTCGAGTAAGGAAAATATTAAATAATAAACAATCTTATGTAATTTCCCGTAATATTCCAGCATAATACATAAAGGTCGTAGCCGAGAGCAAAACTCTTTACCTGAAGGTCTGAAGGTGGGAGAAGTTGCGCCAACATATATGCGCAGAAGTCATTGCGTTTCTGTTTACGAAGGAGTGAAGTATACTAACGCTAGTTTTAGCGCGGAATCTTTAATGTTTATGCAAATAAACATTACCAGATTGTTGTTGATTCGGAAGAATACAGTGAAGCCGATGATATCAATAGCGATGTTAGTTATGAGAATAAGATGATGGTGTAATGAGCGGGATTGAGGAGCTGTAGAAGCATATGGTGGACACAGTAACATTGGCTATGTTCATAGTTACCATAGTTTTCGTAATCCGCTTACCCTCCCCGTATTTTAGGATATACACCACTAAAACTTACAAACGGATGCCTAGGGATCAGAAGCCTGTCGAGGAGACGTCACGAAACCATAAAATGTAGAACGTGGAACGAGTGGCCGCCCGCAGACAGGCGTGAGCGTGAGGAAGTGGATGATATGAAATGCAAACGAAATGGATGATAGGAAAGGTAATGATAGAGCAATTGGTGGAATGAATGACGGGGTAAACCGGAGGACCCGGAGAAAACCCGCCCAGACGCCGCTTCGCCACACGCGGGCGCTTGGCTGCCTAGGCGGGAGGCGAGCGGTCTAACCACTCGGCCACGGCGCCGCCTGGTTGCCAACTCATTGTGCGATAAGTTGGATCGCAACCAAAAATAAACTTATCGACATTCCTTCAGGCAAAACATTCCGTCTCACGCTCTACATATTATTAATGGCATTTTATATATGTATAAAAATTAGCTTGCGATTTTGCTATAACTGTGGATATGAGTCAATACTGCAATAATTGTTTAACGCTGCACACTGTTGTGTTATTCGCGTCAAGCTGACACCTCCATTGCCCCTCTCGGCCGTTGCAGGGAAGGAAAGCAATTTCCCCTGTGCGCAAGATCGGTTCATGTCTCACCTCACGACCTGTACAGTATAAACTGCAATTATCTTCAGTTAATTTTATTTACTAACTTAGGCTATTGTTGAAAGTGGTCGTCAGACACATGTCATTTCTGAAACGTATGATGTTTACATGCCGCAACAATAAGTTGATGCAAATATATAATAGAGATATTGGGTAGTATGTATTATTTGCATCTTTCAATATATGTAGAGTCCCAACAATTAATGCATATTTTAAAATTCACAGCAAAATATCCGAACCAGGTGACTCAGGGTTTCGTCTGGGACTGGTATTCGGGAGGTCGTGGGATCGCTTCCCCGCGGTCGACCTCTCTGACCTATGAATTTTTCGGGGTTTTTCCTGGGTCATTAGGTGAATGCTGGGGAGGATTCTTCATTCCCCGACCTTCCTGTCGCTTCATTTCATCTTCACTTCATTCTAACCGTCTCTTTCAGGGTTGTGTCGATGAGGACCATTCCGTGGAGGTAACTGCGTTTTAGAAATACAGCTCACGGCGAGGGTATGGCGCTAGTGGTTTCTGCGAACTCAAGCGGTCTATCCGGGACTGAGGTACGGGCTACTGGCGCTCCCGCGTCGAGATGAAGAACTGCTTGTGAACTGTTAGGGACCTTCCACGTCGGCTCCCTCCCTGTCGGGTTGTGGACCAGCCTCTGAAATTACACTCACCCCATCCACTCCTCCAGGGGTCTGATGTACAATATCCCACAGCTGTTGTGTGTAATACCCCTCCGTAACGTACACACGCATACACATGCACGTACACACACACACACACACACACACACCCACACCAGTAACATAGCAGTCTATGGCATCATGCCCAAAAGTAAACCATAAACAAATGCACTGGTTCACGAGTGGAACGGAAAGGTTATTTATTGTAACGTATATGCAGAAAGAAGTAATTTCTTATATTTTTTCCTGTTTAGGATATTCTTCACTTTGCAATGTTTATTAACTAATATTTGGTACTGACCTCTAGAGGCATCCAGATATTCAGTAGATAGTATTGCTTTATGCGACGATATTTTGATACATGTAAAATTGTTTTTCCTTTTGCGCATTCTTTGACGAACGGACATTTTGCACCTATCAACAATAACGATAAGTCTGTCTCTAATGCTATAGTAACAATATGGCCCGTTATAGGTAAAAAAATAAATAATAATAATAATAATAATAATAATAATAATAATAATATAAACCATCTTGTATCAGTACTGCGAATTCCCTGGACTTTTCGCCTCTCACCTAGCCGGCCCGGGTTCGCTACCGGGGCACAGCATGTGGGATTTGTGGTGGACGAAGCGGCATCTGGGCGGATTTACTCCGTGGTATCTGGTTTCCTCCGCCATTCATTCCACCAATTGCTCCACAATAATCTTTTCTGTCACTCACTTTCACACCAGGCTTTGAGCTGATCACCCATTCTAGAGCTTCTGCTCTTCAACAGGCATCTGAGCCTAGGCGCTGGCTTGTAAGTGCTGGAGGCGTTTTCTTACATACGATAAGGGTAAATAGAAAAAGCATAAGAATAAGAAAATATTGTTCGAAAGACCGATTGACGTTTCTTTTCAGGATCTTAACAATAAATACAGGATTTTTTTTTTTTTTTTTTAATGATTTATTGATCGATCAGCGCATGTGCGCTCTACAGATCATTGATTTTAGACATTATTTACATGCATGGTACTGAATAACATTGAAATGAGGTAAGCCCCATTGGGCCCCTCATAAGTAGGTACATTTTATTGATTTTATTTTACAGAAAGTCTTGCTATGAGAGCTGATCCAGTGGTAGAGAATACTGGATTCAACACCAATAACAGCTTTCCAACCAAATTTAATGTACTCCATTGAAATTTTCCCAGAGTTTTACTACACCAATCAATGCGTTGTTGTTTTCGATTGGAAGTTAGTCTGTGAACGCCATCGATAGTACAGTTTTCTCACGTCTAACTGTTGATGTAAAATGTTTTAAATTTTACACGTACCAATGTCCAATGTTGCTCGAATAAAGTCATAAGTTGCCCGTCAATCTTTTTCAAGTACTTGAACAGCGGCACAATTTGAATAGAAACAGGAGTTCTTGGGCGTCTCTTCTTATTTTTTTAATGTCCTTTAACCAGGTAGTAATATCGGACAGTGCTGTTCAAATGAGCCTGGGATACACATAGCTTAAAGATACTCGACATTAGTATTCTCAGGATGTGGGGAAAACCCCAGAAAAACCTTATCTGAGTAGCTCACCCTAACCAAGTTTCGAACTCGGGACCTCTTGGATGTGAGGCAGATATACTACAACAATAGTACTGAGGCAGGCATGTTGGAGGTCCTTCATGAAATTCATCACTAAGAAAAAAAGAAAGAAAGAAAAGTCTGATGTTTTACAGTAACATGACTTTCTCTAGCTGTTCCAAATATAAAGTATTCTTACAAAAGATTATTCTTTTATTTACATCATGCTAATCAAGATAAACATTAGCAGAAGCGGTCTTATTACTTACTTCATTGTAAGTAGGGGGAAAATAAGGGAATACGTTAGAATAAATCGATAGTCAAATCTTTTAAAAGCTGATCGCTATGTGTAACAATTGAGGTTCGGTTCGTTCTGCATGGTCCCATTTGAGAAAAGTTAGTTAAAAACTGAAACTGAACTTAATAACAAGGAATATTTAAAAAACAGTCGATTCTAAGGGGAAAAGTGTATGACAGATTATATGTTTTAACGAGGCCTACATTTTTGTATAGTAAGTTTTTGTCTATCTCTTACGGTTTAACCGTTATGCAAAGTTCTGCAAAACTCATCCAGAATAACGTGGTCTTCAAAGGTTGTTCCCAGAAAATTCAAAATATACGAGGGCCGGTTTTTTTTTTTTTTTTTTTTTTTTTGTGTTTATAGAAAACAATTATTTTATTACTAAAAGTTTTGTACACTTATGGTTACTTTTCAACACAATCACCGAAAAGATTGAGACATTTATCGTACCTGTGTACGAGCTTTGCAATACCAGCTTAAAAAATATTGCCGCCAATGAAGCAGCCACTATCCATGCAGTTGTTTATTGTGAAACTTTACGACGTTTGCGGAGAGCCATTCAGAACAAACGAAGAGGAATGCTGACTTCAGGAATCGTGTTGATCCATGACAACGCTCGTCCGCACACTGCTGGCACAACCCATCGCCAACCTGAACAATTTCAATGGGACATTTTCGACCATCCACCGTACAGTCTAGACCTAGCACCCAGCGATTTTCACCTTTTCCCTGAACTGAAGACGTGGCTAGGAGGGCAGCACTTTCAAACCAGTGCTGCCCTCCTAGCCACGTCTTCGTCAAACCAACGAAGATCTTAACAAGAACAAAAAAAGTCAATGCTCATTTGAAATCATTGGCGGCAACATTTTTTGAAAGGCAAGTAAAACCGTTAGTCCCTTACGTATATTTACGGCACGTAAAAGAACCTCAAGCCTGATAGAGAGGCCTCTGAGCAAAATTAAGCGGTTTTTCACGCACAATTTAGAATAGGACTCTGATAGCCACAGCAGTTAAAGAGCGTCCATAAATAATACGCCATTTCCATTTGACAGACGTCGGAGCCCGGCTGAAGGGGGAACATGATAACCAATACGCTACTGGGCGAAGGTCAAAATACAATAACCTTTCAATTCCAAAACGATTAAGCCGTGACTATAGCTTGTTCTCAATACTTCGCTATATTGCATATTGGGGGTAGACATCTGGAAGTCCTGAGTAACTCACTACTTTTTTAACGCGCACCCAAACTGAAACAGCTTGCTATATAGCAATTTTTGAAGTAAATGCAGTGTCTTTCACCACAAAAATTCATACCATTGCTTCTGTCTCCTTCAAACGCTAACCCTGAGTAGTGTAAAGCAGGCAGAAAAAAATGTTACATTTACTTGGCTCTCCCTTCTCAATGTCTTTTATTTTCATGAAGCTTCTAAAACTATTCTTATCAAAGGTTATTACTTTCTCTAGCTCATATGTACAATGTAGGTACATAGTGGATAGAGAAGATATTGTATTCTACGCAAAAATTGAATACCACGATTTCACCGGAAATTCATGCTTTGAAACCCTCTAAATAAAAATCCTTTTTAGTAACATGTCGGTTGGGTGTCTCGATCTATGTCGATCTGTGTGTGTGTGTGTGTGTGTGTGTGTGTGTGTGTGTGTGTGTGTGTGTGTGTGTGTGGGCAGCAAAGCTCAAAAACGAAAAGTCGGTTAAGTACCAAACTTGGTATTTAGGTTCAGTATCTTCCAAGGGTGCGACAAAGATTTTCAAGAAAATCCCCCACCCCAACTACCCATTATATGGAACATTTTTCGAAAATTTTGATTTCCTGAAATGGATCTAACAATTTTGATTATTATACCGTATGTTTGAGATATTTTCACGACAAATGTATATCTTGAATTTTCTGGGATAGAGAAAATAGTCAATTGAGACCTTTTCATTATGGGTGGTTTTTGTATAACTTTTGCATAACTGGTAAACCGTAAGAGATAGACAAAAGCTTAATACACAAAAAATGTAGATCTAATTAAAACACACAATTTATATCCTATAGATTTTTACTTTCTCTACACGTACGATGTAGATAGTGTATAGAGAAGGTATTGTATTCCACCCAAAAATTAGATACCGAGATTTCACCGGAAATACATGTTTTGGGTCCCCTGAATCCAAAAAAAAAATTTTCAGAAAAAGGTCCGTGTGTGCGTGTGTATGTCTGTGTGTCTGTGGACAGCATAGCTCAAAAACGAAAAGACCGTTGAATACCAAACTTGGTATTTAAGTTTTGTGTCTTCCAAGGGTGCGACACGAAGATTTTCAGGAAAACCCCCCCACCCCAACTACCCTTTACATGGAACTTTTTTCGAAAATTTTGATTTTCTTAAAAATGCCTCTAACGATTTTGATTAAAATATCATATATTAAAGATATTTTACCTGACAAATAAAATGTAAATACTGAATTTTCTGGGAATAGTCTCTGAAGACTACTTTATTCTGGATGAATTTTACAGAATTTTGCATAACTGCTAAACCGTAAGAGATGGACAAAAACGTACCATACAGAAAATATAGAGAACGTTAGCACACACAATTTATGTTATATACATGTTTTTCGTGATATTTTTTAGATATTTCTTGATTTTGGTTTCAGCTTTGAAAAAGTTATACTATCTCATACAGGAATTTGTCAACTCCTGTCCATACAAACAAAGGAACTTCAGTTACATAGCAACCAGCTTTTGACTATCACTTTAACCTATGGTACTCCCTTATTTCGCTTCTACTTACAAGGAAGCAAGTAATAAGACTAATTCTGCTAATCTTTTCTTGATTAGTATGAAGTAAATAGAAGCATAAGCTTTTTAACAATAATTTGTTGCAGAGATGTAGAGAAGGTCATGTGAATGGAAAACATCAGATTTTTTGTAGTGTTACGCATTTTCGAGACATTTCAAGTTATTGGTTTCCGTTTTATGCCACTTAAAGTTTTCTCAAACGGGAAAACATCTTTCTTTTCGTCTCTCTTTGTTTACTTTCAGCAAGCAGAGAGAACCGAATTTCAATTCTTTCACTTAGCCACCATCTTTTAAAAGATTAACTATCACTTTAGCTCAGTGATTCTCTTAGTTCCCTTCTACATACGAAAAAGCAAGTAATATGACAAATTCCGGTAATGTTTATCGTGATTAGCATCATGTATATAAAAGAATAATCTGTCGAGAGAAAAAAAATCTGATGTGTTCCATTCACATGACTTTCTCTACATCTCTGCAACAAATTATAGTTAAAAAGCTTATTCTTTACTTTACTTCTTGCTAATTTAGAAAAATTGGCAAAAATGGTCTTATTACTTTCTTCCTTGCAAATAGAAGGCAAATAAGGGAGTACCATAGATGAATCTACACCTCCAAAGAAGAAAAAGGCAACTGTTCTTGTTCAGGATGTGTGTTAAGATAGCCTTGACCATTAGCCCAACCATGGGCCCTAAGGACGATGTAGATATTGCCCTAGTGGTTATTCAACAATAAGGTGCACTAAATTCAATTTAATTCTTGTTTTGTACCAAACAGAAATTGTTTTAGGGTATTTCATTCAAAACAATAAACTTGAGTATTATTTTCTTGTATCCGCAATGCTACTTACGAGCAACATGCACTGATATCCATAAATTATGCTAATAAATTTGTTTCAGCTCTTCTCACTCATAGACAGGTTATGCTTACTTAACTTAGATGTCTCTCAAATGTATTCGCTGGAAATGTCAATGCTGCCAGATAAAACGTTACCTTCTGGCGCGATTTGAGTTTTATTATTCTCTTACGCTTAAGCTACTTATAGGGCAGCGCTAGACTTATCACCCGTTTAGTGGTGCTCGTAAATAATTCGCCGTGTACCATCTAGCGAGTTATAACTCAAACTATTTTAGGACGGATATAAAGATTGTTTACACAGTAAAGTTATTAATACTTTGGAATTTCACAGATTTAGTGCTTAGATTCAGTAACAGTTTGATGATTACTCATCTTAAAACAATGATAAATTCGTTCCAAACATATTAGTTATTAGACTCCATAAAACAATCTCATAAACTTAACCGGTGTTGTACATCCCGGCCACACCCACGGATACCTGAGAGAGAAAAATCTCACAACATATCACTGTAACAGCTAGCAGGGAGCGGAAGAGCCGCTACAAGTAACTGACTATGGTTATGACCAGAGAACGGAGAGGACATCTCACATCTCGACCCAATGTGAATCTTTTGTGCTTACTCTAAGAGGAACGGACTAGTTGAACTGTAAGGCTATAGGCTGCACGTAGGACGACCGAAAGAATCTCACAGAGGTCCCTTAAGGTTTCCAAGCTTGATAGCCTAGTATCGTCGCCGGGCTGCTTAAAGGTTTAGCTCTGGTGGAACCACGGAGAACTCGGCTGCCCGAAAAGAACTTTCCAACAACCAAGCATCTGCGCCATCTGTCCTACATCGACGGATGTTGCACAACTGAAACATGAAAGAGGAAGCTAAATATGGGAAAGTTGTGGTAAGAAGAAAAGCCAGCTCAGCATTCGTTTTGATAAGCGGAGATAACCACGGAAAACGCATGGTAAGAGTGGCTAGCCCCAGGAATCAAACCCAGATCCTGAAGTCTCACACGTTACCGCGGGGCCATTTCGTTCGATATCTTCTGTGAATTTACAAATGAATACTCTTTATATTTTGGGATTGTGCCAAGTAACACCAGGAAGGTACTGACAATTTTATCGTGTAAGGCACAAAAACAAAGGTTTACGTTTCGGGTTGACAGATGTCGCGTTTGTACGCTGACCCCAAAACACTTTACTTTCCTCTCCACTTGGCTTCACCGCCAAAGGGGTCAACGTACGTAGGACTCGCTCGACGCAGCGTTAAGTGGCCACACCCCCTTTTCTCGTTAAAGCTTGGGCTTTTAATTACTTCTGTGCCTCACACAATTCCACGTGTAAAGAATTGGGGCAGAAAACGAAACTTTAATGCACAAAAAACCTCTTCCTCTTCGTATTACTTTCTCTACCTAGTACTATGTACATCCATAGTATGTAATGAATGTATTGTGTTCCACCCAAAAATTCAAAACCGAGATTTCACCGAAAATATAAGTTTTAAGGACCTCTGAATCCAAAAAAGCGTTTTAGAAAAAGGTCCACGAGTGTGTGAGCAGCATAACTCAAAATCGAAAAGTCCGTTACATCAAACTTAAGTATAGTTAGTATCTTCCAAGGATGCGGCACAAAGATTTTCAGGAAAATCACCTCCCCTCCCATACCAAACTACTTTTTACATGCACGTTTTATCGAAATTTGAGATGTTCTCAAAAATGGCTCTAACAATTTTGATTAAAGGCACACAACATAAAAAATATGTATCTTGAACTTTCTGGGAATAGCCTCTGAAGGCTATTCAGGATATCTTTAGCATAACTGATATACTATAAGAGCTAGACAAAAACTTAGTACACAAAAAATGTAGATCTTGTTAAAACAAATAATTTATGTCACATACATTTTTTTGTAGTTAGCCATTTCCGAGATATTCTGTTATTGGTTTCAATTTTAAAGTACCTAAACGGAAGCCATCTTTCCTTTCATCTCTCTTTTGTTTTACTGCTGGCCTTGCAAAGAGAGCTGAACTTGTCTCACATAGCAAATAGTTTTTAAAAGATTTGACTATCACTTTATCCTAGTGTATTCCCTTATTTCACTTCTATTTACAAGGAAGCAAGTAAAAATACCATTTCTGCCAATGATTAGCTTGACCAGCACTGTGTAGATAAAAGAATAGTTTGTTGCAGAGCAGGCAGAGGAAGTCACACACACATGCACAGATTGACCTTTTTCTAAAGATGCTCTTTTTGGATTCAGGGGATCTCAAAACATATATTTCCCATGAAATCTCAGTATCAAATTTTTGGGTGAAATATAATACCTTCTCTACACACTACATACATAGTACATGTAGGGAAGTAAAAATGCTTTTTAGGGTTCAGTGGACCCTAAGACATGTATTTCCGATGAAATCTCAGTATTGAAATTTTGGGTGGAAAACAATATCTTCTCTAGCTACTATGTACATTGTATGTATGTACTAGAGAAAATAAAATAGCAAAGGAGAAATAATTTTTACTTATAAATATAAGAATTAATTGTTGCTTAAGAGCACTCTCCTCTGAGAAGTGGCCAGGGTCTTTTTAGAGGATAGTCTAACTTATTCTTAGTACAGTTGAACTTGGCCAATCCGAAGTTGAAGGTACCAAGAAAAAAAAAATCTGATGTGTTCCATTCATAAGACTTTCTCTACATCTCTGCAACAAATTATTCTATTTACTTCATCTAATCGAGAAAAAATTAGGAGAAATAGTCTTATTACTTGCTTCCTTGTTAGTAGAAGTGAAATAAGGGGGTACCATAGGTTAAAGTGATAGTCAAAAGCTGGTTGCTATGTGACTGAAGTTCCATTGTTTGTATGGACACGAGTTCACAAAGTCCTGTATGAGAAAAGTATGTTTTTTATAGCTGAAACCAAAAAACAAGGAATGTCTAAAAAACAATCAACTCCACGAAAAAAATGTATATAACATAAATTGTGTTTTTTAAGGTGCTCTACATTTGTTGCGTGGTAAGTTTTTGTCCATCTCTTATGGTTTAGCAGTTATGTAAAATTCCGTAAAATTTACCCAGAATAAAGTAGTCTTCGAGGCTATTCCCAGAAAATTCAAAATATACTTTTATTTGACAGGTAAATATGTTTAATATACAATATTTTAATCAAAATCGTTACAGCCATTTTTTCAAAAAAAGTTCCATGTAAAGAGTAGTTTGGGACAGGGGGATTTTTCTCAAAATCTTTGTGTTGCATCCCTGGAAGATACTAAACTTAAATACCAAGGGCTGGTATTTTACTGACTTTTCGTTTTTGAGTTATCGTGTTCACAGACACACACACATGGATCTTTTTCTGAAAATACTTTTTTTTGGATACAGGGAACCCTAAAACATACATTTCCGGTGAAATCTCGATATCAAATTTTTTGATGGGGTGCAATACCTTCTCTATACACTATGTACATAGTACGTATAGAGAAAGTAAAAAAATTGAATTATTCAGGATTTCAAAAGTTTGATTTTTTAAAAATGTTTTTAATTAAAAAAATTCTAAATTAGATGAATTATAGGAAGGACAGCATTAGAATGTGTACTTACTGGAACTACCTGCTTGAACCACTTTTTAACGCACTCATCAACATCAGGATTTTCAGGCCCTTCTGCTCTTTTTTTACTTTTGTCACTGTTTGTAACTACTCTGTTCAAAATTTTATTCTTATTTTTGAGGTACATAGCCAATGTATTTTGGGGGATTCCAAAGTCTCTTGCAATGACACACTTTTTTTTTTTTTTTTTTTTAACCTGTTTCCATTTCACGAATGGCTGCTGCAATTTTGCAATTTACACATTTAGGTTTGGAGAGAGCCATTGACGGCTCAGTTCACTACTTAAACACACACTGATGATTTTGATTTAACTGTGTACACTGTTTAAAAATGCTCACTTTACTGCAGTATTTTGTTGCAAACATAGGCTAACATGTGGCTGCAGGTAGACAGAAGGGGTGCAGTGTTCACAATGACAAGTGCCTTGGCTGGCAACAAGTTCCTAGAATTGCACAAAGAAGCTTGAGTAGCCCACATTCCTTACCAGCAGGAGAGGGAATTGAAACTACAATATGAATCATTTCCTGGAATTTAGCAAGGGAAGGGAATGGGTCCACAGTATGGCACAATTCCTAATTTTTATCCTGCAAGTTTGACTAACCTATAATTTGTTTACTCACTCTCGTTGAAGTATCCAAAAAAATATTGATTTACAGAAGACTTTTTAACATTGTTTTGTATACGAATGTCAAGGGACCATGCTAAAAGCTCGAATTATTCACAATTTTGAATTAAAAACATTGCGTTAATCACGTTTGACTTCAATAAGTTGTTGTTATTATTATTTGCCACCCCTGTAATTGCACTCTGCCAAGGATGTCCTGGTTGTGGGTATATGGAGGCAGTCTTTAGAGTGGCTGAAGCACAACATTTATTTTTTATTGCTGTCATTATGAAGGTGTGCATACTATGATTGCACTATTCCAGGAATCTCAACATTGCATACCAATTTCTTTTTAGTTTTCTTTACATTGAAAAGTTTTCCTTATTAATATACTACAGGCTTAAGATATTTACATGATAAATAAAATGCTATGTTGAATATAATTAATTAAAACATTAATGGGAATGCACAGTGAAGTAACTTAAGTACACAGTAAGTAAATTAAGAGTAAAAATACGGCATCACACTCATACTTCATTAGTTAGTGTGTAGTGATAATTATTAACTTTTATTAATGATAAATCAAATTTTCTTCATATTTCTTTTCAACCCCAAGACCAAGCCTGGGCTTGCCCCAACTGATACAGATTTCCATGGAACAAATATGCACTGATGATTATTTTATGGAAAGGAAAGGTAGTAAAAAGAGGAAAATACATGACAGATGAGATAGTGCATATGCAAAACAAAGAAGAAAGGTGGGAGTTGGCTTTACATAAAAATCAGGAAACTATGACTGATTGAAACATTTTTTTTATTAAAACATCACTAAAATTGAACAATATTGTACTATTTTTTAACGTTTATAAATATGAAAGTATATTAGTATAAAACTTCTATAATAAACATGATGTACCCTACATTTTCCAAGTGTGCTGTACAAAATGTAATCTCTCATAATAACTACACTTATACAAGAGTTCTGAGTCTTTTAATATAGGTAGAACTGAACAATAATTAAAAAAAATTAAATAAAATTGTACTATCACTTTTTTGGGTCATGTTACAGAACCTGTACATGTTACAGGTAGACCCCTAGCAACAAGAGCTGCAATAGGCATGTAATGTTTCTTAGAGATTGGATATCGCTGAATTGCATAGAGTAGTTCAGGCTCTCGTTTCCATGTAGGGTCATTTGCGTGTGCTTCACTGTCTGTTGAGGGCAGCCAAGAGTCCAACATATTAATGCAAATTGCATCTGATGCATTATCAGTAACTTCCCACAGGTTTCCAACCACCAGAGGGCTGAAAAATAAAATTATTAATTTAATCAATGGTCCATTCAAATAGAAAAGTTAACATAAATGCAACAAGAACACTAAAGCTTATGATCAGGTTAATAAATGGGACCATTCTCTATCCATTTTGTTAACATGAACATTATCGCCAGATGCTTACACCAAAGCTTTCAAACTCCAACCTTTTGCATTCATGTTGGTGTGATTCAAGAGGAAAAACAGAACACTATCACACAACACAAGAACAAAAGAAGCGAAAATATGGAGTCATATGACGAGAAAATTTATTTTATTTCAAAACCATTGTCTATGACAGAAAGCATATGCCATACAAAGATAATTTGCTGAAACAATATATTTAGAAACAGATTGTGAATGAAGTAAAATGTGAAGGTAGGTTTCAATAATACAAATATGTTTGCTTGGTAGTGAGAAACTTAGGTTATGTTATAAGCCTTTCGCTTTCTTTCATGTACAGAATAAAATATAATATACTATTAGCATCATTTGGCATTAAACCATTAGTACAGTATATTATTTTATTTTTCCAATTATTTTAAGTGTTAAGTTATTCTGAAAATTTCAATATAGAATTGTTTGATGAAATTTTAATAGAGTAGTACAAATTTCGTTCAAAAATATTGCACGTCTAGATTTCTTTGATTTCAAATATAGTAGACCACACACACAAGATAATGCAGTTTGTAGTAGCATAAATTGCAGTACTGCATCTTCATCAATACCTGCAGCTCCCATTTTAATTGCGTTTACACTTCAATTGTTTTATTTTAGTGTTGACATTAACATTATTATGATTGTGAATGGCAAAGCGAATTTCATGCTCATTGCATACGCTCATGTATTTGCATATGCATTAACTTTTCTATGTGAATGGGCCATAAGTTCTGGGTATTTCTGTAATTCAAATAAGCCATAGATATTAGGTGCACATAATCAAAGGATACATATGTTGAAAGTGTTTATATACATTCAACAAATATTAGAAAAGAACAATTTTAACAATCTGATTTGTCGCACTCACATGACCTTCTCTACTCTTGTACAAACTATTCTTCCACTTCATGTTATTTAAGATAAAACATTCGCAAAAATTGTCTTATTACATAATTCCTAGCACTGTATGCATACCTTTCTAGAGCACTAGATTTATGGAGAAACGAGGGCTGGGGGAGGAAGAGAGAGCTTACTCGCCAGCCTTTCCAAGCGTTTTCAATCAAAGAAAGTTTCTTTAGCAAACTAGCTAAATTATTAAATGAAACCCAGCGCTCATGTATGTGCATGAACTCTGGGATCTCAAAACAGAATAAAACCTTAGCAGTGAACAATATACATGTATATAACATACTTTTTAGACAGTTGATGCTAACCGTAGGTCTTTTACCAGATGTCAGTAGTGATAAAAGTAGAAACTTCTGTCCCTCAGGTTATAAAATTATAACACACCAATGTAGTAAACTTTGGTTTATGCGTCCATAGCCTCATTCAATTACGCTATAACTCTGAAAGCTCGTATCAATCCATAAATGGCAGATGATTTCAATATCATGAACATGGAATCTGCTGAACCAGACAAAATTATGCAAGCAGCAGAGAGAACAAAATTACAACTGCTACACTGTCTCCGTAGAATGTTTTCGTTCTGTACGAGTAAGTCATCATGTTGTTAGCCCTGATGCTAAGCAAGGTAACAACTGAATATCGCAGATCATTAAACATGAACTCCATGAAACAGGTAAAACAATATAATTATAATATGTCTATAAATATTGAGAACTGTCTAAAAAAAAGTGAATGACACACTTATTAAAATTGGTTTACTTTGCGAGTAGGGAGATTGCAAAACAAGGCCTCTTGTTTCGCTTCCTACTCACAAATATAAAGCACCATTATTACCACTTGTATCATAAATAACTACCATATCTCAATATTATAGTTCCACTCTGCTTCAGAAATGGTATGAAACCTACCAAATGATGACTACAGAGTTGAGTACCCAAGAAAAGATGCATTCATAGTAGATGTAACAGGATTAGGAGAATAAAGCACACTTTAAGCAGCTCAAATCTTTTAAGAGTGGATTGCTGTGTAATGTTTTTAAAAATGTGTTCTATTTGTATGGCCAGGAGGAGGGGGAAACTGAACAAGGACTTCCCATTTGAGAAAAGTAACAAGTATTTTAAAATGCAAACCAATTACAAGTAACATCTCAGAAATGGTAAATTCCACAAAAGAAATTTGAAATAAATTGTGTGATTTAATGAGATGCAAATTTTTTTATGTTCTACTGGTTATACAAAAGCTGGCAGAGAACTTTCAGAGGCTAGTTCCAAAAATTCAAGGTATGCATTTTATTTGTCATGAAAATATTTTAAACATAGAATATTTTATCAAAAAATTAAAACACTAGAAGTGATATACAGTGAGATGCAAATTATACATAAACTGCAAAATGAGACAAATTTATACTTGAATTGCTTTGCTTAGTAATAAATTACTTGAACATATTTTGCAACGTATCACATAGTAAAACAACTCAAGTGTTAATTTTACTCATATTGCAGTTTATGTATATTTGAGGGGCATTCAGAAATGATTTATAATAGCAGTTTTTTGCACCTTATTTATTAACAAACATGAATCAATATTCATAGGATGTTTCAATACACTCCCCATCAACAATATACCTATGACACCTTCTTGGCAATTTCATTATTGAATCACACAACCATTGTTTGGAGGTTCTACGCATCCACTTGTGGACAGCTGCCTGCAATTCTTCATTGTTGCCGAACCTTTTTCCTTGCAACGGTCCTTCATGCTGTTAAATAGAGCACAATCAGATGGAGCGAGATTCGGTGAATATGGTGGGTGTAGCATAACAATGACCACCAGTGATATCAAATGTGCAGTTACACATTGTTGTGCTAGAGGAGCACTCCCTTCAACCATTTTCCCTTTTGTGTTGCTGAATCCTGCATCTAAATCATGTAAGGGTGTTACAGTACACCCTGCTGTTGACAGCTGTTCCTTGTGGAAGCCAATCCATTATCAGTATGCCAAAAGTGTTCCAAAAGACAGATCATCTGCTTACTTGCAGATGGAGCAGCACAAAATTTCTTGGGCCTGTGTCTCCCAGGATGTTTCCATTGCATGAATTGGATTTTCGTCTCCAGTGTATGGTAGTGACACCATGATTTGTCGCCAGTCAATCCAAAACATCTGGATAATCATTGTCCATTTCCAACAGTCGACAACAGACTTCAACTCTGTTCTTCTTCTGGGTTTGTGTTAAATCCTTTGGAACCCAAATCGTCATGGATAATGGTGTGCAGGATTGCGTGGCCGATCCCTGTCTGCAATTCCAATACATCATAGGTTGTACGCCTATCAGCCGTAACCAATTCAGACACAGCATCAATATTCCTTAGAGATTGGGATGTTGAGGGACAACAGTGCTCACGTTCTTGCTTGCAGATTTCCCTTCACTGGCAAACCCATAGATCCAGTTGTAAATGGTCTTGTGTAGAAGCTTCTTAGCCATAACCCATGGTTAAACACCTACCTTTGCCCATGATAATCACCTTCTTGTCCATGGCTTTCTCTACTTGACAAAATACAAGCGTTCACTATACACCGTGTTCACAACTACCATCTAGCACCTACTAGTATCCTCAAAAGAGGGTACTCATAGATTGAGTGGTATTTTTAAAACAAAGCAATTTTAAATCATTTTTGAAGACTCCTTGTATGATATTTTAATCAAAATTGTTAAGAGTCATTATTAAGAAATCAAAATTACCAAAAAATTGCTCATGTAGGCAATGCTAGACAAACATAAAAGAAGAGTAATATCCTCAGAAATGAAATATTTGAGGAGAGTGGAGGGGAAAACAAGGAAAGATAGAGTTACAAATAAAATTATTAGGAAAAATTTAAAAATGGACCCATTAGTGCAAGAGAGAGAGAGAAAAGGAATTTAAAATGGTATGGACACCAAATTAGAATGAATGATCAGCAGAAAACAAAATAAGTATTTGAGGCAAGATTAGAAGGAAGTAGAAGACGGGGAAGATAGAGAAAGAAATGGGAACAATATATTAGAGAAAGAGCAAGAAAAAGAGGGATGGAAATGACTTGAGTTGAATAGTAAAAGAAAACAATACAGAAAATGGATAGAAGGCCTGACACTGAAAGGTAGAAGGGGGAGGTGAAGAAGAGGAAGAGGAAGAAGTAAACAGTAGTTTTCTTGCAAACCTTTGAGTCAAACTTTGGAAGATGTTGATGGGTTTTCACAGACTTGATTTTTGAATTACTATGTGCAAATATTTTCTTGGGCACTTGGCTCCCTAATCATTTGGCAAAATTTGTGCAATTTTGGAAGAAGAGCAAGACGACCACAATGAGACATGAAGTATGCTATACAGCCTGAAATATAGTGGCTTTAATACTAATGTTTCATTTTCTCTGTAGATTCCAGAGTTCACACAAATGCACATGGACTGTGGCTTTTCTTTTCTTTTTTCTTTTTTTTTTTGTAGTTTAACGTCCTTTAACTTGGTTTGTCATATCAGACGATGAATGAAATTGGTGAAATGATGCTCAAATGGTCTCGGGGTCCATGGAACATAAAGTTGCTTGACAATCATTCATAACTCACCCTAAGCGAGATTTGACTTGCGACCTGTTGAATGTGAGGTAAAAACACTACCACCACACTACCCAGGTGGGCCACTGTGTCTTGTATAATAATTCAGCTAGTTCACGGTGGATTAGATAACCTATTCACCATAATGGCTGAAGGCCTCAAAGAAAGAAACTATCTTACATGACAACCAAAAAGACAGGCAGGCTCTCTCTTCTTCTTCTTCCTCTGGCACTCACTTTCCCGTAAAACCAGCACCCAAGAAAAGGTGCATGTATAATATGTATTTCACACACTTTTACACACATACCCATGCATACATTCACCCTTGTTTTTATAAAAATGCTTCTTTTGGGTTCAAGGGGTCTAAAAATATGTTTCCAAACTGGTAGAAATCACATATTTACTTGCATTTTTGGACTGATTGTAGAGATTCCACATTAAATTACTCCCTCTTCTCATTAATCCATTTCTCTCTCTAACGATTTTCTACCTTTTTCTCCCTATCTCTACTTTTTCACTCCAACTTCCGTACTCTCACTCTGTAGCCTCTTCATCTCTCTTTCTCTCCATTTGTGCAATGTACATGTAATGTGATGTTTTGAAAACTAATAAAAGGTTCTATACAGGGGTGGTAATATTTACTGCCACATTCCTATTCTGGCTTACAGACACAAACTGGCAGTTGTGTGACGATATAATTTTCACATAAGATTAAAATTTAATAAATTGTGTTTATATGTATGTGGAAATAGGTTTTCCCAAACGACGAGTTTTAGCAATTATCAAAGGGCTTTTATAGGCTTATATTTCTCTGTTAAGTAATAATAGTCTGTGGATCAAAAATGCTCTTTAACAACCAATTTATCAGTTCCTTCTGTATTTCACACTATCACATGCCTTTTTTCAGTCATGGACACACACAATCTCTTCTCTAAACCTTCAGCCAGATATAATTTGTATATTTTAGTAACTTTTAATTTTGAGTTTGATTAGTGAGTCAGTTTTTGTAACACATCACTTGCTATTCTTTATATGTAAAACATGTTTCTGAAGAGCTATGGTGCTTCTAATGTCAATTCCTGCTTGACTGCTCGTGGTGGTTGATCTTGTCCCTGGTGGAATTGGATGAACCTCTGGCAGGATTTCAAAATTGGAAATGTGGTTCCTGTTTTTCCAAATCTAAATATTTTCCCAAATTGTTAACTTGTTGGTCTTGCAATACTTTTTAATACGTTTGGACTTCTATTTATGGTGTGTTGGCCTTTCCAAAAATGTCATACTATGCTCATTTGCCTTATTGCTTTTATTTTAAGTTTTCGAGGTGTTCTTTTGCTCTTGTATTTATGTTTTTTTTTTTTAGTTTTCTCAATGTAGATTTTTTCACAGTCTTTGCATCTGAACTGGTGTATTCCTGGTTTGTTTTCAAATCAGTGATTATGTGGAATTTTTGGAAAGAGCAACACACCATAAATAGAAGACTGAAAATACTAAAAAATATCATAAGACAAGCAGAGTTAATAGTTTGGAATAATATTTACATGGACAAACAGAAACCACATTTTCAATTTTGAAATTCTGCCAAGTGATCTACTGATGCAGAGGTTCATTCAATCACCACGTTGGATGATACTGGCAGTGGAACAGGAACAGATAATAGAAGCACATAGATTCAGAAAAATATCTTTCATGTAAAGAATAGTAAGTGATGTAGTGTTACAAAAATTAACTCACTAATTAATTTTAGTGATTAGAACACATAACTGTCACAAAATCCACCATATATTGTAGTTTTAATTAAACTTTTTATGTTTTTCTTTTATGTAATTATACACCTAATACAGTGTTTAAACTATGCATTTTTGTAACTACAATGATGAAACTTGTGTAAAGAACTTACCAGCCTGCTATTAAATAGAAGTGCCATATTCCTGCTGGTTCCACTATTCCTCCTATTTCTTTGCTGGTTATACTTGAGCAACCAAATAGGAATGTAACAGCTTTCACTTTTAACTTCTGAATGTCATCTCCACTGAGAAACTCAGATCCAGAACCATGTCCAGAATATCTGTAACAAATTTGTGATGTATAACAGTTACATGACTTCTATTTTCGTACATAACCAATTCAAAGACAACCCTTATAACTAAAGAGAGGCAAAAAACAGTGCTTCCCTTAAAATGGGAAAAGTACTTTAATGTGTTGCACACAAGAAACATTTTATATTTTTTAATATTCTATATAATTTTCAGTTTTTACTTTCTTTACATATACTGTGTACATTATATATATAGAGAAGGTATTGCGTTCCACCCAAATATTCTATGTCATGATTTCAACAGAAATGTGCGTTTTGAAGTCCCCCAAGTCCAAACAAGATTCCTGTGTATGTACAGTGTGTCTGGGAACATAATTAAAAAATGAGAGGTTGGTTAAATACAAGGGCATGACACAAAGATTTTGAAGATAATCCTCCCATCCCCAACTACCCTTTACATGGAAAAAATGTTTCATAAATTCTGATTTTCTCAAAATCGACTCTCAACAATTTTGATTAAAATGCCAAATGTTGAAGATACTTTCATGACAAATAAAATGTATATCTTGAATTTTCTGGGGATAGTTTCCTAAGCCCTCTTTATTGTCAATGAATTTTACATATCTGGTAAACCATAAGACAAGTAAAATCTTATTACACAAAACACTTAGAGGCCATTAAAATATACCATTTGTGTCAAATAAACTTTCTTGTAGAGTTAGCCTTTTAACATATTCTGTGTTAAACTATTACCCTTTCCCAAGCATCATCTTAATGGGTATGCTTGAAACTTAGCAATTCTATCTTTTTTCCATTACCAAGGTGCCAATTTGATATTGATTTGAACTCCATGTTCATTAGTTTGAACACGACTCATGGTAAATTTAATTGACTTGTTGCTTTTAAACAAACCTTTTGATTAAGATATTTACAATATATCAAAATATACACATACATACTTGAAACAAGAGAGAAATACTCCTTTTTATTTGTGTAATGGTATACAGGACCTGTATGAAAGGCTAATGTATCTCATTCAGCTTTGATAGATATTTAGGAATTATACTCTTCACCAAAAGACAATATACAATGACAACTACTTGAATTTTTCATGTTGGTCATGCATAACACATTGAGTGCCACATATTTTTTACTCAGAGAACTCTATTTACAGCTCTGTGACTTTTTAAACAATGCAAACATTTAATGGAATTATATTAAACAATACATTTTGTGAAGTTTTTCTGGGTGGCTTTTGCTTCAGATGAGTGTTGAGTGGACATATTTAATAAGATTCTTTCATTCAAAGCTTAATTCGTAGTTTAATATTTGCTGTATTCAAGTGTTTCCTTTTTTGTTTATGTTCTTTACTTTTTGTTGTTTATGTTGCAATGTTCATAATACTCCGTAAGAAATTAATCAGGTCTTTAATTTTAATGTTAAGAAGTCTGTTTAGACCGACTATAGTGATTGCCAGTTAGCTTAGCCAAAATAATGATAATTTTGGTGACACTGGAACATGCTTTTATAAGAATAGTTTGTTACAGAATAGGTAGAAAAAATCATATGAATGGAGCACATCAGATCTTTTGTTGGCACTGAACTGGGCTTTTCAAGTATTCTGCCCAAGGCTCTCTTCTATGCACCTGCAAAAATCTATTACACCCTCTCTAACATGTGAGGAACAAATGAGAAAATGTGTTTTTTTCTTTAAAATTAAACACCTACTATTCTTAAAAAGTTTATTTTTGTGAACCAGTGCTTTTAGTGGCATACTGCAATATTACTTAATATGTTTAATATTAAGAAAGGATAAAGCAAACAGCAGTCGCAGGTTTCTCAGCTGGAGGGTGGGATGCTTTCTTTATCCAGTGATACTGGAATTATGATCATATTAAATCATTTTATAAAGAAATATGGGGGAATGAAGTAATAATTGTGAGAAGTAATTTCATACTTTAAAATCAACAAATGTAAATATGCATAGATTATAGGTAAGACATTAAGTGAGGCATGGTGTTAAAAGAACAGTTACAAATCTAAGCTTTGTAGGAGTTATTTCTGAAGCAAGCACTTGAGTGAAAGCAATTAGCACAAAGCCAGAGTAGTGAAGGTTATTAAGTTACAGGAAGCTCAGTAAGGAAGAAATCCATCATGCTCAAGCTCTGGTTGTACCTTCTATATTCTAAAGTTATTGGAAAGTGAACATAGATCTTTTTTGAGAATTATTACAGAGAGAGAGTTCAGAAGCCGAAGAGAATAAAGAGTATGTCTAAGATTAATATATGAAATATGACATTTGGAATGTAGTATATATAAAATATGGCTATGGACCGTATTTTGAAAATTTGGTTGCTCTCTGAGCATCTTATGTTTTGTCACCCTAGCACCTCTTTCACTTCAAGTAGTGTGGTGCTAGGTTCATCACCTGTTTAGCAGTGACTGCTAAGGTATTTGCTGTATCACAGTTTAATGAGTCTCTGTAATATAACTCTATTACTTTACTACAGAAACACATTTTGCCTTAGTTCTTCATTTAGCAGATTTATTACAATGCAGCTTAATTCCATGTGCTTAGATTAAAAAACAGTTTAATGATTATTAATCTTAAAAAATTCAGCAATTCATTCCAAATAGATAAGTTATTAGCCTCCATTAAACATTCTCATAACATGTAGCTGGAATGTCTATTCTCACCACATCCATATGTTCCCAATTAGCTGACAGTAGAAAAACTCCTACACTAGGTTTATTGCCTTTCCTCATTAGTGAATGGATATATGCAAGAGAGAGAGAGCGACAGAGTGTATGTGGGGGGGGGCAGCATAAAACTAAAACAAAAATTTTGTTAAATACCAAACTTGATATTTAGGATCAGCATCTTCCAAGGATGCAACACAAACATTTTCAGAAAATACCCCCACCCCTAGCTACCCTTCACATTGGAACATATTTTGAAATGTTTAATTTTGTAAAAAAAAAATGGCTCTAACAATTTTTAAGGTACATCCCGAATTTCTTTGAAATAGCCCTATTCCTCTTCATTCTAAATGACTTTGCATAATTGATACACTATAAGAGATAGACAAAAAGCTATTAAACAAAAAATGTAGATCTCGTTAAAACACATAGTTTATGTCATATAACATTTTTGTTTTGGTAGCTAACTATTTTTGAGATATTGGTTTCAATTTTCAAGTACTTTTCTAAAATATAAAGTCCTTGTTCATTTCATTTTGTTTTACTCCTGGTCAATGTCAATTGCATAGCAACAGCTTTTAAAAGATTTGACTGCCACTTTAGCCTACTAGTGTACTCCCTTATTTCCCTTCTATTTAATAGGAAACATATAACAGGCTATTTCAGGTAACAATTATACTGATTAGTATGATATAGATAAACAATTAATTTTTTGCTTGCAGAACAGATAAAGTCATGTGAATGGAAGATGTCAGATTCTTTTTCGTATTGTGAACAACTGTAATCATCGTAATGATTAACTACATTAACAGGAAAACAACCTCAGAGTTAATAGAGACTGTTATTAATAAATGACTGTAATAGTGTTTTAAATTACCTATCCTGAACATGTGTTTTTACTTCAGCTGATGCTATTAAAAAACTCTGAGGTGCAGTCTTTGGAAACCATTCTCACTTGAGAGAAGAATCCAATTTCCAGATTTTGATGTGTTTGTAAGCATATATATAAGAATAATAATAAACACAAAAATACAGATTTTCACAGCAATTTTAAGATTAATCTAAAATAAGGCTATGCTTACATAAAAATGCTATAGTCTTGTAATGCACTTTGGAATTCTTCTGATGTTGGAGGTGTGCCATATTTTCCCTTCCATAATGGAGTCCGTTTTGTTAGAAATGGACGCAGGTGCTTCTCAGTTTTGGGTAGATTCTGCTGTGGATTTACAAGAAAATAACCCTTTCCAGCATCAACAACATATCTTCCTCCGATAATGTTGCTTTCATGAGCTGGAAAGTTTTATACTATTAGAAATTGCATGCAAGAATGTTATGTAAAAAAATATGAACACCCACACCTCTTTCTTTACCCACTACTTTACATACATTCATTATATACTGTATTATTGACATAAAAAGTGATTATTCTATGTTATGTTAAAAACAATATATTTTTATGTAGAAATGATTTAAGATCAACAAATAATTGCTTAGTTATATATAACATTTGAAAACAGCATTCAAATATTTAGCTATGGTAACAGCTCTTGCCATGGGAAGAAAGAAAAAAGAACCTTCAAGCATGTCATCAGATGACATTCTTGGGAAAATGTCAACATGCAACATAGAGTATTTAAAAAATGGCTAGCTAAAGTTTATTTGGCCCCAATTATTATGAGGTCCATAGAACCCAAGGAAAAACCACTTTTAGAAATAGGACAATGCACATGAAAGTGTTTGCGCATTTGAAACAGAGAGAGGGCGGAGGGAAAGAGTGTGGCAGAGAGAACATTAGAACTCAAAAACAAAAATTCTGATAAATACCACAATTGGTATTCTAGTTTTACATCTTCCAAGGTTTTTAAGAAATGTTCCTTCAATGTCAAACTAACAGTTACAAGGAGAACTTTTTTTTTTATTATTTTTTGCTCTCTCAAAAATGGCTAACAATTTTTATTAAAATATCATAATATTTTATAACTATATATAAATATACGTATAAATAAATAATAAAATGAATATCTTTAAATACTCTGTGAAGTAATCATACTAGCATAATTTTGTAATAACTGGCAAATCATAGGAGATAAGATAAAAGCATGTGTACAGCTCAAGAAAATATTCAACATGCATCAAATTTTTATCACTGTATTTTTTAAGTATTACTGTTGAATATTTACACTTACATGATAGACATACTTGAAAGTTTGTGAATATTTTTTCTTTCCATTACATGGGTCCACCTATTAGACCACTTAACACCTCAAAGCTATTTCTATTTGTTTTATGTAACTAAGCAACGCTTAATTTGAAATAATATTAGGAAACAGTCAACTGTCAACATAAATAGAGGACTCACTTTGTAATGTAAATATTATAACTAACATGTGTGAATTTATTACAAGTAGAGAAAGTCTTGTGAGCATTTGCACCAAATGTTTATTTTGAAGCATTAACTATGAACAATTGAAAATCAAATGCTATAAGATACACATAGGTGAACTTCAGAGGCATGTTTTACAAAATTAATAATAATATTAGGTAATATGATCAGTAGTTGTCATAATACTGTTTTGCTTTTAGGTTTCATTTCTTTCATTGCAAACTGGATATCTTGGGTTTTCTTTTTTTTTTTTATCATTTCACAACAAATGTATTTGATAAGATACCTTATGATGTATGCAGTGGATAATAGTCTTTTAAGGTCTCATCCATCACACTTCACATGAGCCAAGTAGATAGTGGCAGAGTACCATCCAGTCTAGCTACTCTACCATCCATAGTCAGATAGATAAATATAGCTAGCAATTCCAAGACAAGCAGCTGGGCTACTGCTTTCACTATACATGAATAGATGGCAGCTCCATCGTAGTTACCTTTTATTTTCAGTTTTACTATTGTTTGAGACTGAAGGAGGAACTTTGGGTTGTGGTATTAAATATCCAATCTGGTATTTACTTCAACAACAGGAAAACCACGTAAAACCTAGTCAGATTGGTTGGTCCACTGGATTTGAACCAGGACCCCCTGAATGCAGGCCATAGATGTAACTGAATCAACCCGCTTGGTGGTTATAGTTTTTGCTGTTTTTTTTTTTTTTTTTTTTTTTTTTTTTTGGGTTTTGAATGCAAATACGAAAAACAGAATAAAAATAGTTTGGAAAAGCAATTTTTTTTTATGGAAGGTCAACAAATTAAAAACTGGACTCTTTGGAGGGTTTTTTCCTAGAACAAAAGAGAAAGGATTGAATGGAAATAAAGGATTTTGCAACATAAATTGACTTCATTTTAAACGATAAAGATTTTTCTTATGTACATGCTGGTACGTGGTCACTTGAGAACTAGGATAGTGGTACCTATATTTCAGCATTTAATAAAACACTCTCATTGCACTTATGGTTTTCTCCATCCAATAATAGGTTTATAGCTTATTCTTGACATAAAATCTCTTGTGTGATGAACATTTACTATATCTTCATCACTGTTTGACTTAGAATAAATCATAGCGACTTTGTGAATATCATTGCAGTAACATACACAAACAACTCAAAGCTATTATTAGTGTGAACTTACTCATGAAATAGAGCCTAATAAAATTTGCCAATTTTATTACCACTGCTCTTTTATGAAAAGGTTTACTGATTATGGTAAAAGATACTAATATTATTAGGCAATATATTGAAACTAATATTACTGTATTTATTTTAATACAACACATGGCTTTCTTTTTTTCCAAAATAATACTGTTGAGAACTAGGAGTAGGCTTACATTCATGATGTATGTTTTCCGAATAGCATGAGGGAAAAAGTAAGTTTCAAACTTTGTGGATATGGCAGTGGCAAAACCTGGAGGAAATGGTAAAGATCAGCACCAAGGTTATGCAACAGATTTTGTGCACTTCATTTCACGCCAAAAAGTTAAGGTGTTAACAGGCCTATAGCCATTCTCACCAGAGAAAAGGTTTCTCTTCAAGACTAAATTAAAAGTAAAAGACTTTCTTTCACATTGGTGGTTGCACATAATGTTGTATTGGGAGCCAATGGTAAAACAGAAAGAGGTTTAGCTGTGCATTCCCCTCCTCCCACCACACAAATACCACATATTTCCACTCTCCCCACTGCCATCCACAAGGTGAATTTATGCACAAATTCGAATTTCGCAAAAGTTTTTACAATGATATATTAATTTAGGTATGTTGTCTTAATAGAAAATTGTATCTATCATTGTCATTACAGCTAAGCTGCCACAGTAACTGACACCAAGCGTCGACATACATAACATTTTCATTTTCCCTTCTCCGTTTCTCTCCTGCTCACAATGTGAATTTCCATGCAAATTCAAATTACATAAAATTTTTTACAATGATGTGTTATGTTATATATGTTGTCTAAATAGAAAATTGTATGCATATCATCATTACAACTAGGTTGCCCCTTCTACTACACATATGCCGGTAGATTTCCATATTAACCCCTTCATCTCTCTTCTGATTAAAACTTGAATTTCCAATGCAAATTCCAATTATTAATTTAGGTAATATTTTATAATGGCATTTTATCTAAATAGCACATTTTATCAATTATTTTTGCTGCAGTTGTGCTACTGTTGTTATCACCCTTCTAAGTGCATACATGTAATTTCCCCTTTCCCTCTCTCCTACCCACTTTGTGAATTTCCACACAAATTCAAATTATGTAAATAAAACTTTAAAAAATGAAAAGGGCTTAATCAGCCTAAGTGTAGTCCCCTAGTTTGATCAAAATATATGGCAAAGTTTTAAATTTCATTTAAAAACGAAATTATTACGTCTTCTTTTTAATATAAATGATAAACTAAATTCCAATTTGCATTTGAGTAAACAAATGTCTATTTTGTTTATGAATAAATATGGTATTAGTTAAGAGATTTATGAAACAGAATACTAACATTATTAATTAAAACTATTATTTTCTTAGTGATATCAATGAGATTTCTAAGGGATATTAATATATATTTTTTTATGAAATGATGTGTCCTTTGTAAGTAAACTTAAAGGATGAAATAAAATGAAATGCATCAGACCCTGGTACAATGGTTGTATTTGGCAATTTTAAAGTGATACATGGCCAATAACATTTGAAACTGAAGTCAATTGCTTTGCCATTGAATAGAACAGTCAATGAAAATATTTATGCATATAAGAGCTTAATGCTGAAAATGTAATTGTATAAGACACCGGAGTAACCATACCTTTATACAGAGCATGGAGTAAGTGCAAAGATGGCATTCTGTAGACTGGATGTTCCCAGATAGCAGGAAGCATTTCCCATGGGAACAGTTCTAAATCCTGCAAACATTACAATCACTTCATAAGCTGAAACGCTTTCTAACCCACTTTATCCTGAAAGTGGTAGTTAATTATAGATCTCTTACAGAAAGCTCAACACAACAAATAATAATAATCATTACAACAACAGTAAAACTGCAAGGTGACATTATCTGGATCTTTTAAAACTCCATTGCATAGACATAAACAAAAGAAGTAGATTTGCATCATATCAATAAAACAAACTGTTCCTGCTTTGATGTGTGCCAAGAGCACACTGAGTTACTCACAGGGGTCTTCCTGCAACATGCAATATGGCACAGCATTGAGGCCAAATTATTGTCATGGTTGAATAAAGGCTTTGAAATGATGTGGCAGAAAGCAACCTTTGTGTGCAACCTTTGCCCAGAGACATATTGGCTACTAAGTTCCTCCTCCAGTTTTGTGATTAAATACATGCTGTACTCTTGCTCAGATGAGTTGAGTTGGAACAGGCTGATATAAACTTTAAGCCTTTTCTGCTTTGTATATTTCTTCATTAAAAGAAGTTTCTCACAGAATTCTTTCGCAATTTGCACACTTTAGTCTCACAATTAGCACATAGTTTCAAGGTTTTCATTTGGTGTTACATATGGGCCATTCAATAATGAGCTAACAATGTAAACATGAATGAATTTATTTTATATCTTATTTACAAGTTTAATAAAAATTACTGTCAGTCTGATATCCCCCAAAACGTGACAAATTATTCATATACTTAAAAAAACTTTCCACAAATATGCATGCTATCTCATTTTCAATACTGCAAATTTTAACTACGGAAACAGCTATGCGTTCTCTAAATGGACTGGGAGGGGGTACGGAAAACTGTGGTAAGGCTCTATAAAATTCCTATGCTAGAGTGAAGTTAAAGGTTTGAAGAATTGCAAAAACTATTGAAAAATATTTAATAGCTTATACTTTATTGCAAAATGGACCTTAATTTAAAAACATTTCTATTATTTTAGGAGTAAGTTATTTTAGTTGCAAAATAATTAAAATATAACAAAGAGTTGCTTGGCTCACAAATACAGTAGAACCTGTTAATCCAGACAGCCGTTTAATACATGACACACTAACTCCCATCAGTCTGTCAGCCGGTCGCCTGTTTGTGCCGCAGGTAGTGGCAGGTTGTTGACCTTCCCAATGAAAGCATATCTGCATATTACAAACATTTGAGGCACCTAAGTGAGTTAATTATTAAAGAAATTAATTTCAAAGGAAGACAACAAAAGAACAGCAGTTTCTTCAAACCATTAAGCGTGTCAAGTGTGATCAATGACAGTGTGTATTGATTGCCATGCTATAATTCTGTATTGCGCAATGACGATATCTTGTATACTAAATGACCTTTGTATTTCTTAAATTTAAAATACACATTCTTTTAACTGAACATAATGTTTAAACATGTACCTTGGCTCATTTCATACTTATTTTGTTTAATCTGGATTTTCATTAATTAGGACAAGCTACAGCCTCAATTACACTGGATTAATGAAGTTCTTCTGTATATGCATTTTCTTGTTTATTTTATACTGGCATAAAGCTGTTTATTGCAAACACAGTGAGACATGATATTTCAATATTTACCAAATTGGAATCACAGTTGTTGTCTGGCCGTTCATTTTTTTGGTCTTAGATATATATAATGCATATTAATTAATAATAACTTAAGTTAGGAGCTCACCTCATCCACAAGCAGAATCAGGGGGTGTCTTTGCGATGAACGGAAACCTTTAATTCCCTCTATCATTTTCAGCCTGTTTGTTATTTCCTTACATTCAGGTGATTTCTGAGGTATATTTAAACATGCTGCTACACCTTTCTGTAAATCCCAAGGTATATAGATAGATGCTTTTGCAAGGAGGTACAACATCTTTCTTGAACGTTCACTTACACTTCTGCAACATAGGTTGAACAAGTTACACAAATAACTTGAATTTATAAGAGGGAAAAAAATCTAATGTGGTACATTTATATGACTTTCTCTAACTGCTCTACAAACTTCTTACTAAAGATTATTCTTCTTTCTACACAATGCTAATTGAGATGAATATTAGCAGAATGTTCTTAATACTTAGTTCCTTATAAGTAGAAGAGAACTAAAGGAATGCACTATGCTAAAGTGATAGTAAAATGTTTTAAGCTATCGTTATGTGAGTGTCAATGCAAATTGCTGCTTTGCCGGGCCAGGAATAGAATAAAAGGAAAACGGACCCTTCTTGTCTGAGAAAAGTATAAGTATTGGTTATAAAATTAGTTGAATTTACATTTGATGGATGTGTAGGCTTCCACGACTGCATGCAAGATGACGCAGCATTCTCTGGAAGCTAATAAGACTCATCAATTTACACTTGAATTATTTCACTTGTAATTTATTACTTAGTGAAGCAATTCAAGTGTGAATTCAACTCATTGTGTAATTATGCTTCACTGTGTACCACTTCCAGTATTTTATTCTTTTGATCATAAAGTATAAGTACCCTTACAACTGAAACCAACAACAAAAAATATCTTGGAAACGGTTACCTCCACAACAAAAACGTAAAGGGACATAAATTGTGTGTTTTGACGAGATCTACATTTTTTGTATAATAAGCTTTTGTCTATCTCTTAGCAAAATTTGACAAAATTCATCCAGAATAAAAAGGTCTTCAGAAGCTATTCCCAGAAAATTCAACATATACATTTTATTAGGGATGTAAATATCTTTAATATAGGGACTTTAATCAAAATCATTACGAGCCATTTCTGAGAAAATCAATTTTTTCGAAAAGGGCACAATGTGAATACTGTAGGGTACTGATATGGTCACTTTGAGTAAATTTGACTTCTCAGGATAAGGAAAAATCCCAGAAAAAAATCCTTTTCCAATTCCCCAATTGAAACTTGAATTAAGGATATCTAGAATGTAAGATGGTATGCTATGGGGTGGCTCAGTAGCATATTCAGAAAAATATGAAGGAAAGGGGAGTATATGGATCCATTTTTACAAAATTTGTATAAATTAGAATGATAAATATGAATAAATCCTGAATTGAGATATTTTAAAAATAGATTTTATTCTCTTTGTCAAGTACAGCAAATGGAAGTAAAATTAGATTTTTCTATTAATTCTAAATTTGTTTGTAAGAAGGGGGATTTCTAACCCCAAACTCCCCCTTGCTATGCTACTTGGTGGCTGTTCATTTGTTTTCCACAAGCTTATTCAGAATATGTATTACCTAACGGTTCTCAACCAGCAAAGCGAATATTACTTCAAAATTCTGGCAAATATACAGAATGTACACAGAAAAAGAAGTCTTTGAGAAATAATTTGATATATGATATAACAAAAATGGTAATGGGTGGGAAAATATCATGTAAATGATACATATCAGACTTTTCATCTCATTTTAGTTTCTCCACTATGTGCAGAAGTAGGGGAATTACCCAAAATTTGACTGGATATATATAAGTTTTGAGATATCCTGAGTACCTCCATTAAATACTTAGTTTGATATTAAGTTCAGCATTTTCCAAAGGTGCTCTTGAAGTTTTATAAAAATATTCTCCAGTTAAACTTTCTTTTGCATTATCCTTTTGATGTTCTCAAAAACGACTAATGATTTTGATTAAAATAAGATAGGTTCAAGATATTTTCATGACAAATGCAATATATATCTCGTTAAAGCACGATATTTTCATGACAAATACAATATATATCTTGTTAAAGCACTACTTGTGTCCAAATACTTTTTTCAAATGAGAAGTTATCATTTGTTTTCCTTTTTTTTTCTGTTTGTTTACTTCTGGACATGCAAAGAAAAGAGAATTTTAATGTTATCAATGAGTGGTCAGCTCTTAAAAGATTTGACTATTGCTTTGGCCTGTGTATTCCTTATTTCACTTATACCTGCAAAGAAATTAGTAATACAACCATTTCTCATAGTGTTTACCTTGATTAGCATGAAGTAAATAGAAGAATAAGATTTTATAAGAATAGTTTGTTGCAGAATAGGTAAAGAAAGACATGTGAATAGAACAATCAAAAAAGTTTTTTTTTTACTTGTGCCAAAAGCCAATTTTTGTTTTTTTCCAATGTTATGGATAAAAATGGTACGATATTTTGTTCCTTCCAGAAATCCTGTATACATTCCAACTTTAAGCTGACAGGAAGGATTCCTTTTCTTAAGCTTCTTAAAAAACTATCTGCACTTTATGGTATATTTAAAATGTTAATATTAACACGCAATATTACAGAAAGTTATCTATCTTTAAGGATATCATAATTTACATGGAAATTCATAAAGCTTACATTTCAGTGGTGTTGTTATCCACTAACTCTGACAACACTTGGTCTACAAAGTCTTTCACTTTCTGTTCTAGGTTGTCATCCACAAATGGTGCAATGAAGAGACATACCCAGTGCTGCAGCCAGTTCTCTTGCAGTTTCTGTACCACATTCTGTTTCAAAAAAACAATTACAGATAGCTATTGGGTTTGTGTAAGTGTTATTCCATTCTGGATATGATTAATGCTTTATAAACAGTACAAAAATTTGTGCTTCAATTATGACAATCCTAATAACCTTTCCACGGCTAACATATTTTTAGGTAAGAATCACCTCCTTGTTGAGTTAAGGGGACAATATGGTGAAAAATTGCTAAACACCTGAAATTTGGTTTTGATCATAACATTTGGACATAATTTTGTATACTGCAAGTTGAAAATGCAATAATATGCACTAATAACTAAAAAAAGTGAGGCCAGTCTGTGATGACGGGGTGCTCTATCTTGCCTGTGGTTTGGGATGGGGAGGGTCCAGGTTAAATAATTGCAAGTACAGCATGCTGGGATGATGATAGGGCAGTTAGAAGCACCCGATGTGAGACCTGTCTTTTAATATACTCTCTTTTTTTAGTTATTAGTGCACATTATTGCATTTTCAACTTGCAATATACAATATTATATTTTTCCACGATTGAATTATCTCGACCGTAGTGGACAAAATGAGATACACTTATTGTTCTCTACAAAATAATACATCATATGATTTGCACTTATTCACCTCCAACCCTGTATATTTCCAATAGATATCAATAATTACCTTCATGCGGACATCTAGCTCTGCTCTGTTTTTGTAGTATTGTGTAAGCGATGACACATTTGCATGTCTGTTTTTCTTAAAGTCTGATATTGTAGAGTGCAGTTCTGTCTCCAAAAATTTATCCTCATCTCTGAACACTGCTTGTGTGAGATATGGGGGATTTTGGTCTGCATGTTTCCCACAATGGAACCTTATTATATTAAGTGCAGGTGGACCACTGTATTGTAACTGACCACAGGCAGCTCGAAATCGCAAGGCAGGATCATAGCAATATGATACTTGCACCACTGTCCATTCTAGGATTATAAGAAAATAGAAAATTACAAATGATTAAAATAATAGAGTTCACACTCTACTCTCTCGTGTAGCTCCAAACAAAATATGTATTACAATTATTTTGAGTGGGAAAATACATTTGTATATGTAATTAAATACTTATATTAATTATTAATCATTCTAGTTTAATTTCTTTGTAAGAAAATCAACTATACTTCCAAAGAGGAAAGTTGTTCAGATTCACTATATGCATAACACTTACATCTGCATTATTATTGTAATGAAAAAAAAATCTAATGTGTTCCATTCACATGACTTTCTCTAAATCTCTGACAAATTATTGTTCAAAAGTTTATCCTTCTGTCTACTTGATGCTAATCGCGATAAACATTAGCAGAAATGCTTTCTTGTAAGTAGAAGGGAAATAATGGAATACACTTGGCTAAAATGATATTCAAATTGTTTAAAAACTGACTGCCATGTGGATGAAATCCATTTCTTTGCATTGCCAAGAGTTGACAAATTCCTGTATGTGAAAAGTTTAAGTATTTTAAAACTAAACCAATAATGAGGAATTACTAAAAAATGGTCAAATCCACAAAAAAAAAGTACATGACATAAATTGTGGAGTTCAACAAGATTTACATATTTTGTTTAGTAAGTTTTTATCTATCTCTTATAATTACTAGTTATGCAGAATCGCCCAGAGGCCTCTCTTATCAGGCTTGAGGTTCTTTTACGTGCCGTAAATCTACGACACGGGACCCACAGCTTTACTTCCCTTCCGAAGGAAGCCATGCTAAGGATTTTTACTAGTATTTTAATGAAAATCATTAGAGCCATTTTTGAGAAAATAAAAATGTTTGAACTTTTGTCCATATAAAGGGTAATTTGGGGTGGGGGGATTTTCCCCAAATCTTCATATGGCATTCTTGGAAAATACTAAACTTATATACCAAGTTTGGATTTTACCAACTTTTTGTTTTTGAGTTATCGTGTTCACATACACATGGACATTTTTATAAAAATGCTTTTTTTATAAAGGGGACCTTAAAACGTCCATTTCTGATGAACTCTTGGTATCAAATTTATGGGTGGAATGCAATACCTTCTCTATACACAGTGTACACAGTACATGTAGATAAAGTAAAAATAATGAATGGAATACACACAATTAACATCTACATAGCATGCTTTAATACATTTATTCCATATACAGGGGTTGTTTCTTTAGTTTTGGCAACTATTATTTTCTGGACACATAGCATACATACAAGGTTGTAAATTTTACATTTTTCGATGTAGTCACCAACATTTTGTACAATGTATTCCCACTAATATGGTAGCTGTTGAATACTGCCGGGACTGCCTAATCTCTGGATGGTACGTAGAGACTGAGCAACTGCACTCAGAATGTCATTCACTGTTCTGAATTTCTTCCCATGCTGTGGTTCTTTCAGCTTAGGAATGAGGTCGAAGTGGCAGGAACTTATGTCCGCAGAGTGTGAAGGGTGGTAGAGCACCTCCCAACTCCAGCAATGGAACAGATCAGACACTGCCCCCACATTGTCGTGCAGAATGATGGGTGGATTATCCATAAAGTGTCGTCGGGTTCTTCTTAAAGCTGCTCGCAGATTATTTCACAGAAATGAATAATAGTACTCATCATCAATGGGCTGCATTGCAGGAATGATATGCTTTACGATAACACCATCCCAATTGTAAGCTAGGGATTAGCATCGTTTTCACATTGGTAGCAGCCTGCCGAACTGTTGTTTTTCATGGGGACCCATGATGTTGCTATTTGAGCATGATTAATAACATTTCACTCAGGTCTTATCAATGGAGATGATACATTGTAAGAAGGGCTCTCCTTCCCTCTCATAGCGCTCCAAGTGTGCAAGCAGCTTCATATCACAGAAATTTCTGCATCTCCAATAACTCATGTGGAACCCATTGTGCAGCAATTTTTCTCATTGTAAGGTAAGTCTTAAGGATTCAATGCAAAATCAAAATGCCAACAGTGTAGATCTGCAGCTAACTCTTGAATAGTGCAGTTCCGATACGCTTCCACGAATGCAGTCACTGTCTGCATACCCTTCTCACTAACTGGTGGAGGACCAATCTAGACATATGTGATGCATTTTCGCATCCTTCTTTACCCACCTTGCCACAACAGTGCATCTGCATCAAAAGCCTCTTGCAATCCTGGGAGACACTGTTGTGCATTTCTACCTCTGGCGCATTCAATTTTCCACCAGATTCTCTACTCCTGCTTTGAAAACATTGTACTATACTGCAATGCCTGGATCTAAACTGATGACCCCAGCTCATGTTGCTTGAGAAGGTGAGTCCATGTGCCTGGATGGTGGAGGGGAGGCACCTAAACTATATGTGCAATAAACAGAATTGCCAACTCCAGTGTTATTTGGATTCCACAAATCAGTTGCCCAAACTAAAAAAAATGACCATTGTATTTGCACTTTTGTTTCTTATACATTAAAAGCATTATACGCATCCCATCTGAGGCAACATGGATACATTGCTTCTGTTGTCTTTATTCTGTTCTGTCAACATGGGAACCAAAAACGGTATGGACTGCAGCCACATGCAAATGACTTTCTCTACCTGTTCTGCAAACAAATTATTCTTACAAAAGATTATTCTGTACCATGTGCTAATTGAGATACACATTAGCAGAAATTGTCTTACTGTCATTACTGACCTCCCCCTTCCCTCGCCAATGTGCTTAATATTTATCTTGGGAATTTTTTTTATTATTTTTATATGTAAGCAAACTTTCCATATAGACTTTGTGTGGATGATTTACATATATGTGTGTGATGGCTTGAAATAATATGAAATTTAGTTTTAACTTGGCAGATGTATTGAAGAGAAAGTTTTGACTATTGGCTGTGCAATTCTTACTTACTCTACCACATACAATGTATGTAGTAGATACAGAAGTTATTGTATTCCACCCAATAATGTATGTCAAAAATTTCATGCGAATTACATATTTTGAGGCCTCCTGAATTTAAAAAAACAAAAAAAAACAACAACATTGTGTGTGTGTGTGAACAGCACAAACAAAAATGTTAAGTATATTTAATACCAATCTTGGGATTTAAGTTCAGATCTTTCAAGCAACACAAGATAATACTCTCACCCTAAAATGCACTTTACATGGAACATTTTTTGAAAAAGTTTATTTTCTCAAAAATAGCTCCAGTAAAATTTTTATTATAACACCATATGTTTAAGATATTTTCATCACAATAAAAACATATATTTTGAATTTTATGGGAATAGCCTCTGCAAGCCCTCTTCATTCTGGATGACTCATGACTGGTATGCAGTAAGAGATAGACAAAAATGTATTACACAAAAAATGTTAAAACATGATTTAGTCAAATGTAATTTTTGTGTGCATTTAACAATTTCTGTGATATTCCTTTTTTCTGGTTTAAATTTTGCAATACTTAAAACTTTTATCAAATAGAGTATTGTTCTTTCAGTTCTTATTTTAGAGTATTGTTATTCATTTTTCTTTCTCCTGAACACCATCTCAATTATATAGTGACACTTTTTAAACATTTGATTATCTCTTTAGCTTATTGCAATTCCTTATTTCTCTTGTACAAGGGAATAATACATAATAAAATCATTTCTGCTAATGTTTATCTTGATAGGCATTTGAGTTAATTATAGCTTTCCCAATAAACTTCTCATTTTACATGTTACAGAATAGTAAGGAAGTTAGGGAATTTTTAATGTGAAGGCAATTGGAATTAATACTGTGAAGCACTGTGATAATTTATAAAATAATAATACAGACAGAATCGACTAAATACTCTGTGACTTCACATACATAAAATTTACTCTCAACATGCTTTACCTTAATTTGAAGGCATTATCAAGGATGGAGACTTTATGAAGTTTATTTGTGAGTTATATTCTGAAGGAATGCCAAAGTTCATAAGATACGTTCTGTCTTTCTTCAAATTCTTTTCCCGGATATTTAATGCCAAATGGACTGGTTTTAACATATGAGTATTTTCACTATATTGTGATGGTCATTCCAGAAGTGTGCTGCCATTGATTTAAGTTTCTTTATTTTTGATATTAACAAAATGTTCCTTTAATCTGGTTACAATGTTTTGCTTTCTGGTCTTGCTGATGTATACTTTTTTAAAGTCAAAACCTCTGTGTTATTAATACTTAACTTCTTTTAGGGGGTAATTTTATGCTTTTACTTTTTCAGGAGGTTTCGGACACTCAATCTACAAATTGTGCCAGGGTAGGTATGTGAAGCCAAAAAGTGTCTAGTCAACCCAGTCTGTATTATTTTATAAACTCTCATGATAATTTTGCTTATATTTCCAGTTTGATAAGAAAATAAGAAATGAAGGAAAAGGAAGAAAGTGGAGGAAGGTGATACTACTAGGAAGTGTTGACAGGTAAGCTTCTGAACCCCATTACTATGTTATGTCATTTTTTTTTAACTTTCTCTACATAGTACATACATAGAGATAGTATTGCACTCCACTAAAAAAGTTGATATCGAGATTTCACTAGAAATACACAGTTTAGAATTTTTTTTTCAGATCTGTGTGTGTGTCTGTGACCATGATAACTCAAACAAACTTGGTATTTAAGTTTAGTATCTTCCAAGGATGTGACACAAAGATTTTGAGAAAAATCCCCCTACAACAAAGTACCCTTTACATGGAACATTTAGAACATTTTGATTTTTTCAAAAATGGCTCCAAGGATTTTGATTAAAATACTGTATATTAAAGATATTTACATGACAAATGGTATATTTTGAATTTTTTTTCATAATAGCCTCTGAAGACCTCTTTATTCTTTGATTAATTTTGTTGAATTTTAATGACCAGTAAATCGTAAGATATAGACAAAATGCTACTACACAAAAAATGTAGGTCATGTTAAAACAAATAATTTATGTCATATATGTTTTTTTGTGTAGAGCTAAACATTTCTGAGATATTCCATGTTATTGATTTCAATTTTAACCTAGTACTTAAACTTTATTAATACAACAATTAATAATTTGTAACAGTTTTTCACTTATCTTTTTTCAAAAAAAGATGAAATTTCAAAAACTAAAAAATCTGGTATTTATAAATGTAATTGTTTATATTGTGACCTTGTTTACATTGGCAAGACTGATCGACATTTGGAGACAGGATGTTAAATTATTAAAACACTTAAATGAAAGTGTAAATTTAATGGTTTGGGTGAAAATATTTATTAAAGAATAAAAATCATGCAATGAATTTTGATATACCACCAATTGATTCTCTCACCAAATTTGTTTTGATTCCAGTAGTGAGCAAGGCCTTAGTAGCAATAACCACAACAATGTAAATAAACAAGAGCAAAAAGAAATTTAGCTGATGATGCAATAGATCTTTTGATTGCACAACTAGTCCTGTAGATTTCAAAAAGATAAGTAAAGAATTGTTTCAAATTATTAATTGTTATATTAATATTTGTGTTACTTCACTGTTACTAGCTTCTTTTTTACATATTATATTTAAAATTTTCTCAAACAAGAAGTGGCGTTTCTTTTCATCTCTCGTTTTACTGCAGGCCATGCAAAGCAAAGCAAACTTCAATTGTTTCACATTGTACCTGCTTAGATTTGACTACTGATTTACCCTAGTGCATTCCTTATGTTCCTTCTACTTATAAGGAAGCAAGTAATAAGACAATTTCTTTTAAAGTTTATCTTGATTAGCGTGTTGTAAATAAAAGAATGATCTTCTGTAGGAAAGTTCTTTGTGTAACAGCTTAGAAAGTCATGTGAATGGAACACATCAGGTTATTCTCCATGGATTTGAAAATGCAATTATTGTATTAAACATTCAACTTGCAACTTTTGCTGTGTGTAAAGTTACAGTGTAACATGAAATAATAAAAAGATGTTTTTCTACTGGTAAGTAGTAAAGCGTAGTGTGTGCTGTCAACTGGTTATGGTACCTATATTGTAGTTTGGTTGGTGGGGGGTGAATTTAGTAAAATTAAACAAGAATTAAAAAGAAGGAATTTTCTCCACATTAGATATGCTTGGAGATCACTGCAAAATTTACCTTCAGGCAAACTCTTTATCCTTTCCATTAGTCCATCTACTCCTTTAATGAGAAATTCTCCATTGTGTTGAATAAAGTTTGGGTTCAATATGAGCTTATCTTCACCACTGGTTTCTCTGCAAACAAATATAGGTTAAATAAACAAAATTATTCATAAAATAAAAATAAGTATTTTAGACAGTGGAGTGCCATAATTTAAATAAATTGAGTCACCTTTTTACACTTTTTGCTTTATTTGTTGGAAAATGTGAAACTATATTGTTTTATGCAAACATCTTTCAAAGCGATATATTCTTCAATTTGTTCTGGTATCGTTTTAATAAATAATCCTCAAGAACAAAGATTGGACATTGAATGATACCATCATTTCTCCAGTTTTTATTATATGTTCAATTTTATTTAAAAAGTCCAAAAAATTGTTGATGCTTAATGTTTCAAATTTATCAACCTGTTCGAATTCTTTTATCAGCCATTTTGCTATTTTGTAAGTTAGGGCATCTATGTTGTATAATTTGGGTAAATCAGGATTGCTTACTATTAAATTATTTTTCAACTTATTAGGAATTATACTCCTTTCTTTAATAGTGTTTTCAATATATTTGTGTAGTAGATTTTTGGTTATGGTAGTATATTCTGGTTTTTAGAGTAACTTTTCAACCCTTTGGTTATAGTCAAATTGATCCTTTTGTCAGCTTTTAAATATAAAACTGGTTTATTGTTTAATTTATTGACCATTTGTCTATAGTGACTGTGTTCTTACTTAAGACATTTCCTTGAAGTTGAAGTAAAACGTGTAAAAAGGTGGCTCAATTTATTTAAAATTATTCATAATTAATTGTTCTTTTACACAAGGTATATACAGACTATTGCTACATTCACAATGAGGCGTAAGTGTAAATGTAATGAAGCATTAACACAGCCACGATGTAATGCAACTGCAAGTTCAAAACAAGAAGCTGGCAAGGTTTCTAGATTCATAAATACATGATAACTTCCAAGCATACTGCAAGTTTCTAATTGAATAACATAACCAATAATACTACCGATAAAAAAATCTGATGGGTTACACTCACATGACTTACTCTAGCTACTCTACAAATAAACTTCTTACAAAAGATTAATCTTCTTTCTACACCATGCTAATCGACATAACCATTAATAGAAGAACTAAGGGAATACATCAGGCTAAAACAATAGTAAAATGTTTTGAAAGCTGTCGTTATGCGATTATTGCCATTGCAAATCACTTCTTTGTTTGGCCAGGAGTAGAACAAAAGAAAAATGGACACTTCCTGTCTGAGAAAAGTGTTAAGTACTTAACGATTGAAGCCAATAATAAGGAATATCTCGGAAATGGTTACTTCCACAACAAAAATGTAAAGGACATAAATTATGTGTTTTGGCGAGTTCTAAATTTTTTGTTCATGTTTTGTTCAGTTTTGTCTATCTCCTACAGTTTACCAATTACGCAATATTCCACAAAATTCATTCAGAATAAAGATGTCTTCAGAGGCTATTCCCAGAAAATTCAAGATATGCATTTTATTTGCCATGTAAATATCTTTAATGTATGGTATTTTAATCAACATCATTAGAGCCATTTTTGAGAAAATCACATTTTTTTAACTATTTTCCATGTAAAAGGAAGTTTAGGGGATTTTTCTCAAAATCTTCATTGCATCCCTGGAAGATACTGAATTTAAATACCAAGCATGATACTTTGCTGACATTTTGTTTTTGGGTTACCCTGTTCACAGATACATGGACATACCAGACTTTTTCTAAAAATGGATACAGGGGATCCTAAAAAGATGTATTCCCAGTGAAATCTTAGTATTGAATTTTTGGGTGGATAGCAATACCTTTTCTCTACACTATGTACAGCAGAGAAAGTAAACATTATCTGAACCTTATATAAATAAATAGGTTATAAAATTATACATAAAATGGATGCTCGCACAGGGCTAATACATAAGATAGAAAACTGACCAAAATATTGAAAATGCACAAGCATGGAGACTGCAGAAAATTACAAAGCTGTACTTTAAATGCAATGTGCATTATTAATTGAGAAGCCAAGAAATCTAGATGCAAATGGTGAGTACATCCATTAAATTAAGGAGGGTTCAGCAAGGAGACTGCCATACCTTTGAGGGAAATGAGAGATGGTGAGACATGGCCAAATAGAAGAGCATGTAAACTCTCACATTGTGATTGTTATTGATGTTCAGCAGGCATTGCATAGAGGAAGAAATGCAGAATTTTTTCTCAGTGTATGTAATGTAAAAAGAGCTTTTGGAATTTCGAAACTCTTGTGTTGCATTGCATTGCGAGCATGTTGTATGTATCTATGTGAATGTTTACATTGAATAACATGGGAGCAAAGTCTTGCTCTTACACTGTGTCTGCACTTACATCTCGTGAAAGCTTTGAGAGGTAGATCTAACTAAAAATATCAAAGCCACAACCATGGATCTTCTGCTTACTGTGAAGTTGTTGTACCAATTGAGCTACCATGGCAATATGCCAGTATGACATTAAATTCCAAAATTAAAATACTTCCTGGTAAATCATTAGTGTCTGAAATTTTTGAGATGAAGTCTTCCAATGGTGACTTTCAAATTTGTAAGAACTTTTAAGTCCAGCGTCACATTATAAACTACCTATACATTTATTCACACAAGCTGCATGCAGGGTAAGGAAAGCTGAAGATTCTTGGTCCAAATCCCTGCTAGGGCATTGCAATTTTCATTCTTCCTCTGATAACTACACAATTGTTGGCTCCACAAAGCACAGACTGTGCATGAATTTTAGATATTTATTTGCTTAAGCACAAGATGACAATTTTTTTTCTTTCAAATATGTGCAAAATAAAACCCCAATAAAATTTCTGTTTTTGGCTAAAAGCTCAGTTTGGCCACAATTGTTTAAAATCAGCAATATTACAATGTGGACAGAAACTTAATGCTCAAAAAATGTATATCCTGTCATATACGTCTTATATGACTTATCGTAGATTTTCGTCATATTTTTTTTGTTGTAGAAGTAACCGTTTCAAAGATAATCCTTGTTATTGGTTTCAATTTTAAACTACCAAAGTAACTCTTCTCAAGTAGAGTCACCTTTCTTTTCTTTTCTCTTTTGTTTTACTGGCAAACCTAATTTTAATTTCACATTTCGACCAGCTTTTAAAAGAACTGACTATCACTTTAGCCTATTGTATTCCCTTAATTCCCTTCTGCTTTGAAGGAAGCAAGTAATAAGACCTTATAATAAAATAGCTTATATGTTGGTATGAACATAGTAAATATTACCCAGTTATTAAGTATTTACGATGGTAAGTCGCCATTCTGGTCGTTCTCTGAAGTGAGACATACTGGTTGGTTGAACCGGGTAAAACACACATAATCAATTGGAGGATTGAATGCCAAACCGGCAATTGTCAATCTCCGTGTTCAATTCCCGGCTGTGGCATTGAAGTTTTCAACTGGTTCTAATTTAAGACCATTTCTGTTAATGTTTATCTTGATCAGCATGATGTAGATAAAAGAATAATCTTTTTGTAAGCAAAGTTAGCTTGTAGAACAACTAGCTATAGGCATATGAATAGAACACTTCAGATTTTTGGTATTTTTACTCCATTTAACACCACAGGAAGTGAACAATGATATATGAAATGATTATTGCAAGAGAAAATTTGGGGAGGAAATATTTCATATCTAAGTTTAAGGTGCCTACCCAGTATGTGCAGTTATGAGGACCAAAGAAAACCTGGAAAAATCTGTAATCCAAAATGATGGGCCCCCCACCTATGTTGGCATGTTTTGTCCCACACAACATATTATGAATTGCTAGAGTCGTTCTTAAAACATCCAGTATAACATTAAAACTTATAATGTGTAGCAAGTTACTCTGTACTAAGTGTACTATGCTAGAAAATGAAATGAAGTGTAATGTCTCACTGTATTAAGCATTCTCTGTAATACACATGTTTGCATAATCACTTAAATTATCTTGCATGCATGTTTGCTACTTGAGTCAGTAGGACCTATGACTCATTTCTAACAGTTTTGAATATATATATAGTAAAATAATGGTTTGCCGAGTATCAGTAATAAGTAATCATAGAATACTGCAAGTGTAGTAGATATTGGAAAAGATATTAAAATTGTAGATATTGAACTATTTGTGGTGGCGGTGGCAAAAAAAAAAAGTGGTGGTGGTGTTAAAAAATCTGATGTGTTACACTCACATGACTTTCTCAACCTGTTCTACAAACTTCTTACATAAGATTATTCTTCTTTCTGCACCTTGCTAATTGAGGTACTCATTAGCACAGTGTTCTTATTACTTAGTTCCTTATAAGTAGGAAGAAAATAAGGGAATACACCAGGCTAACCCGATAGTAAAATGTTTTAATAGCTGTCGTTATGCGATTGTCATTACAAATTGCTTCTTTTCTTGGCTAGGAGTAGAACAAAAGAAAAAACAGACATTCCCGTCTGAGAAAAGTATAAGTACTTCACAACTGAAACTAATAACAATGAATACCTCGAAAACGGTAAGCTCCACGAAAAAAATGTATATGACATAAGTTGTGTATTTTAACAAGATCTACATTTTTTGTATAGTAAGTTTTTGTCTATCTCTTACGGTTTACTAGTTATGCTAAATTAAGCAAAATTCATCCAGAATAAACAGGATTTAGAAGCTGTTCCCAGAAAATTCAAGTTATACATTTTATTTGTCAGGTAAATATCTTTAATATACGGTATTTTAATCAAAATCATTAGAGCCATTTTTAAAAAAATCAAAATTTTCGAAAAAAGTTCCATGTAAAGGGTAGTTTGGGATGGGGGGATTTTTCTCTTTGTGTCGCATCCCTGGAAGATACTAAACTTAAATATCAAGTTTAGTATTTTAGCTACTTTTTGTTTTTGAGTTATCATGTTCTCAGACACACACACACACGGACCTTTTTCTGAAAATGCTTTTTTTGGATACAGGGGCTTCTAAAACATATATTTCTGGTGAAATCTCGGTATCAAATTTTTGGGTGGAATACAATATTTCTCTATCCCTATGTACATTGTACATACAGGGCTAGAGAAAGTCAAAATAATTGCATGCATCGAAGAATTGGCTATCTGTATGACGTGTTCAATGTCCCCAGGCCTGGCTCGAAAATGGGACCAGATGAACAAAACAAACAAACAAACTCAGATGTGATGCTATAGAAGTAAACAATTATGCTCATTACCTGTTTTCATTATCAAAATGTGTATGAGTTAAGCTTGCTCGTGTACGAAGTGATACTGCTAATGATTCTATTATATAAAATATGGCTTCCATTTCTTCATCCAATTCCAGTAATATTTTCCCTAGATTCTTGCACATATCTGCAACAAATAAACAGCATGTGAAGTGCATGTTAATTTGTAATTATATGATACTGCAAGTCAGTTTTAATACTGTATGCTATCATATTTATTCCTATATCTACCAGGTGATCCAAAAACATCCAAACTGTTTGTGCTATGTTTTGACTGTCCACACCCTTGGCACTCGTTGCCATCTGCCACTATCATAGAAAGGCGCAGATGAAACCATGTAACATTTTTAAAACTACTTTTAAAGGCTTTACTTACCAATGTCATTATAGAAGATGCTGAAACTGGCCACTGCATTGTCCATACATTTTTGGCACCTCTTTAGGCAACTATCCATCACTCGCTGTAGTTCATGTTGAGAAATGCTGGCAATTTCCAGGTGGATATTTTGTTTTAATTCTCCCAGGGCGTGTGGGTTTGTCTTGTACACGCTATACTTTAAGTTATCCGAGAGATAGAAATCGCAGGGAGTTAGGTCGGGGGATCAAGGGGGCCACGAATCTCTACTAATAATTCTGTCCTGAAACACACATTCAATTGTTTTCATCAAAAGATTGGCTGTATGAGCTGTTGCAGAGTCTTTTTTTTTAGTTTAACGTCCTTTAACCTGGTTGGCCATATCGGATGATGAATGAAATTGGTGAAATGATGCTCAAATAATCCTGAGGTTCATGGAGCTTAAAGTTACTCGACATTCGTCTTCTCAGGATATGGGAAAATCTCGAAAACCTTACCCAGGTAACTCACCCTAAGCGAGATTTGAACTCACGACCTTTTGAATGTGAGGCAGACATGCTACCACCACATTACCCAGGCGGGCTTGGAGAGTCTTGAAAAAAAGGCAAAATCACGCTCCCTGTCTGTTAATCCTCTAAAATAAAGGGGGAGGGGGCAAAATTTTAGTCGCATATGTACAGGCAAGACTTGAAAAAAACTTACACCTGAAAACATAAGAACTATTGTGCTGTGTTTTCCACTGCACACATGGAAACATGATACTAAACAGCTGCTGTACCCATAAACTCTGGAAGAACTAAAATAAAAATATCTGCCACGAAATTGCCAGCATTTCTCAGCAGTTCAACGTGAACTATGGTGAGTGGTGGATAGTTTCCTAAAGAGATGCTAAAAATGTATGGACAAAGGGGGTGGCCAGTTTCAGCTCTCCTTTAATAGCATTGGTAAGTAAAGCCTTTAAAAGTAGCTTTAAAAATGTTTCATGGTTTCACCCGTAGCTTTCTATAATAGCAGCAGATGGCAATGAGCGCCGCGGGCACGAAAAGGCAAAACACTGTGCAACCGGTTGGGATGTTCCAGTATTAACATTATTAACAGAATTTAAAAATAAAGAGACTGAGGTTGCATTTCACTTCCACAGTACTCAACTGCTTTTGGGAAAAGCCTGAATTTATGGTATGAATTTGCTGTTGTGCTCTATTTTAATCTAAATAACTGATAATGTGTCCTGAAAGAACAGTTTATGCAACTGCGATAACAAAGACTTGGAAGAATTAATTTGTTGGTCCTGCTGATCAATTACAGTATGATACAGGATACATCAATGTTACAGATATAGAACAGATATACAGAATATAGAAAATAAATATTTACAAATGTCTATTTCATAAAATAATTTTGATTGTTTAAAACACATTATATACAATTAATTGATATAATTCTAATAATTTAAATGCAAAATAAGAACTATAGCTTTCCTGGCGACGTGTTAATTCAAGATCTTCTCGGGCTTCTAGCCAGGTAAAAACTTGGCTTGACACCAACGTTTCGAAGAAGTGCAGACGAGGAAGATGCACTTCTTCGAAACGTTGGTGTCAAGCCAAGTTTTTACCTGGCTAGAAGCCCGAGAAGATCTTGAATTAATTTAAATGCATTCCAAAAATTTTACAAAAAGTCTCATACCATATATCTCCTAAAAATTAATAGCACTGTCAAAAACCAACCTATGTATGACAATTACTATTTTACAATATTTTTATACAAAAGCAATGTATTTAAAAGTATAAATTAAATTTCTTTTGTCCAGTCAGGTCATTGGATACCTCAAGTTATAAAAAACAATTAAAGATAGGTTAAACAATTAAGCATATTTAAATAAGAGTACAATAAAAGTTGATAAGCATTAAATGTGAGTAACAAGAGGATCGGATTAGAGATATGCGAAATCATAAAGTTATTTTAGACAATAGGAGGTTCTTCAGGATAAGCATCTACACTATAAAACAAGTTTGTTTGTTTTTTTTTTTTTTTTTTTTTTTTTTTATTTTTTTTTTTTTTTTTTTATAAAAAGATATTACACCAGGTTTATATTGTTGAACACCTAATTGCCTTCAACGTTTGAAGTAGTCTATTGCAAATTAATACAATTAGATAATATACTATGTTCATACAGTGTCATGTTATGACATACAATATATTGGGCAGCATGCATAATGCTGTGGTCTTAACTGTGCTTACCTTTATAAATGAAGCCTGGAGGTAAATGTGCAATGGATTTCAGCTCACTTTTTAACCTCTCCTTTAACTCTATTAGTTCCGAAGACATCCTTGTTTAGAATTCAGACTAATGTATAAATTCCTAAACAATAATTTTTCATTTCAAAACATTTACATCACTTATACCGCCAAATAAGCCACATGTGACATTTTAAATTGTGTTGTCCCCTCGCTCCTGGTGAATTGTGCGTTACCAACATTACAAAACAGACAGCTCGTTATTATTATTTAGAGAATGAATAGCTTATTATATACTTTTAGGGCCCTCATGTCTTATTTTACTTAATAAAATTAATGTAAATTGTCCAAAAGAGTCAACATAGTCTAAAATCATGTTACTGCTAAGTTCTGTTTACAGGATTCAGTTGCGTTATGTTACTTGCTTGTAGCGGTGTAACATTTGACAAACGAAAATCTGACAGGTACAACTAACGACATCTGAACATTTATTTGCAAATGTGAAACACGTTTGGATGGTCTGCCGAATCGGAATGGAATCTGTCTGCAACAAATGCGGAATAGTGAATGAAAACGTTTGGTGGTGTTAACGTGCTTTGACAGTTTACATAAGGACACAATGATCAAATACTTACGTGCTTTTTGTTAATACTTGAACTGGTGCATGTTAGATTCTTTGGTGAAAAATGAATGTGTAGTTGCTAACAATGGCAAGATTAACAGAAGAAATGGTTATTGCTCGTACTAGGGCATCTGATCTCTCAAATATAAGAAAACTTAATTGCTGGTAGGTTCGGAAAATGAGTGACGTCTCTTTCTTAGCATGACAGCTTTTAATATCTGTTGATCGTTATTTGATTTAATTTTCCCATAGGGGCAGCGAGCTGTCAGACGTGAGTTTGCTTCGTCGAATGAGCAATGTTGAAGTACTGTCATTAAGGTAAGAGAGGTATTTTTGTATTTTTATACCGCTATGTTCGTTGAATATTGAAAATATTGGGTAGTTTCTTTCATAAGAATAAAATCTATGGCTGTGCTTAAAGCTAATTTTGTTTGAAACATTGCCAAATTTGGTTAGCCCGGGCGCATAGTGAAGCTGCAGGATTCAAGTTACCGTAACAGGTGCGGCAAACTGTAATAGCAGGAGTATCATTTCCATTTTAAACTATTGCAAATAAAACATAATTTGCGTAATATCCAATGTAAGGTAAGAAAAATGTTTAATTAATAATTGTCATTCAACTTTGTGTGCCTTTTCATACTTTTGGAAACTGGTAAATAATTAATTCAAAACAACAGAATCGCACTGTAGTACTGCACTCAAAATCTGTGGCAGCAATATAATTACTGAATTACTGCTTAGTTATCTTTAATTGAATTAATTGACTTACTTTACGAATTATTCAGCTAAACAAATCTTTTTTAGTGAATTTGCTTGCAAAAGAAGTGAAGGAGAGATTTTAAATGCACTACTCATTAACCTTGTCAGTATTGCTGATATTGTTGATAAAAATTACAATTTATAGTGCTTTCCATTTAGTACATATAGGTAGCATGTGGAAGAATGACATTAAGAACTCAGAAAATTTTGATATAGAACAAAGGATCAATTGTTTAAGGCAACAGTGAATGAAAATATGATTACTTGTTTATTTGCTCATTTATTTGGTTCCACCGCAAGTAACACTTAGGAGTATTGAACACATTTATTAATTTATATTTGTTATAATAGGAAGTGTTTAAGTTTCAAACAATATTTCATATGTACCATGGACAATTAAAGAGTAAATGTTCTATGTTTCTTCATCTCCACCAGAATAGTAGAGATAGTTCTCTAGATAGAATGAAATTGTCAGAATATGTATGAAATTTGCTGTGGTCAGAAACAAATTTTGTCAGTATAAAATTAGGGAGAAATGCTTTACATTTTGGGAAGCAGTGCTCATCAAGGGAAAAATATATTTTTGCTTATTGAGCTATTGTTTCTATTTACCTATCTTCTGTGAATTCCATGTATTTGTTGTCTACATGTTGAACTTTTGACTTTATTCTTGATATTGAATTTTTGTTGTTGCCACATTTATTTACTTTCCATTATGTTTAATTTAAGAGAAGGTGCAAAAAGTAATTACAAGGTATATGAATAAATATTACCTAAAATCATTTTATTTCTTGTGTTAACTAGCTTTTGTATTCTCTGAATTCCTGTTTTTTGTGCTTTTATTCTGAATAATTTGCTTAAACAAGCATTTGCATTTTAATTATGAAGTACACATTTGTGCTGCATATATAATGGAACATAATAATGAAATCACTTTTGGACATAAATGTAGACTGATGAATGTGTCAGAATATTCAATGCCCTTTCAAATGACTTAAAATTACTATCTTTGGGAAAAATAGAAACATATAATAAAAAATATCTATGCTGCAAGGTCTATTTCTTAATACGAGAATTTATGAATGATCAGTAAAATGTGCTCTGCCATAAAGGAAATGTAGTGTGTCACTGTATTGGTTTTAATGTATTGCACTCTCGATAACATTCATTATTGACCTTGTATGTTATTTAAGCACTTTTTTGTGAATTTGCTAATGAAAATTGTATAAAACTGTTGTTATAGCAGAAATTGTATTAAAAAAACATGGATTTATAGTACTTGAATATTTAGTGGTTGTGTGGCATGAATTGATAAATCTGTTTTCTGTATGATATATTCAGTTGTTCTCATTGTGGTACCAAACAAAAAAATTAAACTTTTAGTAGAACTATAAACTCTAACACAAATGTGATATATTCATTTATATCTTATAAACAGGAAGTATCAGAATAAAACCTGAAGCTTCCAGTATGTTGGGGTGCTAACGTTAGTGTTACAGGATAAAGTAAAGATGGGCTATTTAAAGCAATCGTTTTATAATTCTCTGACAGTTTATTTCCTTTGCTGCAGATCCATTATTTTCTACAAATGACCAACTTAATATTATCTGCTCTCTTCTGCTACGAGTCGTTTGTTACACATAATTATTTCTTTTACTTTTTAACCAGTGATATAGCAATTTCTTCTTCTCTTACATAGGAACATTCTTTATTCCATTTTTCTAGCAAAGCTACAGCTGTATGTCATTTTATATTTCAGATGCATCTTCATTTTTCCTTGGTTTGTTTTAATGCCCAAGCTTCTATGAAGTATAGTTTCATGCTTGCAAACAGCATTTCAAGCTCTAGCTTTTCACATATTATTGTTACACAGGTCCACAGAAAACCTGCAGTTGTCAGTTAATGCTTTTTTTCTTCGGCTGTTATTCTCTATTATCATAATGGCAAGTGGTATTACTAATGCTGAGCATTTTAAGCCTTTGAGCATGTATATCACTCCAACCTGCATGAATACACTGGTGATTTAGAAAATGATCATAAAAATGAAGTGTTCTTAGGTAAATGAGTTTATTTCAAAGAGGCATCTTATTACTTTCTCAATACATACTATGTACATAGTGTATAGAGAAGGTATTGTATTGCAGCCAAAAATTTGATATACATGTTTTGAGACTACCTAAATACAAAATAAAGCTTTTTAGAAAAATGTCCATGTGTGTGTGTGTGTGTGTGTGTGTGTGTGTGTGAGTCTGGGCAGCATAGCTCAAAAACGAAAAGACCATTAAATACCAAACTTGGTATTTAAGTTCGGTACCTTCCAAGGATGCGACACAAAGATTTTCAAAAAAAATCCCCCCACCCCAATTACCCTTTACGTGGAAAAAATTTCGAAAATTTTGATTTTCTAAACAATGGCCCTAACGATTTTGATTAAAATCTCTTATATGTATCTCTTTTAATGGCAAATAAAATGTATATCTTCAATTTTCTGGGAATAGCATCTGAAGAGATGTTTATTCTGGATGAAGTTTGTATAACTCATAAACCGTAAGAGATAGGCAGAAACTTACTTAAGAAAAAGTGTAGATCTCGTTAAAACACACAATTTATGTTATATACATTTTTTTTGTGGAGATCACCGTTTTTTAGATATTCCATATTATTAGTTTCAGCTTTAGCTTTTCTCATACGGAAATTTGTCAACTCCTGTTCGTACAAAGATGGTACTTCAATCACATAGCAACAAGCTTTTAGAACATTTGACTACCTATTTAGCTTATGGTACTCCTTTATTTCACTTCTATTTACAAGGAAGCAAATAATAACACCCTTTTTGCTAATTTTTTTCTTGATTAGTATTAAAGAAATAGAAGAATAAACTTTTTAACAATAGCTTATTGTAGAGATGTAGAGAAAGTCATGTGAACGGAACACATCAGCTTTTTTCCAGATGTTAGGCCCTTTAAGGATATTTTTAGTCCTCCCTAGCATATATCCTAGTAGGTAGGGAAGGTATTGCATTCCACCCAAAATTCTCTATCGAGATTTCACCAGAAATACAGTTTTAGGGTCCCCTGCATTTAAAAAAAGCATTTTTAGAAAAAGGCCTGCATCTGTGTTGGTGTGCCTGTGAACATGATAGTTCCAAAAAATGCAAAATACCAAACTTAGTATTTAAGTTTAATATCTTCCAGGGATGTGACACAAAGATTTTGCGAAAAAGCCACCACCCTAAACTACACTTAACATGGAAAGAATTTGAACATTTTGATTTTCTCTGTGTTCTGGATACATTTTGCTGAATTTTGCATAACTGGTAAACCATAAGAGATAGACAAAAACTTGCTGCACAACAAATGTAGATCTTGTTAAAACACACAGTTTGTCATATACATTTTTTTCGCGGAGTTTTATTGGTTTCAGTTTTAAAATCCTTAAAGCTTTTCTCATATGGGAATTTGTAAACTCCGGGCAATGCAAAGAAATAGATTTCAACCACATGGTAACCGGTTTTTAAAAGAGTTGCTATCACTTTAGCTTAGTGTATTCCCTTATTTTCCTTCTACTTTAAGGAAGTAAGTAATAAGACCGTTTTTACTAATGCTTATCATGAAGTAGATTTTCACGATCATTTGTTACATAGAGGTTGAAAAATGTATATGAATGGAACACAATTTTTTTTTTTTTATTTGAGTTAATAATTTCCGAGATATTCCTTGTTATTGGCATAAAATTTTCCAGTCCTATACTGGTTTTAGCTTCTCCACACGCACTATGTGCGTAGTGTATAGAGAAGGTATTGCATTCCACCCAAAAATTCGATACCGAGATTTCACCGGAAATACCGTTTTAGGGTCCCATCTATCCAAAAAAAAAAACGTATTTTCAGAAAATGGTCCGTGTGTGTATGTGAACATAACTCAAAAACGAAAATTCTGTGAAATACCAAACTTGGTATTAAAGTTTAGCACCTTCCAGAGATGCGACACAAAGGTTTTGAGAAAAATCCCTCCACTCCCAGCCACCCTTTACTTGGAAAATTTTTCGAAATTTTTTATTTTCTCAAAAATTGTTCTCTCTTAAAATGCCGTATATTAAAGTAATTTATATAGTAAATGAAATGTATATCTTGATTTTTTTGGGAATAGCCTCTAAAGACCTCTTTATTCTAAATGAGTTTGCCGAATTTTGCGTTAAAACCGTAAGGAATGGACAAGAACCGACAACACAAAAAATGTAGATCAAGTTAAAACACACAATTTATGTCATATACGTTTTTTCGTGAAATTGTCCATTTCTGAGATATTTCTTGTTATTTGTTTCAGATTTAAAATACTTAATCTTTTCTCACACGGAAAAGTGTAAACTCCTGGCCCTGCATAGAAACGGATTTGATCCACGTGGCAACCGGCTGATTTGACTTTCGTTATAGCAGTGTATTCCCTTATTTTCCTTCTGTGACAATTTCTGCTAATGTTTATCTCAATTTATCACAAAGTATATAGAATATGCTTTTTAACAATACTTTTTTTACAACGCTGTACAGAAAGTATGTGAATGGAACACATCAGATTTTTTTTTCAAGTTGAGAGTAAGGTTTGTTTTTTGTTACTCCTAAGTCTTGCAAAGAAAATCGAAAATCTCTATCGTTTTGTTAACAGTGCGAAAAAAATATATGATGTGTACCATTCACACGACTTTCTCTATATCCCTACAACAAATTATTCTTAAAAAGCTTATACTTCTATTTACTTTATGCTAATCAGAAAAAATGAGCAGAAATAGTCTTACTACTTGCTTCCTTGTAAGTAGAAGCGAAATAAGGGACTACCATAGGTTAACATGATAGTCAAAAGCTGGTTGCTATGTCAATGATGTTCCTTTGTTTATATGGATAGGAGTTGACAAGTTCCTGTATGAGAAAAGTATAAGTTTTTCATAGCAGAAACCAAAAATAAGGTATGTCTCAAAAACGACGAACTCACGAAAAAAATATATGCAACACAAATTGCGTGTTTTAACGTGCTCTACATTTTTTGTGTAGTAAGTTTTTGCCCATCTCTTACGGTTTAGCAGTTATTCAAAATTCAGTAAAATTCATCCAGAATAAACTACTCTTCAGAGGCTATTCCCAGAAAATCCAAGATACACATTTTATTCGTCAGGTAAATATCTTTAATATACGAAATTTTAATCAAAATCGTTAGAGCCATTTTTGAGAAAATGAAAACTCTCGAAAAAAGTTCCATGTAAAGGGTAATTTGGGGGGGGGGATTTTTCTCAAAATCTTCGTGTCGCATCCCTGGAACATACTAAACTTAAATACCAAGTTTGGTATTTTACCGACTTTTCGTTTTTGAGTTATCGTGTACACGGACACACACACACGGACCTCTTTGAGAAAATGCTTTTTTTGGATATTGGGGACCCTAAAACATATATTTCCGGTGAAATCTCGGTATCGTATTTTTGGGTGGAGTGCAATACCTTCTCTATACTCTATGTACATAGTGCGTAAAGAGAAAGTAACAAGTTGTGTATCCCCTTCTAAAATTCTTGTATTTCTTTTATTTTAGTTAAGCCTTCAAACTCTACACAGTATCAATCAATGAAGTGTGGACTTAGGGACCAACAATTTAAAGCAGCTCGTCTTGAGTAGTGTGGTGGTAGCGTGTCTGCCTCACATTCAACAGGTCAGGAGTTTGAATCTCGCTTAAAATGTGTTACCCGGATAATGGTTTTTCGTGGTATCCCCCTATCCTAAGAACACGAATGTCGAGTAACTTTAAGCTCCATGGACCCAGAGATCACGTGAGCATCGTTTCACCAATTTCATTCATCATCCGACATGACCAACCAGGTTAAAGGACGTTAAGCAAAAAAAAAAAAATCCTATTTACTATGAATTGTTTGTTCTTTTAAATTTCCCAGTCCAAAAATACTTGACAATAGCTTATAGTAGTTACTGGGATAAATAATATCCCACCCAAAATTCTGTCACTCATTAGAGAAGGTAATTTCATTTTTAATACTTTTTTGCAAAAATTGTTTACTACCTGTGTAGATTTTAGTCATGTCAGACATTTATTACATTCGGTATGTCATATTGCATACACATACCTTTTACTGTTAAATTACAGATTTTTACTGCAATTCTGGGTTGAGATTCTCATTGGGAACTAATTACTCTCCTAGGACATAGGTAGAGAAGGTATTGCTTTCCACCTAAAAATTTGTTGATGTGCGGACATAACTCAAAAACGTAAAGTCGGTAAAATACCATATTTGGTATTTACGTTTAGTATCTTCCAGAGACACAGATTTTGAGGAAAATCCCCCACCCAGACTACCCTTTAAATTAACAAAATTGCGGAAATTTTTGTTTTTTCAAAAATGACTAACGATTTATATTAAAATACCGTGTATTTGAGATATCTATATGACAAATAAAATATGTCTTGAATGTCCTGGGTATATCATCTGAAGACCTCTTCATTCTGAATAGCTTTTGCATAATTGGTAAATCAACAAGAGATAGACAAAACTTTGTACAAAAAATGTAGATCTCGTTAAAACGCACAGTTTGTCATACACATTTTTTTCCGTAAATTTGACGCTTTCCGAGATATTCTTTGTCATTGGTTTCAGTTTTAAAATACTTAAAACTTTCTCATAAGGGAATTTGTTAATTCCTGGCCATGCAAAGAAACGACTTTCATTCATATAGCAACCTGGTTTTAAAAGATCTGACTTTTCACTTTAGCCTAGTGTATTCCCTTATTTCCTTTCTACTTATAAGGAAGCAAGTAATAAGACAATGTCTGCTAATTTTATCTCATTAACATTAAGTAGGTAGAAGAATAAGCTTTTTAACAATAATTTGTCGCGGAGATGTAGAGAAAGTCATGAGCATGGAACACTTCAGATATTACTTTCTCTTCACGTACTATGTGCATAGTGTATAGAGAAGGTATTTTAATACACCCAAAAATTCGATACCGAGAAATACATTTCACCGGAAATACATGTGTTGGAACCCCCTGAATTAAAGAAAAAGCATTTTAGAAAAAGGTCCGCGTATGTGTGTGTAGGCAGCATAGCTCAAACACGAAAAGACGGTTAACTACCAAACTTGGTATTTTAGTTGAGCATCTTCCAAGGATGCGACACGAATTTTTCAAGAAAATCCCCTCACCCCTAACTACCCTTTACACGGAACATTTATCGACATTGTTGATATTTTATCTTGAATAGCATGATGCAGCTAACGGATTAATGTTTTGGATAAAAGAATTGCTTATCGAAGAGCTACAGGACATCATGTGAATGGAACACATATTTTTCCCTTCTGCTTACAAGGAACCAAGTAATACGGGCAATTTCTGCTAATGTTTATCTCGATTGCATTAAGTTGATTGAAATATAAGCTTTATAACAAAATTTATAACAGAGATGTAGAAAGTCATGTGAATGGAACACACACAAGATTTTTTCAGATGAAATGTACCATTTTCCGTGGTAATGGTTACCGTGCTAGGCTTCTAATACTCAAGGTGGCGGATTTTTTGGACATAGAAATCCTTAACCTGACTTTCTTCAAGGGAAATAAAACCATCGGTCCCGTGTAATGTTGATTTGTCCATAAAAGAGCTCCAAAACTTGAAAGAGAAGGTCCCTGGGCAATATTCCGTAAAGTCATGATTTCGTCCTGTGGTGGCATAAGAGCGACGAATTGATCCCTCATCACCATAAGCTCATAGTGGCGAAACCACGAGTTAGAAGTTCCATCCGATGTAAGAAAACACCGTCAGGTGTCCTAAAATACGCCGACAATGTGTAATGGAACTAGATGCTTATTGAAATCTAACTCTACGTTTTGATATATTTTAGTTGTTTATAAATTCAATTTCTCACTCGGAGGTCTCGGATTCGATTCCCGGCCGGAGCAGGGCATTTTTCTTCAGCCAGAATTATTCTCTATCCCCCACTGAGTCTGGAAGTGTGTCTGAGAGAGTGAATGTGTGTATGTGTTTGAGGAAAATAAAACGATTTAAAACCAACGTAAATAACCTATAGACAACGAGTTGTTTCTAATGCAAAGACCCGACATGACCTTAGATATTAAAAGGTGCTATATAAATGAAACAATAAAAAAAAAAGCTCAATATTTGATATTCTGGTGTTGGAATCATATCTTTCAGTATGAAGAAATACATATAGTTAAACCTTTTTTGGGCTTAGTTATTCATTAAATAGGGGACTTTTCATTAAATTCAGCCTTAATGTGCAAATGCTCTATTTCGAGGTATTCAAATTGACCAAGATTGATAGCTCCTCAGAAAAGGAGATTCTGCCCATTGGTTAGCTAAATCTGAAGAGAAGATAGTTGGCTGCTCAAACAGCTTATCTCTTAGATATACATATTAACACTGCTGATTTTTGTCTGTCTGGGTGGCTAGAGTATGTGAAATTTAACTTGTCATTGTCAGATCTAGAAAAGAGACAGAAACACTTACCCTCTTGCTGTCTCTCTCTTTACGGTGCCGATATATTTGCAAAGAACATGTAGCCATTTAGCAGACAATAGAGGGTTTATGCTTTCCAAGAATTTAGACAGAGCAGATTGTTCTAAAGACAAGGACAGAACCAAACCGGACAAGTTACTCTAATAGAGTATAGTGGTAAGGCGCTGGCCTTCTGATCCCAAGATCGCACATTCAAACCCAGATTTTTAAGTGTGTTTAAAAGAGACAGCCACATGTCAGTAAACTTACTTTTTATTGTTGATTTCCGCCCCCCCCCATTTCAAAATAAGCGTATCTGAAAACTGTCGGGCTTTAAGTTAAAATTGTGTTGACAGGTTAATTGCAAGTGTACTTTTTTGGAATGATAATACTAAGATTTGGAATGGAGAATGGACGAGGTAGTTTATCAGAAAATTATTCAAAATGTTTATGGACAAGGTATCAGCATTTTCTAGTAAATCAAAGAAATACCGAAGCTAAATGTGTATAGAATGTTTATGTGTGAAGCCCATGATTAACCTACAAAACTCTTTATGAATGCGTTCTTGAGTTTGAGAGCGGCGATCATCTTGTAAATCCTCTGAAATATCTTCCTTTCTTATTAACACAGGTCTTATTTACGCGGTATAAAGAAATCTAACCAAAAGTTGAAAGAGGTGGTTCGTAGGATGTAGAGAAACTTTGGGTTGTCATAACCAAATTTACCGCAATGTGATTCACTGGTTGTGAAAACGCGAAAGTGCCATTTACATGTTATGAGGTTGACATTCAAGGTCAAGGCATTGTTTTACCATGTGGTGTCCATTTATTGATCCTGTCTCACGGAAATGTGGAACAAGGTCTGTAGACATCCATTCAGAAACAGGGATGCTCCCCAAACTGAAACATTTGTCATACGGCAAAGCACGTTTGATCTGACGTCAGACAAAACTACAGTTTTAGAAAGGAGTGTCATAAAAGAAGAAACGGAATAATGCATTCACAGTTTGAGCCCCGACATACTTTTCTTTAGCGGTTGGGGGGTGGGGAAGAAAAAAGATGGATAAAGCCTTTTTTCAAAGATGTGCTATACCGTATCCATTTCTGAAAAGATACTCTAATATTCTTATTTTTATATTTGTGATATACGGAATCAACATATTGTAGGTATCACACGAAACAATTGGCAGGACTTCCATGTGTTGACGCGGCAGGAGTTCTCGCGAATTTAACACTCCAACCGCAATTATGCGACATTGAATATGGCTATTGGAATCGATTCCGTTGACAGGCTTGCTGCACAATAAATACAAGTGGTTAACTGCTGTGTTGAATCACGACTGGGTCTGAGTAAGCTTGAAGAGGTGCAGTTGGGGTACGGTGAAAGGAAATACCGAATGTTGCATTTTTGAGGCTTGCAGAAAGGTTGTAAATATATATTAGATCTATAAATAGCATCACCGGATGCACCGTGGCCGAGTGGTTAGGCCACTCGCCAATACGACCCAGGTTCACTCTCAGGCGACCGCATATAGAATTTGTGGTGGACAAAGCGGTTCAGGGCCGGGTTTTCTCCGGTAACCCCTGCCATCGCATTCCACCGGTGCTCCATCTTCATTCCATGAATCATCAGTGTCATGTAGTAAAAGCGGGCGTTAAACACTATACAAATTTCCTCACAAAATGGGATAATCCAGTTAGAACTGGGGAGGTGTTCCACCAAAAATGGACAAAATAGTATGGGAAGTTCGTGGTTAAATGCAGAATGACAAATGAGGCTTTTGGAAAGTAGCAGAATCAATATTGATAGACAAGATATTTTTAAGAGTATAAGAGAGAACATATCCTTGATGTATAGAGGAGTAAAATAGTCTGGGAGAGAAAATACATAGAGATAGACTAGGGAGAGAAGGATTTGCATGGGCGAGAGCAGGGGTTAAAAACTTGAAAGGCATAAGACGTGATGAAGATGTAAAAAAATGTCCAGTGTGCGGAGAAATTTACAAATATTTCTATTGTGTTCCTAATTGTAATCAAACAAAGATATGGAGAGATCAAATTTGGCAACGGATATGGGGAAATAGTAATCAAGAGGGACCAGTCCGCTTAAGGAACAAAAATATAAAAAGTATAGGTAACTTCTTAAGTAAGGCCAGAGAGAAATGAATAAAAGTGTGCAACAAGAAGATGAAAGAGGAAAGAGATAAGAAAATAAGAAAATGGGGGAAAGAATAGTTGCATGATCTAGGGCAGGGTCCCCTATTCATATATAACAGTGGTGTTACGGAGTATGGTGGATCAAGGGAAAAATAGAAAGTCTAAGAAAGGTGCAAGAAAATATAAGAATATATGTATAGTATTATGGTTAATAAAGGCATTCATTCGTAGATTTTCGAATTCACCATATTAGAATACCGGAGGGTTTATCACAGTTGTACTGCGGTCTACTTGCCTCCTGCGTGATTGTCTTCATCCTATACATAACATTCTCTCAGAATGGTATTGAGTTTTCATTCAGAGGGGATTTTTCGTTCCTTCTTGTCGCTGTAACCAAAAATGACAATAGGACGTCAAGCCGAGTAGACCTATTACGATTACGGTCTATGCCATTTAATGACGTGCGGAGTTATTATAATGCGGAGGGGGGCGTTATGGGGATCTGCTGGATATGGGTTATGTGTCCTATTCACATAATTTTCTGTATTCTTATTCTACTTCAATCTAACCAAGATAAATATTATTAGAAATTATCTTAATACTTGGTTCCTTTAAATAAAATAGAAATAAGGGTATTCACTATCCTAAAGGGTTACTAAGTATTTTAAAAGCTGTTGCTATACAATTGAAATGCGGTTCAATTTACATGGCAGGAATAACACAAAAGAAACACGAGTGAAAAATTCACTTTTGAGAAAAGTTTTAAGTATTTTAAGGTTGAAACCAAAAACAAGGACTATCTCGGAAATGCTTAAATCCACAAACAGTACATGACGTAAATTGTGTCATTTCATCTACATTTTTGCGTACTAAGTTTTCGTCTGTCTGCTACGGTTTTACAATTGTGCAAAAGTCGTCCATCGTGAAGAGATCTTCAGAGGTTATCCTCATAGAATTGAAGATACATGTACATAAGTGTCGTCAATACACTACGTTTTAATCAAAATCGTTAACCTTTTTTTAGAAAATCAAAATTTTGAAATGTTTTCATATAACCACACATACACGCAAACGCACGCACAAACCTTTTTCTAAGAATGCCTGTTTTAGTATACAGGGGACCCTCAAACGTATCGAAATGAATACCGTTTCTACCTATGTACTATTTACGAATTAGAGAAAGTAAAAATAGTTTTACCTAGTTAAAAATGACGGCTTTCGCAATACACGTTATTATTGAATCGAGAATTATACGATTAAGCGGGGATTCCGGAGAGATAAACTCCGTGACTCATAGCTAAACCCCGACGAGGTGACGATGTATTAGTAATAGTAAAGTGGTGTTTGTGAAGGTGAGTATGATCATTTTTGTACTCTGGAGTTTTTATTTACATCATTTCGTGACTCGGTGATCGTGATCAGCAAGTAGTTCCTCGCGTGGAGGTTGAGGAAATAATTTTATTTATACAAAACGAAGCAGCTGCTTGGAATTAGTGAGATAGGAGTCAAAGCTCGATTTTTATTTGTACTTAGCCTATTCCCCGCCCCCATATGGCGGATTTGATCATGGGTGCATACAGTGTTCGAATCAAATTTTCTGATGAGGGGACGATTTAAAATCGCTATTTGCATAAATAGAACAGAAATAAGGGAATACACAGCTAAAGAGATAGCAAAATATTTTAAAAGTTTCACTGTGCGATTGAAATTCGGTTGTCTTTCCATTGTCAGGAGTCAAACAAAAGAGAGATGAACCGCTGAGGAATTCCCTTTGAGAAATGCTTTTTGGATACTATAATATTAAACCAATATATGGTTATGCAAAAGTCGTTCAAAGTGAAGAGGACTGAAGAGGTTGTTCACTAAAAATACAAGATGCATATACATCTTATTTGTCATCTAATTTTATTTTTAACCTAGAGCCATTTTTTAAAAAAATAAAAATTTTAGAAATGTTTTCCTTCTAAAGGGTAGTTTGTAGCAGGGAGATTTTTTGTTTGTTTGCAAATCTTCGTGTCGCATCCTTGGAAGCTGCTGAACTTAAAATCGAATTTAGTATTTAATCCTTTTTTTCTTATCTTTTTTTTTTTGTTAACGAAGTTGTCAATTACCAGGATCATATCAGCGCCGCCGGTGTGCCGGGATTTGACCCCGCAGGAGATCTTTAACATACCGTAAATCTACTGAGACGAGGAATGTCGCTTTTAAACACACTCACTTATCTAAAATGCTATTTAATACAATGGATCTTAAAACGTGTATTTCCAATGAAATCTTGGTATCGAATTTTTGGAATGCAGTATTATTTTTAGGTAGGAACTATGTGCTAAGTGGAGAAAAACATTTAATTTAAAGAGTTGTTTTTTAAAAGTGACACAGGGAATTGTGGCCAGATTTAGTGAGCAATGCGGATGTGATAGGCGGAAATTTGCTTCAGAATCGGCAACACTGCGTTTGAACTTAAATGTGGCACAATTCACGCACCAAAGAGCATTTGATGTGTGGATAACGACTGGCGTCATCTTGCAAGAACTGCACTGTAATTGTAGAATGAAGTAAGGTAATTGGCACACAGCCGCAAATTCAGCACTTTTCACTTTACTTACTTTTTTCGCTTTATTCACTGGGCGTTCATTATTTGTGCATTCTTTTCTGGAACCTTGAACCAAGTACCTACGATTAGAGTTTCCCTTCCGCTTTTCGGACCATTGGTGTTCATTGTTTCCAAGGATTTTTCTTTTGTTTAACACCTGCTTTTACTTCAAATGGCACCGCAGGCGATGACACCGGAGAATCCGCCCCTGCGCCGTTTTGTCCACCACAAATCCCACATGCGATCGCCTGGGATCGAACCCGGGCCGTCTAGGTGAGAGGCGAGTGTTCTAACCACTCGGCCACGAAGCGGGCTGTAGTGGTAGTGGTAGCGTGTCTGCCTCACATTCAACGGGTCGCGAGCTCGGTGAGTTACCCGTATAAGGTTTTTTTCGGGGATTTCCTTTATCCTGAGAAAGAGAACCTCCATGTATTCCGAGACCATTTGAACATCATTTCATCAATTTGAATCATCATCCGATATGACCAACCAGGTTAAAGGACGTTAAGCTAAATAAAAAAAATGAATGCTGATGTACTACAGCTTGCTAATCCGAATTCTACAAATAAATAATTAGTATTCATTAAACATCGCTGTGTTTACTTTCACGACCACGTATGCACAGTGCACATAGTAGCTAGAGAAGGTATTGTATTACACGCAAAAATCAATACCGAGATTTCATCGAAAATACATGTTTTGAGACATCCTGAATGAAGAAAAGATATTTTTTTAGAAAAAGGACCTGGCGCGCGCGCGCGTGTGTAATGCGACAGGAAGGCTTTCGAAAATAAATTCTCCCTCTCAATCTATCATTTACTTGAAACTTTTATTTTCTCAAAAATGGCTGTAACGATTTTGATTAAAATATCATAGTTTTAGATATTTTTATGACAAATGAGGTGTATATGTTGAATTTTTACTTTCTCCATACGCACTATGTACATAGTGTATAGAGAAAGTATTGCACTCCACCCAAAAATTCGATACCGAGATTTCACCGGAAATATATGTTTTAGGGTCCCCAATATCCAAAAAAAGCATTTTCACAAAAAGGTCCGTGTGTGTGTGTGTCCGTGTGTCTGTGAACATGATAACTCAAAAACGCAAAGTCGGTAAAATAACAAACTTGGTATTTAAGTTTAGTATCTTCCAGGGATGCGACACGAAGATTTTGAAAAAAATCCCCCCACCCCCAACTACCCTTTACATGGAACTTTTTTCGAAAATTTTGATTTTCTCAAAAATGGCTCTAACGATTTTGATTAAAATTTCGGATATTAAACATATTTACCTGAAAAATAAAATGTATATCTTGAATTTTCTGGGAATAGCCTCTGAAGAGTAGTTTATTCTGGATGAATTATACTAAATTTTGAATAACTGCTAAACCGTAAGAGATGGACAAAAACTTACGACACAAAAAATGTAGAGCACATTAAAACACACAATTTATGTTATATACATTTTTTTCGTGGAGTTCGTCGTTTTTGTGACATTCCTTATTTTTGGTTTCTGCTAAGAAAAACGTATACTTTTCTCATACAGGAATTTGTCAACTCCTATCCATATAAACAAAGAAACTTCACTGACATAGCAACCAGCTTTTGACTATCACTTTAACCTACGGTTGTCCCTTATTTCGCTTCTACTTACAAGGAAGCGAGTAATAAGACTATTTCTGCTAATTTTTTCTGATTAGCATAAAGTAAATAGAAATATAAGCTTTTTAAGAATTATTTGTTGCAGGGATATGGAGAAAGTCATGTGAATGGTACACATCAGATTTTTATAGTAATATCCATTGAATACCTCTTTATTCTGAATGACTTTTGCATAACGGGTAAACCGTAAGAGATAGACAAAATCTTATTGCACAAAAAATGTAGATCTCTTTAAAACACATTTATGTCCTACATTTTATTTTTACTTTCTGTACACGTTCTATGTATATAGTGTTTAGAGAGGATCAATATAATGCACCCACAAATTCGAAACCGAGATTTCACCGGAAATACGAGTTTTAGGTCCCCATAAATCGAAAAAAAAATCTGATGTGTTCCATTCACATGACTTTCTCTGTATCTCTGCAGCAAATTATTGTTAAAAAGCTTATGCTTCTATTTACGTCATACTAATCGAGAAAAAATATAAGCAGAAATAATCTTATTACTTGCTTCCTTGTAAGTAGAGGCGAAATAAGGGAGTATTACTGTTTAAAGTGATAGTCAAAAGTTGGTTGCTATGTGACTGAACTTCCTTTGTTTGTATGAACTGGAATTGCTAAATTCCTGCATGAGAAAAGTATGTTTTTAAAGCTGAAATCAAAAAACAAAGAGTATCTAAAAAACAATCAACTCCACGAAAGCAATGTATATAAGATAAATTGTGCGTTTTAAGGTGCTCTACATTTTTTGTGTTGTAAGTTTTTCTCCATCTCTTATGGTTTAGCAGTTATGCAAAAATCCATACAATTCATCCAGAATAAAGTAGTCTTCAGGGGCTATTCCCAGAAAATTCAAGATATACATTTTATTTGTCGTGTAAATGTCTTTAATATACGAACTCTTAATCAAAATCGTTAGAGCCATTTTTGAGAAAATCAAAATTATCGAAAAAAATTCCATGTAAAGGGTAGTTGGGGGTGGAGGGATTTTTCTCAAAATCTTCCTGTCGCATCCCTGGAAGATATTAATCTTAAATACCAAGTTTGGTATTTTACCGACTTTTCGTTTTCGAGTTATCGTGTTCACAGATACACCCACGCGGACCTTTTTCCGAAAATGCTTTTTTTTTTAGATAAAGGGGACTCTAAAACATATATTTCCGGTATCGAATTTTTGGGTGGAGTGCAATACCTTCTCTGTACACTATGTACATAGTGCGTATAGAGAAAGTAAAAATTAGCTCGACAACTTAGCTCGAAATGTCCATGGACAACATAGCTCGAAAACGAAAGAACCGTTAAATACCAAATTTGGTATTTAAGTTTGGTATCTTCCAAGGATCTGACATGACGATTTTCAAGAAAATCCTCCACACCAAACTACCCTTTACATGGATCGTTTTTCGAAAATGTTTATTTTCTCTAAACTGACTGACGATTTTGATTAAAATACCTTATGTTTAAGATACTTTTATGACAAACGAAATGTATATCCAGTGAATCGAATTTATGTGGATATAATGCCTTCTCTATACTCTATGTACAGTACGTGTAGAGAAAGTAAAAGTATAAATATCCGTGTTTTTCATTTCAGATGAAATCTTTTGAATTTTCTGGAAATAATTGTTATCATTCTTAACTAATTTTGCCTACTACATTAGAGTCGAAGTGTTGTTATACATAACAATAATTATATTAATCAGCCTCACTCTCCCTCCCACCCTCACTTCCATGCATTCTTGCCATTGCCCCGCTGGCGTACTGTGTTTTCAGAATTTGAAGGGAGGGGGATCACTTACATTCAGCTTTGCGTGTAAGAAGGTAATATAGCGCGCAGCGGAAGTTTTTAAAAAAGCATTATGCTGCTACCCACGCTCTAATGGCACCAACTATTGATGTGTTTAAGTTGGTTTGCTCGCTTTGTATTTCGATTACAAGGTATATGTATTCGTTGGCTTGCACACGGGCCTTTCTTTTGCTATACCATTTGCAGGGATTTAGATTAAAAGTTAAATTTGCTTTTTGGACAACTGGGGACATTTGATGCATGCCAAGTATGGTGTCTTGAAAATCTTGAAGGTGATTTAGTTCGTCTTCATGTAGATCACGTCTTGAATGTATTATATATATGGTTCCAATAATAGCTCCCATCATTGTAGTGGATCTAAAATCCAAATGTAGCCTGATTCCGGCACACAACTATTGATGTGTTTAAGTTTGTTTGCTCGCTTTTTATTTCGATTACAAGGTATATGTATTCGTTGGCTTGCACACGGGCCTTTCTTTTGCTATACCATCTGCAGGGATTTAGATTAAAAGTTAAATTTGCTTTTTGGGCAACTGCAGACATTTGATGCATGCCAATTATGGTGTCTTGAAAATCTTGAAGGTGAGTCATTTGTTGCAGTTACAATCGAATTGCCTGAATCATCACAGAGATTGCTAATTAGTGGGGCAACGACAACGTTCACCATTCCCTCCAAACCTTATTTGCTCTTCCCGAACAATAATGAGTGATAAACATTCACTGCATTTGAGGCTGTCACTTGTTGAAAAGCTTCTTCCATAAGAAGTCGCACCTCGACTAATTTAAAAGTTTCGCTCGCTTTACGCTGCTTTCAAAAACATCAAGTTCTGCCGTTAAGCCAAGAATATTGTTTAATGGAAAGGTAAGGTACTTTTCACAAAACCTATAATATATACTAGGAATAATTCTTTCCTTGCTTACGTTTCACCACACTTATATACTTGTTGACTAAAATCAGCCGTTGAATTGCACAACGGATATGTATTGTTACATAAAGAAATAATGATTAAATGATCAGTATATGTTTTCCGTAATCATTCATACTATATTATTTAGACAACATTGTATAGTGTAATTCGATATTTTTGTACTCGCTCGGCAATTTAACTAATTTGTGATGGAGAAAAGCATTAGAACGTTCAGCAGCCAACCAGAGTCATTGCAACCTGTTGTTTTAATTTACATTATCGGTGAAGTAAGGCTGGACGAGAATAGCTGGTTTAATGCCTTCGTTACCGGTGATGCCGACAAGGCTTGCAGGGAACCCGGTACTACCTGCAGCAGCGTTCTGTTGTTAAGTATTCCCCCAGAGATCTGCCCGAGTACACTCGGGCGACTAGTTCCTGCTCCTGGCTCCTGACAAGGGCGTTCTCATTATGAGCCAATTTGGCGTAGAACCGTGGTGCAGTCCGTCCATCATCTGCTAGGTTCGTGGTGAGCCTAGGTCTTGTTAGGGCTTAACCAAAGGAATGTTTGGTTGTAGGTTTGGTGGGTTACCAGATAACCGTTAGTGCCCAAGATCACGGGTTAAATTCCGGTGATGATTTTTTTTTCGATGTAAAAAAAACCTTAGCATGGCTTCCTTCGGAAGGGAAGTAAAACTGTTGATATCATGTAATGTTCCCTTTCACGTAAAAGAATCCCATACCTTTAAAGAGAAGGTCCCTAGCCATTTCACACCCGTGAGTTCGTCATATACAGTGACTCCCATAATGATTCAGTTCTGTCGAATTAATTATGTTTGAGATTGTTTTCTCTCACATCTAAACAATATTTTCTAGTAAATTATTTTTTGAAAATAAGTACCTATATATTTCTAGTTTACGATCGATATAGAATAATTTGTCTGCGTTGTATGATAGAAAAGAAAATGTTTATTTACATCCGGACCAACAGATGTCACTGTTTATAATCATTTGGTTTCAACCACTTTTCACTTGATGTTACGCAAAAGATGAGCATTCAGTATTCTAAAGGTCGCTCAGCTAGTGGTAGTGTTTTACTTGAGTTGAATGGTAACCCAAAGTCAAAAGGGTGGAAGAACACCAACACTGCATTCGAAATAAGGCAACTTTGCATATGTCATCATACCAAAGGCCCTAAGTATAGAGACATTGATAATCTGTTACAAATTCCCAAGAGTACTGTTGATGGCATCATTAGGAGATTCAAAAAATTAACAAGCAAAGAAGAACGTGCTACAGTTGGACAAATAAGGATAAATCCAGAATTAACTGTCCTACATATTGCTGCACAGATGAATGCGTATTGGAACAAGCCGGTCAGTCCACAAACAATTAGGAGGGCACTAAAAACAGAAGTCTATGGAAGAGTAGCTAGGAAGAAACTACACGTCAGTGAAGTAAATAGGAGGAGGAGGAGACAAATTATGCTAAGGAGTACATTCAAAAGGACAAAAACTGGTGGAATGATGTTATCTTTACTGATGACTTGATGAGAGTCCTTATAAAGTTTCTGGGTCAGGTGGGAGGACTATGGTGTAGCGAAGAGCTACTCAAGAGCTACGAAAAATAAAGCTGCAACCAACTGTGAAGCATAGTGGGGAGAGTGTTGGTTTTGGGGGTGCATTTCTGCTAGGATGTAATTATTTTGTTTATTATGAATATGTTTGTAAATTAATTAAATGTAATAAGAGAACTTTGGTTTCAATATCACAAAATCGAATGTTTATGGAACTCACTGTAGTGCTCTCCGTAGTTGATGAGATACATAGGTTGCGGCGCGAATCAGCATTTTGCAATAATGGTAGTCTTAAACATGGCTAACCTTGAAGTTCCATGATTTAATTGTACCTTTTCTGCGAATTTAACAAGCAATTTATTTCTTTATGTAGATTGCAGTTATATTAGACGACTGTAATTTTACTTCTTCGGGCCACGACTGGACTAGAAGAATCATGTGATTTAAGTTTGCGCCGCAGCCTGTCTATTTGGTTAGCTACGGTGCCTTCTATGGCGCCGAACTTATTTCACGTCGCTTCCGATTAGTTCTGTACTAAAACAGATGACACAGGAAAACTGCCAAATTGATATTCTTTAACGGTTTCCCAACGATAATCGTGAATCGAAGTAAGCAAGATTTTAAGCTATATTTATATTCCCTTCTTCTTTAGTCATCAATCCTTGGTTTGGCTTGCAGCGATTCTCCATTCCAATCTTCTCTCTGCCTGCCTTTTTACTTTCTAGTATATTCCACCCAAAAAGTCGATAACTAGATTTCACCGGACTTGATACCTTTCAATCCAAAAAAAAAAAGGATTTTTAGAAAAAAATGTCTGTGTCTGGGCAGCATACCTCAAAAACGAAGTCTTTTAAACACCAAACTTGGTCTTTAAGTTCATTATCTTCCCAGGATGCGACACGAAGTTTTCAAGAAAATCTCCCCACCCCCAACTAGCCTTTACATGGAAAAAAAAAATCGAAAATTTTAATTTTTTCAGCTGTAATGATTTTGATTAAAATACCGTAAATTAAAGACATTTGCAGAGTCAATAAAATGTATATCTTGAATTTTCTGGGAATAGTCTCAGAAAAACCTCTTCATTCTAGTCATTTATCATAACTGGTGAACCGTAAAAGATAGACAAAACCTGACAACACAAACAATTTAGATTTCGTTAAAATACATCGTATATATTTTTTTTCGTGATTGACCATTTCCGAGTTATTACCTATTATTGGTTTCAGTTTTAAAATACTTAAAACTTTTCTCATACGGAAATTTGTCAATTCATGACCATGCAAACAAACGAATGACATAGCGACCAGCTTTTAAAAGATTTGACAATCGCTTTATCCTAGAGTATTCCCTTTTACTTGCAAGAAAACAAGTAATAAGAATCACTTGTAATGTTTATCTCGATTGGCATGAAGTCTAATAAACTTTTTAAGAATACTTTTTTTACAGAGAAGTAGAGAAAGCCTAGTGAATGGAACACGTCAGATTTTTAATTCTTCACAAGTTCTCCAGTTCACGTCAGTCTTAATTTATTCCACGTATAGTAGTCTTGATCGTCTTTTGCTTTTAACCTGAAATTGTACATTCCGTTATAAATTTCAGAATACTGTGGTATCTTTTAAATGAAATATTCATTTAATTACTTTTATTCTTTCTCTTTTTGTGTTTGCTGTCATAAACCACTTCATTGGTAATTTTATCAGTCCAACTAATGTTTAGCATTTTCTTGTAGCACCATAATTGAAATACACTATACTCTCGATTATTCGGAGTAATGTGGGGAAGAATAATACACGAGTAATCCAAAAAACACGAATAATCAAGAAGTCCGTAATTTAATGTTTTTAAGATACAACATACATATGTAAAGAGGAAATTACGTCAAAAGCTGTTTTTTTGTTCAAAATTTTATTCTATATCTGTCTATAGGTATTGTTTTTCTTTAGAATACAGCAACAAAGGACCCTCCATGTGACAATAAGTGTCATTTCCATTGTTTAAATCATCACCGCGTGACAACAGAGTACTGTTTCCATTGTTATCGGCCAGCCTGTTCCGTGTAAATTAAAAGCAAATTCAGTTTTTCTTATGTTAATCAGCGTGTAAGTGTTAACGAAGCAAGTTAAACGACATTTGTAAAAAAGATGGCGGAGAAACGAAAAAAACGTGTTTTGACATTAAAGCCAAATAGTTTTGTGGGGGCGGGGATGCACAAATAATCCGCAAACCGGATAATCCGTACACGAATAATCGGGAGTCTACGTAGTCTGTACTTTTATTCTTCTGCTCTCTGATTGTAGTATAAACAAAATTTCACATCCATGTAATATATTACCTTATTCTCAAAGTAACTTCTTAAGTTATTAGTTATAATCATTCATAGGCACTTCATATTTGCTTCCAAGCTCTTGAGTGTGTAAATAAAGTATCAATTTCATTATTCGACTAGTTTCAACATAATTACTGTGTGCCTTGATTGTATTTAATCCAATGTATTCCTTATTTCCCTTACCATAGTTTTCCAGTATTTTCCGCTCCAATATTTGTTTTTCGTAGTCGGCTTAACCTCCCCGTATTTTAGGTCTGACACTCCACCTAGGACCTACTTCTGCCTAGCGGTCAGAAGCCTGTCGGGGAAGCCTTAGAATGGAGAACCTGGAACGAGTGGTCGGCCTGTAGCCAGGCATGAGCGTGAGGAAGTGAATGATATGAAATGCAAACGAAATGGATGATAGGAAAGGTGATGATGGAGCAATTGGTGGAATGAGTGGTGGGGAAAGGAGGACCCGGAGAAAACCCGCTCAGTCGCCGCTTCGTCCACCACAAATTCCACACGCTTGGGATCGAACCCGGACCACCTAGATGGGAGACGAGCGGTCTCACCACTCGGCCACGGCACCGCCTTCCAATATTTACAGTATATTTTAATTAAATTATGAATTGTGTTAATTGATTTTTTTTTTTTCCTTTCATAAGTCATGTATAGCACAGGAGTTGCGTAGGCAAAGTCAAACTGAAACATTCAATGCTATAGCCCAGATTTTAACCACGGATCTCCCGGTCTCTAGTCGGTAGCCTTAACCACTGGGCTACCATGGCAACATACCGACTCGGCATTAAATTCTTCAAACCGATTCACAGTTTCCCGGTAAACTAACAGATGATCTCAAATTATTTTAAGATGACACACCTACCCCAATGCTGACTTACAATGTCGTAAGTACTTTAATTCCCCGGGTTTCATAGTTTAGCCAGCTATTAAGTCAATTGGTGTTAATTTATTTTTTCTGTTTGTTTGGTTTTTGTGTTAACGTACTTAGGTATTGTAAGTCGCGATGTCATCTCAAAATAATTTGAGTCACCATGTGGTTTACCGGGAAACATGCGAGTCAGTTGAGAAATTTAACTCGTGCCGGCATGTTTCCATGGTAGCTCAGTCGTTAGAGCAGCCAGCTAGAGACAGATCCGTGATTTATATCCCAAAGGTAGCATTGGATTTTTCAGTCTGACTCTACTTATCCAAATTATAAACATCTTTCTTTTCGCTCCACATAATGAACGGGTCTTTTACTGCAATTTGGAAATGAATTTGACATCGCTGTAACGAATGGAAGTGCATACATAAAGGAAAAGATCCTTAGTCTTCGTACGCATGAATACAGAAATCATTCATCTTCTTTATATATTTCTGGGTGTACATGGCATGACAAAAATAGAGAAAGACGATACTCATTAGTTAAAAATAGCTACTTTATGGGACAGAGAATGCTGTGATAATCTTTCTTAGTGAAGATGTCATCCCGTCATCCATTGGTATTTTTATATTCATAGATTCCAATTGTTTCCTTCTTCATAAAAATGGAATCTACGAGCATAAAAGTAAACTAAAAGTATTGTTAATGAAACCAATGCTTTTATTTGTTTTTAAAAGTTTGAATTTTGGGCAAAAATTCTTTTCTTTGAGAGGAAGGGCCTTTGTTTAATTTTATTTAATTCACCCCTCATCAACCAAACACTACGTAGCAGTTCGGAAAAAAGAAGGAAAGGGCTTCTATTTATTTTTACTTTCTCTAATTAGTACATAATGCATAGGTACCCAAAAATTCGATACCGAGATTTCAGCAGAAATGTATGTATTAACAAAATCTGATGTGCTCCATTCACATGTCTTTCTCTATATCTCTGTAGCAAATGATTGTTAATAAGCTTATTCTTCTATCTACTTCGTGCTAATCGAGATAAACATTAACAGAAATTGTTTTGTTAGTTCCTTATAGGTAGAATGCAAATAAGGGAATACACTAGGCCAAACCGACAGTCAAATGCTTTAAAACGTGGTTGCTATGGGATAGAAATCCGTTTCTTTGCGTGGCTAGGTTTTAAGGTCCCATGTGAAAAAAGTATTAAGTAATTAAAACTGAAATCAATAACAAGGAATATCTTAAAAACAATCAACTCGAGGAAAAAATGTATATAACATAAATTTTCTGCTTTATCGAACTCAGTTTTTGTTAAGTATGTTTTTGCCTATCTCTTTCAGTCTGTCTCTACCTATCCAATTCCTACCCTACGTAACGTTGACGTAATAGTTGGTCAAACTAAGAAGCTTGGGATTTAAAAGTACTAACTACATTGTAAGTCATAGGGGTATGCCATCTGAAAATAATTTAACATAATCTTGTAGCTTACCAGGAAACAGGGAGCCAGTTGAGGAACTCAATGCCGTGCCGGCAGGTTGCCATGGTAGTTAAGTGGTTAGAACAACCGCCTAGAGACCGTGGTTCAAATCCCGGCTACGACATTGAATTTTGCAGTCTGGCTCTCTCTATCCAACCATTACAGCGTTTTTCACTTGTCTCAGTATTATCATTTGTTCCCTTTGGCTCAACTTTGGTGGCATTCCAGTTCTGGGTTTATTCAGTAGCGTGTGGAACTTGGAGAGCACTGGCCAATGTTAAACACTATTGTTCCGCTTCTGTTAGCTGTACCTGTAATCTCTGCACAAGTTTTATTTTTATGGAATAGACGTACATCAGTGTTATGACCCTCCAGGGTAGTCACAGCTCTTTTAGTCCCATTTTGACTGCAGTTACTGCCCCACGGAATAAAGATAACACTTGCTGCATTTTGGCAAGGAACAAGAAAACCTGAGAGGCACACTTTACTAATTAAGATGAGCGTTCAATACTAATGTCCTGGCAAGAAGCCATCGTATGAGGAAGAATCAAATGTTCTTTTCTAAAGGAAGACATTTTTACACTCTCTATACGTACTAAGTACATAGTGTACAGAGAAGGTATTGTAGTGCACCCAAAGATTCGATACCCAGATTTCACCGGAAATACATGTTTTGGATCCTCCTGAATCCAAAAAAAGAAGTCCGGTATTTAAGTTTGGTATCTTGCAAGGATACCACACGAAGATTTTCAAGAAAATCCCCCCACCCTAAACTACCCTTTACATGGAACTTTTTTTTGAAAATTTTTACTATCTTAAAAATGGCTCTAACGATTTTGATTAAAATATCGTATATTAACGATATTTACCTGACAAATTGGATTTTCTGGGAATAGCCTCTGAAGGCTACTTTGTTCTGGATGATTTTTACGAAATTTTGCATAATTGCTAAACCGCAAGAGACGGAGAAAAACGTACTGCACAAAACATGTATAGCACATTAAAACACACAATTTATGTTGTATGAATTTTTTTCGTGGAGTTGATCGTTTTTTAGATATCCTTGTTTTTGGTTTCAGCTCTAAAAACACTTTTCTCATACAGGAATTTGTCAACTCCTGCCCATGCAAACAAAGGAACTTCAGTCACATAGCAACCAGCTTTTGACTATCACTTTAACTTATGGTACTCTACTTGCAAGGAAGCAAGTAAAAAGACTATTTCTGCTATTTTTTTTCGATTAGCATGAAGTAAATAGAAGCATTAGCTTTTTAACAAAACTTGTTGCAGAAATTTAGAGAAGGTCATGTGAATGGAACACATCAGATTTTTAAAATATCCTTCTTAAAGTAAAATATTAGTTTTAAGAATTAATGATAATTATCTTTCCTTTGAAGTTTTAAAAGTTGGACTTAAGTTTGCTTTACAAGATCGATGTTTTATTTCCAAACTTAATAATTATAGGGTAGGAAAGAGGGAATATAAACCAAAATCGGATCAATATCTCTGAATCTATGGTGAATATAAGCATTATTCAGTTCAAACATCTCTCTGTTCCAATACTTTCCTCAACTGTATGTGGTGTGTGAACTAAATATCATAAACAGGGTATTTTAATCAAAATCGTTTGAACCATTTTGATTACGTAACAAATACGAATTTGTAAAGGATAGTTTGGACTGAAGGAAATTTCTTGGAAATGTTCGTTTCTCATTTTTGAAAAATAAGTTTAAATACCAAGTTAGCTATTTGTCCGGTATATGTGCATTCACATTACTTTCTCTTCATCCCTGTAACAAATTATTGTTGAAAAGCTTATTCTTCTCTCTCCTTCATGCCAATCGAGATAAGCTTTAGCAAAAATGGTCTTCCATTACTTGCTTTCTTGTTAAGTAGAAGGGAAATAGGGGAGTACACTAGCTGAAACGATAGCCAACTCTTTTAAAAGCCGGTTGCTATGCGACTAAAATTAATTTCTTTGCATGACCAGGAGTTGACAAATTTCCGTACGAGAAACGCTATAAGAATTTTAAGCTGAAACCAATAACAAGAAATATCTCGGAAATTGTCAGTTCCACGAAAAAGAATGTATTTGACGTAAATTGTGTGTTTTAACTAATCTACATTTTTTGTGTAATATGTTTGTAAAATACCGTTTACCAATTATGCAAACGTTCATCTAGAATGAAGAGCTCTTCAGAGGCTATTCCCAGAAAATTCAAGATATACATACATTCTATTTGTCCTGTAAGTATCTTTAATATATGGTATTTTAATCAAAATCGTTACAGCAATTTTTGAGAGAATCAAAATTTTCGAAAAATTTTCCATGTAAAGGGGCGGATTTGCCTCACAATGTTCGTGTCGCATCCTTGGAAGCTACTAAACGTATAAACTAAGTTTGATATTTTACCGACTTTTCGTTTTTGAGTTATCGTATTCACATACACACGCGCACGGACCTTTTTCTAAAATGCTTTTTGTGGATACATGGACCCTAAAACGTGTATTTCCGGTGAAAACTCGTATAGTATTTTAGGGTAGAGTGCAATACCTTCTCTACCTATTTACCATGTACTATGCTGAGAAAATAAAAATGTATTTTCTATTTTGTGCAGTGGATTAAAACTATGTATTTTATCTAATTATATATTTTTTAGTGATTGAGAATACATTTGCTATAATATTGTAAACATCGCACAAATAAGTTTAAAAATCGGCGCAATTTAAACAAATATATAAAAATAATAAAACGAAACACCCGAAAAACACCAGAACATGTAAACTGCAATGCTGTATGTTTTTGTGCAAAAACTTACGCAAGTTTCTCTCCTTTAATTCTGTTGCTAGAAGCTTTTTACTTTCTCTACACGTACTATGTACATAGTGTATAGAGAAAATACCTACCTATTGTATTACACCCAAAAATTCGATACCGAGATTTCACCTGAAATACATGTTTTGGGTCCCCCTGAATCCAAAAAAAAAAAAAAAAAAACATTTTTGGTAACAGGTGTGTGTGTGTGTGTGTCTGTGGGCAACATAGTTCAAAAACGAAAAGTTTGGTATCTTCCAAGTATGTGACACGAAGATTTTCAAGAAAATCCCCCAATCCCAAACCACCCTTTATGTAGAAAAAATTTAGAAATTTTTGATTTTCTCAAAAATGGCTCTAATGATTTTGATTAAAATCTCTTATATTTAAGATATTTCCATGCCAAATAAAATGTATATCTTGAATTCCCTGGGAATAGCCTCTAAAGACCGCTTTATTCTGGATGATTTTGTTTGAATATTGCATAACTGATAAACCACAGGAGATAGACAAAAACTTACTACACCCCAAAATGCAGATTTCGATAAAACACACAATTTGTCACAATTTTTTTTTTTTTTTTTTTTTTGTATAAATGGCCGTTTTGGAGATATTCCTTGTTATTGATTTCAGGTTTAAAAACGTATACTTTTCACATACAGGAATTTGTCAACTCCTGCTCATACAAATCAAGGAACTTCAGTCACATAGCAACCAGCTTTTGGCTATCACTTTAACCTATGGTACTCCCTTATTTCGCTTCTACTTACAAGGAAGCAAGAAATAAGATTATTTCTGCTAATTGTTCTCAGTTAGCATTAATTGATTAGAAGCATAGGCTTTTTAACCATAATTTGTTGCAGAGATGTAGAGAAAGTCATGTGAATGGAACACATCAGATTTTTTTACTATTGGATTAAATCCAAAATGCCTTTAGGGGTCTTTTTCTTTCAGGAATTAGTTTATCCATCTCTTTAGCTTAATGCTGTGAACTTCTGTAAACATTTCTCTTGTTTTTCTGTACTAGAGGAAAACGTGTACATTGAAGTGCAGAATTGTACATATTGGGTGTGTTTAGCAGTTAAACTGCCACTTTATTGTAACGCCCTAGCAAGTACGTATTCTCACTGGTATTTCCTGTTACTTAAGGTTGAACCTGGCCAAATGTTAACATTGATAAGGCTACACCTCTACCAAGTGGGCTGGCGCGTGGGAGGTGCTTGACTCGGAACTTGAGATTGCGCTCCTTATCTGTGCCTCTGATCAAAATTTACTTTGTTTTTCCTTTCCCAGCGCCGCGTCTACAAAGGTGGGCTGACTCGAGCGTATATCCTACTTTGCTCCAATAAAAATCTGATGCGTTCCATTCACATGACTTTCTCTACATCTCTATGACAAATTATTTTTAAAAAGCTTACTCTTCTGTCTTTTACATGCTAATCGAGATAAACATTAGCAGAAAAGGTCTTATTTCTTAGTTCCTTATAAGTAGAAGGGAAATAAGGGAATAAACTAGGCTGAACCGGCAGCCAAATGTTTTAAAATGTGGTTGCTATGGGATTAAAAAAAATTAAATATTTTAAAACTGAAATCAATAACAAGGAATATCTCGAAAACGGTCAACTCCACGAAAAAAAATTATATGACATAAATTGTGTGTTTTAACGAGATCTACATTTTTTTGTAGCAAATTATTGTCTACGTCTTAAGGTTTTTGCATAATGAACAGGTCATCAGAAACTATTCCCAGAAAATTCAAGAAATACGTTTTATTTGTGATTTTAACAGCTTTAATATGCTAGCTATTACATAGCAACCAGCTTTAACTATCGCTTTAGCCTATGGCACTTCCTTATTGACCTTCTACTTACAACGAAGCAAGTATTAAGACAATTTCTACTACTTTTATCTCGATTAGCATGAAGTAAATAGATGAATACGCTTTTTAACAGTAATTTGTTACAGAGATTTAGAGAAAGTTGTGTGAATGGAACGCATCAGATTAGTTATCCAAGGGTAGGCGTACCATATTCATGCTGTTTCGCATCGTTAGCATATCTAGGGTAGAAGCGGCGACCGGTCCGCTGTTGCTTCACGAATATACATAGTAGTGGCTTGGGAGCCGTGGGCGACCAGTCGCGCCATACAAGAGAAACCCGGTACCAGTGGCCCATTTGCGCTGCCAGCTATTGAATTATACGCATTTGGATTTACTAGTCTCATGCCTAGAGAAAGAGAAGTTGAAAAGAGAAATAGTTCGTAATAAACAGTTAACGAATTTAAAAGCGCAACGAATTTCATTTGTTGATTTTTCTCCTCATTTATTGGGAGTTCTAATTAATAATGCTTCCTTATTTAAAAAAAACAACAACAACAAAGTCTGTGTTCCATTCACATGACTTTCTCTACATCTCTGCAACAAATCATTGTTAAAGAGCTTATGCTTCCATTTACTTCATGCTAATCGAGAAAAATTTTTAGTAGAAATAGTCTTATTGCTTGCTTCCTTGTAAGTAGAAGCGAAATAAGGGAGTACCATAAGTTAAAGTGATAGTCAAAAGGTGGTTGCTATGTGACTGAAGTTCCTTTGTATGGATAGGAGTTGACAAAGTCCTGTGTGAGAAAAGTATAACTTTTTAGAGCTGAAACCAAAAACAAGGAATATCTCAAAAACATTAACTCCATGAAAAAAATCCATATAACATAAATTGTGTGTTTTAAAGTGCTCTACATTTTTGTGTGTTAAGGTTTTTTCCATCTCTTATGGTTTAGCAGTTAATGCAAAATTTGGTAAAATTCGTCCGGAATAAAGTAGTCTTCAGAGGCTATTCCCAGAAAATTCAAGATATACATTTTATTTGTTAGGTAAATATCTTTAATGTGTGATATTTTAATAAAAATCGTCGGAGTCATTTTTGAGAAAATCAAAACTTTGGAAAAAGTTCCATATAAAGGGTAGTTTGGGGTGGGGGGATTTTTCTCAAAATCTTCGTGTCAGACGGACGTTTTTCTGAAAATGCTTTTTTTTTTTATACAGGGGACCCTAAAACATATATTGAAATCTTGATATCGAATTTTTGGTTGGAGTGCAATATCTTCTCTATATACTATGTACATAGTAAGTGTAGTGGAGGTAAAAAACTCTTCATGCTCTCCTCTGCTGACGCTAACGGACGACTTGGTATTGTACAGAGATAAAAAGTACTGGAAGCTGTTGCAAATCTTTTCGCTATTTATAATCTATTTTCTATAAACCGTGTCTCATATTTACAATATTTATTTTATAATTTTATAATAATTTAGTGTCCCATATCATTTTTATAGCTTGGAGATAATCCTTGGGAAAATTGAGAAGTGAACAGTATTTATGTGATATTTCAACATTTGAGAGTGGAAGAGCTTATGTTATGCGCGCACCTTTTCTTGGACACTAGTTTTACGGGAAAGCAAGGGTCAGAGAGAAGAAAAGAGAGGTTGCAGTGTTGTTCCGCAGTGTTGTCAACTAATGAAACTTTCTTTCTCTGCGACCATCAGCCATTATAGTAACATTTACAGCGAACTTGTTGAATTATTAAACAATACACAGTGCATGCGCGAGTACACTGGAATCTTTAGACAGAATGAAACCTTAGCGTATAAGCCACTAGATATCAGGGTGTTTAACGTCCTTGATGTCTCAATGTTGTTGCTCTGCTCCGCGAAACCTACCGAATGAAAACTAGGGAGCCGAGCGCCCAAGAAAACGTGAGCACATTTTAGTGCAGCTGGTCGTACTCTTGTAAAGATGGTGCATTTTGTGAGGAAGTGAGGCCATTTCAGGGCAGTCAGAGAGCGGTGATGGGATTTTAATAATTCTTCAAAGGTAGGGTAGGAAGCAGCCAAGATTTGTTAGAAAGAGTGAGAATGTAGTTGGGTTCGAAAGATAGAGGAGTCTGTGAAAAATATTAGCATAAATACTTTGTGCATTACTAAGATGTGTAAAGTCAGGCGCATGACCAACGTTTTGTGATTCTTATCAAGAAAGCATTCAATGCCCACGATTCAAAGAAATTAATAGAAATCGTAGCGAGTTTCCCATGCAATTTTTTCTCTGCGTTGAACTTTCATATAAAAACATTATTCTCTTACACATTTCAGTTAAAAACCAAAAATGTTTGCCTACTAATGAAAATGTCCCTTAGCGCGGTGGGTAAACTACTTTGTTCAGATATTTCGGAAGTAACTCTGTTGCATTAGGAGCTTCAAATATTCAATTGAATTTTCAAGTAGTACGTCGTTATTAGTTTCTTTCTCGAGGTCTTGTAAAAATCATGCAATTCCAGAGCCATCACATAGCGATCAGTTTTTACTTTCTCTTGCCCCGTATGTACTTAGGGATAGAGAAGTATTGCATTCCACCCAAAAATTGAATGTCCAGATTTCACCGGAAATGCATGTTTTTGGACCCCCTGAATCCAAAAAAAAGCATTTCCAGAAAAAGGTCCGTGTGTGTGTGTGTGTCCATGTGTCTGCGAACACGATAACTCAAAAACGAAAAGTAGCTAAAATACCAAACTTGGTATTAAAGTTCAGTCAGTATCTTCCAGGGATGCGACACGAAGATTTTGAGAAAAATCCCCCCACCCCAAACTACCCTTTACATGGAACTTTTTTCGAAAATGTTGATTTTCTTAAAAATGTCTAACGATTTTGATTAAAATATCGTGTATTAAAGATATTTACATGACAAATAAAATATATATCGAATTTTCTGTGAATAGCTTCTAAAGACTTGTTTATTCTGGATGAATTTTGCTTAATTTGGCATAACTAATAAACCGTAAGAGATAGACAAAAACTTACTCTACAAAAAATGTAGGCATTGTTAAAATACACAATTTACGTCATATACATTTTTTTCGTGGAGCTTACCGTTTTCGAAGTATTCATTGTTTTTAGTTTCGTTGTGAAGTACTTATACTTTTCTCTGACGGGAGTGTCCGTTTTTCTTTTGTTCTACTCCTGGCCAAGAAAAGAAGCGATTTGTAATGACAATCGCATAACGACAGCTTTTAAAACATTTGACTATCGATTTAGCCTAGAGTATTCCCTTATTTTCTTCCTACTTATAAGGAACTAAGTAATAAGAACATTGTGCTGAATACCTCGATTAGCAAAGTGCAGAAAGAAGAATAATCTTATGTAAGAAGTTTGTAGAACGGCTAGAGAAAGTCATGTAAGTGTAACACATCAGATTTTTTAAAATTATGGCGGTCTTACACTATTTTTTACTTTCTCTATATGTACTATGTACATAGTGTATAGAGAAGGCATTGTATTGCACCCAAAAAATATAAAATACCGAGATTTCACCGGAAATACATGTTTTGAGTCCACCTGAAGCCTAAAAAAGCATTTCTGTCTGTGTGTGTGTGTGTCTGTGGGCATCATAGCTCAAGAAACGAAAAGACCGTCAAATACCAAACTTGGTATTTAAGTTTGGTATCTTGCAAGGATGCGACACGAAAATTTTCAAGAAAATCCCCCCACACCCAACTACCCTTTACATGGAACTTTTTTTCGAAAATTTAGATTTTCTCAAAAATGGCTCTAACGATTTTGATTAAAATATCGTATATTAAAGATATTTACTTGACAAATAATATGTATATCTTGAATTTTCTGGGAATGGCCTCTGAAGACTACTTTATTTTGGATGAATTTTACGGAATTTTGCATAAGTGCTAAACGGTAAGAGATAGATTAAAAACTTACCGCAAAAAAAATGTAGAGCACATTGAAACACACAATTCATGTTATATAACTTTTTTTTCGTGTAGTTGATCGTTTTTGACATATTCCTTGTTTTTTGTTTCAGCCTTAAAAACTTTTCTCATACAGGAATTCTTCAACTCCTGTCTGTACAAACAAAGGAACTTCAGTCACATAGCAACCAGTTTTTAACGATCACTTTAACCTATGGCGCTCCCTTATTTCGCTTCTACTTACAAGGAAACAAGTAATAAGACTATTTCTGTTAATTTTTTCTCGATTAGCATTAAGGAAATAAAAGCATTAGCTTTTTAACAATAATTTGTTGCAGAGATGAGAGAAAGTCATGTAAATGGAAAACATCAGATTTTTTTTCTAGTGCTTTTTTGCCCCTCCTTTGTGGTTTCCAAATTGATGTAAAACCCAAATAGAATGAAGAAAATCTAAGAAATACTTTTAATTCGTTATGCCGTTATTGCATATATATCAAAATTATCAAATTTATTTTTTAGAAAATATTAACAAACGAAGCTTCTTAAGGGTGTTTTGGTGTAAAAGGATTTTCTGGAATTTTTTCTCTGAATACTTAAGCGGTTCCACACTCAAATATGTAGTTGTGTATTTCTTTTTATATTAACGTTTTGTTTTTGTTATGTAATACCTGCTTTGGAGTTCATTATATGAGTTTCATATAAACTGAATAAAAAAAACGAAATGTCAAATGAATAACAAAGAGTAGAGATAAAGTTATCAATAGAATGCCTCCATCCTTAACTAATTGCATATTACATGAAAAAGTTTCATTTTTCGTTATTTATTCAAAATTATTAAAATTCACTTTAAATGTATATATATTAAATGTTGTGGGATTAACTTGTGAAATCCTTTTCATTGTGAATGAATTTTCTGGCATAACTAGGAAACTGTAGGAGGTAGAACAAGGTTTATCTGCTACAAAAAGAATTTAGAAATAATTAAACTGCACATGCCAAAGAATTTATAGTATTAAGTATTTTCAAGCCATTTGTCATTATTTTGAATTGTGCAGTATTTTAACATAATTTTTAAGTGCAAAATGCGTATTGTTTTATCTCTCATACCAAGCTAGGCCGAGCGAATATGGTTGCCGGTAGCAATTCATGTAGTTTGTCGGCGACAACTCGGGATGAACTGCTGTGCATTGTAGTGAAACGACACTTTCTTCTTCGCCGAATAAGACCATGCCTCCAACTTTTTGTCGAAGCGGGCCCAACTCACGCTTGTATTTTCCACTAATGGTTTTTACTTTCTTTGCACGTACTATGTACATAGTGAATAGAGAGGGCATTGTACTACACCCAAAATTTCGAAACCGAGATTTCACCGGTTTTGAGACCCTGTGAATCATAAAAAAAAAATATATATATAAAAAAACTTTGTGGGTTTGTCCGTTAAATACCAAACTTGGTATTTAAGTTCATCATCTTCCAAGGATGGGGCACAAAGGTTTTCAACAAACCTCCCCCAATTATCTTTTATATGCAAAAAGTGTCGAACATTTTGATCTTCTTAAAAATGGCTCTAACGATTTTTATTAAAATATCGTATAGTAAGGATACTTGCATGACAAAATGTATATATTGAATTTTCTGAGAATAGCCTCTGAAGACATCTTTATTCCGGTTGAATTTACCGGAATTTTGCGTAACTGGTAACCCGTAAGAGATAGCCAAAATTTCTTATCAAAAATGTAGGGCTCGTTAAAACACATAGTCTATGTCATATGCATTTTTTCGTGGGGTTGACCATTTTTGAGATATTCCTTTTTATTGGTTTCAGTTTTAAAATACTTATACTTTTCTCATACGGTAATTTGCCAACTCCTGGTCATACAAACAAAGGAACTTCAATCACGTAGTAACCATCTTTTAAAATATTTGACTATCGCTTTAGCCTAAGGTACTCTTTATTTCCCTTCTACTTACAAGGAAGCAAGTAATAAGACAATTTCTGCTTATTTTTTGTCAATTAGCATGAAGTAAATATAAGAAATAACTTTTTAACAATAATTTGTTGTAGAGATGTAGAGAAAGTCATGTGAATGGAACACCTCAGATTTTTCTAAGAAGTTATTAATGTAAAACTCGCCGCATTCCAAAAAATTACCGGTATCATTTTTCTGGGCAATGGGACTGTCTTTGCCTTTGACTTGTAGTAGATTCACAGAAGCAACCCATCATGAGATTAGTTTCTGTAGTATAATGATGAATCCAGGTCTCATCAACGCGAGAATTAGACGTAAAAAGTCCTTCTTCGGTTTTCACTTAGTAATGCATCTGTGAAATTTGGAAAATCTGCAGTATACAAGGTATCTTATTGAAATTTATAGTAATAATAATGATATTTTTGCCGTCTATCAAAATTCTAGCTTGAATTGTTATTTAAATATTAATTTGTTATTGTGTAAATGCATTGTTCTGAATAAAAATGAGCCACGTGATGCATTTTTAAAATTTTTCACATAAAATGTTTTAAGTTTTACAGTAAATGAGTTTACAAATAGATCAATTATATCATATTTTTAGATTATCCATAGTTATTATATATATAATAATTATTACTTTCCATACTCTCCAAAACTCTTGATTTTTTAAAATTTAATAATGTATATCTCAAAATCGTAGTATCATTTCGAAAAAGTATATGCTCATTTTCATTAGTCTACTTTTGAGAGCAGTATGAACATTTTCAAACAAATTAGCTATAAGTTGCATCGTGCATTTTGAATATAAAAAGTGTTAGAGAAAAGTTGTGAGAAAATACGATTTAAAGTTGGACGTGCCTATTAACAAGCATGCGCCTGCACATTTATAGCTTCAGTTAATTGGTTGTTAATGTGAATCAAGCATAAACATTTTATATTTTCTTAAAGTTTAGAATTCATATTAATTTATGTAGAAAAATAATTTTGTAATTTTTCACAATTTTTGGTCAAATCTCACCTTTTAAATAACTTCAAATACAGCTTCGAAGTTGAAAGTCGCATCCGCTTGAGAGAGATCGCGGCACCCATCGGGGCGACATTTTTTCAATCTCTAACTTATCATGCAAAGTGTGAATTGCCGTTCTCTTCGACACACCTATGACATCAGTTTCTTCGCGAAATTTTTTCCACAATCAGGGAGAATCATGTGTGAACATGTTTCAATGATTTCCTCGGTAACCACTTATACCGGACATCCTGGGCGCTAGTCATCAAAAACAAATGTTCTACCACGTTTAAAGTCATAGAATTAATATCTCTTGTAGAGATTGATATAGATTTTACCCCTCGCAAGTTTTCCTATTCAAAAGTAAAAATATGATATGTTACACTCACATGACTTTCTCTAGCTGTTCTATACAAACTTCATACATAAGATTCTTCTTCTTTCTGCACCTTGCTAATCGTGGTACTTATTAGCACAATGTTCTTATTATTTAGTTCCTTATAAGTAGGAAGAAAATAAGGGAATACACTAGGCTAAACCAATAATCAAATGTTTTAAAAGCTGTCATGCGATTGTCATTACAAATAGCTTCTTTTCTTGGCTAGGAGTAGAACAAAAGAAAAACGGAACACTTCCGTCTGAGAAAAGTATAAGTACTTCACAACTGAAACTAATAACAATGAATACCTCGAAAACGGTAAGCTTCACGAGAAAAATGTATAGACATAACTTGTGTATTTTAATAGGACCTTCATTTTTTGTATGGTAAGTTTTTGTCTATCTCTTACGGTTTACTAGTTATGCCAAATTAAGCAAAATTCATCCAGAATAAACAGATCTTCATAAGGTATTCCCAGAAAATTCAAGATATATATTTTATTTGTTAGGTAAATATCTTTAATATATGATATTTTAATCAAAATCGTTAGAGCCATTTTTAAGAAAATCAACATTTTCGAAAAAAATCCATGTAAAGGATAGTTTGGGGTGGGAGGATTTTTCTCAAAATCTTCGTGTCGCATCCCTGGAAGATACTAAACTTAAATACCAAGTTTGGTATTTTAGCTACTTTTCGTTTTTGAGTTATCGTGTTCGCAGACATACGGACACACACACACGGACCTTTTTCTGAAAATGCTTTTTTTGAATACAGGGGTCCTAAAACATGTATTTCCGGTGAAATCTCGGTATCGAATTTTTGGTGGAGTGCAATACCTTCTCTATACACTACGTACATAGTGCGTATAGAGAAAGTAAAAATGTAGCAATATTAACTGTATACATTCTACATTAACTTGAAATTGTCGATTTTTACTTTATCTACACGTACTTATACATAGTGTACAGAGGGAATACACTAAGCTAAAGGGATAGTTAAATCTTTTAAAAAGTCGCTCGCTACGTGAAATAATTGCAATTTGCATGGCCAAGAGCAAAACAAAAGATATATAAAACAAAAAATGACTTCCTGTTTGAGATAACATTGAAACCAATAATAAGGAATATCTCGGTTAAGTATAAAAAATGTATGTGAGATAATTCTGTGTTTAACTAGATATCTATGTCCTACGGTTTACCAGTTCTACAAAAGTCATCCAGAATGAAGAGGTCCTCAGAAGGTATTCCCAGAAAATTCAAGATATACATTTCGTTTGTCTTGAAAATCTCTTAAACACATGGAATTTTAATAAATATCGTCAGAGCCATTTTTTAGGAAATCAAAATATTCGAAAAAGTTCCATGTAAGGGAATTTGGGCCGTGGATTTTTTTTGAAAATCTTCGTCGCATCCTTGGAAGACACTCAACTTGCTTACCAAGTTTTGGTATTCAACCGACTTTTCGTTTTTGAGCTATGTGGTTCACACTCACACACATATACACTGACCTTTTTATAATTGCTTTATTTAGGGGTCCTCAAACCATGTTTTTATATGAAATATCGATACCATCGCATTTTTAAAATACAATATATGTTCTACATCCTATTCCACGGTGCTAAAGAAAGTAAAAACATCTCAGACTATCCTTTGTATGAAGGATGTTCGACATTTTTTATATTCTTAATTGATTTAAATTTATTAAATGCATTTCCACGAACAATAAGGTGTATTCTTGAATAAGAGACACACAGCACTTTACTATCTACACAAAAATGTTTAAAAACCTCTTTAAATCATACATACCATTCAAATAACATTTTAAGTAGCTTGAAACAGTTCTGAGATATTCTTCGTTATTGGTTTGAGTTTACAAATACTCTCTTTTCAAGCTAAAAATCGGTATTTTTTACTTTCTCTATATGTACTATGTTCATAGTGTATAGAGGAAGTATTGTATTCCACCCAAAAATTCGATACCAAGATTTCACCGGAATTGCATGTTTTAAGAGCCCCTGAATCCAAAAAAAAGTATTTTTACAAAAAGGTCCGTGTGAGTGTGGTTGTGTGTGTCTGTTGACAGCATAGCTCAAAAACGAAAAGACCGTTAAATACCAAACTTGCTATATAAGTTTGGTATCTTGCAAGAATGCGACACGAAGATTTTCAAGAAAATCTCCCACCCCCAACTACCCTTTACATTGAACTTTTTTCGAAAATTTTGATTCTATAAAAATTAGCTCTAACTATTTTGATTAAAATATCGTATATTAGAGATATTTTACCTGACAAATAAAATGTATATCTTGAATTTTCTGGGAATAGCTTCTGAAGACCTGTTTATTCTGGATGAATTTTGCTTAGTTTGGAATAATTAGTAAACCGTAAGAGATGGACAAAAACTTATAATACAAAACATTTAGATATTGTTAAAATACACAAGTTATGTCATATGCATTTTTTTCGAGGTATTCCTTATTAGTTTCAATTGTGAAGTGCTTAAACTTTTCTCAAACGGAAATGTCCGTTGTTCTTTTGTTCTACTCCTCGTCAAGCAAAGAAGCGTTTTGCAATGACAATCGCATAACGACAGCTTTTAAAACATTTGACTATCACTTTAGCCAAGTGCTTTCCCTTAGTGCGATTCTACCTATAAGAAAATAAGTAATAAATGTCTTCCAATGTTTATCTCGATTAGCATGGTGCTGAAAGAAGAATTATCTTTCGTAAGAAGTTTGTAGAGTAGCAAGAGAAAGCCATGTGAGTGTAACACATCAGATTTTTTTTCGGGGTCATGAGAAGAGCATGAACAATATCAAAACGCAGATGATGTCCATGTTCTCTATGCAAGTATTTGGTCTAGCAAAAATCACGAGGTGGTCTGAAAGGTCATTAAGACTATATTGCAGGCATTAAAGTATCACCTGAGGCTCATGCATGCCGCACGCAGTGTTTCATGTTAGAGTGAGCCGGACTGCTGTAATTGAGAATAATTACCATAGCGAACGTTTGAATGCGTTTTTTCAGCACATTATTCTGTTAAAGGAAAGCTGACCCAATATATTTTCATTCCCAGATTTTCGTAAATGACAGATTTTATCGGATGTTTGTAATTGGAAGAGTCCGTTTCCGCAAGGTCTTAAGGCATAAAGTTACAGATTTGAATAGTGGTCTTATTTTCTTGGTGTTCTACAAATTTAGTGGGAAGAATATATTAACACAGTTTTACTTTCTCTATATGTACTATATACACAATGTATAGAGAAGGTATTGCACACCACCCAAAAATTCGATACCGAAATTTCACCGGATTTATATGTTTTAGAGTCCCCTGTATCCAATTTTTTTTCGGAAAAAGGTCCGTGTGTGTCTGTGAACATGATAACTCAAAAACGAAAAGTCTGTAAAATACCAAACTTGGAATTTAAGTTTAGTATCTTCCAGGGATGCGACACGAAGTTTTTGAGAAAAGTCCCCCCACCCCAAACTACCCTTTACATGGTAATTTTGTCGAATTTTTTTTATTTTTTCAAAAATGGCTCTAACGGTTTTGATTAAAATATCGTATATTAAAGATATTTACCTGACAAATAAAAGTATATGTTGAATTTTCTAGGAATAGCCTCTGAAGACTACTTTATTCTGGATGAATTTTATGGAATGTTGCATAACTGCTAAACCGTAAAAGATGGAGATAAACTTACCACATAAAAAATGTTGAGCACGTTAAAACACACAATTTGTTATATACATTTGTTTCGTGGAGTTGATCGTTTTTTAGATACTCCTTGTTTTTGGTTTCAGCTTTTAAAAACTTTACTTTTCTGATACAGGAATTTGTCAACTCCTATCCATACATACAAAGAAACTTCAATTATATACAACCAGCTTTTGACTATCACTTTAACCTATGTACTCCCTTATTTCGCTTCTACTTTCAAGGAAGGAAGTAATAAGACTATTTCTACTAAATTTTTCTCGATTAACATGAAGTAAATAGAAGCATAAACTTTGTAACAATAATTTATTGCAGAGATGTAGAGAAAGGTATGTGAATGGAACACATCAGATTTTTACTTTTCTCTGCCTTGTACGCAAATGTATCAGGTTGGTTCAAAGTACTTTTACAACTTTTCATGGTTCCTCTAATTAAAACAAGAAAAAAATGATCATTCATACACATGTTCCAAAACCAACGCTCTCGAATATTTTGGTTGTCTCAGAAATGTATCTATCGATTTTGATTAAAATCTCGTATATTTATATTTACATGACAAAATCTATATCTTGGATTTTTTTATGAATAGCCTCTGAAGACCTCTTTATACTTGATGAACTTTTCTGAATTATGCATAATTGGTAAACCGTAAGAGATAGACAAAAACTTACTACACAAACATGTAGATTTCCTTAAAAGACACTTTTTGTGCCACATACATTTATTTCTTGTTATTGGTTTCAGTTTTAAAGATTTAAAACATTTCTCATGTGGGAACTAGTGAACTTATGGCTACGTAAAGACTCGGATATCAGTCCCATAACAACCATATTTTAAAACATTTACTTTCGCTTTAGCCTGGTGTATTCCATTATTTCCCTTCTACTTACAAAAAAACATTTCTGCTAATGTGAATGGAACAGATAAGATTTTTTAAACTTGGATATTTATTATGTTTTAGCCAGTCTATTTTATTAATGTTATGCTCTGCCTTTACCGGAACTGGTCCTTATACGTTTGTTCAGAAATGAAATACTGATTTCCTGGCAGCAACAAAACTCGTATCGGAATAAGAAAGTAAAATCACCAGCCGTGAAGAATACAAAAGAACGAGGAAGTTGTTTTTCTTTACGCATAGTTTGGAATCATTTGAAAGTATCTATCGGAGCCCCTCATTCACTTCGTTGCCTCAAGGACAAACGCAACTGAGAATACCAAACACGCTTTGGCAGAATGCCTCAGTGAGCGATTTCACGTTACCGCCTTGTTGCGGAAATTTGAGAGTAAATCGATTAAGCTCTTAACGTTGTCTTTAGCCGCGAGATATAAATATAAATGCTTTGAATCCAGTTAGCCTTGAATCCTGGCTTAAACAGCTGAAAGTCTGCAACAATGACATGTAAGAAGAAATGGTACAGGAGGCAGCTGGGAGAACATCTCAACCGACATAATTAGTGCTGATGAACGGAAAGCGATTGTTTGTGTTTATGGAGCGAGTAAAACTTCTTTTCACTGCTTCATGATCCGCTCGCTAGCTTCTCTAATTTCTGTCAAGCATTCCTTCATTACATAACTTTGATGTACTACATGTCGCCGGGTAAGTGGTACACTGGAGTCCTTACCTCAAATAAATGCTGAAAATATTGACCATCTGCTCCCAAACAGGCAGTATAACTAGTTAAAGATGTTCTCGCTTATTCACCTAAACTCAGCAGCAGAAATCCCGTGTAATCTATGTTTTTTTTTTTTTTTAAATGGGAAGAGTTCCACTCTGCAGCGAATGAGATGCGTTATCGTGCTATGCGTTGCCAGGTCGTTACACCCACTCTTTTCATTTTTCCCTCTCACTCGCACACTGAGCATGCAAATCTACATATTTATTCATGTGCATTATGAAAACTGGTTGAGCTAAAAATCCGTGGCTTTTACGGCTCCCTATCTTCCTCGTGAATTATTTTTTGCAAAATTTGAATATTTTGTCTTAGCACAAGTAGTATTTATAAGAGACGGAATCACTTAGCGTGTTACTCCCCAATTAAGCGGGAATGCAATTTCTCAAAACAGCAGCATTCCGTTTGGCTGCCGGCCTGGTGGCGCTTAAGGACAAACCTCATCCCTTTGTAAGCCACTAAGCTCAGACGAGTGAGTGAGAATATTTTAGCAAATTGTGCTGCCCGTCTGTGAGCAGATCAACATTTCCGTAATTGCTTTTGTCGACATCACTTTCCCGGCGACTCTCGGATCTCTCGCGCAGTGGAGAGAGAACGCGAAAGGGGTTACCTTATTATTTAACGATCTTATAATTGTGTACTCAAGCTGTATCAAATCCCGCCATTCCCGACATAATACTTCTTCAATTTTGTAGTTAGAAGTTAGATATGGGCAGGGCCTATCTCCAAGCACAAATATTACCATAAGACTTCCTGCCGGCCTCACGCTCACGTGCATCCGGCAGGTTTGGACGACCATGATGACCCCAGCCGGAATTTGGGTGACCGACGATGCTGACAAGGGGTGATTGCAACATTGACATTGACAGATTGAGTTGGGATTAAGTGCAAATAGACTGAAAATAAATAATCTTGGCTTTCTCGTCCATACGCTCAAGTTTGACAAGGAAACAATTTGTTTACAAATGAGAACAGTTCACTAATAATATTTATTGCATATATCGGCTTTTTACTTTCTCTTCATGATATATGGTACATAGAGAAGGTATGTATTGCACTTTTCCCAAAAATTCGCTAATGAGATTTCACCCGAAATACACGTTTTAGACTACCCTGTATCCAGAAAAGAGCATTTTTAGAGAAAGGTCCGTGTGTATGTGTGTGTTGGTGTGTCTGTGAACACGATAACTCAAAAACAAAAAGTCGGTAAAATACCAAACTTGGTATTTAAGTTCATAATCTTCCAAAGATGCGAAACGAATATTTTCAGGCATATTCCCCACACCAAATACCTTTTACATGGAAAAACAATTGAACATATTGATTTTCTCAAAAACGGCTCTTACGATTTTGATTAAAATACCGTATAATGAACATATTTACATGACAAATAAAATGTATATCATGAATTTCCTGGGAATAGCCTCTGAAGATCTCTTTATTCAAGATGAATTTTGCTGAATTTTGCATAACTGGTAACCGTAAGCGGGAGAGGAAAACTTACTGTAGATCTCGTTAAAACATATTATTTGTGTCATACTTTTTTTTTTTTTTTTTTTTTTTTTTTTTTTTTTTTTTTTTTTTTTTTTTGTGGAGTTGACCATTTCCGAGATATTTCTTGTGATGTTTTCAGTTTTAAAATACTTATTTCACATATGGAAATTTGTAAACTCAGGGTCATGCAAAGAAACGGACTTCTTCCATATGACAACCAACTTTTAAATGATTTGAGTATCGCTTTAGCCTAGTAAAAATATTATTTCTACTACTCTTTTAGCATGAAGTAGATAGAAGAATAGGTTTTTTTAACAATACTTTCTTACAGAGATGTAGAGAAAATCATAAAAATGGACCTCATCAATTTTTTTAAATAATAAATAAAAGAAATTACAAAAATATCCAATTTGTTTCCCTTCAACCCCCCCCCCCTTTTTTTTTGGAGGTACTCATCACTAGGAAAAAATAAAACGTAGCTGCAGCCTATGCTTTCTTCGCCACATGAAATCCTGGGTACAAATTATCCTTTTTCAGCCTTGCATGCAGGTACTCGTAGTCTCGAAGCCGGTAAAATTCATTCTCAACACTGGTATAGTACAAGGCAGTTGATAAGTTGAGCGGAAGTTAAATCTAAAGTCAGCCATTGCAACTTAAAATGCTATAATTTTTCCCGCCGAAAACTGACCATATGGGAGAGAAAGCTGATACACATGTATTCTATTCTTCACTATAAAAATTTTAAACTCAATATGTGACAGTTGCCCCTTGTGAGCGGGCACTGGTCCTATACCTAGGTAAAAAAATCTGCGCACACAAGGTGGGGCTGTACTCCAATGTGCATTTCGGTTGAGGAATTGGAGCACCGCGTTCCAATCCATTGTGCAAAGCGCAGAACACCAAACACATGTAGTTCCTCCAAATCGAGTTGAGGTCGTATGAGGGCATGCAGGGTTGTGTGCGTGCGTGCGTGCATGCGTGCTGTCAGGAGGGGATTTCGCACCGCAGCGATTGGTTTATTATGCGTCATACCCCCAGGAGGATGAGGTGAGAGTAATTTCAAAGGGTGGCCGAAACCGGAGGCGGAGGAAGAACCACTGTAGAGGGTCCCTAACATGTTGCGAGCAGATTTTCATCTCAACGCGGGGAGCACCTCAGGACCAAACTCCCTGGTTCTACAGACGACCCCCAAAGCCATCCCGCCTTCGAAGCTGTTTTTCCAGAGCGCAATCACCATCACGGAAGAGCGCTTTCACCGCAGTCCTCGCCTGAAAGAGACTAGTTTGGTGAAATAGAAATGAAATGAAGGGGCAGGAAGTTCAGGTGAATGAAGAACCCTTCGCAGTATTTGCCTAGTGACCCGGGAAATCCCCCGAAAAATTCATGAGTCAGAGAGGTTGGCCGCGGACATTGATCCCACGACCTCTCGAATGCCAGTCTCAGATGAAACTTCCGAGCCACCTGGCTCGGTGCAGGGCTGTTTACTGCCCTCACTGCGGGTAGTACAGTTGCACACTCGTGGTGTTGGAACAATGTATTGTTTCGCAGTTATGATGACTGCTCTATCCTCTATAGTCCTGTTGAACTACTGTTAGAAATGATTGATTTACAAAACAAAATTGAGTTAAAGGGTAGGTATTGAAACAGGAAAAGAATAAACCATTTCTACACTTTCATTCCACGAGGAAGGTTTCCCAAACTCCTAAATATCGCTACAAGAATATTTGCATGTTTGGAACAACATATTTATGTGAGATACTGCTTTCCTTAATGAAACTTGCAAAATCACGTGTCAGAAGTAAATTGATGAACACTGGAAAGCATGTTTGCAATCGGGTGCTACAAAAACAATAGTCCCTCGTATTTAACAGATGGTTGAATACAGAAAACTGCGAAATCCCGAATTGTCAGTAAAAAATACTTTCATTAACGAGTTGTATTTAAATAGCAAAATGTATATCATATTTTGTATGTACTTAATTGCATTTTCTAAACAAAAGGATAAGACGTTTATTGTCCTCAATATTGTATAAGTAACAGTATAAAAGTGCTGCCCATTGTGGTGAAATGGTTACCATATTAGCCTCTAAAACCGAATATTGCAGGTTCAAATCTGGCGGAGCTGATGGGTTTTTTCAGACACAAAAGTCCTTAGCATGGCTTACTTTGGAAGAGAAGTAAGGGGTCCCCATGCCTTGAAAGGGGAAGGTTCCTGAGCAAAACTTCACCATTTCGCATCCTCAAGTCGTGATTTCCTCCTATTCAGCCATCTGTGGGCGACGTACTGATCCCTCTTCACCAAAGTTCGCATAGCGGCGAACTCGCGAATTAGAAATTCAAATCCAATCACGGAAACACGTAACGATACCCAATGTTCCACTTAGGATCTACAGGAAATAACTACTAACAGTAAAAGTATAATTCAATAAAAAGTTTCACTTCAGTTATATTTATATCTAAGATACAAGTTTACATTTCAAATTGTTGGTTCAGCCACGCTTCCTTTGCCTGCAGCCGAACTCAAGGTTTTAATGCATTTCCTTCAAGGCAGTCAGTTAAAGATGCTCGATTTACATATTGCGAATATGCGATCAAAAGTGTCTTTGAGTTTGTAAGGAAAAAATCTGATGTGGACCATTCACATGACTTTCTCCATATCCCTGCAACAAATAATTCTTAAAAAGCTTATACTTCTATTTACTTTATGCTAATCAGAAAAAAATAGCAGAAATAGTCTTAATTACTCGCTTCCTTGTAAGTAGAAGCGGAATAAGGGACAACCGAAGGTTAAAGTGATAGTCAAAAGCTGGTTGCTATGTCAATGAAGTTCCTTTGTTTATATGGATAGGAGTTGACAAGTTCCTGTATGAGAAAAGTATGCGTTTTTCATAGCAGAAACCAAAAATAAGGAATGTCACAAAAACGACGATGTTATATAACATAAATTGTGTGTCTACATTTTTTGTGTAGTACGTTTTTGTCCATCTCTTACGGTTTAGCAGTTATTCAAAATTTAGTAAAATTCATTCAGAATAAACTACTCTTCAGAGGCTATTCCCAGAAAATTCAAGATATACATTTTATTTGTCAGGTAAATATGTTTTATATACGAAATTTTAATCAAAATCGTTAGAGCCATTTTTGAGAAAATCAAAATTTTCGAAAAAAGTTCCATGTAAAGCGTAGTTGGGGTTGGGGGGATTTTTCTCAAAATCTTCGTGTCTCATCCCTGGAAGTTACGCTAAACTTAAATACCAAGTTTGGTATTTTACCGACTTTTTGTTTTTGAGTTATCGTGTTCACGGACACACACACACACACACACACACACACACACACGGACCTTTTTGTGAAAGTGCTTTTTTTTTGGATATTGGGGCCCCTAAAACATATATTTCCGGTGAAATCTCGGTATCGAATTTTTGGTGGAGTGCAATACTTTCTCTATACACTATATACATAGTGCGTATGGAGAAAGTAAAAAAATCACCCCTATGTAAGAATACAATTTAATAAATAAAATAAAAAATAACCTTTTTTAAAATTAGTAAGTTTCTAAATGTGATAATCCGATTTTATTATTGCCTATGTACTACTTAAAAATCCACTTGAATTCCATCAAGGCGACATCAAGTATTTTTCGCCTAAAAACTAAGAACTAAACTTTTTAAATCTGATGGAAAAACCACAAAATTCGCAATCTTGTTGATGCAAGGAGATATGCTTCAAATCTGCTATGTTCTTTAGTGTCAACTCATTAGAAGCAAAACTTAACTTCATATAAACAGCGGTTTTGCTTTTGCATTGTGCATGTAACATAGTCAGAATTATATAATTTGAAACTTTTCAAGAGGAACGTTTTTGCCTTGAAACTTTTTTTTTTGTTTTGTTTATTTTAATAGAATAATAAACAGATAACTGTAGGGTGGTAATGAGCCAAGATTTGTTATTTACCTTCTGCCTGTAAATTGATAAATATAGAAACGATTGCATACCTCCCAACAATTTGTTGAGGGAGAGAGAAAGTAGTTGAATCCAGCCGGATAAAATTTAATACCAAACGCGGTATGTAATTTTAATATAAGACACGAAGATTTTCAAGAAAATACTCTCATGCTAAACTATCCTTTACAGGAAGAATTTCCTTCCTTCTTTTTTTAACGACTAACAATTTTTATAAAATACCATATGTGTAAAATATTTTCATACAATTGTATACATTTATCATTCTGTGAGTAGTCCATGAAGTCCTCTTCTTGGAGATTGATTTTGCATAATAACTGAAAAATCATAAGACAGAGGCAAAAGCTTTCTACAGGGAAAATATAGAGCATTGTATTAACATAGTTTGTCAGCTGTTTACATAGCGTTAGCCATTTTCGAAATATTCTTTGTTGAATATTTACTATTTCTCAACTATGCGAAGTTTCTTTCTTGCTTTCTTTCAAACGCAAAAGGCCGTTTCGTTTCTACAGATAAACATTTAGATGCGGATTTTACACGAACTACTTAATGCTCATTCAAAATCTTCTCGGGCTTCTAGCCAGGTAAAAACTTGGCTTGACACCAACGTTTCGAAGAAGTGCATCTTCAGTCAGTTCACCTGGCTAGAAGCCCGAGAAGATTTTGAATTAACACGTCGCCAGGAAAGCTTCAGTTCCTATTTTACTTAATGCTCAGTTTGAAATCATTCTAGTAAAAACAAAATCGGATGTATCACATTACTTGAGTCCTTTTTTTTTTTTTTTTTTTTTTGGTAGTGTTTAACGCCCGCTTTAACTACTAATGGCACCGCAGGCGGTGACACTGATGATACATGAATGATGATAGAGCACCGGTGGAATGCGATGGCGGGGGAAGCCGGAGTACCCGGAGAAAACCCGACCCAGCGCCGCTTTGACCACCACAAATCTCACATGCGGTCGATTGGGATCGAACCGCGGCCGTTTAGGTGAGAGGCTAGTGGTCTAACCACTCGACCACGGCGCGGCCACTTACTTGAGTCTGTCTACTCTCTATGGTTTATTAAAAGTTATGCAAAATATTCTTACTTAAGTTTATTTTTTTATCTACTGCATTTTAATCCAGATAAACTTTTGCAAAAACAGGCACAACAAACATTTTGTTATGGATACAAAGAGAATAGCGATGGTCAACTGGAGGATTTATATTGGCCTTAAAATTCCACTCTCTGCCAATGCAATCACTAGAAAAAAAATCTGATGTGTTACACTCATGACTTTCTCTACATCTCTGCAACACTTTATTGCTATAAAGCTTATGCTTCTATTTACTTCATGCTAATCGAGAAAAAATTAGCAGAAATAGTCTTATTACTTGCTTCCTTGTAAATGGAAGCGAAATAAGGGAGTGCCATAGGTTAAAGTGATAGTCAAAAGCTGGTTGCTATGTGACTGAAGTTCCTTTGTTTGTATGGACAGGAGTTGAAAATTCCTGTATGAGAAAAGTACAAGTTTTTCAAAGAGAAACCAAAAACATGGAATAGCTCAAAAACGATTAACTCCGCGAAAAAAATGTATGTGACATAAACTGTGTGTTTTATCGTGATCTGCATTTTTTGTGTAGTAAGTTTTTTTCTATCTCTTACGGTTTACCAGTTATGCAAAATTCAATAAGAATCATCCAGAATAACGAAGTCTTTAGAGGCTATTCCCAGAAAATTTAACATATACATTTTATTTGGCATTTAAATATCTTAAATATAAGATATTTTAATCAAAATCGTTAGTCATTTTCGAAAAATTGTCCATGCAAAGAGTAGTTGGGGGTGCGGGGGTTTTCTTGAAAATCTTCGTGTCGCATCCTTGGAAGATACTGAACTTAATTACCAAGTTTGGCATTTAACGAACTTTTCGTTTTTGAGCTGTGCTGCCCCCCCCCCACACACACACATACATACACACAGACACCACACAGTCAGAAACACACATTTTCCGGTGAAATCTCGGTGTCGAAAATTTGGTTGCATTACTATACCTTCTCTATACACACGGACCTTTTTTCGAAAATGCTTTTTACTTTCTCCATACGCACTACGTACATAGTGTATAGAGAAAGTATTGCACTCCACCAAAAATTCGATACCGAGATTTCACCAGAAATATATGTTTTAGGGTCCCCAATATCCAAAAAAAACATTTTCACAAAAAGGTCCGTGTGTGTGTGTGTGTATGTGTGTGTGTGTGTGTGTGTGTGTGTGTGTGTGTCCGTGTGTCTGTGAACACGATAAATCAAAAACGAAAAGTCGGTAAAATACCAAACTTAGTATTTAAGTTTAGTATCTTCCAGGGATGTGACACGAAGATTTTGAGAAAAATCCCCCACCCCCAACTACCCTTTACATGGAACTTTTTTCGAAAATGTTTATTTTCTCAAAAATGGCTCTAACGATTTTGGTTAAAATTTCGGATATTAAACATATTTACCTGACAAATGAAATGTATATCTTGAATTTTCAGGGAATAGCCTCTGAAGAGTAGTTTATTCTGGATGAATTTTACTAAATTTTGAATGATTGCTAAACCGTAAGAGATGGACAAGAACTTACTACACAAAAAATGTAGAGCACTTTAAAACACACAATTTATGTTATATACATTTTTCTCGTGGAGTTCGTCGTTTTTGTGTCATTCCTTATTTTTGGTTTCTGCTATGAAAAACGTATACTTTTCTCATACAGGAGCTTGTCAACTCTAATCCATATAAACAAAGGAACTTCATTGACATAGTAACCAGCTTTTGACTATCACTTTAACCTACGGTTGTCCCTTATTTCGCTTCTACTTACAAGGAAGCGAGTAATAAGACTATTTCTGCTAATTTCTTCTGATTAGCATAAAGTAAATAGAAGTATAAGCTTTTTAAGAATTATTTGTTGCAGGGATATGGAGAAAGTCATGTGAATGGTACACATCAGATTTTTTTTTAGATGAATGGGACCCTAAAACATATATTTCCGGTGAAATCTCGGTATCGAATCTTTCTCTATACACTATGTACATAGTGCCTATAGAGAAAGTAAAAATTGAACAGTTGGAAGCACTAATTACAAATGCTTCAAGTGACTGATGCCACAAAAAAAGTTACCTATTTGGGATGAATTAACTGCATGTATTAAACAGAGCCACTTTTTTTGGTGTACGTTTTCATTTATCGCATAATATTTACCAGTTGGGCAAGATTCTAAAAAAATCCTTCAGGAACAAGAAACTTACTTCAAGAGTATTTCCAAAAATTCAAGATAAATTTGTTTTATTGTATTTGTCATATAAATATCTTTAGTATAATAGAATTATAATCAAGAGTCATTTTTGAGGAAATCAAAGGTTTCGTTAAAAATGTTCCATCTAAAAGGTTCTTGGATGTTGAGGAATTTTGTTGAAAATCTTCATCTTTAAAAGACAGCGATTTTTTCAGTTTTTACTGTTCATATACTCACACCGCGTGTTGATATTTATCTAAAATATTTTGGATGGAATGCAACTTCGATCCGTAATATTAACTTGGTAGAGAATGTAAAAATGCATCATGAATGTCGTAACATGGATTGCAGAAGGAGTTTAATGAATTGTTTCTTTCACATTAGTCGTGTGAAGGACAGAGGTTGGAGAGATAGAATCAGACTGAAAAATGCGATCCAAAGCTGGTATTTGAACCACGGATCTTCTGGTTTCCGTCCAGCTGCTAGGACAACTGAGCTACTGTGGCAACGTGCCGGCACCAGGAGACCTGTATTCATATCCTGGTTTTGGTATTGAATTTTTCAGTCTGACTCTACCTCTCCAAGAAGGACCTTGTTTGTGACTAATTATGTTATGTCAATACATAAATGGATAAATATGAATTTTTGGTGGCAAAGAAATTGGTGCGAGCGTTTGCATTCTCCCAACACTCCCCCTCCATTGTTTGGGGTCCTTTACACGATTTTTTTACTTTCTCTACACTTACTATGTACATAGTGTATAGAGAAGATATTGTAATGCACCCAAAAATTCCATACCGAGATTTCACCGGAAGTACATGTTTTGGGTTCCCCTGAATCCAGAAAAAGCATTTTTGATAAAACGTTTGTCGGTGTATGTGTGGGCAGGATAGCATAGCTCAAAAACGAAAAGACCGTTAAATACCACACTTTGTATTTAAGTTTGGTATCTTACAAGGATGCGACACGAAGATTTTCAAGAAAACCTCCCCCCCCAACTAACCTTTGTATGGAACTTTTTTCGAAATTTTTGATTTTCTCAAAAATGGCTCTAACGATTTTGATTAAAATATCGTATACTAAATATATTTACATGACAGATGAAATGTATATCTTGAATTTTCTGGGAATGGCCTCTGAAGACTTCTTTATTCTGCATGAATTTTACGGAATTTTGCATAACTGCTAAACCGTAAGAGGTGGACAAAACTTACCACACTTTAATATAGCACTTTAAAACACATAATTTATGTTATATGAATTTTTTTCATGGAGTTGATCGTTTTTTAGATATTCCTTGTTTTTAGTTTCAGCTTTGAAAAACTTATACTTTTCTCATACAGGAATTTGTCAACTCCTGTCCATACAAACAAAGGAACTTCAATGACATAGCAACCAGCTTTTGACTATCACTTTAACCTATGGTACTCCCTTATTTCCCTTCTACTTACAAGGAAGCAAGCAATAAGACTATTTCTGCTAATTTTTTCTAGATTAGAATAAAGTAAATAGAAGCATAAACTTTTAATAATAATGTGTTGCAGAGATGTAAAGAAAGTCTTGTGAATGGAACACATCAGATTTTTTAAAGTTAGAAACCTTAAATTAGAAAACAAAGAATTTAGAAAACCCGAAATTCTGCTAACTTTGAACTCACTTCTTGCAAAAGAAAACGGGGATATCTGAATGCTTATACCAGGCCCCTCTCTTCGGGCAAAAAGGCTTAAAATGGGCTTACTGTGTATTATCACCTATCCTATTAACGGATATACGATTTGTTCATCGACCAATATTGATTACAAACACGGGTTTGACTGTGATACCAGCCTTTTACACACAAAAAAAAAAAAAAAAACAAATCATAAATCAGTTTGCAAACGTGTACACTTCAAACGGATAAGAAGAATCCATTTATGAAGTAAACGATATTTTAACAAATTATTACATATCAATTTATGAAACGAAGTTGCAAAATACAGTACACTTGATAATAATGATGGAACACATTTAAAAGGTCTTGAATTCGAATCTCGGTTAGGGTGAGTTCCCAGATAAAGCTTCCCACCCCTCGGGGGGTTTCCCCTTATAATTAGAAGACGAATGTCGAGTAATTTTAAGCTCTATGGACCCCGGACTCATTTGAGCACCGCTTCACTTTTTTCATTCATCGTTCGATTACCTAGTTAAAATCTAAGGTGCTCCATTCACATGACTTACTCTACCTACTCTGCAAACAAACTGTTCTTACTAAAGATTTTTCTTTTATCTACATCATGCTAATCGAGATAAATATAAGCATAAATGGTCTCATTACTTGCGTTTTTTTTTTTTTTTTTTAAGTAGAAGGGAAATAAGGGAATATGCAAAGCTAAGGCGATAGTCAAATCTTTTAAAAAAACTGTTCGTTATATGATACAGTTATAATTCGATTCTCTTTGTATGACCAGGAGTAAACAAAAGAGACTGAAACGAATGAGGACTTCCCGTTTGAAAAAACTACAAATATTTTAAAATTGAAACCAATAACAAGGTATATCTCGGAAATGATTTTATTCTACAAAAAAAAAAAAAAAAAAAAAATGTATATATCAGATGTGTTTTAACGAGATCTGCATTTTTTGTTTAGTAAGTTTTTGTTTATCTCTTGCGGTTTGCCAGTTAAGTCATTTAGAATGAGGAGGTCTTCAAAAGTTATTTTCAGAAAATTAAAAGTATGAATTTCATTTGTCTTGAAAATATCTTAAACATATGCTTTTTAAATCAAAATCGTTGGAGCCATATTTGAGGATAGAAAGCATTTGTAAAAATATTTTGAGCAAGAGTGAGTAGAGGATTCTTACAGTATCAAATTCTTACAGTTATGTTTTATACACATACATATGCACGTGCGCTTCTTTCTAAAAGTAGTTTTTGGGTTCGGAGGCCTCGAAATAATGTATTTCCGGTAAAAAAAAATATCTGATGTGTCCATTCACATCACATTCTCTACATCTCTGTAACAAAATATTGTTGTAAAGCTTATTCTTCTATCGACGTTATGCCAATTGAGATAAACTTTATCAGAAGTGGTCTTATTTCTTACTTGTAAGTAGAAGGCAAATAAGAGAATACAGTAACTAAAGCGATAATCAAATCTCTTAAAAGCTCGTTATCATGTGATTGAAATCCTCTTCTTTGCATGACTAGGAGTTGACAAATTCTCATATAAGGAAAATTTTAAGTATTTTAAAATTGAAACCAATAACAAGAAATATCTGGAAAATGCTCACTTCCACGAAAAAAAAAAATGTGTATGGCATAAATTGTGTGTTTTAACGAGATGCACATTTTTTATGTAGTATGTTCTTGTCTATCTGACGTTTACCATTATGCAAAATTCATCCAGAATGAAGAGCTTTTCAGAGCCTATTCTCAGAAAATGCAAGATATATGTATTATTTGTCATTAAATATCTTTAGTGCACGGAATTTAAACAAAATCGTTAGAGCCATTTTTGAGAAATTGAATACTTTTTCCATGTAAACGGTAGTTTAGGGTGGGGGGATTTTCATGAAAATCTTTGTGTCGCATCTACGCAAGATGCTAAACTTAAATACCAAGTTTGGTATTTTACCAACTTTTCGTTTTTGAGTTATGTTCAAAGTCACACTGACACACAGAGATTTTTTTCTAAAAATGTTCTATACAGGGGATCTTAAAACGTGTATTTCCGGTGAAATATCTCATGTTTGGTGGAGTGCAATACCTTCTCTACCTACGTACCACGTACTATATAGAGAGCAAGTAAGTAGATGTCGAATTTTTGGATGGAACGTATTACACCATCCACTTAAGTAATGGAGAAAGTAAAAATGAGTATGAGACTTTTGTTTTCTTCCTGCAAGAGGTCTGTTATTAAATGTTTAACGTGAGAGAGCTTTACAGTAAGACACGTAATTATCCACAGCGACTCCTGTATTCCGTTTCCGCAGACCTCGGACACAGAGCTTTACCACATCTCCGTCAACTTTAACAAACTTCAACGTGACAGTAATTGCAAGCTTCCGAGTGTGGAAGTTCTCATGCTGGAGCAGCGAAGGAAGTCCGCTAGATTTGAGAATTTGATGGCAATCCGAAGGCAAGCTCCGCGCCCACTCGTACTGCAGCCCAACCTTGGACCGATCCTTTTGGAAATGTGTCTCTGGCATGCTCGGCCTTCCAATTACAGAAACATTATTATAGTAGAAGTAAAATCTTACGTAACCTTTTGGGGAGCGTTATGTGGTTGAGCGACGCTTTGCAGGCTAAAACAGGAGTTTTAGAATCACCTCAAACCACATTCTAAATATTCGTTGTTACGACCGTGTATGTAAGCTACATCTTCCAATGTGCTTTTCTCGCACTTAAATCTTCGCTGCGTTTTATGGGACTCAAAGCGTTCCATACTTTGCAGTTTTTATTACTTTCTCTAGACGTACTATGTGCATAGTGTATAGAGAAAGTATTGTAATGCACCCAAAAATAATATTCCGAGATTGCAAAGGAAATACATGTTTTCGGACCCCCTGAGTAAAAACAAACATTTTTGGAAAAAAGGTCCATATATGTGTCCGTGTGTCTGTGAACACGATAACTCAAAAACGAACAGTCTGTAAATTACCAAACTTCGTATATAAGTTTAGTTTCTTCCAAGGATGCGATACGAAGGTTTTGAGGAAAATCCCCTCACCCCAAACTATCCTTTACATGGAAACATTTTGGAAAATTTTAATTTTCTCAAAAATGGCTCTAATGATTTTGATTAAAATGCCGTATATTAAAGACATTTATACGATAAATAAAATGTATATCTTGAATTTTCTGGGAATAGCCTCTGAAGACCGCATTATTCTGGATGCATTTTGCTGGATTTTGTATAAGTAGTAAACCGTAAGAGATAGACAAAAACTTACTACACAAAAATGTAGATCTCATTAAAACACACAATTTGTCATATAATTTGTTTTTTCGTAGAGCTGACCATTTTTGAGATATTGCTTGTTATTTGTTTCAGTTTTAAAACACTTAAAACTTTTCACATGTGGGAATCTGTGAACTCCAGGCAATGCATAAAAACGGATTTCATTCACATGGCAACCAGCTTTTAATGTCGTTTTAGCCCAGTGCATTCCCTTATTTCCTTTCTGCTTACAAGAACACATTTCTGCTAATATGTATCTCGATTAGAATGACGTAGATAGAATCTTAAGCTTTTTAACAATAATTTGTGGAAGAGGTGTAGAGAAAGTCATGTGAATGGAACACATCAGATTTGTAGATAAAGGTGCGCGCGTGTGTGTCCGTCTGTAAACAATAACTCAAGAACTAACATATCAAACTTGGTGTTGAAGTTTAGTGTTTTCCCAGGATGCGACACGAAACTTTTCAAAAAAATCTCCCCACCCCTTTATATCGAAATTTTTTAAAAAAATTGTTTTTCTCAAAAATGGCTCTAACAATTTTGATTAAAATGCCATGTGTTAAAGATATTTATGAGACAAAATGTGTATGTTAAATATTTTGGGAGGAACTCTTCATTCTGGATGACTTTTGCATAACTGGTAAACCGTAAAAGATAGACATAAACTTACTTCACAAAAAATGTAGCTGTTAAGGCACATAATTTCTGTCATATACTTTTTAAGAGATAAACGTTTCCGAGATATTCCTTGTTATGGTTTCATTTTAAGCCACTTGAACTTTTCTCAAGCGGGAGGTCATCTCATTTGTTTTACTCATAGCCGTGCAAAGCGAGCCGAATTTCACTTGTTTCACGTAATGGCCGTCTTTTTATAAGATTTTGACTGTCGCTTTAGCCTGGTGTATTACCTTATTTCCCTTCTACTTATATTTAATACAAGTACTTCTAATGTCTATCTCGATTACCATGATGTAGATAAAGGAATAATCCTTTGTAAGAATATTTTGTAGAGAAAGTCATGTGAATGGAACACATCAGATTTTACTCTCTCCGTTAGGTAAGTAGGGAAAGTACGGTATTTCATCCAAAAATTCGATCTCAAGATTTTACAGGAAAAGGTGCGTTTTGAGAATCCCTGAAGCAAAAAAAAAAAAAAAAAAAAAAAAAAAAATTAGGAAAACATAAATGAACAAAATAACTCAAAAACGAAATGTCGGCTAAAAGCCAAATTTTGTATTTAAGTTCACCACCTTCCAAGGATGTGACAAGATTTTAAAGAACCCCCTACCATCAAAGACTACCTTTAACAAGCAGCATTTTCCGACAATTCATCTCAAAAATGTGAATTTTATTAAAATGTCATATATTTAACATATTTTCGTGACAACTGAAGTATAGGTACAACTTAAATTTTCCGGGAATAGCTTCTGAAGTCCTATTCATTCTGAATGGCTGTTGTACAACTGGTGAACCATAAAATATAGACAATCTTGCTAGGCAAAAAAATTATATCTCATTATATCTGTAAGATAACTTTGTTTTTTATTTCTTTGGATTAAGCATTTATGATATATTTCTTGTTATTGTTTATAATTTAAAATATTATTTTTTTTTTCAAATGAGAGTTCGTTCTTGTTTTTCTTTTGGCCAAGTAAAGAGAACGGAGTTTCAAAATCATCTCATAGCGACCCACTCTTAAAAGATTTGACTATCTCTTTAGCCTACTGCATTCCCCTAATTAGGAAAATTGCAAGACAGTTTCTGCTAATGTTTGTAGATTAAAATTAACTACATAGAAGAATAAGCGTTTGTAATTTGATGGGGAATTGGTACAGAAAGTCATGAGTGAAAGAATCAACCGAATTTAGTTTTCCAATTTTCAGCAGAAACTCGGAAATAATGAAGAAAAGAATGTGCCATATGATTTTCATTGGATGTTTATATTACTCCAGATACATTTCTCAGAGTTTAACAAACATCCGAATTGTTTTAATCACACGACTTTCTCTACTGTTCTATAAAGGATTCTTACACAAACTTATTACTAACTTTTCTAGGTTTAATAGAGACAACGTTCAATACACATCCATTTCGTTGTAGTTATAAAATAGTGAAATTTCAGCTTTGTATGACTACGAAAAATGTCTATTGCATTTTTCCTTTTAGGTAGAATGGGAATAAGGGAATGCAGTAGGTTTTGTCAAATATTTTGTGAACTGGTGCCTATGTGATGAAGTTGGAACTCCGTTCTCTTTGCATGGCCAGGAGAGAAAAAATAAGTAACTACTTCCCAGTTTATTTGAGAAAAGTATAATCATTTGAAAATTCAAGCCAATAACAAGAAGTGCTTAAATGCCCTCCTTTATTTTAAAAATTGACCAAACTAACGAGAGCTCATTTTTAATATAGTAATATTTCGTCTATCCCTTACGGTTATGCAAAAGCCATACAGAAAGAAGAGAACTTCACAGTCTGTTTCCAGAAGATGTTTTATTGCTATGTAAATATGTTTAATATATTTTAATAAAAAGCGTTAGAGCTATTTTTAAGAAAAAATTATATATATATTTTAATGTCCCATGTTAAGGCTAGTTTGAGGTGGAGGCTTTTCTAAGAAATCTCCGTGTCTCAACTTAACCTTCAAAGATCCTGAACTATTTTACCAAATTATATATCGTGCCGGCAAAGGCGTGCTTAAATATGTATCTTAAGATAAAGTACGGAAATATTGATCTTTTGCTCACATACGAGCACCACCTCACTCGTCTAAGCTTAGCAGCAAGAATCCTTTTCTTGTATGATGTTATCACTAAGTTTCTGTAGATTAGAAACGAATTTCTGCTACTGAGCTTAGGAGAATGAGCGAGAACATCTTTAACTTGTTATACTGCCTGTTTGGGAGCAGATGGCCAATATTTTCAGCGAACTTTTTTCTAATTTTGTTTTCCCAGAGGGCACAAAAACTGCGTTACCCCAGAAATCTAACCAGCCATTTTTTTGTGTATGAATTATTTGCTTTACTTACTATGTACGTGGTACGAAAGTAAAAGTATTTAAAAATTCAACATTAGAAACCAAGCAGCCAGAGCAGTCTCAAAACTCTGATGTGTGATATTTATGTGGCTTTATCTACCCGACTATCCTTACTAAAGCACATTGTTTTATCTACTTTGTGATAATCGAAATAAACGTTTCATTAAATTCATTATAGAATTATACAAAACGCATATTGGAAATTGAAGTGATAATCGAAATCTTTAAAAAACCGGTTACTGTATGCTAGTTTTGATATTTACTCTTTACATTGCTCGAGAAACGAATGTTTGTTAACAGCGTTAACAAAAGTGAAATAGGTATTAATAAATTGAAATCAAGAGCAATACTTTGTAAAGCGTGTGTTTTAATGATATGTGTGTGTGTGTAAGTGAGATGTTAGGAGGTTATAAGGATCTTCCAATGTCAGTTCGAACATTCTCAAGGGTACCAGTTGGAAACCTCGCCAAAGTAATCCCCAGTAAAGCCTCAAGCCCTAATCTTTTAATTCCCAGCCTTAGTAATTCTGAACATAAGCGTGAAAGAAAAAGGCCAAATTGAAGTCGAAAGGTCTTCGGCTTATTTCCTCTTTGGCGGTTTTTTCACTTTCGTTGTACGGCGAGTGGTGGCCTAGCCCATCTACCTTTGACATGTTAACTACTATCACGTTTCTCAAAGTCTACCTGACCAGAATTATCAGCCGCGGCATCTTTAGTGCGCAACTAAATGAGAGCGGAAGATGCGGGACAAAGAATCCCAAAGCTGGGAGAAGAGATAAATGGTGTATTCCGGACGGAGATGCAATTTCACAGTGAAAGCAGTCTTCACGCGTGGCCAAGCTGCGATTAGAAAGCAAAACGTTGCGTGATGGTGGTTTTTCTACGGTGCTACCCCATCAATGACTCAGTATACCTGGTGGGCCAGGCAGCAGATACAGGCCTAACATGGTCACACAGGCGGGCGAAGCAAGTCCGCCCTATCATCGGCCCACGCCACGACATTGCTCGACACGCTACACCACGCTCTGCTGCCCAAGGTCTACCATCACTGGAGAAAATCATGGAAATGATGCGGAAGTAGCTTCCTCATCTGGCTTCACCAAAACTTAGATTGTACTCTTCTGGCGTACTTTGTCATACTCCATTTTCTTAATGAGTGTGCAAGAGTTACGGATGTTGTGAAATGTTAACTTTGTTCTTTGATATTTATTTGAAAATTCGTGATGATAATTATGCATTTTTGTCAGTCCACCGTGACAACTTTAGGCTTTAACAATCGTGTGAGTAATTATTGCTTATATCTGTTGCATAAAAAGAAGAATTCCAATAAGTCTAAGTCCACCTTTGGCCATTATGATTCCTTATGCTGTTCTTGGAGCGTTTGCTGTACATATTTCATAAAAATAATGGCATCTTATCAACAATACAGGTCATACAAATTCAAAATACAAAACATATCAGGTGGTTAAAATACCTGAGGAAACTTAAGTATCAAGTAACTGAAGATTGGGTTAATATTGGCAGAACAAATGATAAATGTTTCAAATTTGGAAGAAATATGGAGTAAATTGAAAAGACAATTTCGGGTACATTCTTTGATATTTGATAGGATAGATGGTCCAATATTCTGGTTATCCCTTGTAATCGCTAAAGAAGCCAACGGACCCCATTATAGCTGTTCTAAAGCAAAATTGAGGAATGCCTAGGAATGTAGTTGCAGTTCTTACTGGACATGATCACACAACACCTACATGCCTTGGGGTTATTTCAAGAAAACCGTAGCTGGAGGTTATGTGGGCTGTGTATAAAAACTGCAGAACATATATACTTCGCCCGTGAAATTTAGACAAAAGAGATTCTATGTCTGTAGCATCTTCACAACACATAGTGTTCAAAATACTGGCGTTAAACTTTTCTGAAGCTACATTTTAAGGTAAATAACTCGAAATTGTATCTTGGGCAGAGCACAACATGCCTTAGTGATTAATTCCGAGGATAATTCCCGCCATATATTACTTAATTTTCCTTCTATAATTTATTTTAGAGCAGAGTTTTAGAGAACGTTGATGTGTTTCTCGTCTTCTGTCATGATGGAATGTGGTGATAGTCTCATAACATCATAACGTAAAATAATGTTAAGGACACCAAAAGTGAGTTTGAATTGTTCTTTCTTATGGCCAACTATGTTCTGTTTCAGGCCTTTGCATATTCATCAGTTTTAGCAAATTACATGCAAATTTAAGGGAGTGTCCACAAGTACCAAAGAATAAACCAGAATCCAGTTTAGAAAAGCTTTTCGAGTTGTTTCTATTTATGCGCTTTCCTCAAAGAAAGCTTTAGTTTTCCAACTCGTTTGTGTACTATTTTATTCAATTAACATAAATTTTGCGATTGTTCTCTCCGCTTTAAGATATGCTGCTGATTAAAGCTGATGGTAAAATACTAGTAACTGCTACTTTTGTACGGTTACGATATCGAAACATTTCCGCTACTGAGCTGTTTTGTGAACTGATATGTTGAAACTGTTGTTGAGAGGAACTTTGAGGCACAGACGCGATTTGTCTTCTTGTTCTACAACCCAACAACTTAGTTACCTCTGATTAATCTGTTATGCTGTTGCCCAGCATTACAATGACTACATGTACAAGAAAGCACCATGGGTGTTTCATACGCAACTTATCGCGAACTAGGACTTGCTACCATCTCTGAACACATTCGATCTCAGGCACGTTCCTCTTTCCCCAGGCTATGCTACCTATATGGTGTAATATATCTACTGCTCTCAAGGAAGATATCTGTTGGATCCGGAGTATTCCCACAAGACTTCTGCTAACCGATGGTAATTCCGACATAGATCAATAGTTCCCCGATCAGAAAGTGATGACCTAAGTTGGACTGGACTACTGAGCGCAGGGTATTCCACTCTGAGCACTATGTCGCTACGAGATGAAGGGAGGCATCAGGTTTACCGACCAAGAGTGTAATCGAGGCAGGCCCTTTACGAATGCTGGTAGATAATCCCTAGTTAAGTTTCGCCAGGCAGGTTTCAGCACACACGGGTTTCGACACTGGCCCCACCGCACGGACAAACGGCTACCATGCTAACCTCAGCGGAGAGAACAGCAGTTACAAAGCGAAGTGTCCTCACCATGACCACAGCACGGCCGCCGACATTTCTACCTGAAAGACGGAATTGAAAGATGAAATGAAACGAAATGAAGGGACGAACAATTCGGGGGATGAAAGAAACCCTCCAGCATTTGCACAGTGACCCGGAAAAACCAGGGATAGAAAGGTTGGGCGCAGGAATCGAATCTACGTTCTCCTGAATGCGATCCCCATGCGTTTTAACCTAAGTTAGTGACATAGGAGCCAGAGGCTGATCTCATTTCATGCCTCTTTTCTATTATTATTCTACATGTCTCTAATTTGCTCTCTAGAGTTTGCACAGCAGTCTTGGTGCTTGTCGTTCTAATAAGAATAAACACATCTGATGTGTTCCATTCACATAACTTGCTCTATGTCTCTAACAATTCTTCATAGGCTTTATTCTTCCACCTAGTTCATGCTAATCGGGATAGAGATTAGCAGAATTGGTCTTATTACTTACTTCTTTGTAAGTAGAAAGGAAATAAAAGAATACACTAGGCTAAACCGACAGTCACATGTTATAAAATGTGGATTGTAATGAAATCGAAATCGTTTCTTTGCATGGCCAGGAGTTAACAAGTTCCCGTATGTGAAAAATTTGTATTTAAAAACTGAAACCAATAACAAGGAATATCTAAACTCCATGAAAAAAATGTATATGACATACATAGTGTGTTTTAGCGAGATATACATTGTTTGTGTAGCTTTTGTCTATCTCTTACGATTTACTAGTTATGCCAAATTCAGTAAAAGACTCCAGAATAAAGAGGACTTCAGAGGCTATTAACGGAAAATTCAGAATATACATTTAATTTGTCATGTAAGTATATTGATATATGGTATTTTAATCAAAATCGTTACCCATTTTTGAGAAAATCAACATTTTCGACCACTTTTCCATGTAAAGGGTATTTGGGGTGAGGGATATTTTTTTGTTTTTGAAATCTTTGTGTCGCATAATACTTAATACTTAATATAAACACCAAGTTTAGTATTTAACGGAGTTTCGATTTTGAGCTATATTGTCCACAGAGACACACGGGCCTTTTCTAATGTTTTTTTATTCAGGTGATCTCAAAATAAATATTTCCGGTAAATTTCGATATGAATTTTTGGCTGGAGTGCAATACCTTATCTACCTATGTGTCATGTACTAAAACGGTAATAGTGTATAGAGAAGGTGTTGTTAATGCACCCAAAAATTCGATACCGAAATTTCACCGTAAATACACGTTTTGGGTCCCCCTTTATCCAAAAAAACAACAACACATTTTTAATAAAAGGTCCATGTGTGTGTCTGGGTCTGTGTCTGTGTCTGGACACGCAGCTCAAAAACGAAAAGACCATTAAATACCAAACTTGGTATTTAGGTGTGTAATTCTCCAAAGATAAGACACGAAGAGTTTCAAGAAAATCCCCACCCCAACTACCCTTTGTATGGAGCTTTTTTCGAACATTTGGTTTTCTCAAAAACGGCTCTAACGATTTTGATTAAAATATCACATATTAAAGATATTTGCCTGACAAATAAAATGTATATATTGAATTTTCTGGGAATATCCTCTGGAGACTACTTTATTCTGGATAGATAGACGAAAGCTAATAAACAGAAAATGTAGAGCTCGTTAAAACACACAATTTACGTTATATATCTACATGTTTTTCGCGGAGTTGATCGTTTTTGAGATATTCCTTGGTATTAGTTTCAGGTTTAAAATACTTATACTTTTGTCATATGGGAATTTGTCAATTCCTGTCCATACAAACAAAGGAACTTGTCACATAGCAACCAGCTTTTGATCGCTTTAGCTTATGGTACTCCCTTATCTCCCTTTTTTACTTTCTCTATAGGCACTATGTACATAGTGTATAGAGAATGTATTGCACTCACCAAAAAATTCGATACCGAGATTTCACCGGAAATATATGTTTTAGGGTGCCCTTTATCTAAAGAAAACATTTTCTGAAAAAGGTCCGTGTGTGTGTGTGTGTGTGTGTGTGTGTGTGTGTGTGTGTGTGTGTGTGTCCGTGTGTCTGTGAACACGATAACTCAAAAACGAAAAGTAGGTAAAATACCAAACTTGGTATTTAAGTTTAGTATGTTCCAGGGATGCGACACGAAGATTTTGAGAAAAATCCCCCCACCCCCAACTACCCTTTACATGGAACTTTTTTCGAAAATTTTGATTTTCTCAAAAATGGCTCTAACGATTTTGATTAAAATTTCGTATATTAAAGATATTTACCTGACAAATAAAATGTATATCTTGAATTTTCTGGGAATAGCCTCTAAAGAGTAGTTTATTCAGAATGAATTTTACTAAATTTTGAATAACTGCTAAACCGTAAGAGATGGACAAACACTTACTACACAAAAAATGTAGAGCACGTTAAAACACACAATTTATGTTATATACATTTTTTCGTGGAGTTAGTCGTTTTTGTGACATTCCTTATTTTTGGTTTCTGCTATGAAAAACATACATTTCTCATACAGGAATTTGTCAACTGCTGTCCATATAAACAAAGAAACTTCAATGACATAGCAACCAGCTTTTGATTATCACTTTAACCTATGGTACTCCCTTATTTCACCTCTACTTACAAGGAAGCAAGTAATATGGCTATTTCTGCTAATGTTTTACTGATTAGCATGAAGTTAATAGAAGTATAAGTTTTTTAAGAGATATAGAGAAAGTCATGTGAATGGTACACATCAGATTTTCTTACAAGGAAGCAAATAATGAGACTATTTCTGCTCTTGTTTTCTCGATTAGCATGAAGTAAATAGAAGAATAAGCTGTTTAACAATAATTTGTTGTAGAGAAAGTCATGTGAAAGGAACACATCAGATTTTTACCTGGTTTTCAAAATGTCAAATTGTATGTAGATGAGTTGCACAATGAGGACGATGGGGGAGAAAACGAGAGGGGAAGAGACAGACAAATCTTACGGAAGACTTGGTGCATATGATATGTCGCACCGAGTAGCAACGTCGTATTAAAAGCGGTAGAAGGGAACGATGTTTAACCTATGTTATTGATTCGTCAATTCATATTCAACCGTACCGGAGAGAAGCATCACATACATTCCTGTTACCGAATTTTCTGCACGCAACGCGGAGCGTATCGGAAGCGCATATTCGCGGAAGAATGCATGTGCCTGCAATTTATTTCTCTGCATGGGTGACGCTCAATAGATCGTGAGAATCACGCCACAAATTGTCGAATTAAAAATCAATTAGCTAGCACGTTTCAATTTAAGTAAATATCTCAATTCTACATGAAATCGTAGTAAGATAAATACTAAAGGAGATAGATCTTAAAGAGGGCGTTTGGAATTTTGAACTAATCGTGGGAAGTAGTAAGGACAGTGATTCCAATTTGACTTCTACATAGCGTAAATGTTATTACTAAGGCTCGGAAATAGTGGAAAAATGTATTCGAACGAGTCCAAACATACGAATGGTTTATTTCGGGTCATCTAGACGATGGGTTTTATTTATCCTTTTTGTCATATTCGTTTTTACTTTCTCTAGCCCTTATGTGCATTTAATATACATAGTAGCTAGAGAAGATATTGTATTCCACCCAAAAGTTCAATGTCAAGATTTCACCGGAAATACATGTTTAGGGGTCATTTTTAGAAAAATGTCCACATATCTATGTCTGAACAGCATAGCTCAAAAACGAAAAGACCGTTAAATACCAAACGTGGTATCTAGGTTTAATAGCTTCCAAGGATGCGACACGAAAATGTTCAGGAAAATCCCCCCAACACAAACTACCCTTTATATAAAAACATTTTTGAAAAATGTCGATCTTCTCAAAAATGAATCTGATTTTGATTAAAATACTGTATAATAAAGATATTTACATCTCAAATAAAATGCATGTTTTGAATTTTCTGGGAATAACTTCTAAAGACCTCTTTATTCTGGTTGAGTTTTAGAATTTTCCATAACGTTAAACCGTAAGAGATAGGTATAGCCGTACCACACAAAAGATGTAAATGTCGTTAAAACACATAATTTATGTCATATACTTTTTCTTGTAGAATTGGCCGTTTTCGAGATATTCTTTGTTACTGATTTCAGTTTTAAACTACCTTAACTGTTCTCAAACGGGATTATGCCAAGCGAGCCGGACCTCAGTTGTTTCACTTAGCGACCAGCTTTGAAAAGATTTGACTGTCGTTTTAGCCTTATTTGCCTTTTACTTACAAGGAAGCAAGTAATAAGAGGAATTCTGTTAATTTTTATCTTGATTAGCATTATATGTAAAAGAATAATCTTTTGTAAGATTAGTTTGTATATGGAACAGATACAGAAAGTTATGTGAGTGCAACTTATTCAGATTTTTTTACGTTCTCTAGCACATCTGTACAACGTACAAAGTAGATAGAGAAGGTTGTAATGTAATCAAATTTCCTTGTAAATACTTCTTTTGAGACCCATGAATAAAAATAAAAACACATTTTTTGAAAAATGCCCGTTGAGTATGTGTGTCCATCTATCTGTTGGGCAACATAGCTCAGGATGCGACACGAAAATTTTGAAGAAAAATTCTCTACCCCAAACTAGCCTTTACATAAAACATTTCTAAAAGTTTTATTTTCTCAATAACGGCTCTAACAGTTCTGATTAAAATACCATATGTTTAAGATTTTTTCAGCACAAACGAAATGTATCGATATCTTGAGTTTTCCTGAAATAGCCTGTGTAAATCTTTTCATTCTGGATGAAGAGTATCTAGTAAACCGTAAGAACTAGTCAAAAATGTACAACACCAAAAATACAATCAAAACACACACTTTATGTCCTATGTATTTTATGTTGTGGAGCTAACCGTTTCCGAGATATACATTCTTTAATTTTAGAGTACCTAAACTTACGGAAAGTCAGTTATCGTTTCATACTTCCTTTGTTATACTCCTAGGCACTCAAAGAGAACCTAATTTTAATTGTTTCACATAGCGAAAACTTTAAAAACATTTAATTATCCCCTTAGCCTAGTGCACTCCCTTATTTCTCTTCTGCTTACAAGGAGTTCTACTAATGTTTATCTCGATGCAGATAAATGAATAATCTTTTGTAAAGATAGTTTGTTTGCAGAAAAGGTAGAGAAAATCATATGAATGGAACGCATCAGAGTTTTTTCTTATTGTTCTTTTAGCCCTTTTTACTTGCTCTACTTCGTACATAGTACATAGGTAGAAACTGTATTGCATTCCATCCAAATTTCGATACTGAGATTTCACTGGAAATACACATTTCAGGGTCCTCTGTATAAATAAAGTATTTTTATTTTCTCTACACGTACTATACACATAGTATATAAAGAAGGTATTGCACTCCACCCAAAAATTCAATATCGAGATTTCATCGGAAATATATGTTTTAGGGTCCCCTGTATACATTAAAAGCATTTTCACAAAAAGGTGCGTGTGTGTGTCCGTGTGTCTGTGAACACGATAATGGTATCCTCCAATGATGCGACACGAAGATTTTCAAGAAAATCTCCCCACACCAAACTACCCTTTACATGGAAAAAATTTAGAAAATTTTGATTTTCTTAAAAATGGCTATAACGATTTTGATGAAAATCTCGTATATTTAAGATATTTACTTGACAAATAAAATGTATATCTTGAATTTTCTGGGAATAGCCTCAGAATACTACTTTATTCTGGATGAATTTTACGAATTTTTGCGTAACTGCTAAACCGTAAGAGATGGACAAAAACTTACCACACAGAAAATGTAGAACACATTAAAACATAATTTATGTTATATACATTTTTTTCATGGAGTTGGTCGTTTTTAAGATATTTCTTGTTTTTAGTTTCAGCTTTGAAAAACTTGTACTTTTCTCATCCAGGAAGTTGTCAACTCCTGTCAATACAAACCAAGGAATCTCAGTCACAAAGCAACTAGCTTTTGACTACCACTTTAACCTATGGTACTCCCTTACTTCACTTCAACTTACAAGGAAGCAAGTAATAAGACTATTTCTGCTAATGTTTTCTCAATTAGCATGAAGTAAATAGAAGCCTAAGATTTTAAGCAATACTTGTTTGCAGAGATGTAGAGAAAGTCAAGTGAATGGAACACATCAGAATTTTAGTTAAAGGTCCAAGGGCTTGATATCAAGTCCAGCATGTTCCAAGGATGCGAAACTTAAGTTAAAAAAAACAAAAAAAACATCCATCCCAAACTACCCTTTATATGGAAAAATGTTCTAAAATTTTAAATTCTAAAAAACGGCTAACGATTTTGATTAAACTACCTTATGTTAAAGACATTTATTTATATGATAAAATGTGTATCTTAATTCTCTGGAAACAGCCTCTGAAGTCTTCTTAATTCTGATTTACTTTTGCATAACAAGTAAACTATAAGAAACAAGAAATGCACATTTTGTTATAACACTCAACTTATGTTCAGGAAAAAAATTTTTGTGGAGAGAAACATTTCCAAGATATTCCTTGTTATTGGTTTCAGTTTTAAAATACTTGCACTTTCCGCCAATGTGATTTCGTTATTTGTTTTTCTTGTTCATGATCAAGCAAATAAAACGGAATTTAAAAGCCATCACATAGTGATCTATGAAAATTTTACTTGCGTTTTAGTCAAGTGCATCGCCCGCTGTACCTAGAAGGGAATACGTTATAAATTCATTTTTGCAAATGTTTATCTGTATTAAGATCACGTAGATAGATAAATAAGTTTTTAAAAAGAATAGTTTGTTGAAGAATGGGAAGAGAAATTCATATTAATAGCTTTTTTTTTCTTTTTACGTTTTATAGGCATAGTTTTTTTTTTTTTTTTTTTCAACTTTACCTCCTTTTTAATTCATTTTTTACTGCTCTTTCGCATTTCGAATATACAACAATAATTATACAGATTAAAATAATCTATAAAATATGACTGAAAGAAGGAGCAATTTATTCATAAAGTTTGTACTTTCTCTAGCACATATGTGCATACAATGGGCATAGTAGCTAGAGAAGGTATGGTATTACACCCAAAAATTCTATGTCAAGATTTCACCGGAAATATATGTTTTAAGGTTCCTTGAATCCGGAAAAAAAGCATTTTTACAAACAACTCCTTGCGTTTGTATCTATGGACAGCATAGCTCAAAAACAAAAATACCGTTAAATACCAAACTTGGTGTTTATGAGTGGATCCTCCATCACAAACTACCTTTTACATGGAAAAAAATGAAAATCTTGTTGTTTAAAACATGGTTCTAACGATTTTGATTAAAATACCGTACATTTAAGATAATTGCATCACAAATACAATGTATATTTTGAATTTTTTGGCAATAGCATCTGAAGACCTCTTTATTCTGGATGAGTTTTGTAGAATTTTGCATAACGGTTAAACCGTAAGAGTTAGACAAGAACTTGCTGCACAAAAAATGTAGATCTCATTAAAACACAATGCATGCCGTTTGCGGGTTTCTTCTAGAGTTTTCGTTTTTCCAGTAGTTTTTTGTAAGTAGTTTCAATTTAAAGTAACTTTTTATGGCATCATGTTAAGCGAACCGAACCTGATTATTTCACATAGTGATAGCTTTTAAAAGATTTTACTATCGCTCTAGCGTAATGTATTCGCTTTTCCCCCTCTACTTTCAAGGAAGCAAGTAATAAGACCAATCCTGTTTATCTCGATTAGCAGGATGTGAATAAAATAGTAATCTTTGATAAGAATATATGTAACAGCTAGAGAAAGTTATGTGAATGTAACACAGATTTTTCATACTATTGTGTTTTCATACCAAATCTGTAATCAAGACAAAAGTTATACCTTCTCTACGCGTGCTATGTGCATAGTGTATAGAGAAGGTATTGCATTCCACCCAAATTTCGATACCGAGATTTTACCGGAAATAGACGTTGGGTCCCCTGTATCCAAAAAAAAATATTTTCAGAAAAAAGTCCTGTGTGTGTATGTGTGTGTGTGTGTGTGTGTGTGTGTCCGAGTGTCTTGTGAACACGATCACTCGAAAATGAAAAGTTGGTATTTAAGCGCAGTATCTTCCAAGGATGTGATACGAAGATTTTCAAGAAAATCCCCCCACCCCAAATGTCCTTTACATGGAAAAATTTCGAAAATTTGGATTTTCTCAAATCAAGTGCGATTAAAATCTCTTATATTTAAGATATTTACCTGACAAGTAAATTGTATATCTTTAATTTTCTGGGAATAGCCTCTGAAGACCTCTTTATTCTGGATGATTTTTATTGAATTTTGCATAACTGGTAAACCTTAAGAGATAGACAAAAACTTACTACACAAAAAATGTAGATCATATTAAAACACACAATTTATTTCATATACGATTTTTTCGTACAGTTGATCATTTTTAGATACTCTTTTTATTGATTTCAGTTCTAAAATTTGCCAACTCCTGGCAATGCAAAGAAACGGATTTCAACCATATATGAACCAGCTTTTAAAAGATTTGATTATCGTTCTAGCCTAGTGTATTCCATTATTTCCCTTCTTCTTACAGGAAAGCATTTCTGTTAATGTTTATCTCGATTAGCTTGAAGTAGATAGAAGAATAAGCCTTTTAACAATAAGTTGTTACACAGATGTAGAGAAAGTCATGGGAATGGAACACATCAGATTTTTTTTTTCAGATATTAGGCCATTTAAGGATATTTTAAGTCTGTTTAGTAGGAATTTTTAAAGGAAATTTATAGGTGTTCAGCTCCTGAGACCTGGTAATTGCATACATTTATTGATATATGTGTCGGCTTGATCCTTGCGTTTCATATTCCTGCTTACTCCTCCTTAAAAATGGAAGCTGCAAGTGAGTCCCGTCTTACCTCATGCAGCGACTATCAATGCGGCATTAGCATTGAGGTTTCGTTCTTGCAATCTTCTCCAATCCATAAGCGAATCGACTAATAGATGATATCTTTTCCTAACTTTAAAAGTTATTTGGGAACGATAGGATATTAAATGACCTAAAATGTTTGAAAGTTTTACCTATAGAATGACTAACATGTTAAAAAAATCTGATGTGTTCCATTCACACGACTTTCTCTACATCTCTGCAACAAACTATTGTTAAGCATATTCGTCTATTTACTTCATGCTAATCGAGAAAAAATTAGCAGAAATAATCTTATTACTTGCTTCCTTGTAAGTAGAAGTGAAATGTGGGAGTACCATAGGTTACAGTGATAGTCAAAAGGCGATTGCTTTGTGACTGAAGTTCCTTGGATTGTATGGACACGAGTGGACAAATCCCCGTATGAGAAAGTGCAAGTATTTTAAAGCTGAAACCAGTAACAAGGAATATCTAAAAAACGATCAACTTCACGAAAAAACTGTACATAACATAAATTATATGTTTTAACGAGCTCTACATTTTCGGTTGTTAGCTTTTGTCTATCTCATACGGTTTACCAGTTTGTAACATTCCGTAAAATTCATCTAGAACAAAGGCCAGAGGCTATTCCCAGAAAATTCAACACATACATTTTATTTGTTAAGGAAATACCTTTAATATGCGACATTTTAACCAAAATCGTTAGAGCCGTTTTTGAGAAAATAAAATTTTTGGAAAGGGTAGTTGGGGGTGAGGGGATTTTCTTGAAAATCTTCGTGTCGCATCCTTGGAAGATACTAAACTTAAATACCAAGTTTGGTATTTAACGGTCTTTTCGTTTTTGAGCTATGCTGTCAACTGACACGCACATGCACACACACGGAGCTTTTTCCAAAAATGATTTTTACTTTCTCTACACGTACTATGTACATATGTATAGAGAAGGTATTGTAATGCACCCAAAAATTACATGTTTTGGGTCCCCTGAATCCAAAAAAGCATTTTTGGAAAAAGGTCCGTGTGTGTCTGTGGACAGCATAGCTCAAAACGAAAAGATCGTTGAGTACCAAACTTGGTATTTAAGTTTGGTATCTTCCAAGGATGCGAAGGATGCGAAGATTTTCAAGAAAATCCCCCCACCCCCAATACCCTTTACATGGAACTTTTTTTGAAAATTTTGATTTTCTTGAAAATGGCTCTAACGATTTTGATTAAAATATCGAGTTATTTACCTGACAAATAAAATGTATATCTTGAATTTTCTGGAAATAGCTTCTGAAGACTACTTTGTTCTGGATCAATTTTATGGAATTGTGCATAATTGCTAAACCGTAAGAGATGGACAAAAACTTACAACACAAAAAATGTAGAGCACATTAAAACACTCAATTTGTGTTACATATTTTTTTCGTGGAGCTGGTCGTTTTTTTTAGATATTCCTTGTTTTTGGTTTCAGCTTTGGAAAACTTGTATTTTTCTCTTACAGGAATTTGTCAATTCCTGTCCATACAAACAAAGGAACTTCAGTCACATGGCAACCAGATTTTGACTATCACTTTAACCTATGGTACTCCCTTATTTCACTTCTACTTACAAGGAAGCAAGTAATAAGACGATTTCTGCTAATTTTTTCTCAATTAGCATGAAGTAAATAGAAGCATAAGCTTTTTAACAATAATTTGTTACATATATGTAGAGAAAGCCATGTGAATGGAACACATCAGATTTTTTTTTTTTATTCTGAGGGACCGAAACATGTATTTCCGGTGAAATCTCGGGATCGAATTTTTGGGTGCATTACAATGCCTTTTCTATACACTATGTACATAGTACGTGTAGAGAAAATAAATTTAAATGACATGTTATTTATGGACGCTCTTTAACAACTGTGGTTCTCAGCGTCCCATTCTAAATTGGGCATGAAAGACCGCTTAATTTTGCTCAGAGGTCTCTCTATCAGGCTTGAGGTTATTTTACGTGCCGTAAATCTACGACACGGGACCAACGGCTTTTCTTCCCTTCCGAAGGAAGCCATGCTAAAGATTTTTACATCCGAAAAAATCCATCGTCCTTCGCCGGATTTGAACCCGCGACTTTAGGTATATGAAGTTAGCATGGTAACCATTACACACGGTTGGCGACACATTGTATCAAAAGACCAATGTTCCCAATGGGGCGACACAATTTAATTTTGCCATGCGAAGCTCCGACGAAAGCACTGCATAATCGCTACTTGCCCTTTGTCTGTGATTTGTCTAGATATAGAGTTAAGGGCAAGGGATCAACCTTACTTTCAAACAAAGAATTTATTGGCAGCTAAGAACTCCTTCAGAAGTGTACTTAAAACTTTGAACAACTCAGTCAATAAAGAATATCGGATAGGAAAATATAGTGGAGCAGACGAAGTTGATATCGCGTTCTACTAGGGATCATCTTAGAATCCTTGAAATAATCAAGCATAAAACAATTTGAACTTTAGTAAATAACAAGGAGTTATTTGACAGTGTATTCTTGGAAAACTTTATACAAGTTTTACTACGTACATTCAAAAGGTTTGCCCACATTTGCTCCGATCTTAGTGATCGCCCTATACGTACAACTCATAAAAATACTAAACAAATCCATTGGCGCTAAGGCCCCAAGAGCTTGGGCCTATCAATCTGACTGCCGGTCTCACACGCACGTAGGCGCTCATTCAACCCATGATGGAATCACAGCAATGTTAAGTTCTGTTGTTTCTATTAATGATAATGTTGGCTTCGGCAACAATGGTCCCGTTACGAATCCATCTTTCGGAAATGGAGAATATATTATGCCATTTTTTTTTTTAATTTTACTAATTATCACACCCATACAGCGCAGATTAGTACATTTTAAAATTGGAGCCCATGCAGAATGAAAGAAAAACTTACAATCCAGTATCAGTGTCATTGTAAACGTCCCATTAACGCGTATCATTTGTCATCAATAGTGTTTGCAAGCGAGGTGACGCCACTTTCTCTCACGAAACTCCGCCCCACATTTACAGTCCTACACCTGTATGGTTTCACCATGATCCAACCGATAAGAGGAGATAATGTGGCTAGCACCACGCATCCATCCTCCAACCAGGTCAGGACCGCTGCCTATTGCAGCTCCTCATTTTTCTCACGATATTGAGTGGATGCAGGACTTAACATCCACACCTCCATTACTGCGATCAAACCTGGGATCACCCTCCGAGGTGTAATGGTTACCATGCTAACTTCATATAACCAAGGTCGCGGGTTCAAACCCGTCGGAGGACGATGGATTTTTTCGGGTTTAGAAATCCTTAGCGTGGCTTCCTTCGGAAGGAAAGTAAAGCCGATGATCTCGTGTCCTAGATTTACGGCACGTAAAAGAACCTCAAGCCTGATAGAGAGGCCTCTGAGCAAAATTAAGCGGTCTTTCACGCCCAATTTAGAATGGGACGCTGAGAATCACATGGTAGTTAAAGAGCGTCCATAAATAACACGCCATTTCCATTTCGAACCAGGGTCCTTGCTCAGGCTCACAGCGTCATGGCGCATAATACAAACTAATAATTGAATATTCTTGATTCACTTCCTGGCAATATCTAGTAAACTTTACCAATATAAGCAGTTAAATGAACTAAGTATATACCGCGAAGTAAAAATTAGCTCCATTCAACTTACGTAGCAGGATTATATTATTGGTCAATCGTCTTGTCAGTGTCGCTCCATTGCAAATTGAGCATTATTTAGCATAAGAGCCCCTTGTCCTTACCAAGACTATTTATTTTGGAGTAAAAGGTTTATGAGTAGAGGACCATAAACTCGGAGAAATGAAAGTGTTTATTGCGTAAACAGGACATTCAACTGGGAAAAAACAGACGCGAGAGAGTATACAACTCAGATTTACAAAGATAGATCATAAAAGAGAAACTGCCGAAAGTACGTGAAACACGGTGGTTATTAAAATTAGAAGGCCTCTTCTGAGATAGCCTTTCACATGTACTGCGACCGGCGGACGATACAATACGCATTATCATGTGATGCTAAGGAAAGGCACAACCGAGTGGTTCTCCCTTTGTTGGATCGACCTCCGTGATCTAGGGCTAACATGTGAGCCTCTGGTTCCCAAGATCGCGGTTCAAACGCGAGGGCAATAGCTTTTTTGGGGGCGGAAAAAATCCTTAGCTCGTCTTCATTCGGAAGGGTCTTTTTCAGAATATGGTGATTTAAGGTTATTGACCAGTGGTAAGAGGTAGCGGTCCCGTTTGAAACCCATCATGTTTTGGAGAAAACTATAAAGCCAGTGGTTCCATGTTGTAGATTAACGACTCGTAAAATAACCTCAAGTCCAATAGAGGACTCTGAGCAAAATTCAGCGTTTTTTCACGCCCGATAATGGGACTCTGAGACTATGGCAGTTAAAGAGTGCAATTTAAAAATCTCTCTATTGGCATTTCCAATAGGCCAATAACTGATTTCTTAAAAAGAATCGCCCCTTCTTCGTAGGGGTGGAAATGGAAATACCACTGTCAACCCCAAAAGAGAAGAATACCGATTATGTTCTAGCTTGGCATCCCCGAATTTTCCCGGCTGGTACTGGAGCACAATAAGGTGTATCACAACCCTGCCGGGATATCACTGGCCCTGGGTTCGGGAGCTACGTCGCCCTCCGTGGTGTAATGGTTACCAAGCTAACTTTATATGTCCAAGATTGCGGGCCAAAACCGGCGGAGAACGATGGACTTTTTTCCTGCGTAAAAATCCTTTGTACGACTTCCTTTGAAAGGGAAGAAAGCCTTTGGTCTCGGCAGGTAAAAGAATCCCAAGCTTGATAAAAGAGACCTCTGGGCAAAATTAAACTGCCTTTCATGCCTAACATAGAATGGTACGCTGAGAACCACAGCAATTAAAGAGCGTCGGTAAATATAACGCCATTCCATTTCGGGAACCACCGCCTTGTGTCGAACCAATACGAGAGGGACTCAGATGTTCGGCTCGACGTACTTCTAGTAGTGTCAAAAGTGCCACGGGTATGCAGGGGTCGCACTACTTTTTGCGGGGTGGCTTCACTGCACTGTTTATTTTTTCTTTGTGTGTGTTTAACGCCTGCTTTTACTAATATGGCACCGCAGACTGATGATACATGGGATGAAGGAGCACCGGTGGAATGCGATGGGATACCGGGAAACCCGGGGAAAAGACGCTCCTGTACCGCTTTGTCTCCACAAATCCAACATGCGGTCGCTTAGGATCGAACCCTTGATGGGAGGCGAGTGGCCTAACCACTCGGCTACGGCGCGGCCAGTAGTGGACTGTGTTTATCCACTGAGATATATTCAGTAAGCTTGGAGTGTTTTTTACTTTCTCTAGCCCCGTATGTACAATGTACATAGTGGATAGAGAAGGTATTGTATTCCACCCAAAAATTCGATACCGATATTTCATCGGAAATACTTGTTTAAGGACCCCCTGAATCCAGAAAAATATCCGTGTGTGTCTTTCTGTCTGTCTGTCTGTCTGTCTGTCTGTCTGTCTGTGGACAGCATAGCTCGAAAACGAAAAGACGGTTAAAAACCTCACTTGGTATTTAAATTTGGTATTTTCCAAGGATGCGACACGAAGATTTTCAAGAAAGTCTCCCCCCCCTCCACCCCTGACTACCCTTTACATGGAGAAGTTTTCGAAAAGTTTGTTTTATGTAAAAATAGCTCTAATGATTGTGATTAAAATACCACATTTTAAAGCCTTTTCCATCACAAATAAAATGTATACTCGTATCTTGAATTTTCTGGGAATAGCTTCTGAAGACCTGTTTATTCTGGATGAATTTTGCTGAATTTTTGCATAATTTACTAGTTATAGTAAGAGATAGATAAAAATTTACTGCACAAAAATGTAGATCTTGTTAAAATACACAATTTATGTAATATACATTTTTTTCGTGGAGTTTACCGTTTTCAAGATGTTACTTGTTATTAGTTTCAATTGTAAAGTACTCATACTTTTCTCAGACAGGAAGTGTCCATTTTTCTTTTGTTCTGCTCCTGGCCAAACAAAGAAGCAATTTGCAATGACAGTCACATAACGACAGCTTTTAAAACATTTGACTGTCACTTTAGCATAGCACATTCTGCTAATGTTTATCTTGATTAGCATGGTGTAGAAAGATGATCTTTTGTGAGAAGTATGTTTGTAGAGTAGCTAGAGAAAGTCATGTGGGTGTAACACATCAGATGTTTTATCTTCCAACTTTATTAGCTCATATTATGTAGCAGTAATCACAAATTCATAATTCAAGAATAGAAGTTTCTCTGCATAATAATATTTTAAATTTCCTGTTTTTATTACTGTATAATTTTTAATACTTGCTAGTTATATTTTTAAACTTTTAGAGAGTGAAAATACATTTTAGATGCATAGGTTAAGCTAGTAAAAACTATATTTTACGTGTATAAAACTGTATCTTGAATGCCAATTCATATAAATTTAAAACCTATTTTAGGTGCCTTAATATTTAAGGGACTAAACTCTTGAGGTCTAGTTATGATAATCATAATCATAGATAAAATATTAAAATTATGTAAGGGGTGGGTTTTTTTTTTTTTTTTTTTTTTTTTTTCCCTCCAAATTTTAGAATGCAATACTTTAAAAAATGAATGAAAGTTGTTTATATCTGGCAGCTACTTTCTAATGTTTTACAAGTTGATTGCCTAATAGTTTGTTTGGTTTGCTCTAATTGCGTATTAATTATCATCATTTACAGATTTTATCACCCAAAATGAATTTGATTAGAGAGCATTACCAGGCTATGAATTTTTACAATCCTAGATCATGAATAATACCTAAATAATATGAAGATTGGCTCAGAAATGCATTTAGCGAAGAAGCCCCACCTAAGGCAACAGTTTATAATATGTAAAAAAATTTTGAAAGAGATCCGTTTGTTCCTTAGTTATGAATTTCTTGAAGGACAGCCGAAAACTGTTGTTGCCAATGAAAATATTGTCACTGTTTGAACAATATTTGAAGAAGATTGAAGCTCATCTTATGAATTTATTCCAGCGACATTGTGCATTGGTATGAGTAAAATCTGAAACGTTTTACATCAGCAGTTAGACATGATAAAATGTTGATTGATCCCACATAAACTGACTCCCAATCAAAAATAACACTCGATTGGTGCAGAAACAAATTGGAAAAATTCTTAGGCATCACTTCAAATTTGGTTTGGAGTATCATTCATTACTGGTGATGAATCTTGGATTTGTTGTTTTGATACTTAAAAGAACATTCAGTTGGGCCAGTGGGTCTTTTGAACAAAACCTAAGCTTCTAAAGTCCAATGAATTCATTGTGCTATTTTTTTTTTCTAAAACGGCCCATACTGCTACATTAACACCAGAAACTAAACTGTCAAATGGTACACAGATATCTGTTAACTATAAATTATTGAAAAAGTTTGTGAAAAACGCCCAAAAAGAAGAATTTTGTATCATGACAACACATCATCACATGCAGCAAAACTAAGAACTGACTATGAATACCCTAAAGGCCAGTCTTACAGACCTTTCACCACACAGCCCTGACCTAGCACCCCATGGTTTCTTTTTGTTTCCAAAAATTAGAGATAAAATGCCATCAGAAGAAGCAGTCAGTCATCAAAACCTGGTTTCTGAAGTGCATCAGGAAGAGTGTCATCCTTGCTTTAAGAATTGATGTTAAAGGAAATATTTTGAAAAAAAAAAATGATACATTTTTAGAACTACTTCTTGATTGATTTTTTAAAAATGTTGCATATATTGGTGAGGTGCTAAAATAAAAATTAAAATATATATTAGTCCTTTGGAGTACAAACCTTCGACCACACCAGTATGGTCAACTCTCACATACCGTGTCTTATATTGCACGGCCATTGCACATGATAATAATATTATAATTTTATAATACTGTGCATGGTATGAATTTTTTTTTTATTTTTATATATATATATATGTAATAAAATAGTGAAATGCATACAATCAATCAAAACCCGTCAACATCCAACCATACCATCAAACTGATTGCTTTAGTTGGGTCCTCCCTGTGCTTTCCCACAGTTTATCTTGAATGTGGAACATATATTTTGACTGGAATTGATTCCGCAATCCTTGTTTTGATAGATTAGCCACATCTATAGTGCCTTAGACTGCATGGCCAAAAATCCAAATGTCAAAAATTGTATTTAATGGAGTTACCTAATGTTGTTATCCGTTAGTAAAATGGATTGTTTAATAATCATGCACAGGGCGTCATATCACATCCATATCGCTGAAGGGGTTAATAGAATTTTCATTTAGTACGTGTAATTTTTAACGCTATAATATCATAGTAATAGAAAGAATAACTGAAAGTAACATTTCTTCTTCTTTGTTGCAGTGTCAACAAAATTGGATCATTAGCAGATTTCCAATTTTGTCGCAATTTGAAGGAGCTATATGTAAGGAAAAATAACATCCGAGACATAAATCAAATACTGTACCTGCAAGATCTGCCATTGTTAAGGAATCTTTGGCTAGATGAAAATCCCTGTGCTGATAATGAAGCGTAAGTATATACCAATACTTCTGCATTATTTGGTTTAGTTGTTACAGTTTACAGTATAGCTTATAGATAAAATTAGTAGCTTTTATTTAAAGAAAAGGTCAAATATTTGCTCATATGCTCACAATCCTATGTGGTTAGATTATATTTGTGTTATTAAGCTTTGAATTAACAGCAGTCTTGAAATCATGAATGCTACTGTTTTATACTTTCAGCTTAGTTCAAAGATGTGTGGTTCAAGTTGAGTTTGAAATAATTGCAAAATCAATTGAAAAAAAAAAAAAAAGACAAAAAAAGAGACAGAGGGTAGGGGGCAAGTCAATTCATTATCTTCTTAAAAAACCCGATAAATACCATTTAAATTTTGCAAAAAAGTTTTTGTCCTGTGAAAACTGGGTAAAAATGTATATCAGATTTATACTTCTTTATTAGATATACTAAGTAGAGAAAGTATTGGACTAAAAATTTGATATCAAAATTTCACTGGAAATGTATTTTCTGCCGGCCCAAATCTCAAGAAAGAAAGGAGAAAAGAAATCTGACATGTTCCATTCACATGACTTACTCTACATCTCTGCACCAAATTATTGTTAAAAAGTATGCTTTTTTTACTTCATTCTAATTGAGAAAAAATGAGCAAAAATAGTCTTATTACTTGCTTCCATGTAAGTAGAAGGGAAATAAGGGAGTAGTATAAGCCAAAGTATTAGTTAAAAGTTGGTTGCTATGTGATTGAAGTTTCTTTGTTTCTATGGACAGTAGTTGACAAATTTGCTTATGAGAAAAGGTTTTTTAAAGCTGAAACCAATAACAAAGAATATCTCAAAATTGTTCAACTTCACGAAAAAAATGTGTATGATATAAATTGGGTGTTTTAACAAGCTCTACATTCTGTGCTATGCAAGTTTTTCTCTATCTCTTATGGTTTGCCAGCTATACAAAATGTTGTAAAATACATCTAGAATAAAGTAGTGTTCAGAAGCTATTCCGATAAATTCAATGTATACATTTTATTTGTCAGGTAAATATTTGATATTTTAATCAAAATCGTTAGAGCCATTTTCCAAAATTTTTCCATGTAAAGGGTAGTTGGGGGAGAATTTTCTTGAAAATTTTTGTGTTGCCTCCTTGGAAAATACTGAATTTAAATACCAAGTATTTAACAGACTTTTCGTTTTGAGCTATGCTGTCCACACGCACGCACCCACAGACGGACAGACAGATGGACCTTTTCCCAAAAATGCTTTTTGTGGATTAAGGGGGACCCAAAACATGTATTTCCGGTGAAATCTCAGTATCAAATTTTTGGTGCAGTGCAATACCTTCTCTGTTCACTATGCACATAGTAAGTGTAGAGAAAGTAGAAAGAAAGAAAAAAAAAATTTTTTTAGAAAATGCATGTGTGCATCTGTGAAAGTTATTTATATAACAAATGAAATGTAATTTTCTGAGAATAGCATGTAAACTCCTATTTAATCAGAAGGAATTTTTTATAATCTATAAACATTAAGAGAGAGAGATAAAAACTTGCTGTTCAAAAAATGTAAATATCTTTAAACCAAGCAATTTATTTCAAATAACTTTAGTGTGGCATTAATCATTTCTGAGGCATCCATTTTTATTCTTTTGCATTATTCAACATACTAATCAGTTTCTGTAATGTTGGCACATGCAGTTGTTTCTCAATATGTAATGGAAAACTGATGAAATTCCAAGGGCAGCATATCGCAATCTGCTTTTACACATTTTGCTATCCCTTCAGTTTCCAGTATCCCTAAATTTTGTTTTCTCAGTTTGGAGGGATTGAGGGTAACAGTTCATAGCATAGAGAAAACCCACCCCTGTGCCACGTTGACTGCCACAAATCTCACATGCGGCTGCTTAGGAAAAAACCCAGGCCATCTAAGTTGCATGTGTGTGTGCACATAACTTGTGCATGCATGCATATAGCAAAAACGAAAAGCCAATTAAATACCGAACTGGATATTTAAGTTCAATATTATTTTCCAAGGTTGAAACACAAAGATTTTCAGGAAAATCCCTATCTTATACTACCTTTTATATTTAAGATCTTTTGGAATTTTCGATTTTTTTAAAAATGGCTCTAATGATTTTGATTATAAATATTTACATTACTAATAAAATGTACACTTTGAATACCATCTGAAGTCCTTTTCATTTGGGGTGACTTCTGCCTAACTGATAAATCAAAAGAGAGAGTCAAAATCTTACTACACAAAAAATGTAGATTTTGTAAAACACATAATTTATGTCAAATACTTTTTTTAATAATGTTTTTTCTATATGCTATGGTGTTTAAACCAAAATCATTAAGAACAAATTTGGAAGAGGAAAAATGGAAATTCTTCCATGTAATTAGTATTTTGGGCTGGGGTGATTTTGTTGAAAGTCTTTATGATACATATTTGGAAGATGAACTTAAATTCCATTTAACTGTCTTTTTGTTTTAGAGTAATTTGTTCACAGATATGGACACATTTTTTTTTTCTAACAATGCTTTTTTTATTAATTTGTTTTTATAAGGTAGCATTTCCAGTGAAATCTCAGTATGGAATTTTTTAGTGGAATATGTACTGTAGGTAAAAAAAATAGAGAAAAAAAAATGCATTGTAAAATGTATGGGTAAGTGTAAAAGTTCTAATATTCAGCATGGATCACTCATGCCCTTATGAAGTTTCTATTTTCAGCAAATATCCTTGATTTAACAGCAACATAACCTGTCAATTTTCATTACTCATTTGAGTAATTTATAGATAAAAGGGGTTAAAATTTGAGTTAAACCTGTACAGATCATTTATAGTAACTCAACATTGAAAAGGCATTAGAAAGTACTGTATCTCTTTATGGAAACAGGAGTGGAAGTACAGTGTAAATTATTTTTGGAATCACCTTATTAACAGTAGAAAAATTGTGACAGTAAAATTTTGAGACAAATTTTTAAAACTTAAATCATAGGTGATAATACCATAATTTTTTGTGTTGTTAAAAGTACAGGTTTTGTCTAAGGATAGTTTAAAACAAAGATCTTCAAATATCCTATTTAGCTTAATATATGCAGCAGGTTTTTCCGAAACCTGTCATTTTATAATGATTCAGGCAGATCATGAAAAGCGGGCAGTTGTTAAAAATACTATGTGTACTCATTCTGTTACAGTTCTCAATGAAATGACAGAGCTTGTTAGATATTTAGTGTAACTAAACTCTGACTCTATCTACTGATTTCAGAATTTAGAGACTCCATCAGATGAAGTTATACTAATATGCTGCTAAGATAAGGCTTTTCATGATCTGCCTAGAATGTTCAAGAGATTACAGATTTGAGCAAAAGTCTATGATACATATATTACATGCTAGTCCATGGAAGTTTCCAATAACTTCTTGTCCTAGGTGTTAATTTTTATCTGTGATTTCCCCACACTGATAGAGCAAGTATGACATTTTAGTCAACTGGTGAGTCTAATTTGAAGCCATAATGGTCTCTGCTGGGAAGAAGTAGTGATTGTTTGCAGAAAAGAAAGCAATCACAGTGATCTATCTAGAAACAGAATCTATGATTTGCAGAACAATAAGTAATCATAGCAACCTCTATCTGGAAAGAGTGATGATGGCTCAAAAGAGAAAGAAAACCACAGCTGTCTTTTCACACCCCCTTCATGGTAATGAATAACTTTAATGGTTGCTCTGTTCTTTGTTAAGCTGAATATAAACACAACACACCTTGTGACGTGGTTGAGTGCAATTATTGTTTTAATGCCAAGATGGGAGTAATGTATACTCGTTCTCTGTGGTCTAGGGGTAATATGCTAATCTTTGGTTCCTAAGGTCACGGTTTCAAACCCAGCAGAGGGCATTTTTTGGGCATAAAATTCTGTAGCTTGGTTTCCTTTGGAAGGGAAGTAAAGCTGTTGGTCCCGTGTCATAGATTTGTGACATATAAAGGAACTTCAAGCCTGATAAAGAGGTCTCTGAGCAAAATTAAGTGGTCCTTCATGCCCATTAAAAAATGGGATGCTAAGAACTGCAGCAGTTAAAGAGCATCAATAAATAAAACTCAGTTTAAATTTAAAAACTGGCAGGCGAACTCTCTCTTCTTCCCCTTGGCCCTCTTCTCTCAGTAAAACTAGCACTCAAGAAAAGGTACTCACAAGTAAATATTATTTACATATATTACCATATAGATGTGGTACATACTCTGAGCCATCAAGTATGAACATCTGATCTTAGGGGAACAGCCTTCAAATCACCTCATCAGGATGGCATCACATTAAGTAGGATCTCATGCTGCTAGAGAATCAGTATATAATCTCTCATCAGCAATGGTATTGATATCATTTTTTACATGGGACGTCGCAGATAAAATGAACACCTAGTAACTTAGAAATAGAAGTGTATAATACATATTGTGCATGTTTATAACATAAATCTCTTCACACATATAGGTATCGTCTGACAGTAATTCGAGCACTGCCTAAGCTTCAAAAACTGGATAATGTAGTAGTTCAACCAGAGGAGGTTCAGGATGCAATGCGAAAAGGAAGGGAACTGATTCATCCTGAAGACGACACGTCCCCACAGCCGTCTATGGAACATCACTGGGCTTCTGGTTCCAGCAGTCCTACACACAGCCCGTCCCAACATGAGGTGCATTTAGTTTCTTGTATTATGTTGCCATTGTAGGTTACAGCAGTTAAAAATTATGATAAAATTGAGTATTTCATTTAATGGCGCATGATCTAGCACATTAAAAATATAATCCTGCAGTTTGCTTCACTTGTTTAAAACAGTACAATGTTTCAGGAGGAAATCCTCCCCATCATTAGTTAATCAGTCAACTGGTATTTGTGGGATTGTTGATACACTGCCCTTTTTTGTGCTGCTTGCTCTTCTTCTACCGGTGATTCATAAGACAACATCCACAGCTGATGTTTCGCAATTCATGACATTACTTCAATTCTTTATGATATAGATTATTTCTTATGTGCTCAATTCCCAAGGTATTTTAACACCAATGGCAACTTAAATTTTTTTAATCCGATGCTGTCATTCAGATTTTATGATTTTCTTTCTTTTCTTTTTTTTTTCAGTTTTATTATGCTTCTACTTTCATGCTACATTTGTCTATAAATATCAAACATTTTACTGTCTGTTCAGCAGTTTTATAGTTAGTGGGTTGGGGTGGCTTATCTCTCAAGTAATAATTTAATGTGTTGGAGGGTTACAGTATGCTGAACTCGTTCCGCGCATGACAAAACAGTGTTGCAGTACTTTACTCAGAGTTGGATGACGAGTCTTGAAATCTTCAGGAATCAGACAGTACACAGTGAACACACAAATATTATCAGCAGCAGACCTCCCTTCTTCCACTGTGTCAAGCATCTTTACCCCTCGCTTGCTTCAGAATAAGAAAACACTACTTCCTTCCAATTGCTAAACTCCTTCCTACCTGCTTCGAAGGATGCCCCATCCCACTAGATAAAATACCACCGAACAGACATCAAATCTGCAAGTGGCTATTTAATGATTCTGAACCTTTAAACCCATTTGTCTCAATTACTCTTTTTATTTTCCTTTTTTCTTTATTTTTTTTTCTCCAGTATTTTTCACTTTTCAAAATGCTCATTGAACCATAATTTATAGCTTATTAGGGAGAGCTTCAGGAATTATGGACTTAAAAATTGTTTTGCGCTGTTTAAAATGTCTGATGTGCTCCATTCACATGACCTGCTCTACCTGCTGTGCAAACAAACTTCTTACAAAAGATTATTCTTCTGTCTACTTCATTCTAATTGACATAAACGTTAGCAGAAGTGGTCTTATTACTTAGCATCTTGTAATTAAAAGAGAAATAAGGGAATACATTAGACTAATGTGATAGTAAAATTATTTAAAAGCTGTCGCTCTGCGATGATGTTGAAATTTGGTTCTCTTGCATGGCCAGGAGCGAAACGACAGAGAGATGAAACAAATGATAACCTCCTATTTGAGAAAAGTATAAGTATTTTAAAATTGATAATATTTTAGAAAAATAAATATATATATATATGACAAATTTTGTGTTTTAGCAATATCTACTATTTTGTGTTACAAGTTTATTGTTTATCTTTTACCATTTACAAGTTATGCAAAAGTCATTCAGAATGAAGAGGATTTCATGGCTATTCTCTATAAACACAAGATATATATTTTATTTTCCATGTAAATATCTTTAATATACAGTGTTTTTATCAAAATTTTATAGCCGTTATTGAGAAAATCAAAAATTTTGAAAAAATTTGCATTAAAGGGTAGTTTTGGGTGGTTTTTTTTATGTATATAATCATTGTATTGCATCTATGCAGATTCTTAATTTAAGCTTCTTTCTTTGAGTCACTGCCCATACATACACACGAGCACTCATGCAACACACATAGAGACAACTGAGGAGAACAAACACCAAACCACATATAATGTGACATAGCAGTATTGAGAAGGAAAGGAAGATGCTCAAAAGAAAAATACTTCAAGAGGAGGAAAATGGCCACCATGTGAAACAGAAATGTAAAAAATGATTTTAAAGAATATGTTTATTTTGTAAATACTATGGATCCAAGAAAGCTTAAATAATATACTGTATAAACCAATCGTTTAATTATGTAATGAAACATGTGAATTAAAGAAAAAAAAAGATTTAAAAATAAATAGACATGAGCACACACGAGGAACTTTTTTTAAAAAAATGCTGTTCTAAATTTATTCATTCAAGGGACCTCAAAACATGTATTTTCACTGAAATATTTGTTTTGAATTTTTTGGTGGAATACAATACCTTCTATATATGTACCAGCATACATACACAATACTCAATAGAGAAAGTAAAAATATGAAATAGTTCGGCTGAAATTAATTATTTTATATAAGCTAACTTAACCTTATGGCACTACAGTTTACAAGGGACCTAGGCCTACTGCCCGGTCACTGCATTCCTCATCTCGGCCTGAAGACATCATGAATGGGATGCACTACTGGAGGGTGAGATGTGGTCAGCGTGAGTCCCTCTCAGCTTGTTAATGTGGTCTTCTTTATCTGTAACTGCTATTTCTCAATCAAGTAGCTCCTCAATTGGCCCCCCAGGGACCTCACGAGGCTGAATGCACCCTGGACCAGGTCTTCCAGAAGGGGGAAAATTCCCCACATTGGTACTGGGAATCCACCCCAGGTCTCCCATATGGCAAGCAGAAATTATTTTATATGGGTAACTAAAATAAAAAATATTGGAAAATTTAATAACATGACAAGAGCAAGTATTTTTCTCTTCTCAGGCAGAAATACCTGCACAGCAGTTTCTTTGTATTTGTATATTAATACAATTCAATAGAAGAATTAAGAAGCAGTATGATAAACTCTAGGGTCCAAGGAGCATTTCATATGACCCTATCAAAAAAGTGAATGATTATGAATACACAATTAAGATATTTCTCACCATTTTGATTAAAATACCTTATATTAAAGATGTTTACATGACAAATCAAAATGTGTATGTTGAATTTTCTGGATAGTCTCTGAAGACCTCTTCATTCTGGATGACTTTTGCATAATGGTAAACCATAACAGATAGGCAAAACTCAAACTAATTCTACCTTTTCAACATGTACTAGTTACTTTCTCTACATGTACTATGTACATAGTGTATAGAGGAAGTATTATATTCCACCCAAAAATTCAGTACCGAGATTTCACCGCAAATACATATTTAGGACCTCCTGAATCGAGAAAGGTCCATGTGTGTGTGTGTGTGTGCGTGCGTGTGTGTGTGTATGTGTGTGCGTGCGTGCATGCATGTATGTGTGGACAACATAGCTCAAAAACGAAACAAACTTGGTATTTAGGTTTAGTATCTTCCAAGGATGCGACACGAAGATTTTCAAGAAAATTGCCTCACCACAAACTACCCGTTACATGGAAACATTTTCGAAAATTTTGCTTTTCTCAAAAATGGCTTTAATGATTTTCATTAAAATTACGTATATTAAAGCTATTTTCACCCCGAATAAGTTTTATATCTTGAATTTTCTGAGAATAGTCTCTGAAGATCTCCTTATTCTGGTTGAATTTTGCCGAATTTTGCTTAACTGCCAAATCGTAAGAGATAGACGAAAACTTACTACACAAAAAATGTAGATCTTGTCAAAACACAATTCATCACCTTTACACTTTTGTTGTGGAGGTAACCGTTTCTGAGATACTTCTTATTGGTTTCAGTTGTGAAGTACTTATACTTTTCTCAGACTGGAAGTGTCATCTTTCTTTTGTTCTACTCCTGGCCAAGCAAAGAAGTGATTTGCAATGACAATCACATAACGACAGCTTCAGTTTAACATAGCTTATTTCTTTAGTTCCCTTCTACTTATAAAGGACCTAAGTAATAAGAACATTCTGCTAATGTTTATCCTGATTAGTGTGGTGTGTAAGAAGTTTGTATGTAGAGCAGCTAGAGAAAGTCATGTGAGTGTAACACATCCGATTTTTTTTTCTTACAGTGAACATCATTTTTTTTTTTATTTGTATAGCCCCTATAACTTTAATGGTCATATCGGACTTATGAAACAACTATCATATTGCTACAGGTTTAGACTTAAGTTTAATCATTTTTATATCATTAAACTCATGCACATTCACTCTTCCAGACTCTGTGGAGGATAGGGAATAATTCTGGTTAAAGAAAAATCCACCCCCCCCTATGGTTATTCTAACCCGGGACCGTGGTCAACAATTTTTGTTCAATTATTTACAATACATTTCATCGTAGATACACATAATAGTGTATTTCTGTCCCAACATTAATTGGATTAAGATATTCATATAGATATTCTGTACCAACCAACAAAGCAAAAATCTTGACTCATCTTGTGGAAACCCTGTTTAATCAGGTATACCCAACCACCCTTCCCATTCTCTAAAACACAGTTTTCTAAGTTCCTCATACTTGTGATCCTCCCCTTTTGATATTACACACTATGTTTTGTGGATTCTTTGAAATTCTGTTGCCATAGCAAGCTTTCAAATAGAGAACATTTTAGAACTTTTATTTTTTATCAGAGGTGTTACTGTTAGACTGTACAGAGGATGAAATTGTTTCTATTTCGTATGTTATTATTTTTAATGTTGAAATGTACATTTTTATTATCTTTTATAGTTTTTGATCTGAAATGTCTTAGTAACTTAATTTAGGGTTTTAGTGACAGTTTAGCTATAGATATAGATATTTTGCAAAATATAGTGTGTCATATGATTAGCAGCAAGCATGAGAAGAAAAAAACAAAAAAGAAAGAAGAAAAAAAACAAAAAAAAAAAAGGAATCCATTTTGAAAAACATGAACTTTTTGCATGATAACTGAATTTTATCATCATTGAGAAAGTACAGTCACAATTAAAGACATTTCTAAACAGTAGGTGTGTAAATGAATGAACAATTTTACATTAATAGTTGATTGCCTGGGTTGCAAGAAAGTTGTTTGCATACAACATTTAAGGAATTTGTAGTAAGTGATGTTTATTTTTACAAACATCCAGCTGATTAGTCAAAGGTACAGAGGCTTCATTTGGATACATGGCCAGCTTAACAAGAAATTTCTTGGCACCAAAAGTATGATTTTGTCAGAAGAGTTGGATATTCATAGCCTTTTAAATTCATATTTCTCTTGCAATAACCGCATATCTTCCTGGTAAATGTTAGATTTGATGTCCTTGTGGCATCACACAACTCTAACCTTTTTCAGAAAATTTGTATTAACACACATTTCATAGCCATGTATTTAAAACCAGGCTTCCCATAAAAAGAGTTTAACTCAGATAAATAGAAAAACCATTAAAATTATTCAACACCTAAATGTAGAATTAAATCTACTCACAATATTACATGAATGCTATTCCTGAATTGAATTATCTTATAGGATGTTGATTTTAAAAGTTAGTAACTTATCAAGCTGAGATTAGCAAAATTGCAGATCCCTGTGGAAGCTTCCTTAGAGATTTCTTTAGACTTCAATAATTCTAACTTTTTTTTTATATTCGTGAGGTTTTCATTGTGAGAAACCAGAAATCCCTTTTTGATTTTGTATCAAGAATAGATTCTGTTTCCCTACAGCTGAACAAGGTTATGCAGGTACTGATTCTCAATGAGGCACACAAACATGAGATAATTAATCTCTTAAAATACTGGAAGTTGATGGCATTATTGTTGAAATCAATTAAAATGAAAACCCTGAGTTGAGTAATGAGACTAAACAAACTCTTTTTAGAAATTTCCCAGAATATGTTTTGGAGGCTAGTTTTCTCCAAAAACAATTATACATCGAATTGGTGTTGAAGCAATCCATCCATAGACTACTCTGGTGGTGGTTTGACCCATTGTATATGTTCCTAGAAGCATCATCAAAGTAGTTTATGGAAGGGTTGGTTTCACCAATGATCAGTCAACATCTGGATGATAAAGAAGGAAACTAGCCTCCAAATAATGTTCTCTTTCACCACTTCTTGTATAGGCAATAGTTGCCTGTTCCACCTTCAAGGTCTTCCAGCCAGCATTTCCTGGATCTGCCCACAGATCTTTCCTTTAAGATTGTATTTCATAATTTGTTTTGCAATTCTAGTGTCGGGCATTCTCTCAACATTTTACTTCAATTGTTTTTTAAAATCCTTTAATCTTCCATTCATGTTAAATATTCTTAGTTCCTTTCTTATACTTTCATTTCTAATATGACCCTTCTTTGTACTTTTGCACTCCTTACAAATGTCATTTCTGAGGCCTGTATATTGTTTTTCTGTCTTTTTGTTAGTATCCAAGCTTTACTTACATATGTTAGAGTAGCTACAGCAATAGCCTTATACAATGGTAGTTTTGCCTCTTTACATACGTCATTTTGGAATATTGAATTAATTGTTGCAAATTCTCTGAAATTTACATATTGTGAACATCATATTCTCTATCATAGTTGATGTTATATCCTAGATAGCTAAAATGGCTTACCTGCTCGATACATCTGTTATTGATAAGTATTTTTGTTCACTTGGAACTTTTCTTATGAATGTCATTACTTTTGTCTTTGTATTAGATTTTCATATTATATTGCCCACATATTTCATTAAGTTTAAAAACAGATTTTTTTAGGGCAGGCTATTATTTTCGACAATAATCAAATTATCTGCAAGTAATAATATATTTAAATTATCCTTTGATTAAGAGTAAATACATAGATTACTCTCAAACTTCACTCTTGAAATAAAGTAACTTACTTCAGACATGTCTTCAATGGAGATTCGCTGATGAACTCATGGTAGCGGCCTGTGGAGGTCTCTCTTCTGTATAGATGAATTTTGAGGTGAGTCCGTTTGTTTGTGGTATGTCAAAATTTATGACCTTATTTTTGTTTTTTAAAATTAATAGATTTTCCCAAACTATTAATCCAATTGGATTCTGCACTAATTTTAATAACTTGGGTCCACTGTACAAATTATGGTTATGAAATGTCCAAAGTAAGTTACTTTATTTCAAGAGTGAAGTTTGAGTGTAATCTATGTTGTTACTCTTAATTGATTAGTTACTTCACTGTGAATTCCCATTAATGTTTTAATTATCCTTTGATATTTTAAAATACATTCACAAAATTTTTGTGGAATTTAAAACCTTAGTGTTGTTAGTTTCATTAGTCGATTCAGGTTTATACTTTTAATTAGCAGGTTTTTATGTTACATTACTTCCCTAAAAGAGTTTGTTGTTTCATAGAAATTTTACATGAAGATTCTGTATGCTAAAGTAGTGCCATTATAACAGAACTAACCAATTTTTAACACTGAACACATAGTCTCAAAATATTATCAACCTCTGCAAAGCACAGAGTTTATACCAGTTGATTACCAGCACTTGCAGAGGAGGGAAAATATAGGGGGACAGAACCAGTTAGAAAAGTGCTGTACAGGGCAGGCCTGTAATATGGCCTTGCATGTAAATCAGGGATGGCAAACAGTACTCGCAAGGTGTGACCAGATTAAACCTACCCCTCCTTGCCTGTAGTCGCTACTAGTGCATATTCATACATATGCGTCAGATGGCACCAGTTTTCTCTAGCAGTGGTGGGCTGTGTATGGTTTCAGGTTTGGATACATTTTCTTGAGGTGAAATCACATTTCAAGGATTTTATTACTATTATTCTATTGACATTTATTTCACAACAAACAGGGTGTATTTAATTTTTGCCCAACAAACTGTTTATAAGCAATATAATTGCAAGTGTGATTACATAACATATAATGAAAACATAATATAAATTGAGTGTTACTTGGCAGTACTTCCTACAACCATACACTTTGATTTTCTCATTGAAATTTTTTGTTTTCCACAAGTTTCTCAAAGTCAGGCTCCATGCTTGAGGTACACAAATGCAAGTAATGTGGGCACATTTGGTTGTTTTTATATTGTTCAGTTTGGAAAAGAATTATTCACAAACATACGTTGATTTGAAAGTTATTATGAAATGGCATGCAAACTGCCAAAGATTCGGAAACAAAGTTTCTGACATTGATTTATATAACTCCAGACCTAACAGGCTGGATGTTCGTAGAGGAATTTGTAAATTTATCAATTCTAATTACAAGTCACCATTTGTTTCTGATGAGTACACAGAAAAGGGGTTGTTGAAAAGCCTGCATTCATAATCCATTGATTTTAGATCCACAAATCTCATAGGAAATTCATTTTGAAGATCGTCTATTAGTAATTTATATTTATTGTTTAGAGTACTGTCATTGTTGAAAGTGACGAAAATCCCCGTATTGCATTTGACAACTCTACAAATTAAGTTTGGCAACGAATGCTTTCACATTATCTAATGGTTAACAATCAAGTTTTCCTTTCCTTGTAAACTGATGTTCAGATCATTCAAATGTGAAGTCAAGTCTACCAAGAATGCTAGATCACATATCCATTCATAATAAGATACTTCTGGAATTTCTAAATGATGTGTTTTCATAAATTCCTTAATTTCTTTATGCAAGTCGAAAAAGCACTTAAGCATATTATCTTGACTAAGCCATCTTACATGGCTATAGCAAGTCAAGTCCTATATCCTGAAGAAAAGCTTGTAATTGCCTATGATGAAGTCTCTTGAATGGATCACATTAATTGTATGGACTACTAAAACATCACCTTTAGGTAGACCTTTCTCTGTTATATACTTTCTTAATCTACCCACAAATCCATTTTCTTGCACTACCATAGAGGGCATTCCATCTGTTGCAACAGAGACCAAATTTTCCAGAGGAAGCTCAAATTTGTTAATAATGTTTAGATATTCTTCAAAAATAATTTCTCTGCTTGTACGATCTTTTAAAGACGTTGTGTCTAAGAAGTCCTCAAAGATATTAAACACAGAATTATTCCCCTAATGAAAATGACCATTGCGCCATGTCTTTCCAATCTGTAGTTTTGTCCAGAGCTAATGAATAAAAGTTTAAAGTTTTAAGTCTAGCTAATAATTAATTGGTCCTCTAGGTTATTGGTCATTTCCATTATTCTTTCTGCCACAGTTTGCCGAGACAAACTAATAGCTATGAAGGAATTTACTATTGAAGGACATAGCTCTTCTGCAGCTGTTAGTAGGCATTTCTTCACAAATTCATCTTCTGCAAAAGGTTTCATTGACCCTTCAATGTCCCCAGCAATTTTGTAGCTAGCGTGCACAGCCCAGTGATGTTTACAGCAGAGGACCTTGTGTCATCTTGACTACATTTTACTCTGGACTTCAGTTTGTTAAAGAGCTTTTAGTCTATTTCTCCCCGATAATTTATCCTCTCCATACGAATATTTATGCTTGGACACAAAATGTCTTCTGATATTAAAACGTGTAATAAGCTGCAATTGTTGTGAACATATTAGGCAGAGAGCCTTATTGTCTTGTAGAATGAAAAAGTAGCTGTTTTCCCATTTGCTGTTGAAGATCCGTTTTGGAGTATTGGTTGAAGTGGAAGGTGAAGTCATCACTGTTTGTTTTGAGAACTACCAGTAAGTGCTATGTCAACAGGCAACTGAACCAATCACTGATAGTCACAAAGAGAGGGGAAGTAGGGGAAAAGCTATCACACCCAATGAGCACATTTTGCCATACCTGATCTAAATGAATGCTATGTATTAATAACACATCACTGTTTATAAGTTTACTTATTCTTCCTGTACCAGCTACAGGTTGCCATTTAGACAAAGAGTACTAACAATGATATAAAATAATGATAGAGGACAACATAACTGAAGATACTAATATACATGTACAATAATTATAAAGATATGTAATGCAGTGATAGAAAGGGTTCAAAGTTTAAAGTTACACATGTAATTTATAAAACTTGTAATGGAATTTTTAATAGTATTAATAGTAAGTTCATAAAAAGCGTGTTTACTAAACCCAAATTTCTTATAAAAGTTGATAAAAAAAACTGGTGATATACAGTGTGTCCACAATGAGACTCCAACATTTTAAACAAATATAGCAGAAAGGAAATTTGACATACTATAATAACCATACTTAAAATGATAATATAACTCATCAGTGCAACCCACAAAATTCAGTTCAGTGCACTTGTACAGGGGCGCCTTTAATCCATTTCATGCCATGTGTTGCGAAACATGTCTTCTCTGACAGTGTTTTTGACATCTCTGATGTGATATTTCCAGTCCACTTTTGTAGCATATGCTCTGTCTTTGACATAGCCCCATAAGAAGAAATCTAGTGAGGTAATATCAGGGGAACGTGGGGGTCAAGGAATTGGAACACCAGGGCCAATCTAACAACATGAAAATGTGTCATTTCAAAACTGTTGGACTGCAAGGCTTTCGTGGGGAGAGGCACCATTATGCTGAAAGATTATTGTTTGCTGCTATCTGGCATGGCAAAGTTTTCCAACATATCCAAGCAACTGTTACAAGTGACAGTACCCCCTTGAAAGAAAAAAGGCTCAATAATTTGATGTTCCAGAAGACCACACCTTAGCCTGCCTGGGTATTGTGTTGTTAGCGTGTCTGCCTTACATTCAAAAGGTTGTGAGTTCGAATCTCACTTAGGGTGTGTTACCTGGATAAGGTTTTTTTTTTTTCGGGGTTTTCCCTTATCCTGAGAAGACGAATGTTGAGTAGCTTGTTTGAGCAGCATTTCACCAATTCCATTCATCGTCCGATATGACCAACCAGGTTAAAGGATGTTAAACAAAAAAACAAAAAAAAAAAGACCACACCAAACATTCACTTTTGGACTGTCATGCACATGTTCTATGAATGCATAGGGAGTTTCTGTAACCTAAATATGAACATTGTGGCAATTCACTTTCCCTGTAATGTGAAAGATAGCCTCATCTGAAAACATCATCCACAATAAAAAGGTCTTGTCCTCAGCAATGTGATCCAGCATAGTGATTGCTAATGCTTCTCACTTTGGTTGGTCATATGGCTTGATTTCTTGTACAATTTGTATCTTGTATGCATACAAGTGCAGTCAGTGGTGAAGAACTTTGTGAATTGTCAACTGTTTCATACTAAGTTCTCTCACTGCTTGTGTTGCTGACTTCTTTGGACTCATTTTGAATAATCTCTGCATGTTTTACCACCACCGTGTGCTTTCAAAACATTACCGTCTCCAGAAACTGATCACACCAATTCTTGATAGTGCTGAATATTGGAGGATTTTTATTATGCACACGACAAAAGTTTTGTTGCACTTTAATAATTTATTTTTGTTTCTGCACACCACCACACAACCTGTGTGCAATCATTTGGAATCACATTATTTTAGAAAACAATCTATTGGTGCAGCACCACTATGGCTATTGCATGAACTAAAACATTTGCACATAAACTTTTTGAGTTTCCGCTTCTGCTCCTTCTGGAATCACAGCTGCACATACATCCAAATTAAAAGATATAGGTTTTCAAAGCGTTGGAGTCTTACTGTGGACACCCAGTATAGTGGATATAAAGGTTTACCATGGTGTATGCTATTATCCTTCCCCATCCGTATGGCTCTGTTCTCAAATTCTTGTATAAATTGATTGGAAAGTTTTGACTAAACTTTTAAACTTGCTGATTTGTCTTGAGGCCTAGAATCTATTGGGGTGCTGTAAACAAACACTAAAGAAAGTAAAAAGTAAAACGCTTTTGTAAATTAAACATGTTTTCAATGTAGATTTAATATCACACACTTATGAAATATGCAAAATGGCAAAATAAAACATTCATCAGAAGATTCTCTACTGAATAACATTTTCTTACATAACACCATGAACGCTCAAGTTAACTGCAACATAATATAATATGGATCTACTTGAATTTGTTGCATTTCCTAACAATAATCTGGCAGTATATTTGTAAAATTTCTTGCATGATGCAACTTGGCACAAGGTAGTTTGAGTTGACAAGTCTTTAACAGTTAATAAATACAATTTTCAACCTTTAATCTAAAGGTGAAAGAATTTTGGTGTTATTTGATGTGTATATTCATATATAGGACTTGAAGCATTTAACAATAAGCATGTCCTTGCAACCCCAGCTACAGCATTTTAATGACCTATTTAATAAGTAAACAGTATAATCTCTTAAATTAATTATGAATTTGTTTTTGGATTAAATTAATCATGGAGAGCTTTTGGTATAAACTAAAAATGTTAATTCTTATGTGATAATTTAACTGATTTAATTAACCATAAGCATATTAATTAATTGACCTGCAGGAATACATTACCCGTGAGAGGTACTACGACGATTATGAAGAAATGGATCGCATTACACGGACCCCAGGCAGTGGCCAGGTCTCTCTCCATTTTGTTTCATTCGCATGCACAGTTTTTGGTTATGATTGGCCTCTTGTTTTTCTGCTCAAAACTTATTTGTGCTATTTAGAATAGTTGCATGCTGCAGATTTGTGGCTGGAATGGAAGAAAAATGGCTTTTGGTGTCTGTTAAACTTCTTAATTATTCTTTCTGCGTTGTTGCTATGCTTGCATACAATAACCTGGCTTTTATAGTCTTATTAGTCAGTGTTGGTGAATCCTGAAAAACAGAATTTTATTTATGGACACTGTTTAACTACTATGATTCTCAGTGACCCTTTGTATATTGGACATGAAACGCTGCTTGATTTTGCTCAGAGGCCTCTCTATTAGGCTTGAAGTACTTTTATGTGCCATAAATTTACAACACAGAACTACAGGCTTTACTTCCCTTCTGAAGAAAGGCATGCTCAGGATTATCACACCATGAAAAAATATATCACCCTCTGTTGGGTTAACCCACAGAGGTTGGGAACCAGAGGTAACATGCATCCCTAGACCATGTAGGATGACATTGAGTCATGAGTAGAACTCGGTTTAGGGTTCCAAAGCGCACACAGTTACAAGCACATAGAGCAGTCAGTGGTATAAAGAGAGGATAATGGAGAGGGGTTTGTATCATAATCATGAACGTGTTGAGATATGATCTGTTCCAAAATTAGCTCATTACATGTATTAACATTATATGCATTGTTCTAATCCATAAAGTAACACAGAAAAACAATTATTTCGTAATATGATTATTTGTACAGTTACTAATAAAATTATAAAGCTTGTTACAAAAAATTAAGGATATTGTGCAGAGCTTTGGAAATATAATAAACATAAATTAATCAAACTCACACAGATTTCATTGCAGTAAATACAGGATGCATCTTTACTGTATCAAAAGAAATGGCTGCCCTCCTGTCACTCAAAACATGTTTGAATCATCCACAAGTTTGTTCAGTGGTGAATGCCTACCCTTTCGTATTTTCAACACTTTTCCATCTGCACTCTCTTTCAGTGTTCACTGGTTTATCTGCAAGCAGGAACTGAATGGGGAAGGGAGTGAGCAATGCTAGACAGTACAACACATTTCAAAATAGGCTGTAAAGGCCATGCCTAATCCATCTCGTCATATTACACTTCAGGTAACACGTCCTAGCAGGTGGAAATTGGAGTGGTCATTTGCCTTGTTCATACGTTCAATTTGAAGCCAAAAAATTCAACTGTGGTTACTTTCTACGTACTTAAAATCAACATTTGCAACACCCTAAAATAATGTTGCCACGACGTCTAACAGGGCTATCTTGTATTTTTGTTTACTTTTATTTTCTCTACTACTTAACTATGGTACAAGGAAGTATTAAATTTCATCCATAAATTTGATACCAAGATTGCATCAGAAACACAAGTTTTGGGCGTGCTGAACAAGAGAAGTGGTTCCAAAACATCTATTTCTGGTGAAATCTCGGTATCATATTTTTGGTTGGATCACAGTATTTCCCCTACTTACTAAATGTAGTAGAGAAAGAAAAATGTTAAAGTTTCCTTTAGATGCAATTTCCATCTAATAATATATCATACTGTTTGCTTGAACATTATTTCATACTTTCTCTTTTTCACCACCAGATTAAATTTGTGCACATTTGCTTAAAAGATGTGGCTTTATCAATGTTTTGATTTGCATGTATTCCATGAAATCTAAGGGTAATAGTTTTGTTTTGAAACTTTTGGTGAAGGGTTAATTCTACAGTCAAGTATTATTCGTATTTTCTTTTTGGTAGGTATCATTTATTTTTACTCCATTTTTAATGAAGCTGTGTGGAAGGGGATTTTTATTTGTGCTTATGAATGCAATTCTTGGAGCATGGTCGTGAACATGGAGGTAGAGATTGCTGGTGCTAATATTTGGTGTATGTGTCAAAAAGTAATCTTGGATTATATCTATTGTTAAAGAATTATTGTAAGCAAAGAATGCGCTCTTGAACTGTAAGCATTTGAAATTCTGATAGTATCTTTGAACCTGGATGTCACATAAGATTTCTTGGCATTAAATGAAATGTTTGAAGTGAATAAAACAAGCATATTTAGTAAAGTAAGTAAATTAACAAAGAAGAAGAACCTTTTTTTGTACTAGCCTGAATGAGCATTTTATTTGTACCGAGTGATCCAAAAACGTCCGTACCAGCTGTGCAGTGTTTTGCCTGTCCGCGCCCTTGTAGCTCATTGCTGTCTGCCGCTATCACAGAAAGGTGCGGATGAAACCATGCAACATTTTTAAAACTACTTTTAAATGCTCTACTTACCAATGTTATTAAAGGAGATGCTGAAACTAGCCACTCGCATTGTCTATACATTTTTAGCACCTCTTTAGGAAACTATCCATCACTAGACATAGTTCATATTGAGAAATGCTTTAAGTTACCCCAGAGATAGAAATTGCAGGGGTTAGGTAGGGGGACTGAGGGGCCACAAATCTCTGCTAATAATTCTGTGTTTTCCACTGCACACATGGAAACATGTTAACACACAGCTGCTGTACCCACACACCCTGGAAGAATTAAAACAAAATATCTGCCAGGAAATTGCCAGCATTTCTCGACGTGAACTATGGCAAGTGATGGGTAGTTTCCTAAAGAGATGCCAAAAATGTATGGACAATGGCAGTGCCTTTCCATGATAATGGCAGATGGCAACTAGCGCCAAGGGTGCAGACAGGCAAAACACCATGCAGCTGGTTCAGACGTTTTGGATCACCCAGTATAAACCATTGTTTGTTAATGAAGATGTCAATTGTCAGAATCATATCAGTGGTAAAAGTGTTTTATTGGTATTTTAAGTGGAACATCCTGTATACCAATATATTGGTTACATTATAGTTTTTTCCTACCTCTAGTTGAGACAGACCTGTTTTTTTCTCGCTTTTACTACTACTGTATTAGCGTTGATATCAATCTACTGCTAACCAAAGTGAATATCCCTTAATTAGATGAAACTTTATCAAGTCACAATATTTGAATACCTTTGTTTGGTGTGCAGCGAAGTCCTCCTCGCAGAGACCATGACACGGGAGATATACGTCGCCATTCAGCTCTAATCCAAGATGAGGATTCACATTATGAGACAGATCGACGCAATGCTAACTATGAAGAAGCTTCAATGTAAGTATTCTAGGTAGTTAGTGGAATTAAAACTTCTCTAAGGGCAAATTTCAACCATTTTCAGGCAAATACGTAAGGTTTTTTTTTTTTTTTTTTTTTCCCTCATGAAAAAAAATACTAGACATTAATTACATCATACTTAAAAGTCTGTGGTATTTAAATACCCCTTGGTAGAATTATTTAAGTAATTTTTCCAGATTTAATTGTTACAACATATCTGTACATTAAAAAGTTAACGTAAGCCTTAACATACATGCTAGAAAGCTAAATATTTTACTACATATTCCCAAGACCATTCTAAGGAAAACTAAGCATGGAGTTTTTTACTTTCTTTAGCACATGTGCACAATATAAATAGTAGATAAGAGAAGGTATTGTATTCCACCCAAAAATTGGATACCAAGGTTTTGCTGGAAGGATATGTTTAGGGTCTCCTGAATCAAAAAAATAAAAATTTAAAGAAAGGTCGATGTGTCTGATTGTGTGAGTGTGAGAGAGAGGCTACCCTATACCCATTTTCAAAACTGGCTCTAATATGTTGAAGGTATTCTTATGACAAACAAACTGTATAAATTTGAATTTTCTGGGAATAGTCTCTGAAGACTGCTACATGTGGATGGTAAATGTAAGAGACAGAAACTTGATACACCAGAAGTGAAGATCTTATTAAAACACTTAATTTATGTCATAAACATTTTTTTGTATAGTTAACCATTCCCAAGATATTCTTTGTTATTAGCTTTTATTTTAAACTACTTTAAACTTTTTTTCTCAAATGGGAAGTTAGCTATTGTTTTACTTCTGGCCATACACAAAGAGAACTGCATTTCAGTTGTTTTATATAGTGATCAGGTTTTAAAAGGTTGACTATGGCTTTAACCTATGAATTTACTATTTCCTTATATCCTTTCTACTTACAAGGAACTAAGTAATAAAATCATTTCTGCTTATGTAGATTAGCATGATATAGAAAAGAATAATCTTTTGTAAGAATTGTTTGCTTGTGGAACAGCTAGAGAAGGTCATGTGAATGGCAGACATCAGATTTTTATTAAAGCATACTTGGAAATACAAAATAAAATGTGAGCAGAAACAGTAAGAATTTTAGACATTTTGCCTTTGTATTGGATAATGAAATATATTGAAAATCTAAAGCTTTTCATTCCAAAGCTTTTCTGTATCCTTCTGTGGTATTTTTTACTTTCTCTTCATGTACTATGTGCATAGTGTATAGAGAAGGTATTGCACTCAACCCAAAAATGTTATACCGAGATTTCACCAGAAATATACGTTTTAGGGTCCCCTGTATCCAAAATAAGTATTTTCAGAAAAAGGTGTGTGTGTGTGTGTGTGTGTGTGTGTGTGTGTGTGTGGGGTGTGTTGTGTGTGGGGGTGGGTGTGTGCGTGTGTGTGTGTGTGCATGGGTGCTAGCATGTGTGTGAACCCGATAACTCAAAAACGAAAAGTCGGTAAAATACCAAACTTGGTATTTAAGTTTAGTATCTTCCAGGGATGCGACTCAAAGATTTTTAGAAAAATCCCCCCATCCCAAACTACCCTTTACATGGAAAAAATTTCAAAAATTTTTATTTTCTCAAAAATGGCTCTAATGATTTTGGTTAAAATTGTGTATATTAAAGATATTTACCTGACAAATAAAATGCACATTTTGAATTTTCTGGGAATAGCCTCTGAACTACTAAACCATAAGTGATGGACAAAAATTTACCACACAAAAAATGTACAGCACATTAAAACACACAATTTATGTTATATACATTTTGATCCTGGATTTGATCGTTTAAAAGATATTCCTTGTTTTTTTTTTTTTTGTTTAAGCTTTGAAAAACTTATACTTTTCTCATACAGGAATTTGTCAACTCCTGTTCATACAAACAAAGGAACTTCAGTCACATAGCAATCAGCCTTTGGCTATCAGTTTAAGCTATGGGACTCCCTTATTCCACTTCTAGTTACAAAGAAGCAAATAATAAGAAGCGTAAGCTTTTTAACAATAATTTGTTGCAGAGATGTAGAGAAAGTCATGTGAATGGAACACATCAGATTTTTAATACATATCTTTAAAACAAAGATTTTAATAATGCAAAATCTACTCAACTTAAAGAAATTTGAGAAAACTACATATTTTACAACCCTGATAAGTGTATAAAACTGAAGCCTCTAGCATTAAATTATTTAAAAGTTAAATTTCACCGATAAGTCCAATTAATGTGCTGAGTATTACCAGATAGCACATGGTGGATTAAGGCTGCCAATTGTAAGAGATCAATGTGAAAGAAAGAAAATTAGGCATTAGATATAGGAAGGTTGGCAATGATTTTTAACCAAACACTGTTTTTTATTACTTTCTCTACCATGTACAATGTACTTAGCAGGTAGAGAAGCTAGTGCATTTCCCCAAAATGTGATACCAAAATTTCACCGGATATGCATGTAATAGTTCCCCTGAATGAATAAATAAAGTATGTATGATGTCTGTGTGTGAGAGAGAGAGCTATGTACCTTTCTGGTACAAATATAATGTAACAATGTTCCTACGCTCCACACTGCTTATAGAGGCACTTGTTATGTAGTTCGGCCATTTGTCATGTGAGTTGCATTTTTTTTTTTTTCCGGGGCTAAAGAGGGAAAGCTATCTGACAGTCAGTCTCAGATCTTCTTAGGGTGGAATGTAAGTGTTTTCATATGGCATGATTCGCCGTTAATGCGTCATCGTAAGGGCTAAACTGATCTCCTTTGTGTTACGTGGACATGATTGCTTGGTGAAATGAATATTTAAATTTATTTGAGTTTTGTGAAAAGGTTAACTGTCATGTTTTCGCATTTAGTTATTTCATTACCAGTTAAGTAAAATAATTTGCCACATTCCGACGATGTATAGTGCATTTCACTGATTTTCTTCTTTGTTAAAAGGTTAAATTTTGGGGAACTTTTTAATCACATTTCGAGTTAAATAGGAATGTAACTATATTATGCACATTATTATATTACTATGTATTATTATCGTCAAAGTTTTCATAGTTTATTAATGAAATAAATTACTGTTTTAAAATTTATACTGGATCCCATTTTGTTCATTACAGTTAGCAGGGCAACACATATATAATTTGTGTCTGCTGTTACTGTGTTGATCCTTTATTGCAAATTTGGCCTGTTCTCCATTTTTCTTAAATGTGAGTTGTCGGGTGCAATCACCCAAAGTACTGACAGAGAGTACAGCTAAGAAGAAAAAGAAAATAATATTTTATTGAGTAATCTTTCATTTTGTTACAGGTATAACATGCGGCAACACAGCTCTTATACGTCTCCATATGATGTAAGTGTAAGTTACTATGACTATGTTTTCATTGTAGAAGAAAATCAGTATTTCATTCTAGATGGAATTGGAATAATTCCTATTACTTTTTCTAAGTCCTACTTATAATAAGTAAAGGAAGTGTTGCATTTCACACAAAAATTTGACCAAGATTTCACTGGAAAGTTCTCTGAATCCAGAAAAGTGTATTTTCAGAAAAAGCTTTGGGGGTATGTATGTGTGTGTGGGTGTGGGTGGGTGATGGTATTAAGATCAACATCTTACAAGGATACAGAAAAGATTTTCAAGAATATCCCCTTATAGCAAACCACCGTTTACTTGGAAAATGTTCATTTTGATGATTTTAATTAGAATATCATATTCTATATTGTCACATGACAAATACAATGCAGATCTTGAATTTTTGCAATTAATTTATTAAGTCCACTTCATTTTAAATTAACTTTATAATTTGTGTAACTTGTTAGTTAATTGTAAAAGATAAGACAAAATAATGTTAAAAAAATGTAAATCTCACTAAAATACATAATTTATGTCATGTAAATATTTTTGTGGCATTTAACATTTCTGAGATACTCTTTGTTATTAGTTTATATTTTCAAATACTTCATATTCTTTTCTAGTTTTAAACCATAATTTTTTTTTTCTTCGTCTTTTGCTTTCTTGTGGTCACTCTCAAAATTAGTGCTAAGCTTTTAGAAGATTTAAGATGTACCAAAACGTGAAAATTTTAGAAGACTTTTGAGTAGTGATGAGGAAAACTGATTATTATTTGGGAGAAATTTTGAAACACTTATTGTTTCACCAAATGCATTTCCTTCTGTATTATTTCCCTTGCCTCTTGCTATATAGCAGTTCCATCTATCAGAAGAGGAACTACTACTAAACCATTATGTTCTGTATTGTTTATGCTGATTGAAGTGTGGATTTTTAAAAAAGTATTGCACAAATGGAAACATTTTATAACAGATGAAAATTATAAAAGTAAATGAATAAGTATTAATTTTTCAATTTCTTGCCGAATTCAACCATTTTTTTTAAAATATTAGGTGTCATGAATTTTCTGTGTCATTGAGAAAAGCAACTTTGGCTTTGTAATAGAAGGAAGCATATGTCCCAACATTTAAGGGTATAAGCTACTGAAATTTCTAACCTCTACATTTATTTTCAGCACTTAATAATTTTTTGACGAGTCTCTGTTGTATTATATGCCTGCCAAATTTCATTTAACTAAAGTAATAATTTACTTTAAAAATTTGATTATAAACAAATCATACATTCCAACATCTGAGAAAACAAATTACTTGATCAAAGTCACAGATGATGACCATTTTTAGCTTACAGTTTAAACAAAAGTTTATTCCATAGAACTGTGAATTTCTTTTGGTGAAATTTCAATAGTTAAGGCATAAAAAAAGGATTAAGGTTTAATTTTCAACCTTTTTTTTTTATCTCTCTCTCTGTTCCTCTCTTCTGCGATATATATACATATGTTTTTAACTTGTTTTAAAGTTGAACAAAGTTAATGCACAGCTCCACTGCAGTTCTACATATAGAAAGTTTCATGAATCAATATCAGATGCTTTAGGACAAAAATGATTTAAACTGCCCAAAATTATTAAAAATAAAAGTGGATAATAGAACTCAAAGTTACAGAATGGATGTACCTCAGTTAGGCCTGGCTTTCAGTAAATGGCAGATGGAATAATTATTGAATTAGCTTTACACCATTAATTTCCTCATAGATTTCAAGCACATTTTCTGGGGCTTTTCACTCACTCTGTAACCAATACAAGACTGCTCGCAGCTGGCAACTACCGCTCAAGAGTCCCACCAAAACAGTTATAATGTTCCTGCTTCACATTTTTGAAATTACAGTTACAATTACAATGATAAGATGTTGGAAATGTTGTCCTCTATACAAATATTTCTGGTATCTTGTCAAGAAATTTTCACTTACACTTGAGTTCTTTGTCTTCTTCTTTCACTATTTACCCTCATTGAATGGAGGACTTACAAGCAGCACCTAAGGTCAAATGCCTGTTAAGGAGCAGATGAACCTTGGATCACAGAAAGTAGCTTGGTTGGGTGATCACCTGATGCCTGGTATGAGAGTGAGGAAGAAAATATGAAAGGAAAGGTGATTATGGCACAAGTGATGGAATGAAAGGTGAGGTAAACCAGAGATCCTGACGAAAACTTCCCCAGATGCTGCTTTGTCTACCACAAATCCCACTTGCAGTCCCGTAAGATTGAACTCTGTGCACGTTGGTCAGAGACAAGCAGTGCAACCTCTTTGCCATGGCGCCGCCCCACGCAAGAGTTCAAAACCCAAAATTGAGTGTATTGTTTTCCTGTAGTTTCTTCCATTGTGAGTGAGTTTGTTGCATGTATTTAGTTTTTCATGTGATCATCAGAGCAGGTAAATTTCTGTAATAGATTTTTCAAAATGTCAATGATAGTGTAATTGATCCTTGCGTAATATTCTTCTCTGACAAAATATGATTCCATTTACAAGTTCTGTTCTGTAAATAATAGATTGGACCACAGAGAAACCCAATTTTATACATGAGATTGCCTTGCATGACGTGAAAGTTCCTGTGTATGATGTGAAGTAAGTACTTGCTGAACAATAGGGCCCGTAGTTTATGAAGAACCAATAAATGTAGAGAGATACAAGAATGATGTTTTTGAACTGCTGGTTGACATTTAATGTCAGGCTGGGTTTTTGCCAACAAGGTTTAGTTATGCATACAGCTGATGAGTTATTAAACCTTTTAGTGCCAACCTGGATAACAGAAAGCTGTCTGAAAAGTGCCAAGCAATTTTAGAGCAAATGCAGGGTTTTAAATTATTAATAATAAAATGAGCACCAATTGGCATATGGAACTGAAACTTATTTTTATTTTTAGTAAACCCATTTATATGGATAAGCAGTCTCTTCAATATTTTTAAAAAATTAAAAACAAAAGAAAATTTTGAAAAAATGAAATAAAAAGTCCCAAAATAATCAATAATTAGGCATACAAAACCTTAGTATACAGAAAGTTTAGGCTAATGAAATGAAAGTACAGATATTTCTTTATCAAAACAACAATCTGTTTTGGTCTGGTGTTCTATTTTTTAAAATACAAAAAATGAATTCATGTAACCTGTATCTGAAAAAAACAACCAAAAACACACACCCTTGCATGGGTGTAATACAGCTAATAATAAAAATGACATAAAGCAATAGCATACAGATGTAACGTAGATTAATGTATAATTTAATACTTGTGTTGTTGCATAGCTAAATGGTTGATTCACATTGTCTGCATCATCTGGATACAGTTCCTTAAGTACATTGGTTATTTGCATGTGTACAAGAATCATTGTTATTTGATGCACTTTCATTGTGTGAAGCTAGAATATATATCTATCCTCCTCTCTTACATCAATGTCAGAAACGCTTTCATCAGGGCCTGAAAATTCAAAATCACTTGCTTTCTTCTAATACATCATGAACTGCACTTCTTATTTCCGCTTTGGTTCATAACCTTTTGCTAGCTGTCGCCATTTTTCAACCAACAGAAATATACACCAGCTAGAGAAATTAAAATTGGAGATAATTTAGCACTCTGGAGTGTAAAGCTAATGCCCTGAAACACTCCAGAATACCTTTCTCCATGACTATGACATAGAAAGTACACAGACTTTCTCGCTGGAAAGAGTTAAAATATATGAAAATGGCATCACAATTAGACCATAATTGACAATTCTTACTGAGTTTTTGGATCATGATTATATTGTGATTGGCATTAAAAGGGTTAAATTTAATTCCAGAAATTATTGTTGATAGTATAATTAGTAAAGAATTATATCCTCGCAATCTCTAATTCAACTGTATATGATTTTTATTTTTGGGAGGAACTTGAAAAAAAAACTATATGCAACAAACCACCCTATTTTTGAAGAATACTATGTATACATCTTTTCAGGGGCATTAGTTTTATGGGGTAGCAAGGGCTGAGGGAATGAAGAGAGAGCTTGCCTGCCTGTCTCATCGCAGTGTTGCAAACAAAGAGAGTTTCTTCTTTGAGACTCTCAGCCATTATGGTGAATAGATTATCTTAATTTACCATGAACTATTTGAATTATTAAACAAAACGCAGTGTGAACTCTGGGGTCTACAAATAGAATGAAACTTTAGCACTGAAGCCACTATGTCAGTTATTTTGTGTAGCTAGTAAGTGGAGTATAGGGTATTATTACGATATTTCCTTGATCAGATTTGAATTTCTAGTTCTGAGTTTGCCAATATGTGCCATGGTGACAAGGATCGTGTCGTCACTCACAGATGACACTGTAGGATAAAATCACAAATTGCGACAAAATGGCATAATTTTGCCTAAAAATCTTCTTCTTTCAAAATGTGGTGTTCTTTTACATGCAAATAAACATGCGGGCACACCAGCTTTATCCCTTTCTGAAGGAAGCCATACAAAGGAATTTTGCATGTGAAAAAGTCCTTCACCCTCCACCAGATTTGAACCTGCAATCTTTGGTTTTAGAGGCTAGCATCTAACCACTTCACCATGGAGGGCGACCCAATATATGTAGGAAATATAGCATACTTTATCTCGCTTCTGTTGCTCTGCTTCTGAAATTGTGTGACACCTGCTGAATGTAGACTAGGGAGCTGAGTGCTCAAGAAAAAGTGTGCGACGTTGTAAAAGGATGTTGTCCTTTTCTGTCCGCACATTTCTGGCAGTTTCTCAAAAAAATGTTCGATACAGATACAGAGGACAGCATTTCCAGCATCTCTTATAATAAAATTATCTTAAGTCATACCACAAGTGTTTTCATCTTGTCGAGTGAAGAGACGGGAGTGAATTGTCATAAGAGATGAAAACACGAGTTGTATTTGAAAAGGCAATTCAGTGAAATAGACTATTAATCATTTATAATATATAGGAAGGGAGATTTTATCAGAGTATGATTGTAATACTTACATTAGTTTTCAAATGGTAGATGATGCATTTTACCATGTTTATTTACTGATTTTTTTTTTTTTTTCCCTTTCTTCACTGCCTCCTGAATTATGATATGGCCAACTATGCCTACACCCAATGTACAAATATTGATAGTAACAATAGAAATAGGGAGCAATTATGTTACTTGAGATTATTACTCTGAAATAATTATTATTTTCACTCCTTTTTTTTAACTAAATACATTATGAACTGGATAAAACTTTAAATAAACATGTAACTGAATTAATTGAAAGTATAATTGTGAAATGACAGTTATTAAAAGTGAAGGTTGGCTGACTGGATTGTCACCTTTTACCAATAACCAAGACAGAAGATTAAACAAACAAACGTCAGGTGCAACAAGATTTTAAAGAAGTGAACATCAGCTACGATAAGATGTCTGCGATTGGTTAAAATTGCCTAAACTTGGCCATTGCATTGGTGCTTTAATAGTTGGACTAAATTGCCATTGTAATTGTAACTGTAAGTTTGATAATGTAAGATAGATATTATAATGTTTTGGCAGGAGTCCAGCTGCAATGGTCGGCTTGTAAGCAGCCCTGCATGACCACAGTGAGGGAGAAGTACATTCATAATTATGCTTTATCTTTAGGCATGAATGCTGTTTTATGTTACAAAAATCGACTCATCAATTAAATTCAATGAAAAACAAAAGAGCACCTCAGAAATATAAAACAAAAGTATGAAGACAAATCAGTGGTAGCATAGTCTTTTTGGAAAGAACAACACAACATTGTAAGACATACAGAGCTAACAGTTTGGAAAAATATTTACATATTGAATAACAGGAACTGTGTTTTTAATTTTTAATTTCCGCCAGCTGACCGATGCATAGTTTCATCAGTCTACCACAATGGACAGAGGCATTCAAGCAAGAATTGACAATGGAGGTGTATAGCTTCTGAAACGTGTTTTCCATTTAAAAAAAACACTAGTGATATACTGTCACAAAAATCGACTCACTATTAAATTCAGTGATTACAACACATCACTGTCACAAAGTCCACCATATATTGTAATTTAAAATTAATGAGTGTGTTTATTTCTTCATCAAATATAATCAAGCACAAGCAAAACTTGGCTCTCCGATTCCTTAACTCCTGGTTGCAACAATTAAGCAGGAAAAGTGTGGTCATGAAATGTAAATAATTCTTCTAATAGAATTTATTATTATTTATATAAAAAATGCTAGCTTTATTGTAAATAGAAGTATTTTCCATGTCTGTAACATAGATTGTATATAAATGTTGCTTTGTAATGAAAGCATTAATTTTAATTAAGACAATAATGCAGAGACATAGCCAAGAAAAAGGGGGGGGTGGTTAGAATGCCCCCTTGCTACAAAAATATGTAAAGTAATAGCAAAATTTAACCTAATTCCAGTTTCTGCACCTTAATCTAAAAAGCATTTGTTTTAAATATTTCAACTCAGGATTAATTCATGTTTATTATTTGATTTTATCAAATTCTTAAAATGGATTCCTGTACCTAACCCCCTTAATATTTTTTGGCTTCACCACTGCAGTAATGTAAACTCTGCTTTGCACTAATCTCACTAACATGGTTATAGCGCTCACCTTCCTCTACTAACAATAGTGGCAGCATTCACCTGGATGAAGTGCTGCCTTCACCATCTGACAGCATGAAAGACGAAATAGGAGTGAACAACACACTCTCCCTCCATAAGGTGAGCAAACTATGTGGTTTTATCAATAGCCAGAATTTTAAAAACCTTTTCGTTTTTATTTCATCAGTGCTTTCTAACAATAAAAGCTTCTTTTTTTAGAGTTTAAGAAAGCTTATTGAAGGATTCCAAATCTGGCTGAAATCTGCCAAAATTAAGGTAGGCAACTAAATATAGAATGGACCAAAAGTCACTACCCATTTGAATGAAAAATACAGTACAATGGAAATAATACTTTATTAAAGCTATATAATTATGCATTGTACAGTAATACATAATGTGGTGCAGCATCATGATGTTTAAACTGCAGTAGGTTGAAATTACTGTAATTCATTTGTAGCTATAGGTTGCTAACTTTGCATGAAATAGGTTGCTAACATTTCCAGGTATTTCATTTCAGTCACTGTGCTAACACAAAAAAAAATATATATATATATATATATATCAAAGCCCAATAACTCCATTACTTGAGAGTTCACTCCAACAGCAATACCAGGTTGATTCAGCTGCTTCCCAAAGACAATTGTAGATTCTTGGTATTTCTGTTGGCATGGTCTCTGAATTTGGAGTGATGTAGCTATTTCAGATTATCTTAGAAAACAACTCGCCATCATGAGTCAACCATGCCAAATAAACATTGCTGTTTGGTTGAGTACCAATTGCACTTATTGTTAATGCAAGAAATTATTCATTACAAACAAATCATGTGTAATTTAAACCAATAGGAAGATCATAGATAAGTTTATCCATTTCCGTTCACAGCGGGAAGTGACTTTCAGACCAGTTTATATGTTAAAAATTTTTAGGTGAGCTGTTACACATAGAGAGTTGCAGGTTGACATGTAAGAATTACAACTAGAAGTCATTTCCACGCAAAGTAAATTTCCATGCTTGATCTACTGGAAGTTTCCATGCATCTTCTAAGCCCAGAAAGTAATTTCTAGTTTAATTCCAACTCTGACTGTGAAAGCCTATACTTAATGACTACATTTAAAGGTTGAGGAATCTTTGTTGAAACATTTTAATTTGCTTTTTGGCTAACAATGTGTAAATGTGGGGTGAAGATAAACTAACAACTCAAAGTAAACTGTTGTACTAATTTGTGAGAGATTGTTTAAATGCCAAGTTTCTGGAATGAGCTTCTCATGTTTCTGACTGTTATTTTTGTCTCTGTCTAAATTAAGTTGCAGGTGTTCATCTGTGCTATTTTGTATAAATTTGCCTGACACAAATGTATTTTCTTTTTTGAAGGATGATGACATGCAGAGACAGCATTTTGAGCGACGAGATAGTAAGACTAGTAATTCCAGTAATTCCCGCCCTTATCCTCGCCGCCCAATCACAAGGGTAAGTAAAGCAGAGGTCTTTTATGGTGTTGCTTGGTTTCACTGAGATTCATGAAACAAAATTATTGTTGATAAAAGGGTTGTTTGAAAAATTTGATGAAAATGGAAGTAAGAATTTTTCCTCAATTAAAGCATTAATGGGAATGCACAGTGAAGTAACTAATTAAGAGTAAAAACACAGCATCACACTCAAACTTCACTACTTGAAATAAGTAACTAACTTCGGACATGTTTCAGTGGCTATTGCCACCATCTGCAGCAGAGATTTACTGATGAACTTGTGGTAGTGGCCTGTAGATGAATTTTGAGGTGAGTCTATTTGTTTGTGGTATATCAAAATTTATGACTTTGTTTTTGTTCTTTAGAGTTGATAGTGTTTCCCAAACTGTTAATACAACAAACATTCTTGTCTCAAAATTCATCTACCCAGAAAAGAGACCCCTACAGGCTGCTACCACAGTTTATCATTATTATTATTAAGTCTTCCTTTGCAGTTACAGTAGATCCCTGATAATCCAAGCTGAGACTACCTCAAAGCACAAAAAACTCTGATTACATGGAAATATCACTACATCAATGGGTAAATCATAAATAATTTGTTTAATGAGCACAACAATGGTGTAAAAAGAAATAAAAATGTATATAGTTCATGCCTGTGTTATATGGTGGGCTCACTACAATACAGTATGTACAAGTACATACTATCTACAAGAATGGTTAGTGTGTTACTGCTGTAAAATGTGTAGTTTTATTTAAGCATATTTTAATGACCATCGTCACTGAGTAGGGATTGCTATACCACACATCATTTTTTCTCTGAAAGGAATGTATGCACTGCATGACTGACATACAATCCCAATTAATGAAGGATCAACAAAGAAAGAGCAAGGTCACTTCTCCAAACCTAACAGTATCTGTTAGTTGTAATAGAAATCATTAGTAGTCTGAGATCAAGGTTATTTCTGTACATTATGAATGAAAACCCTAAGTGGGACAGCTTTACCTTTATTGTACACTTAAAATTGAAAGAAAGTTCAAAATGTAACACATTTGGAAGTGCGTAAAATGTACATGTAGACAATGTGTAAAAACAGGATTTTTCTCTAGTTATGTGTAAAATTTTAACTGTCTAGCTCGAAGTGCATGGAACCTTGAATTACTGGTACTCTGCTGTAACTAGAAATTTGAATTTTTTTTGCAGTTTCTGGTGTACATTTTTTCTGTTTGTGTGGGATTTTATTTTTAGAGGAAAAAATATTTACATAGAAACATTTCAGGAAATTCAATTGTTTGGTATAAATAAGTGGCAGCACCATGGTCGAGTGGTTAGACTGCTTGCCTCTTGGCTAAGCAACCTGGTTCGGTCCCAATAGACCACATGTGTGATTTGTGGTGTACAAAATGGCTCTGGGTAGGTTTCCTCTGGTTTCCTCCACCATTCATTCCACCAGATGCTCTATAATCATATTTCCTTTCATGTATTTCACTATAATTTCATATCATCCACTGCATCTTCATACCACACAAAAAATGTAGATCTCAATAAAACACACAATTTGTGTAATATACATTTTTTTGTGGAGTTGACCGTTTTCAAGATATTCCTTGTTATTAATTTCAGTTTTAAAATACTTGAACTTTTCTCATACGGGAACTTGTCAACGCCTGTCCATGTAAAGAAACGGATTTCAATCCCATAGCAATCACATTTTAAAACATTTGATTATCAAGTTAGCCTAGTGTATTTCATTATTTCCCTTCTACTTATAAAGAACTAAGTAATAAGACTGTTTCTGTTTATTTTTATATCGATAGTATGAAATAGATAGAAGAATAAACTCATTAAAATAATTTGTTACAGATATGTAGAGAAAGTCATATGAATGGAATGCATCAAATTTTTTGAAGGAAATATTGTGCTATACTTACTGATCCATCCTTTTATTCTTAGCAACTCAAGTTAGAATATTGACCACCCTTCCTTATTTTTAGTAGCCTCTCATATGATGCATCCCCTATAGAGATATTTCTTTCTTGCCACTTTTCCATGTCCATGCTTTATAAATTGGTTTTAAAAGAATGTGGGTGTTTTTGTTCAGAGCTCCAACATCCTGTCAGCAGTTCTATGCCTCATCAAGGAGCTAGACTACCCCAATCTGGAAGTGGTAGAGATGGCTGTGAGATCCCGCATGGAGGAACTGTGACTTCACTGTTGGGCGTGCACGCGCCACCGAATCCTGCTGTACCATCATAGTCAGGACTGTCTATGCTGCAGTTTTCACTCGCAGTGAAACGTTACAGACTGGAATTTACTTAAGCAGGGTGATTTTGTTAGTTTGTTGTATTTTAATGATTACATGTTTTTAAATGCATAATATTGTTTGGTCCAAAATTTAAATAGGTGCCTAATATATTATGTGTTGAAATTAAGAAGTCTGATTTAACATTTTTAATTATACATAGTTTTATTTTAGGTTTTAATTTTTTTTGTTTAGTCATCTTAATAGTTTTTAATATAAATTTGGGATATGCAAATATTAGCATTTCAAGTTGAAGTACTCATAAACTCTACATTTATTGTAGCAGATTATTGGGCAAAAGAAAGCTATTAGTTTCAATTATTGAGCATTTTACACTGAGAAAGAGAGAGAAAGTATCTTAGATAGAAAAACAAAGGTATATTATAAAGCAGCTAAATTGAAAAGTGCATAAACTATAAGCTTATTTACAAATTTATTTTATAAAAATGTTTTTTGGATTGCCTTTGCTGAGTGTTTGTTCCAGTGTTAGATCAATATTAGGTGCAACATTCAGTTACAAAATATAAGGGTGCATTAGCGCATATGGTGTTACGTTTGAGAAATACATATTCTTTAGTTGTGAATTGCAAAGTGAAACAAGATAGCTCATTTCTTTAAGGTATTTTCTTGCTTCTGTCTTATCTTAACTCCATCTATTACACTAGTCAAAGAGTGTCCGTCCACCATTAATTTTAATGCTGAACAGTCATGAAACTAAACTTTGTATGGAGCCTGTTAGCACCATCTTTAATTTCTTTACTTAATTCACAATCAGTACCAACTTCAGTACCGTTTAAAGAGATTACTACAAATTATAAAACTAATCAATACATTTGTAAATGAGACTTTAGTTATTTGTATCATTAACTTCATAAGCATAATATATTCGCAACCCATTAATTGTATCTTCAGCTGCTTCAAGCTTGTTTACAATTTGTAAGTGTAACATTGTTAAGGTTACTGCCACTAGGTGACATTGTTTACTGCATTACTTCCATTTTCTAAAAGTAAAACAAATTTTTTGTAGTATCATTGCGTAGTATTTCATTTCATTATGCAATCTCTATTGTTTATAATAAATATTATAAAAATTATTAATTCTACAGGTCCATATAGTAATTACAGTAATTTAATGTTGAGGATCATGATTGCATTTGATATGTCTAAAATGCTGCTTCATTCAAATTTTCAAATTGCATTAGTTTTTTCATTGTTAATTTGGCCTCATTCTGAACTACCCATACTCTTTGTGAAATTCATAACAAAATTTTATATAGTGTGTATTTGAAGAAATGTATTATTAATATTATTATTATTATTATTTTTATTATGCCACATTCCTGAAACATATTTTTAGTTTTTAACTGCAAGTATAGAAAGTAATGTAAAACTTTGACATGATATTTCAATGGAGATACTACAATTTAAACTAGCATCTTCTTGGGATGTGACACAAAGATTTTCAAGAAAATTTTCTACTCCATACTTCACTTTACTTGGAAATATTGTTTTTACTTTCTTTAGTCCGTATATGCAATGTATAGTGGATAGAGAAGGTACTATATTCCACCTAAAAATTCAATACTGAGCTTTCACCAGAAATATATGTTTTGAGTACCCCTGAATCAAAAAAAAAACTTTTTAGAAATGTGTATGTGGGTGCACATGCAGGTATACATGGACAGCATAGCTCAAAAACGAAAAGTATGTTAAATACCAAACTTGGTATTTAGGTCAATATCTTACAAGGATGTGACTCAGATTTTCAAGAAAATCTTTCGAAAATTTTGATTTTCTCAAAAATGGCTCAAAAGATTTCTATTAAAATGTCATATGTTTATATTTTCGTGACAGAATGTATATTTTGAATTTTCTGGGAATAGCCATTGAAGACCTCTTATTTCAGGATGACCTTAGTGTAATATTTGTATAACTGACAAACCATAAATGATAGAGAAAACTTAATCTCATTAAAACACACTTTCTTTTTTTTTGAGATATTTTGATATATTAGTTTTAGTTTAAAGTACTTAAACTGTTCTCAAATGGAGTCATCTTTCTTTCCGTTTTTCATTTGTTCACTCTTAGCAAGCAAAGAGAAAACTGAATTTCAATTGTTTCACTTAGTGACTGGCTTTTAAAAGACCTGACTATCACTTTAGCCTAGTGTATTCCCTTATTTCCTTTCTGCTTACAAGAAAGCAAGCAATCCAATTCTGGCAATGTTTATCTTGATTGGCATTACATATGTGAAAATAATCTTTTATGAGGAAAATTTTTATGGACCAGCTAGAGAAAGTCATGCGAGTGGAGCACATCAGATATTTTTTTTTTTAAGCGATCTAATGAGTTTGATTAAAATGCCATATGTTTAAGGTATTTACATGGCAAATAAAAAAGTTAAAGGTTACCTATTGGAAAAAAAATATTCTTCAGCAAGTGCTAATAATAAAAATAGCTGAGTTTTCATTGGAGCAGGTAGAAAGGAAATGTCTCTAGCACCGAATTTGACAATAACCAGGCAAATAGCTTTCAATCTTTATTCATAGGAAGTATATGTATGACATTCTACCCCAAGTTCATGAAATTCATTGATAGGTAATATTTTACCACACCTAGATCCCATTCCCAAATATGCCCTTTGATGCGGTGCCCTTCTGGCTGTATACACATCTCTTAGTTATTGCTTCTGAAAGTATTTTTAGTGAGTATTCCTGTGCAGTTCTTCTTAGATCTCTTTATACTTTTAAATGACTGAAGTTAATCATTGACTTCCAGAAGAAAAAAAAAAGTAATGGGCAAATTTGGATGAGGAATTATTTTGTTTTTCCCCATAAATCTTGTAGTATCAGCCTTGCATTGATGTCATGGAGCAATAATTGTCTGTGCACTATTCTTTCTCAAGTTTTCTCTCTCATCCTCCCTCAGTCTCCTCAGGACATCACTACAGAAAGCTATATTTACTATTTTCCCAGGAGTGATTAGCTTTATATAAGTACCAATTTCACATTGCTCTTGACTTACTGGGTTTTCTTGATGGGCTTTACCTACTTAAATTGCCTGTAACAGCCTTGGAAAGAAAATTGAGTTATTTTCAACCCTTTCATGAGCTCTTCAGACTTCAATTCAGTTTTGTTTTTGATCATCTCTAACTGTAATGTTCATATTGAGTTCAACAGGTAATCCCTGCCACATGCCATATGTCATTTTGATTATAGCCCAAACAGTAGCATTATTTTATTATGTAATGATTTGAGTAAAATATGGACACTATAGTTTCACTTAATTAGTTTTTTCCCAGATGCATCTCAAAGATGTTCATTTCATCGACAGGTTGTTTGACTGGTTTCAGGAGGGGAGACTCTATTCATAATTTCCTCTGTGCTGCCATCTGGTTTTTTGGAGGTAAGCTTAAGGTGTTGCCTGCCGGTGGTACTTCAAAATTCATAACTCTATGCAAGTTTTTCCTAATGTATATCCTTTCCAAATTGCTAGTTCAGTTATGGTTTTTACATGTTTAATAAGTTTGATGTCTGGTTTGATGTGTTGTGATGTGATACTGCAGATTTGTCTGTTTGCTTGAGTTTCATGTTCCTGGGGTATTCTTTCAATCTTGTTTGAAGGTTTCTCTTAATCTGTACTATGTAAATTTTGGGGCAATCCTCACAATTTATTTGGTAAATGCGAGATTTTGATTTGTTTGGTATAGTGTCTTTTAATGGCTGGTTTAATAGGTTCCTGAAGTTGTGTTTGTTTTGAGGTACTAGCTCTATATTATAATTATGGAATAGCTTTTTGAATTTATTGTGCAAATGTGGGTGGAACATGAATCTACTGTTGGTTGGTAAAGAAAGAATACCTCAGGAACATGAAACTCAAGCAGACAGATAAATCTGCAGCATCACATCACTTCAAATCAGACTTCAAACTTATTAAACATGTAAAAACCACAACTAAACTAGCAATTTGGGAAAGGATATACATTAGGAAAAACACACACACAGAGTTATGAATTTTAAAATACCACCAGCAGACAACATCTTAAGCTTGCCTCCAAGAAAATCAGATGGCAGCACAGAGAAAATTATGAATGGAACCTCCGCTCCTGAAGCCAGTCAAACACACGCCGATGATGAAGATGAAGATGAATGTCTTGGAAATGCATCCGGGAAAAAACTAAGTAAGTGAAACTATAGTGTCCATATTTGACTCAAACTAGTTACATAATAAATTAAAAGTCTCACTGTATAAATCACTTCACGTCATACCTTGTGACAGTAGCATTATTGTCAGATGTAAATCTAAATTTGAATCTGACCTAAAGCATCATCCCCAGAGACTGTCTTCAACAATTTATATGTTAAATAAAATAAAAGTGATGAAAACTAAATACCTTTATGGTTTCACTCTCCACACTATTATGCAGAACTTTCTCAGGTTGTATGGATGCCTGTAAAGTATGTTTTTTTTTTTAATGCTAATAATAGTAATAATAATAATAATAATAATAATAATAATAATTAATAGTTTTATTTCATTCAATAGACTCTTACAAGAGCATCTGACATTGTCAATCTTATCTATAAAATCAGAATACATTAGTTTATGAAAAATTATTATTTACATAATACACATATCCATTAAATTTGGTAATATACAAGCATTTACCTATTAAGAATAATTTTGGTTTAGGTTTAAGTTTTGAGTCTTCAATGTTAAGTTATTATACAATACAGCTCCTGTTTCATATGAGCCCTTATCAGTTTGAGTTTTATTTGTGCTCATGCTATGATAATTATTTGCTCCCCTTTTATCATATGTCTTTATGAATTTTTTAAATTACCTTTTTTCTATAACCAGCATAATAGTTTTGCACACATGCAGTGAAACTATAGTTAGGATGTTTTGTGTTACAAATGTTTGTTGACAAGATTGTCAAAACCGAAAGTTGTACAGTCTTTTTATACACTTTTTTTCTATCTTTAGTAATCTGTTCATATTGGATTTACTTGTCCCCCTTCTCAAATTTCAATATCATATGTTAAATATGGCTATATAATTCCATAATATTCTGTTTTAAGTATATTGGTGTTCCCATATTTTGCTAATTGTCTTAGTTGGTACAATTCTGAATTAATTTTTTACAAACCATTTCTCTGTAAATTAGAGTTTCTTCTATGTGAATGCCCAAGAATTTGAAGTCTCATACCTGTTCTAAAAGAATATTATTAATGCTTATATTTAATTATCATAAGTAATCTAACAAAAGCTCCAACTTGTATCTAGAGAAAAGTTGTAGCTTGAGTTATATTTAATAAGACTATTTCGTGAATAAAATAACAATGATTAGCCTATATGGACACAAAGAATAATATTCCTAAGATTCCATTTGTCTAGACGTATATTTGCACCGATATCATTACAACTTGATGTCCATATCATAAATTTCAGATATCTTTGTATTGTTACATTCTATTATTTTGGTTTAGTAAAGCAAGATTGCAATTAATATGCCTATTGAAACTTCCACCATTATGTACGGGAATATCACTGCACACTGATGCTCAGAGAGAAAACAAATGCACATGGATGCAATAAATTTAGAAAAACAATAGCATGTGGGTGAGATAACAAAAAAAGATTAAAATGCAGATATAATAGTTCCTACTGATTGGAATTTTACACGCTAATCTATGGTCACGTATCATGAACGAGATAGTCATTAAAATGCCATGAATTTTGTTTTTCATGTGTTCTACATAAGTGCATGAATGAAGCATGAGTAATGTTTATCAACGTCCAACTCCACTTTTTTGTTTCAGTTTATCTTAATTAAAGTGATTTTATTGTAGAAATTCCATTTCTTTGGAATATATTTTGTTTTTCTGCAGCAGTTTTCCTGAGTTTATAAGACTTGCTGCAAAATTGCAATGACAACCCACTACTTGGGAAACCACAAACATGAAACACATTCACCAGGCTATAGAGTGAAACTACTTGACCCACTAGGAAAAAGGTGTGAAAGGAGGCACCCAATATTGTTTGATCTTACTTGCCCTCATTTAGGAGTGATGTAGGGTTTTCAGGAATCTCAGGTAGTATCTTATGTTAGAAATAATACTTCAAAATGTAATACATCCACAGATAAACAATATTAAGAACTTCTCTCACTTTGTTTGGAATTTGTTTATATTTAGTATGTTATGATAGTTCTAATCAACTATAATATTGAAGTGATTGCATTTTGTATCAAGGCCCAAATTGTGTTCACAATTTAAATGTAATAGTATTTTGAATAGAACCCATGCTGTAGTTTTACTCCAAGGAATCTTGTCATTTTAAATATCTTTTATTCAGGCTTTTAACCAAAGAAATTTACTTTGGTTTTATATTTAATATTAATTGAGTAACTGAAAATATTCTTAACAAAACTGTTTATCTTTTATAATATTTACTCTATTTTTTTTGTTGCCTTCAGATTATAGTGCATGCTTTGAAAATGCTATGCTCTTAAATTCTTCAGCATTTTTAAGGTTTTGGCAAATATTTCTCACACAAATATAAACTCAAAAGCCATAATATAGTTATAATCTTCCTCAAATAAGAATAATCCCTTTGTCAACCTGGGAGAGAAGAAGGAGAGAGATGTAGTGAGATGGAACATTTTTAGGCTGCTGATTGGCAGAGTGAAGCTCATGGGTCATACAATTATCATACAATAATCGCCTAAGTACAGTAGATAATTCGTTTTTAATCACTGCTTGGCATGGATTGGTTTAGGGGAAAGAAAAGCATATAAATGTTTGTATTGATTTGTCTTTATCCTGCACATCATCACAAATGTGTTCTAGACTTGTAAATTCTGAAGGGAATGTTTACAACTGATGCATAAAGGTATTGATTGAGCAGAAGACAGCACAGTTATACACTATTACCATATTATTATTGTTATTTAATAATACACAGCCTAGCTTTGTACTTCTAAAGAAACAATTCCATATAAATGTTTAGTGTACATTCAATATAAAATATAACCTAGACAAACATTAAGAGGTGGCGAGATGCAAATTATTGTTCATTATTTTGCAATGCATTAAAAAAAGGAAACCGAAAGCATAGCCATTATTTTACTATACAATAACATTAATTCTATAATACAGATTAAAAAAGGTGCCGAAGTTAGCGCTGCTAGCTACCACTAGTGTTGTAAAACTTATCTGCACATATGTAGCATCAAAATGTGGGGGAGGGTGTAGAGACCTCTTCTGTTTACTACAAGATTGTTCTTGTGTGAGATACAGTGTACTAACTATTCATTTATTTTTACACTTGATTCATCTTCAAAATGTCTTCCACTTTTGATATAATGAATTTGAATCTAGAAACATATCAGGAATAAAGGCATAATAGGGGCAGCCATCTTTAACACATTGAAGCCCAGGCATTTCATTAGTTGAAGAGCCTAGAAAACCAGGTTTTTTTACACCTATTTTGAATTATTATTTACAGTACATCAATGAAATCTGCTAAAATGCCTTGGTAAAATCTAAAAGTATGGTTTTCAAAGATTTCTTAACAAATAAGAAAATAGTAATTATTTTAAATTTACAACAAGTATCAAATATGAGTTTGAAAAAAATCTTGTAAAACAGCTTATTGAGAGCTTGAAAAGCTCTCTCTTGGAATCAGAATTTTCCAGGACTTCATTTGCATCCTGAATTTCAGCTTCAGTTCGCAGACATTAACATTTAAGAACACCAGACATAACAAACAGAAAATGGCATGAGTGACCCAGGAGTAGCTGATATTATTACTAACTCTCCTAAATTTCATAATAGTTGACTAAAGCAAGGACAGATGGCAGCACAAATCAGACAACTAAACAATAACTGATGCATGACCTTTGCTGCAAGGCCCAAGACCTAGTTACAGTTGTTGAATTGCATTAAAAGCATTAGAAATATCTGCCTGAACTATACTTGGGTGTGGGCCGCATGAAAATTTTACACAGCCCGACCTATACTCGAGTTTGGGCTTCATTGTGTTAATGTAATTTCAATTTATAGTTGAACTATATTATATTCTTAAAGTTCAAGAAAAAGTATTACAATTAATGGGAAAGCATTAATTCTGGGAATGTAAAAGTGGGATTCAAGTATATTTAACTTCACCATTCTTGTAAAACTAAAAATTACTCCAGAGAAAGGTTTAATGTAAGTATGCTACCTGTGTTGAATCATAGCAAAATTTGTAATTAATTGCTGCTTCATTATCTTTCCAAATCCTTTATAATTTGTTTAGTTTACAGCTCTGATCCTGCCAAATATCTTATCTCAGTTGAAATATGATTGTTGGGGGAAAGAAATGTATCATTATTACTTAATTTATATTCAGCATAAAATAGTCATTAAATTGATAGTATGTAATTTAAAAGGAATGTGTGTGTAGTTCCCACTTGTATTTTTCTAAAATGTTTACAGCCCATAATGAAGTGTTACAAGGTGGATTTAAGCCCCAAGCATTGAAGACACTTCTGTTAAGAAATGCAGCCCTCTAAATATGTTTATTATCAAGAGACTATAGTATTATAATATTATTTTTGGGCTTATAAAATATAATTAAGATGTATTTGTTACACAAACTTGACAAAATAGTGAAAATGTTCAATAGGTAATATATATCCTGTATTTGATGCTCTTTAAATCTGAAGAAATTATGTTCCATTGCTACTACTCCTTATAATAGCACAAAAGTAAGAAAATAGTATAGTTTCTCTTAAGTTTCAAACATCTGTTCAAATATGAGAACTTAATTTCATTGATACATGCATCGACAAATTTAGCTGAGGTTATTAAGCACAGGCTTGTAATTGGGAAATCAGCTAGGACCATTCTCCTAGACTGAGTTCTCTTTCAGGTTTTCCTCAGTCCTCATAACTGGAAAATGGTGGTATCCTAAATTTAAGTGTCTGACATTTTCTTCCCAAGTTTCATTTAATTTCATGTTGACCTGGGTCAATGGTTGGTAGGTCGCTGAATTGTGGCTCAGTTGGTCGAGCAATTAATAGGCTATCTGTTTTCTCAGGGTATGTTGATGGTGCAGGAGTTAGTTTGGAAGAAAGACAAGATTTTCTTCGAACAGTTTTATTTTTCATTTATTAAATTTCCAACACAGCAATTAAAAGTAGTGTGAACGATAGCCTTCTCTGCAGAATACAGTGAATTGTTTTCAAATGAGTGCAATTATGATTCCGGCAAATTAACTAACAGCACCGAAATAATCAAATATTCTTTTTTTTAAATTATTCTTTTTTATTACTTTAGCAAAGTATTCCAAAAAATCATGTGGTTACTTCTCTGGAGAATGTAATTATCTTGTTGAATTTTCATCCAGTATTTTATAAGTGTCAAGTGTTGCTATACTGTTTTTCAAATAACAATTAATCAGGAAAGGTCTCCATTTTAACTGATGTAGAATGAACTTTTGTGGAGACGCCCAATTCAATTTCCCCTATTCTCGAAGTCTTGCATCAAATTGCACTATGACCTCCTTCCCTTACAAGGTCCATCGAAGAAGTCATGAATCCTGAAAATCAAAATTCTACCTTGATACAGAGAAAACAATTTCTGTTGTTAAAACAAAAGTTATTTATCCAAAATCAAACAGCTTGTCACTACACACAAAATCTGAATGACGAGGAACAAAACTGCAACGGAATTCTGTCGCTAACACAAAAACAAAAAAACTCAGAGTAATCAATAAAATTATAGAGTAATGAAAAAAGAAAAAGGAATGTGCTCTCACCTGGATGGATACCACTAACTTATGTATAAAAACAAATATGGCAGAGATAAGTATTGCTTCAGTATATCACCAGTGCCCTCTGCCTTTGTGTACATATATATTATCCCTGTCCCTGTTTCCTTTATATATGAATATTAGAGGTCACTATTTAATAAATAATAGAAATACTTGATTTCTTTGTGGAAGGCATGACAAATGACATCTTCCCGATCTCAAGATAAAACATTTTCATAATCTAATTACAATGAACTTAACATGACTTAATGGGATCGAACAAGTTAAGCAATGGTGCTAAACTAAAGCTCTAATTAGATTTAGGATCTGATAGAGTAGTTTTTATTTATTACTTCATCCTGCTGCTTCAGGATGATTGGTTATCATTATCACATGATATCAAATTTAACATAATGGAAAGAAAACATTGACAAAATTTTAAATTATGTTCACTTAAGTCATGTTAAGTCAACCCTAAATAGTTCCGTTTAATACAATATGTTAAATTTTCATTTTAAATCATGTCATGTTGCATTAAATTCATGTGCCTAATTTTAAACAGTTACAAAAAGTTGAATAAAAACAAGAAGATAATGTATTAAAAACAAAAGGAAAACCATGGGAAAATTTATGTAATAACAGGACCAGAATCACTACATTACCAAGAAAATCCTCTGTAGCAACTTTTAGACTCCAGGCCATGGCTGTCTGAATAAACATTTATTTAGGATTGGTATAGTGAGATCTCCTCTGTGTCCTTACTGTACACTTAAAGAAGATATGGATGTAAATCATCTACTGCGCTGAATTAATATTATTTTTAATATAATGATTAGAATAATTTAGGGTGAAATTTTATATTATTTTGTTAAATAAAATAATAGAAAAGATACAAATAAAAATAAATGTGGATTCTTTATTAATTTTTTTTTTTCCAATTAACAGTTTAAATTCTTCATGTAACCTTTAGTCAACATGATAATATGACATCAAAATACTGGAATGCAAGAGAGTGAATGGCTTCACTGCCAACTGCTCAACATTAGATATCAACCAACCAACATTAAATTCAGCATAATACCTGCTTGACACTACTCTTCTTTGCTAATCTAAATCTTTATTGGGTTTCTTCATTATAAGTGATAACTCCATACACATTCCTCATTAGATAGTTTCAGTGTGAGAGATATAAGAAAATATCACAAGTAACTTCAGCATATAATGTTTGTGCTAATTTATGTTTTACGGTAATTTTTTCTTCCACACCAGCCTTGAGTAGGTATAAGTTGGAAAAGCTGAATCAGACTTGAAATTTGAGATTGGCTTTTATATGAATAATTAATCCAGTGGAGAAGATTTTGCAATGTTAGCCAAGCAGTAAGAGCATATGCACAGAGAGCAGAAGATCCATGGTTCAGATCCTAGCTATAGTATTTAATTAATTTCTCTTCCACATGCCTAGTAGGTAGAGAAGGTATCGCATTTTACCCAAAAATTTGGTACCAAGTTTTTTCCAGATGTACTGAATTAAAAAAAAAAAAAAAAAAACTTTTTAGAAAAGGTTTCTGTGTGTGCATGCATGTGTGTTTGGACAGCATAATAAAAAATGATGTCAGATAAATACCAAACATTGTCTTCCAAAAATGTGACAGTATTATTTACACAGATAGTTCAGTGTTCACTGTGTTTTTACACTGTGTACAAATATAAAAGTGCTTCAAACACTTAATAAGATCCAAGAAATCAAATTAAAACTCCCATATCCTCCACCCCAACAATCCTTTACTTAGAACATTTTTCAAATCGTTAGATTTTCTCAAAGATAGATTTTAATGCTATTGGTTAAAATACTGTAAATTAAAGATATTAACATGACAAATAAAATCTAAATCTTGAATTTTCTGGGAATAGCCTCTGAAGTTTTCTTCATTTAGAAGGAATTTTGTATAATCTTGTGTAAATGATGTATGTTAAGTGATACACAAAAAAACGTAGAGCTCTTTAAGATACACAGTTTATTGAAATTAATTTCTTTTATTAATGGTTCTAATTGTTCAGTAATTTGTTGTTATTTTCAAGCCCTGTCAATATTCATTGTTTCTTTTCTGACGATTGCATGGAAACTGTGTAATTTTTAGGCCAGCGTTTAGAGTTTAGTCCTTAAACATTTGACAATCGCTGTTCTCTTTGTATTTATAACAAAATATATATTTTTGCTGCTTCTGCAAAGGCTAACCACAGTTAAAATGAAGTAGATAGAAAAGTAAACTTTCGTAAGAATAGTTTATATACCCACTAATAAATTATAGATGGTAGGGAATATAATGTGCATGTAACACATCAGATTTTTTTTCAATTGTGATTCAGCTTTCCAATGATGTAACTGTTTATTTTCTAGTGACAACTACTGGCAATATATTTTTGAATAATAATAATAATATAATGCATACTCAAAAAAAAAGTTAATAAATTGAAATAATGCAAATATAGCATATTCTGAAACTTCTGACTTTCAGATAGCACTTAAATTATGTCACAAACTAAGTTTATGATATACAGATTATGCCTAAATGTCATTTGAAACAACATAAAACAATCAAAACAATAGTGGAACACAAATTCTACCAAAAAGTGATTTTGTGGCAGTATAATGTAAGATATAAAGAAAAAAAACTGTTCACTGTCAATTTTTTGGGTTTGCATAAATCTTACAAATAGATACTTAAGAATATTTCATAGTGTTTTATAGTGTAATACTGTAATTAGAAGTAAAGAAAATCGTGAGATATGAGGGCCATGTCATAATTATTGACCAGTAATTGCTAACTGAGTTTTGGGACCAGAAGCTGGTTTGCTACAATCAGGAATAATGCTAGGCTTGAGCAAGCAACATATGCCATTTGAACTGTCAGGATACCAGTTGGCAACAACAGCATTACAATAAATGATGATGGTGCTTTGAAGTTTCTTTAAACTGGTATTTGCACTTTCATAGCTTTCCATACTTGCCAACCCCAGAGTAGGCCTCCCAGCAGGGGAAAATTCCACCACGCTGGTACTGGGAATCAAACCCAGGTCTCCCGCAAGTAGCCGTGTTACCACTGCATTAAGGAGACCACCTTTTTATTGCTATACCAGGAAGAATTTGAGTATATGTGACAGAAAGAAGCATTTTTACCAGGTCTTAAAGATTATAATAAAAAAAAATGTGCCATTTATTGTACATTTTTTGTACTGAGCATTTTACATGTTCCAAATTTCATCATCACAAAATTATTACGCTTTGCTGGATGAGAGAAAGTTTTATAGGTTTAAATTTCAGGAAGTTGGTAGGTATGACTTACTTTTGTGGATATGAAAGCATTATCTAGTAGAAACACAGAACAGTGTCATCAGGAATTACACTGCTCTTCACATTATCTGCAACTTGATGCAGAAAGCCCAAACAGGCAACTAATTGTTATGCATGACAATGCTTGATGTTTTACAGTTGCAATTATCTTCTGTTGAAGTGAATACCATATTATTCAAATATGTAACCTTGTAATTTTGGCTTGCTTCAAAAGATGGAGCTGTTGTAAGGTTGACTATTCTTAAACAAGATGTGGTTTAATGCTGATTAGTAATTATGATAAAGCCTTCATATTTTCAGCTTAATGGTAAAACATACTCTTAATATGAGCTTATGTCAGAACAGACTGTTTTTAGAGGTTTTACTATGAGGCTGTGAGATAACATAATGCAATATTTCTATCTTGCAACAGTGGGTATATAAAATTAAATTTTCATAATTGCCAGCCCATTTCCCCAAAGACATACTAGTAAAGACTGTGTAGTAGCACCATGCTGAAACCTGGTTATAAATGTGATTTGCTATAAAATAGCTGTAAGAAAAAAAATTAGCTGCCAGTTTTAAATTCTGAAATAAATCAAATAGATTAGAAATGTAGTGAAGTAATATTCATGCAACTATCTAAACAGATGCCCAAAAGTTTTTTGAAAGATTTCGTTATATAGGAGAGAACACACAAAATGACTTACTTCAAGTAGGGTTACCATCTGAACCAGATTAAATATTGAGAGGTACCTTGCAGTTAAAAACTGGCATTTAATTTTTATTTGTATAGCCTTGCTTATCCCAAAGGGCTTCTTTTGTACAAATTTCAATGTAGGTTTTGCATGAAAGGTTCAATACAATAAACATTAGCAGGGTTTTTGTATTCAGTGATAAATGCTGTCCAGCTCCAGTCTTCATGCTTCTCTATGGATTAAGGAAACTTAATAGAAAAATTAGAAGTATTTCATTGAAGCAACCTTTCCAACCTGTAACCCCACCAGTCTTAGAAGGGAACCTGATGTAAACAAAAGCATATGGCAGGCATTGTTAAGTTTTGAAATATAAACACTGCTGATGTGCATTTATACCGGTCAGGTGTTTCAGATCTGAAGCACATGACTTCAGATAGTGTGTAAGTCCACCCAGAACATAATAATGCAATTTTCAGACCAGTATTTCATGCTTTTTTGTTTACATTAGATTACTTTCTCAGACTGGTGAGATTATAAATAAAATTATTTTGTTAAAATACATGGATTAAAGCACTAACTGAATTCAGACTATTATGTTCTCATTGTATCTGAATAATACATTTTTAAATAAATAAAACAGTTCATTGCAGTTAAAACATTAATGGGAATGCATGGTGAAGTAGCAATCAATTAAGAATAAAATGACAACATCAGACGCAAACTTCACTAGTTGAAGTGTGTAACTTATTTCGGACATGTTTCAGCTGCTATTGCTACCATCTTCAACGGAGATTTACTGACAAACTCATGGTAGCGATATCTCTTCTGGGTAGATGAATTTTTAAATGAGACCATTTGTTTGTGGTATATCAATATTTATGTTTTTGTTTTTTAGAACTAATAGATTTTCCCAAACTGTTAATCCAATTGGATTCTGCACAGATTTTCGTTTGAGAAAATATATTAATTTTAAAAAACAAAAACAAAGTCATAAATTTTAATACACCACAAGCGGTCTCATTTCAAAATCCATCTACCCAGAAGAGAGACCTCTACAGACTGCTACCACAAGTTCATCAGTAAATCTCTGCCTAAGATGGTGGCAATAGCTGCTGAAACATGTCCGAAGTAAGTTATACTTCAATTGGTGAAGTTTGAGTGTGATGCTATGTTTTTACTCTTAATTCATTGTAGTTGTTTTGAGAGTCTGTGTTTGTTCAATGTTCTGAATCAGGTCAACATGTCTTACTTCTGTAGCAATTCTCTTGATACATTCTTTATTCACCTGCTGCGCATGTTAATAATAGCTATATTCTATTTGCTTCAGATTCTCACTCAAGAAGTTTCTCATTTTAGAGTATTCAGATTTCTACAAACTACCATTTTTAGGAGGTATCCTTAGTTGCCCTATAGCTTCAGACTCTTATTTTCCTTGTTACAGTCCACAAGGAGAAATTTATCAAAATTTACTATTTCAAAAAATTAAAAGGGTTCCTTTATGACAATATTATTTCGTAAAACTTTGTGGTAAATTGTCTCAGGTTAATCCCATATAAAGCCTGGAGTGTCAGAGAATTCCAAGTTATTGTAACTGTTTTGCTATACAGGGTGATTCAAAAATACTTTTGTAAAGTTTGGGGACAGGTTCCTTCAAAACAAGAAAAAATGTTCATATAAACACATGTCTCAAAAATCTTTGTTCTCAATTTATTGAGGTTCAAAATGCTATTAATAGAAACATTTTAAAATGACATTTTATTCTATTTTTATGTCAGCTTGTTAGGAGTGTTCCACACAAACACCACTTATAGAAAATGATTCAAATGTGTTGTGTCTAGACATGCATGTATTTGTCGAAGCATGGAATGTCAAATACTCTCAGGGTGTCAAATGATTCCATAGGCTTAGATGACACTTAAGATTAAGAGTTTCTTCATCCAGGATGTCTGCTGCATAAGCAAATGGTTTAAGGTGCCCCCAAAAGATAAAAATCTAAAGGATTGAGGACATGGGAATGTGCAGGCCATGAAACTGGTCCCCCTCTATCTATCCATTTGTCATGCTAGATACCAGCCAGTGCATCTCAAACAATGAGACTAAAATGTGCTAAGCATCATGCATAAACCTTATGTTTCTTCTTATTTGCAGAGGCAAATTTTGTAATAAGTTTGGGAGAGTGTGCTGAATGAAATCCATGTAGACAGCATTTACAAGGCGTGCTGGGGGATGTCGCCCTCCGTGGTGTAATGGTTACCATGCTAACTTCGTATACCCAAGGTCGCGGGCTCAAACCTGGTGGAGGACGATGGATTTTTTCAGGCATAAAAATCCTTAGCATGGCTTCCTTCGGAAGGGAAGTAAAACTGTTGGTCCCATGTCATAGATTTACGACACGTAAAAGAACCTCAAGCCTAATAGAGGGGCCTCTGAGGTAAATTAATTGTTCTTTCATGCCCAGTATAGAATGGGCTGCTGAGAACCACAGTAGTTAAAGAGCGTCCATAAATAAAATGTAATTTCATTTCTTTTTCGTGCTGGGGGAAGCTATTACACATCTGATAAATAACAAATGTTAAGAAGCAGCCATGGCAGCACAAGGCCAACTCTGCAGGGTAAAAATGGCTCAAAGCCTTCTATGAGTGCATAAATAAATGAAGTTATTAGGTTGGACCCATAAAGCCATTAAAGGAGACTTTCATTAAAAAATTGATAGCTTGAAAATGAAGCATTTTAGAGCATATGTTTTTATGAATCCATTTTCTTGTTTCAATGTTAGGAATCCAACCCCAAATATTGTAAAAGTATCTTTGAATCTCACTGTATACTTTATTCTACACCAGGTTAAGCACTGCATTCATTAGTGCCATAAGAAATGATTGCCACCTTAAGTTTGCATTAGACCTTGTTATTTTCCAAAAATTATCAACACTTTCATTCACATTTAATTGAAGCAGTTTGTTGTGTAACATGTTTTAAAAAATCAGAATCATTAGTAGTTAAATTTCTCATCCATTTTCATATCAAAGCTATTTCTAGAACAATCATTGCCCTTTTTTGGAGAGCATAGGGCTAAGAACTGGACAGTATGAAAACTAATTGTACCTTTGCATTCTGTAAATTGATCAGTTCCATATTATGCCAAAATATAGCTTTCAAACAAAAACATAGAAAATGCAACTTTTAACAATGTTATTGATTAACGTCCACAAGGAGAAATCTAACATTGAAATACTTCAGATTACAATGGCATAATACTTCACAATAAAACAGTGTTTGTCCATACTGTATCTAATCTGAGTATTTTATGTTTTAAAATTATTGTGCAAAGAACAAATTTATATTATAATTTTTAATTTACTTTAGAAAGCTTTAAGAATTAAGTTAAAGTCAGTTGCCAGAAAACAAATACTTTCATTTGTTTCCATAATCATGAAATGAGTGACAAGACTAGCTTCATTTTCAATACAGATTTCAGTATACAATCAAAATAATGTAATTTTTATGTAGTGTGGAACTAAATAAATTGTGTAGCTACAAAAAAGTGTTATTTCCTTACTAATTTTAATGTCATACATAATTCAGTTATAAGCATCTCACTTGTAAGGAAATATATCACTTTCTGTAGCAAAATTGAGATGTGCAAATATTTGGTCTCTCTTGTTGATTCAATCCAGAAGAGAGAATTAATTTTACATGCATTTTATTTTCTAGTAGTCATAAAAGCTTTTGAAAGCAAAATATGCACAGCTACCCTGAATGTTTGAAAGTAGCTAATGCAGAATTGTAGCTTTGCAAATTCTCTCCTGAAGTAAGTTCATCAGCTTGAAATAGGTGTTTGCACATCCCTGTTTTTTGTAGGTTTTAAGGTATTTTTAAAGCAACTAAAAGAACCAAATTTATTTTAACCAACTAGTAACTTGGCTTTTTATATAACAAATTGTATTTGTACTTGACATGTAAGAAAATCAGAACGGTTTCAGAGTGGCATATTTTGCTGAAGCTGTTTTACTTTTTCTTTTTTAGAAGTTGTTTACATTTGGTTGTTACTTCATTTGTTTCAAATGTTTGAGTATATAACTACTACATTAACTGTATTAATTGTTGTAAAGCAGAATATTAGAATTTTGACAGTTATGTTATAGCCTTGATAACGATGATAAAAGGTTGTGTTAATGCTATTTGTTGCTGACCTCGCCTCTTTAGTACAGTTCACAGAACTGCATGTATTATAAGGTTGAAAGCATAAATGTATATATAGCATTTTTTTTCTTTCTAAGATCTGACTCAGTATTATAATTTAAAAGAACGGTAATGGTGAAACAAATTATAGTTGGTGAAGTTAGTCTTATTTAAACAACAGCAAGTAGGTTGTGACAGATAGTTATTTTTGGGTTACAGTGCATTAATGGTTACATGTAATGGTTACCAGTAACAATTAAGCTCATGGTTATCACATTAATGGTTACAGTAAAGAATAGCCGTAACTATTTTTCAACATGAACAATGTTGATACAGACATTGAGGCAGGCTTTGGCATTGGCATCTCCATCCTCATATGGCAACGCAATCAATGATTCTCATTGTCATCAGGATATCTAGGGATTTCAGGGTTTTTAATGCAGATTGCAATGAATCCACAATCTAACAAGAAATGACAACAATGCTAATTCTTTCCACACTATTTATTACTAGTTAATATTATAACATTCATCTACAATCTCTTTCACCAGAACTCTAGGTAATAAGCAGGTAACTTAGGTACGCATCAACTAACTATATTACTTTTCATTTTGTGCCATTGGAGGCAAAAGCTCCACACATCTGACCCCAAATATCCTAGCCAAGGGTCCCCTTCTTGTTTCACTTTTTCTGTACAATATGTCTTCTCCCTTGGCGCCAGTCCCACCATAACTGGGGTCACTGGCCCAAGAGGAGTATCTGTCTAAGATTTCTGCAAGTTTCCACCACTTGTTATTTATAAAGTATTATTTGGGTCAGTTGTAACACTTTTACATCACTTACATTTTATAATTAGGGACTTGTTTCGAAAGCTCTGTTGCTTCATTATCAACTTTTCCTTGACTGCCAGTCAAGGCAGTGATGAAGCATTTTATGTGGATGAGTTTGCCTCTGGTGGTGGATTTAAGAATCTCTGGGTGAGAATGTCTCTGGGCAGGATTTTGAATTTCATTAAATTGTTCCAATTTTTTCAGATGTAGATATTCTCCCAAGTTTCCAATTCCTAACTGTTTATGTGTTTTAAAAAATTTGGTGTGCTTCCTATTTTGTGGTGTTCTCTCCAAAAATGCCATGTCACTGCCGATTCAACACTTCAGGAACATAAAATTAAAACAGGAAGATAAATCACCAGTGGCATTGCATTTTTAGAGAGAACACCACAACATAGGAAAACACCACATTTATTAAAACACATAAGTCGAGATCCCAACTGGAGACCTCTTCATCCAGAGATTCTTAAATCCACCGCCAGAGGCAAACCCATCCACCACAACACCTGCAAACCATGACACCAGCAGTGTAGGAAAAGTTGATAATGGAAGCAATGGAGCTTCCAAAACATGTCCTTAATTATAAAATGATGTAAAACTGTTACAATCAACTCAAATAATACTTTATATATCGTATACATCACTGACACAAAATCCTCAATATCAGTAATTCTTATTTGATGCAGTCTGAAAAAGGTTTCTCTAGCTGTCACAACACTTTGTTTAATATGGTGGCTTTTAATTGCAAAATGCATTTGCATTTGTTTCTACATTCTGCACATACACACATCATGGTGATGCAGACATAGCAAAGGAAATGTATTACTATAGTCAGCATCAATGTAATTGAAATCAAGCATATAATAACTTAAATATTGTAAGATAAAATGTGATAATGGCATTTTGAAAGGTGCTAGAGAAGAGACATTAATACCTAAACACACATTATTGCCTAACATCACAAAATATGTAAATAATCTCAGTTGATTACATATATGTTGCAAAATGAACAGCCTTTTTTTTTTTGGTTGCCAAATTTGATATTAAATTGGCAATGTCACTCACAGCCTCTAGCAGAGGAGAAAATTAGACAAACCAATTACCATTAAGTGATACCAGTGCACAGGCAATGAATGTCACTCAGTCTTGATAGCTGTCTCTGTTACTTAAGTAACCATTAATGGGATAGTAAGTTGTCATCATTACATTGGCAACATTATTTGGTAACTAGTTCTTTGTATTCATGATGATGGTTAGTGGTTAACTAGTTACTGGCTGTCTCCATTATGCTGTAACCATTACATTATTTTCTGTCCATCTGCAAGCTATGCATGCTTAGAATAGCACACTATTTAAGGAAACACATACAGTTTTTCTGAAAATGATAACAACCTAGGGTAATTTTAAGATGCTAAGAAACATGTCATTGCCACTGCTTGAAACTTGGTTGCATGCTAGTTCCTCATACAAATTCTTCACAGCAATATTTACATGTATCTGCATTAGTAATACAGATTTTGAAATAAAATATACATAGTTTTGTACATAATGAAAAATCCTTTCAATTATATGTCTGCACTATGGCTCATTAACTTGGTAGCAGAATGTATATTGCTTAGCAGGGTGCTACAAAATGTATGTCAACCCCCTCAATGAAACATTAGACTTGGATTTTAAACTGAAATTAAAATCAATTTTAAGCACCTAAAATAGGCTGATACAGTTTTAGAACCTAAAATAATTATTTGTGATACAAGTGGTAAAAGTGGTGTTTTATATTGTGAGTAGGAAGCTTGCAAAAAGAGGCCATAGGCTGAGTTTCATAATTCTATGAATGACTTGGATGAGGCCATGGACACGTAAATCAAAGTTGGCTACGTTGCAGTGTTAAAATGCTAGAATTTTCTATGTTTAACACTATTGACATCTGGTAAAAGAACTACATTTAGCATCAACTGTCTAAAATCGCAGTTTACCAAGTTCAATATTAAATGTATTTGCTTTCTAAAAGTTACAATAAGTTTAAAATGCAATTAATTGCATAGTAACAAAATAATTAATTTGCTTAATTATTATTAGACAATGGATTTTTTTTTTGGGGGGGCATAAAAATCTTTAGCATGGCTTCCTTCAGAAGAAAGCCATTGGCCCTGTGTTGTTGATTTATGACACATAAAAAAAATCTCAAGATTGATAAAGAGGCCTCTGAGCAAAATTAAGCCTTTCATGCCCAACATGGAATGGGACACTGAGAACCTTAGCAGTTAAAGAGCATCCATAAATAAAACTCTTTTTTTTTCTTCTTCTTCCCATTGCAACTTTTGAAAGGTCTCAAAATTACTTGTACTTTAAATATCCAGTTACAAATTTTCACTCCTCAAAGGTGTACCAAAATGGTGTGTAGAATAGAGACAAGATATTTAAAAGAAGATTTTTGGCATCTAATGTTAAAGCAAATTTTAATGTGCTCTCAGCCAAGCTGTATTGAGGAAGTAAGTTAGTTCCAGGGAAATCCAATTTTCAGGCTGTTTCTTAGCAACTAAAATTTGACTTTGATATCAGTTTTCAGAAAAATGAAATAACTACTTGGATGATCACAGTTTAGAGTAGATAAATGATGAAATAAATTAATTATAAGTTGCTTTAATTCTTTCGTTCATCACAAGGTGTCAGTGTTACTAAAGGTTAGCAACATACTTCCTTTAAAATGCAAGAGAACTAGAGACTGCCTAAGCAGCTTTAAGTGTATAAAGATGATTCACAATAACTTAGTACAATTATCCCCAAAGTGAGATTAAGAGGACTGTAGCCAAGAATATTTAAACTATTCTAATGACTTTAGAGATAAATTGCATATATAGAAATATGGTGTATGGTTTGTCACTGGTAAGTTGAGCCAGTCCAGGCTTTCTTTGTCATAATTTTTTATTTAATGTAAATACAAAAATTATTCAGCCTCAGGGATCTAGGTCTGCTACCAGAAACTCAAGTTATGTAGGGATACCTAAGTGATACCCAATAGGGGTAATATTTATATTTTACTTTAAAAGTATAACCTTCATATACAACAAATTTTGAAGGTTGGCAATGACTCATTTCGATAATCTAGTGGGGATATTAAAGGCACTTAAATTGGTAGACTTAGTCATCAAATTCTTTTTTTAGCACAGCATACATTGCCAGATTTCCTTATTTTGTAATTTACAACTGGTCTCAGTTTTGCCATTATCATGGAGGGGATGTTTTTGCAAGCTCCATTGTCCATAGAGCTAGTAATTTTAGCATCAGCAAAGTTGACTTTCTGAGAATCCACCACTGAATTAACCAGTGCGTTCAACTGACTTAAGCTGGGATTACAATGAACTTAATGTAATGATGTAATGAGACATAACGTGAAGTTAAGAAATGCTGACCTATTAGAATACACTTTAAGTTAACATTGCAGGAATTATAGTTGGAGAGATCCATAGTGATCCCTGACAGCCAATGCACTGTCTCAGCTGATACAGGTGTGTCTGACTCTCTGCCAATAGATTCATGTTGCATAAGCAATGTCTTCATCCTTGTTGCAAGATGTAACAAACATTCCTCAATGCAGTTTCAGTTGGTACCGAGTATCCACAGTACTGTGCTATTGTCTCAGAAGTATTTTTCTTCGTTTCATTTTTTTGAACATTCTATCACAGAAGACTTACTCCTTCACTATAGAATTTTTCTATGTTTTGTAATGAAATTTATGCTGTCTGCTAGTGTACTAGTGTTTTAGTTAGTTTGTTTGAAAATGACTTATTGTCCTGCTGCAGCCATGGACAGGGCAACGTGGCAACAGTGTGACAGAGTTGCCATGAGGTAAGGCAACTGTCAGGGATCACTATAGACCTCTCCCATTTTACTCTTGATAGGTAGGTTTTATTAGTTTAAAGCTAATGCTTCATGCTGATTAGTTCTAATTACCATGTGGCATCACTTAACATAACAGAAGGAAAAGTTTGACACTACCAAACTCTTTTAAGTTACGTCACACTGAGTTAAGTTACATTAAGTCGCCGTAAATAGCTTCATTAATACAATGTGTTACACTTTCTTGTGACGTTGCTCTAAGTCATGTCATGTTACATTAAGTTCTTCATAATCCCGGCACTATAAGGAACATTCCACTCTTCAAACTGGGAGTTTCTTTGGTTTTCACTTGCAGCAGGTGGGACACCTCTCAAAAATTGAATAGCTTTGGCCCAAAGTAATACTTAGGGATGTATTCAAGCATTGAAGTTTTTAATGATTGGCACATGAAAGAAATGCAATAATAAACAAAGCTGCCAATCAAGATACAAACAGCAAAAGGTACCACTGTATTGAGCAATCTATGCTTCAAACATAAAACCAACTAAAGCAATGTTTGATCAGCACTGTAGTAGTTGGTGGATTGTGGGTTATCTCACTGTTTGGGCTTCAGAAGCAGAGATTTTTACTTTCTCTACTTTGTACATCCCAAAAATTTGATACCTATATTTCACTAAAAAAAAAAAAAAAAAAAAAATAGAAAAAGATCCGTCTGGGCATGCATGTGCATGTCCATGAACATCATAACTCAAAAACCAAAAGCCTGTTAAATATACTTGATATTTAAGTGCAGGATATTCCAAGGAAGCGAAACAAAGATTTTAAGAAAATCCTCCCCCCCCCCCCCAACTCAAACCACTTTTTACATGGAAAATTTTTTGAAAATTTTAATTTTCTCAAAAATGGTTGACAAGTTTTATTAAAATACCATATATTAATAATAAAAATAACTTTATATTCATTATTTCCTAGGAATAGCATCTGAAGTCCCCTTCACTCTGGTTGACTTTTGCACAACTGGTAACTGTAAGAGACAGAACTTACTACACCAAAAATTTAGATCTCGTCAAACACACAATTCATGTGATATTTATTTTTACTGTGCAGCTAAACGTTTCTGAAGTATTACTTGTTTTAGGTTTAAATTCTCCAATACTTATACTTTTCTCAAATGGTAAGTCGTCGCTCTTATTTTTTTCGCCTCATCAAACAAAAGAACAGAATTTTAATATACCATCACTTAGTAATCAGCTTTTAAAAGATTTGACTATCACTTTAGCTTATTGTATTTCCTTATTCCCTGTGTAGGTATAAGGAAATAATATTAATAAACCACTTTTGCTAATGTTTATCTTCTATAGATACTATACAACATTTTCAAGAAAATGTCACCCTTCCCCTGCAATTCCAAACTACCCTTTATATTAAAATGTTTCGTAATATTTTTTTATTTGTTCCAAAATGATTCTAACAATTCTATTTGAAATACTATATCTTTAAGATATCATGGTCAAGTGGTTAGACCACTCTCAGACTTGTGGTGAACGGGTTTTCTCCAGTTCCCTGCCATTCATTTCACTATCATTCTCGCCTTTCCCTTCATCCATTTCACTGTCCTCACTGTTATTTTAGAAGTTGGGTTGATCATCCCTCCTAGTGCCTATATCTAATCCAGAGTTCATCTACTGCTCAACTTACAGGCGCTGGCTTGTAAGTCCTGGGAAGGGGTTGTAAGCCCTACTTATGGAGAGGGTAAAAAGAAGAAGATTAAGATATTTTTACAACCGATAAAACATGTTATTTTTTTCTGTGAATAGCTTATCAAGTCTTCTTCATTCTAGGTGAATTTTGTATAATTTTATGTAAGTAGTAAAGCTATAAGAGATAGACAAAGGCCTACTACACAAATAATATAGATCTGTTTAAAACAGTTTATTTCAAATAACTTTTTGTGGCATGGTTCAATTTTGAGATAAATTTTGTTATTGGTTTGAAATTTACTTTTTTCTTCTTCTTTTTTGTTTTGTTTAAGGTATCATCCATTTGTTTCTCATGTCGTGCAAAGATATGACTAATATTGTAACCTCCTTTATCCTTTTTGTACCATCACCAAACAGTGCAATGATACTATTTGTGCTAACAAATTAACACAATAAGCGTCAGATTTTTTTAAAATATGTAAACTTTGGGTAACCTCCAATCCTAGCTATTGCTCTTCATTGTTTTACCCAATCAGTTCAGGTATTACAAATTAATTGTAAATTAATAAAGCACAGGTTTTAGAGGCAAATTAGTGTCATCAGGTTTGAAAACCTGTTGTGTTTTAAACAAACCAAAGCTGAGTAGTTTAAGCTAGGAAGTTTAAAAGTTTGGACTGCAGTCTATTTATATTTTGGCAACTTTAAGTAAAATCATTTTGGTGGGATCCTGTAGATTTAAATAATGGGTGTAAAATTAGTAAAACTATATAAGGAATAGTTTAGCAATAACAAGCATGCTTATAGACACATTTCTTCGATATTTTCATGTTGCATGTAAACAAATACTCCACTGTTATGTCTAGAGTGATTTTATAGCAGCTATTTCTTCTGAAGATATTTCACTGTTACTGTTCTAATAGTTATGCAAGATATTTTAGTTTAATTAAGAACATGTGCTATGTTGTGTTAAAATGGAGATTATTAATTTGCATTTTTGAAAACTGTGAACTGACACTAAAGGGACATGTATTTAATGAACTAATGCTGTTGTGTTTACAGTAATGAGATTATTTGTACAGTTTTGTTTTTATCCTTGTCATTAATTACTACTAGTATTTGTAATAACAATTTTATCAATGTTACATCAATGTTGTTTTATTTTACATCCATTCTTTATTCCAGCTTACTTCCGATCCTGTTCCATTCTCTCCAGACTATATCCAGAAGTTTTCTGTTATGGTTTTCTATATTGCATGCTATGTACATAGTGTATAGAGAAGGTATTGTACTCCACCCAAAAAATTGATACAGAGATTTCACCGCAAACATATTTTGAGAGCCCCTGAATCCAAAAAAAAAGAAGGCATTTTTAGAAAAATGTGCATGTGTTGTACGTGTGCGCTTAGAATAACTGAAAAACAAAAACATTAGAACACCAAACTTGGTATTTACGTTTAGTATCTTTCAAGGATGAACATGAAGATTTTCAAGAAAATCCCCCCACCACAAACTACCCTTTACATGGAAAAAATTTTGAAAATATTGATGTTATCAAAATGGCTCTAACGATTTTGATTAAAATGCTGCACATAAGGATATTTACATCACAAATAAAATATATATTTTGAATTTTCTGGGAATAGCCTTTGAAGACCTCTTTATTCTGGGTGAGTTTTGTAGAATTTTGCATAATGGTTAAACTGTAAGATACAAAACTTACTACACAAAAAAATGTAGATCTCTTTAAAACCGTTATATATGTCATATACAATTTTCTTGTAGAGTTGACCATTTTCAAGAGGTTCTTTATTATTTGTTTCAATTTTAAACCACCTAACTTTTATCAAACGGGACCATGTAAAGCCAACCGAACTTCAATTGTTTTGCATAGCAACCAGCTTTTAAAAGATTTGACTATTGCTTTAGCGTAATGTATTCCCTTATTTCTGTTCTACTTACAAGGAAGCAAGTAACAAGACCAATTCTGTTAATGTTTATCTCGATTAGCATGATGTGGATAAAATAAGAATCTTGTGTAAGAATAGTTTGTATATTGAACAGCTAGAGAAATTTATGTGAATGGACATCAATTTTTTTCACAGTGCTTCAGTGTAGAAAATATTTTTTGTGGTTTCAAAATGTACTAGTTATTGACCTTTTCAGTCTCTTGGAAAATTATGTCCTTGTTAACGACACTCTCTATTGCCTCCAGTAAGTCAGAATTTTGTCACTCGAGAATTGTTTTATATGCCACTAAATCTACTGAATATTAACACATTGGAGCTGTAAAAGAATGTGCTTGCAAAGAAGGCCATAATGCTTAGTTGAGAATAATATGGAATAGAAAATAGTTGTTGTTACCCACAGAATATGAAAGATGCTGAAAGAATATATATATAGATGGCCATGATGTAACACTTCACCAAACACAAGACAGAGTTGAAAAAGTGACAATCGATCCTGTGTTATGTTTGTTTCTTCCATTACCGTTTGTCAAATATATACTGTGGAGGTTATGTAAAGAAAGATTTTGCAAATTTCTGAATAATCTCTCTTATAATTTGATGCATGTACTGAAGTTATGGATGCCAAAACTTTTTAATACACCTCATGTAAGAAAATTTTATTTTATTTTTGTATTTACGTAACAATCAAGTTCATTATCAGGACATGCTAAATAATTGTATTAAGAGAGAAAACTGCTAATATTAGAAATTAATGAACTGGAAGGTATTAACTGAGAAGATAATTTTTCTAAATCATTTATGTTTTGTAGCTTGGGAGTGGGGAATCAGGGGTTTCTGCATTATGTGAAAATTATGTAGCATTATTAAATAATTATGGAACCAAAAAGAAAGCCTGCCTGCGGAGCCATAAGTAGTAAAAGCTACAAAAAAATAGAAAGTAAAAAGATTTATAATGTACTTAATTATGAAAGCAATTATTTGCCCACTCACTGCCTCTGTGATATAGTGGTCAGCAAACTGATTTTTCACCTAGAGTTCCTGGGTTCGATTCCCAACTGGGGTGGGGAATTTTTCTTTAACCAGAATTATTCCCTATTCCTCACAGAGTCTGGAAGTATGAATGTGAGAGTGAATGTGTGCATGTTTAATGTAATAAAAATGATGATGTCAATAACCTACCGTTGATATGGAGTTGTTTCAGAAATTAAAAAAAAAACCCTGATGTGGCCATAGCAGTTAAAGAGTGCCATATAAATGAAACAACAACAACAAAAAATTACCTGAACATACCAACCAAGGATTGTTCCATTCTTTTGCATGTATATTGGATTTTTCATCTGTTCTGAAATTACTAACTTCCAGATTAATATAGGAGTACCAAGTTTGGCATAAATGCACTGCTTTTTACTTTTTCTACCTAGTACTAAGTAAGTATATAGAGGTAGAGAACATAATTTATTCCACCCAAAAATTTGATACCAAGATATCACTAGAAATACATGTTTTGAGGACCCTTTAATAAAAACTGTTTTAGAAAAAGGTGCATGAGAGAGACTAATGATTTTTATTAAAATACCATATATTAAAGATATTTACATGACAAATAAGTCATATCTTGAATTTTCTGAGAATAGTCTCCGAAGATTACTCCATTCTGGATGACCTTTGTATAATTGGTAAACCTCATGAGCTAAACAAAAACTTATAATACAAAAAATGTATATTTGGTTAAAACACACAATTTATGTCATATACAATTTGTTTTTTTCTTTATGTGGAGATAACCCTTTCTGGATATTCCTTGCAATTAATTGTAATTTTAAAATTTGTTTCTCAAATGGGAATTTTCAATCCTTTTTTACTGCTTGCTATACAAAGAAAACTGCATTTCAATCACATAGGAACCACCTTTTAAAAGATTTGACTATTGCTTTAGCCTGTGTATTCCTGCATTTCCCGTCTAATCATAAGGAACTAAGCAATAAGACCTTTACTGGTAAGGTTTATCTCGATTAGCATGCAGTAGATAGAACAACAAACTTTTGTAGGCATCATTTGTTACAGAATTGATAGAGAAAATCATGTGAATGAAACACAAAATTTTAATTTTTATTATTGTTAGGGTAGAACAGATGGACAACCAAAGTCTTATACATATTGCCTCATAACATAATTTATTCAGACAACAGATTTACATGCTATTTTGTTTGGGGTAACCAATAATCTTATTGTGATTAAAAACTAACTTGGTTCTGAGAAGTCCATAAATTTGCTATCACTATTACATTTTAACATAACATATTGTACATTTTCCATAACTCCAAATACCGAAAGGTGGCCCTTAAAAGCAGACATTACTGCCTATGGCTAAGAACCAGTAGGAAATATCAAGTTATTTGCTGTTCAACAGGATTCAGCAGGATCTAGAATGATAAAAAGTAATTTCGCTTTAATCTTAAACTATTATAATAGTAATAATAATAATAATAGAACATAAGAAATTTGAACAAAATAGCCTAAATATTACATTGTTAAAATAAGTTTTGATATTGAATGAGTGGTTTGAGAGCTTTTAGCTTTTAACATCCTTTAATATGGTTGGTCATATCGGATAATGAAATCAGCTCAATTGATTTTAGGGTTAATAGAGCTTAAAAGTTACTCAACATTTGTTTTCTCAGGATAAGAAAAAACTCAAAAGCAACCTTATCCAAATAACTAACCCTAAGTAAGATTCAAGCTCACAACCTTCCCCTCACAGAGAGGTTGCCAGAAAACATTTTGTAGACGACTTCTCTTTATATAAATATATATATGTATAGATTATACATTTTGGATAGGCTGTATCTTTTAAAACTTGTACAAATTTTTCATTTTATTTTGTATCTAAACTGGTTATCGCAGTAAATGGTATAGTTCTAATCTCATAAGCATTGCATAGCTTCACAAGTTTGTGCACTGTCAAAACTACAATTGTGTTTATTTTTATTAAAACATCAAGGGAAACAGTCTTAATAGAAGTTTTCAAAGCATCACATTATATCTAAGTTGCAGAGAGAAAAGAGAAGAGATAGGACGAGATGATGGGGGGGGGGTGTTGATAATAGAACTCAAGGAGAGAAAGACAGATAGTATGAGGGAAATGTTCAGAATATGACCAGAGCTGCAATGCTGTTATGAATAAAGATTGCTTACAATAAACAATAAAATAATATCAGAGGCACATGCTGCAAACAAGTTCTGGGCTAGTATTTTTTTTCATTTGGAAAATTACATATGCATTTTTGTTTAGGATTTAATTATGGCTAACAATGAAAATAATTTCAGTGGAATATAATAATAATAAGGTGAAGAATATAACCATTGTAATACTCATTTACGAGACCTTTAAATTAAAAAATAACCACCTTAATTTGCTTTGGGAACAGATAACTTCTGATTTTGTGTTCATCAGGATATTAAAAAACCCTTTCAGGAATAAAAATTACTAGATTGGCTATACAACATATAACAGTTTAACTGTCCTCAAGACTCATTGGCTATGCTTCACTCAGCTAAAGAGAATGCCTAAGAGATTTATCACAGTAATTTTCCCCTTCTCATATCGTGCTGTTAATATGCCCATGTCATGCTACTACCGTCTGAGAAGACAGGCTACAATACTTATAAACGGAATTGAGTTTTTATGCATAGAATCAATTAACTCTACCAAATACATAATGCCACCAAAACATACAACAGTCTCTCATTTAACAACAAAGAATTGCATAACTTATCCCAATTTAAAAACAAACTCTTCAAATACCTACTGTGATTCCCAACAATTTGACAACAGAAAATCCCTATGGTGTTTGTTGAAATATTGCATTAAGTTTAATTGCACACCCTCACAAAATAGGTTAAAAAAATTATTTATATAAAAATAAAAGTTATAGTTATGTACTCCTTTTCATATGTGTTTGTGCTATCCTTTATATTTTGGTTACTGCCCCACTAAAACTAGAGCAATATGCTCATTGAGACATACTATGTAAATAAATAAATAAATAAAAATAAAATAACAATAGGTTACAATGCAGAATAAGAATAAATTCTTTGTTATTTATATGTTATTTATAAATTTAATAAAAATTACTTCTTTACACATCTGCCAGGGTTCGCAGCTAGTCTAGCTAGCCCACTGAATACACCCCTAAAATATATATTTTACCTAGCTTACACATAAATGTTTATAACATTTTTGTAGGACCTGTAGTCTTTTCTTAATAATGGAACATTCTATAGAAGTCAGTATAACTGTTTGATTTATTAGGTGCAGCATGCAGGTCGGACTGTTGCTCCTGCTTCTGAACAGCGAAATCCATCACTGTCAACATAGAGGCTTTCACCTCCTACCTGCTGTGTTGGATTGTAGTTGCCCATGTTGTTACAAGATAAAACAAAGTCCCGATCAGCTAGCTCATACCATTTTGTGTCCCGAGCACAATCTGTAACAAACAGTGGTTTTAATTGAGTGAGTTATTAGGATATTAAGAAGAGTGAGAAAAACTCTTGATTTATGGCAGCTCTATGACTTTGTCTATTTCTAGTAATTTGTTACTTTCTCTAGCCCGTATGTACAATGTACATAATGGATAGAGAAGGCATTGCTTTCCACCCAAAAATTTGATTTCGAGATTTCACCAGAAATATGCTTTGAGGTCCCCTGAATCCGAAAAAAGCCTTTTTAGAGAAAGGCTGTATGTGTATGTCTGTGGACAATATAGTTCAAAAACAAAAGCTGGTTAAATACCAAACTGGATATTTAAGTTCAAATTTCTTCCAAGGATGCAACACAAAGATTTTCAAGAAAATACCCTACCCCCAACTACCCTTTACATGGAACATTTTTAAAAAATTTTTGTTTTTTTATTGAGCAATTTTTGAGATAATTAAAATTTTCGAAATTTTTTCCATGTAAAGGGTAATTTGAGGTGGGGGATTTTTCTCAAAATCTTAGTGTCTCATTCCTGAAAGATACTAAACTTAAATAAGTTTTTGGTATTTTACTAATTTTTTATTTTTGAGTTATCATGTACACACACGCACGCAGACCTTTTTCAAAAAATGCTGTTTTTATATTCAGGGAGTCCTAAAATATGTATTTTTGGTGAAATCTTGGTATCAAATGTTTGGGTGGAATGCAATACCTTCTCTATACAGTACCTACATAGTACATGTAGAGAAAGCAAAAATATCTCTCTCTCCCTCCCTCCCTCCCTTCCCCCCTCCCTCCCTCCCTCCCTCTCTCTCTCTCTCTATCTATCTATCTATCTCTCTTTTGAAGAAATGAACAGCTACTTGTAGATTTATCACTAGATTGCATTCTGAATGAAAATAGGACATGCATGTCCACATTCTTTTGAATTATGGCCACTGATGTATCATCGAGACAACATGCCGTAGCTTTGATATTTGGCAAAAGGGACAATTGGTTCCCTATCTTACAGTGTTTATTTAGGACGCCTCTATAATGATCCCAATTTGTGCTATTGAATTGTGGGATATCCTGTATATGTGTAGATGGTCACAATTTAACATATGAGACACTGCAAAACATAAGAGAATCAAACCATCGTATAATAGTAGGCTATGCACATGATACTGATCTGAACATAATTTAGTCATCCCAGGTTGCATCAGTTTTAGCCCTTCCCACAGTTCTATAGCCAGCAAACAATGGGATATGACATCAAATATTGGCAAACTGGTTGTATCTCTATGTCATCAGATCAAGCCATATTTTAGAATCAGTGCTACCCATTCGCAGCCAAGTATGGAATGATCTTCCTGAACTGGACTGTCGGCTGTGGTCAAGCAACAAGTAGTGAAGATGTCTATGTTTTGACAAGTTTAATTTTTTGGGTATGTTAAACAATTGTATAAAAATAAACAGCCAGCTTAAAAGTCAGTCAACTGATATTTTATAATTAACAATTAAAAGAGTATTATATTTCTCTAAGTTGCAGACTATGTATCTTCTCCAGAAAGGTTAACTTGATGGCCTGGGAGTGCAGAATCTTCTTATTCACCAGCTTAGCTCCTATTTTACTGTATATAGTGTTTCTGTTTTATGTAAAAACTTGGTAGTAGTTGTGCTATTAAATAGCTATGGGACCTAAGATTTCAAATGTCTCCTGTTGCAATTGTCTAAACATTACTGATCATTCCCAGTGATAATTGTTCCAACCCCTAAGGGGGACTAGTTTGTTAGCTATGCAGCTGTTTCAGAACTTGGAACACTGTTGGAGGAAGCTAAATTTCTCAAGTGTTTCATATCTTTTTGCATGAATATAAGGGGAGTTTTTATCCATTATTAGGAATAGTCAGTTGTATGCAAAATTACAATTATAAGGGTTAAAGGAGAGGATTTACCATAAAAAGCTTTGAGATCACTGTACAATTATTTCATAAAGAACTTGTAAATTAAATTAATTCAACACTGAGTTTAAAAAGTTGCTCTGCAACAGTAGCCAGCTAATTTAGTTTCAGGGTGATTGAAATATAAATGATAATTAAGCAAGAACACTGCACAGGCAGATACAAGGGACAGTAGAGTAGGAGGTTGAAGGTTGGTGTATTAGGGAGGGGAAATCAGCTTGGTTAGCTGTTCTAATAGGGTTCAATGTCAGTAAGACCATGAGTGAACAAGAAGTTCCTTTGCCTATTGCACAAATATTATAAAGTTTTTAATCAATGAAGGGGTTAAACCCTGAGAGATTTTAACTCGTTGGCAGGCACAGTTTGGGAACACTACACTGTCCCAGAATCAAGGTTTCCCTGGATCAAACAATTTAAGGGTAGCTGAGAAATTGTACATCATGTTCAGCGCCCAAAGTCAAATCTCAGATGACAACATCCATAATGAAACTTGCTGAAAATGATAGTATCGTAATTGCAATAATTGGATTTATTAAATTTTCTTATGAATTTAATGAATAACTTATATTTACAAAATTAATAAAATTGTTTAATTATTAGGTTTGTATATGTATTTAAATTAAATAAATTTATGTCCACTGTGCTGTTGAAGAAATTGCATCAGAAGCAAGTGTCAGCATTGGGAGTGCTTATACCATTAGCAGTGAACATCTTGGATTTAAAAAAATTGATGCTTGATGGGTTCCGAAGTTGTTAAGCAAGCAGCAAAAATAGGTCAGGTTGGAGATTAAAATTGATTCTGGCAAGAAGGGGAGGATTTTTTTTTAAGCACATCATCATATGTGATGAGATATGGGTCCATTATTTCACTCTGTGGTGAGCAAAGATGGTGAAGAAAGGATGCAGCCTGCCCAGGGGAGGCCAGAACCCACCTCTCAGTTGGAAAAGTTCTGAGTGTTTGACTACCAGTTACACAAAATTCATCCAGAATAAAGAGGTCTTTAAAGGCTATTCCCAGAAAATTCAAGATATACATATTATTTTCCATTTAAATATCCTTAATATACGGTAATTTAAGCAAAATCGAGCCATTTTTGAGAAAATCAAAATTTTCAAATTTTTTTATATATAGAGGGTAGTTTGGGATGTGGGGGGGACGTTTCTCAAAATCTTTGTGTTGCATCCCTGGAAGCTACTAAACTTAATACCAAGTTTAGTATTTTACCAACTTTTCATTTTTGAGTTATATTCTCTCTCTCTCTCTCTCTCTCTCTCTCTCTCTCTCTCTCTCTCTCTCTCTCTCTCTCTCTCTCTCTCACACACACAATACACACACACCTTTTTATAAAAATGCTTTTTTTGCACACTGGGAACCCTAAAACGTGTATTTCTGGTGAAATCTCAGTATCAAATTTTTGGGTGGAATGCAATACCTTCTCTATAAGCTATGTACTAGAATGTGTAGAGAAAGTAAAAATTGTTACTGTTTATATTTGAATCACCCTCATATAAGAAAGCAATTGAAAGGAACATGTTGTAAGGTCAGGCAGCACAAGAATAGAAAAGTCACATGACTTTCTCTACATTACTGTAACACCTTATTGTTAAACAGTTTATTCTTCTATATATTATATGATAATAGAGATTAAAATTAGCAGAAGTTGTCTTAATTACTTGCTTCTTTGTAAGTTGAAGGAAAATAAAGGAATATTCTAGGCCAAAGTGAAATCTTTTAAAAGCTGGTTGCTATGTAGTTGAAAATTGTTTTTATGCATGGCCTGGAGAAAAGTTTGAGAAAAGTTTAAATATTTCAAATCTGAAACAATAACTTGAAATATCTCAGAATGGTCAATTCCATTAAGAAAACGCATATGACATAATTGTGTGTTTTAACGAGATCTACATAATTTATGTAGTAAGTTTTTATCTCTCTTATGCCAAGTTCAGCAAAATTCATCCAGAATAAAGATGTCTTTAGAGGCTATTCCCAGAAAATTCAAGATATACATTTTATTTGTCATGTAAATATCTTTAATATAAAGTATTTTAATCAAAATCGTTAGCCATTTTTGAGAAAATCAAAATTTTTTAAACATTCTCCATGTAAAGGTTAGTTTGGGATGGGAGGATTTTTTTCAAAAGCTTTATGTTGCATCCCTGGAAGATACTAAACTTAAATACGAAGTTTAGTGTTTTGCTGACTTTTCGTTTTTGAGTATTTATGTTCAGACACACGGACCTTTTTCTAAAGATGCTTTTTTTTCGGATACAGAGAACTCTAAAACATATATTTTTGGTGAAATCTGTATCAAATTTTTGGGTGGAATGCAATACCTTCTCTATACACTATGTACATATTATATGTAGAGAAAGTAAAAATCATAACACTTAAACTATTTATGAAACTGTAATACTTACTGCAGTTCATCATGTTCCAGCTACTGATCTCTGCTGCCCATAATATAGTAAAATCAGAGTAGTCCTTCCATTTGCAGCGAATTCTGTAAACATATGTTTTATAGTTAATTGATTATGTGTTTATAATATCAAGCACATTAAACAAGCACAGCTTCAAAAAGGAGTGGTTGGTTAGCACAACCCCAATAGTTTTCACTTACAATGCATAGCTATTATTAGAAACAGCTGAAAAATTCAATGCCATAGATGGGATTTGAGCACAGTTTTCCCACTCCATGTGCAGTTGCTCTGACCATTGAGCTACTATGTCAGCATACCAGTATGACATGCAATCCTGCAACTGATTTGTGTTTTTTACCTTGTCAACCAACTGGCATGTCTCATAACCTCTCACTTTAATAGCGACTTACAATTTAAGTATTCATTACCCAGGTAATATTGACATAGTGATGCCAACTATTGGGCAATTTTAGTATTATATTAGTTTAATACAGGGTGGCATAGATAAAAGTAGCCTGCCTCCCCTTTGAATGCAAATGGAATATTATGACCTCTGTACATACACATGCTCAACAATAGATAGTCTCACTCACACGCACGCACATGCATTGATCATCTTGTCTCTTGTCATTCTTATTACCCTTTGTGTATAATGAACACTTTTTTAGCATCTACCAAATTTATCCAAAATATTATTCCATAGGTCATCAATGAATAAACATATATATATATAATAAACTGATTTTAGCATGCTCTTATTTATAAGCTGAATTAATGATCAGATGGCAAAACTTGCAGAGCTAAGTTTGATTTAGATATAATCATTATGGTGTTACCAATTCATGTTATGATCAATCATAAAACCAGGAATTTTGTATTACAGACTTCTGCAATTTGATTATTTTCATATTCCATCCTTAGATCTGCAATGTCTTTATGCTTTGTGCAAAAATTAATGCAGCTAGTTTAGATAGTTTGATTGTTAGCATTCTTCTGTCAGCATTTTAGTTTATTTCATCAGTAAAGTTAGATATTTCTCTTTGCATTCTGCAAAATGACTTTCTTGATGGAAGAAAGAATTGAAATTGTGGAAGCATATGTGAAAACAAGTTCGGTTAAGGAAACTCATGAAACTTTCGGGGTAAATATCTGGATAGAGGACTACCAGCAAAGAGAGCAATACGAGTATGAATAATGATTGGCACACCTACAGATCTGTACAAAATGTGAAAAACAAAGAATTCCTTCAGTTTGCACATCAGAAGTTAGTTATTTCAGACATTTTCCAAAGAATTATTCAGAGACCAAAGAAATTGGTCCATCAGGCACATGCAAGTAGGAGCTGCCAGTGGATATTGAAAAATTCTGAATTAGGAGCCATATTGTGTCCAGCAATTATGGGAGTATGACAGTGAGAAATGTGTAGATTACTGCATGTGGCTTTTGAATAACATCAATGATGGTTGGTTAGATCCTTTTCATTACATCACGAGTGATGAAGCAAGGTTTCATCTTTCTGGTCATGTGAATTCACAGAAAACAAGGTAATGGGCAAAGGAGAATCCTAACATTGTGTATCTGCAACCACTCCATGATGTAAAAATCAGTGTTTGGGTGGTGTAACAGGAACACACATCATTGGATCAATATTTTTACATTACCTTCGACACAGTTGCCTATAAGGAAAATTGTTATGCATTTTGTATTCAAATCACTGAATATGAAAGACAATACTACTATTTCTAGCAAGATGGGCCAGCATACCACACGTCTAAGGATCCCTAGAATAAGTCAATGCTATCTTCTCTGTGGAACAAACTGTCAGCTACCATATTTGCCGCATCACATGTGATTTTTTCCTGTGGGGACACTATGAAACAAATCCACACACACAATACAGGAACTGAAAGATACCATCAACTGTGAAGTTGCCACCATCAATATCCCAACTTTATGCCGGGGGTATCTGAAAATGCTTAAATATGCACAGCTGTATATCGATGCTTCAGGAGGTCACTTTCAACATCTTCTATAAATGTATTTTTCATTATAATTAAATGGTAAGTCCATTTCAGCTCTTTGTTTCTTAATTTCACTGTATTTCCTTTATACATACACAAGCTACTTCTATCTGCACCACCTGCATTATTATATTAGAGTTTTTACTTGGTTAGAGCAACCATATGACAGCGGGAAAACTGTGTTCAAAGCCCAGCTGTGGCATTGGATTTTTCAGCTGGTTCTAAGAGTAAAATACATATCCTTGGTAGGGCAAAGTTAGGGTGAATGTAGCTGTCATATTTGGGGTGACTTGTAGCTATTTGCAGAAAGCATCTTAGTTGGGAACAAATAATACCAGTTTAAATAATGTAAATATAGCCTTGTTTATTCTCAAAATCAACTTCTTAAAATTACTAATAGAAGACAAGAAATCTGTTGATTACAAACATTGAGAAACTGCAAATTATAATAAGTGAATGTTCAAACATTACAGAATGTATAGATGTTGATATTGACTTATTTTTTAAATGTTGCTAATCTTTCAACCATGCGATTATATCACCCTTGGATTTGTGCAACCTTAATGGTTGTTTTGTTGTACCTGATCAGTGCCAGATAGATTAACAAATATGTGAACTCATTGTTACTTTGCTATTTTGTGAGACCTTGAATGCTTAAGTAGCTAATTATTTTTCTTATATTGCCCATGTTTGAGCTAAATGACGGTCATTGAGAAAATATAAAATATCTTGTGAGCTTTTGTTGGCATAACATGAAATGAAATAGTAGTAGTCCATTGAAATGGGATGGAATTTTGAATTCTAAGCTAGACAACAATTTTTGTCTTGTTTCAAAGGTTAACTCTGCCAGCTTTGGTCGGAATTAATGCAACAGTGTAGAAGCTCATAAACTTTCATAGATTAAGATTACTAAGAACTTTGGGCCATAAACTGCTATGAGGTATAATACTTAGAGAGTACATACGTAGTAGCATCCAGTTTTTGAACTGCTCCAAAGCTGCCATCCCAATCACAATTTGTCTGTGAAAATGCCACATTCTTTGTTCCATGAGCTTCCATTTCCATGGCAATTCTTGCTTGAGCAAATTGCTGACTTTCACATTTACGAAGGTAAATAATGCCCATCATTGTTGCATTGTCTGCAACAAGAAAATAAAACTATAGTAAATAGAAATAACAACAAATTAAAACAAGAGAAAGGGTAGCCTGGCTGGGTAGTATATCTGCCTCACATTTAACAGGTCGCAAGTTCGAATCTCGCTTAGGGTGAATTAATTACACAGATAAAGTTTTGTTTTTTTTTCAGGGATTTTCCCTTATCCTGAGAAGACAATTATCAAGTAACTTTAAGCTCCATAGACGCCGAGGTCATTTGAGCATCATTTCACCAATTTAACTCATCGTTGGGTATGACCAACTAGGTTAAAGGACATAAGCTATCAAAAAAGTCTGATGTGTTCCATTCACATGACTTTCTCTACTTCTGTGTAACAAATTATTGTTAATAAACTTATTCTTCTATTTACTTTGTACCAATCGAGAAAAACTTAGCAGAAATAGTCTCATTACTTGCTTCATTGTAAGTAGAAGCAAAACATGGGAGTATCGTAAATTAAAGTGAGGTCAAAAGCTGGTTAATAGGTGATTGAAACTCCTTTGTTTGTATGGACACGAGTTGACAAATTCCTGTATGAGAAAAGTACAAGTTTTTCAAAGTTGAAACCAAAAACAAGGAATATCTCAAAAATGATCAACTCCTCAAAAAAAATGTATATAACATAAATTGTGACTTTTAATGTGCTCTACATGTTTTGTGTGGTAAGTTTTTGTCCATTTCTTATGGTTTAGCAGTTATGCAAAATGTCATAAAATTCATCCAGAGTAAAGTAGTCTTCAGAGGCTATTCCCAGAAAATTCAAGATATACATATTATTTGTGTGGTAAATATCTTTAATATACGATATTTTAATCAAAATCGTTAGTCATTTTTGAGAAAATCAAAATTTTCGAAAAAAGTTCCATGTAAAGGGTGGTAGGGGGGGGATTTTTCTCAATATTTTTGTGTCGCATCCTTGGAAGATACCAAACATGCACACGGACCTTTTTCCAAAAATCTAATGTGTTCCATTCACATGACTTTCTCTGCTTCTGTGTAACAAATTATTTAATAAGCTTATTCTTCTATTTACTTCAAGCTAATCAAGAAAAAATTAGCAGAAATAGTCTTATTACTTGCTGCCTTGTAAGTAGAAGCGAAATATGGGAGTATCATATGTTAAAGTGAAGTCAAAGCTGGTTACTAGGTGATTGAAGTTCCTTTGTTTGTATGGACACGAATTGACAAATTCCTGTATGAGAAAAGTGTAAGTTTTTCAAAGCTGAAACCAAAAACAAGGAATATCTCAAAAATGATCAACTCCACGAAAAAAATGTATATAATGTAAATTGTGAGTTTTAACGTGCTCTACATTTTTTGTGGGTTAAGTTTTTGTCCATCTCTTACGGATTAGTAGTTATGCAAAATTCATCCAGAATAAAGTAGTCTTCAGAGGCTATTCCCAGAGAATTCAAGATATACATTTTATTTGTCTTTAATATACAATATTTTAATCAAAGTCGTTAGAGCCTTTTTTTAGAAAATCAACAATTTCAAAAAAAGTTTCATGTAAAGGGTAGTTGGGAGTGGGGTTATTTTGTTGAAAATCTTCATGTCGCATTCTTGGAAGATACCAAACCTAAATACCAAATTTGGTTTTTAACGGACTTTTCGTTTTTGAGTTATGCTGCCCACAGACACACACACACACACACGGACATTTTTCTAAAAATGCTTTTTTTTTTTGATTCAAGAGGTCTCAAAACGTATTTCTGGTGAAATCTCGGTATCAAATTTTTGGGTGCATTACAATACCATCTCTATACATTATGTACATAGCACTTATAGAGAAAGTAAAAACATACATAAAGCAAATGCATTCATGTTTTCAGATGTACAGCTGGCATCTAATTTGAAATGTTCTGTTATTTAGAATTATCTCCTACCTCTTCCATGTTTTCCCCCTACTAAACAACTATGATAAATAATTTTAAAATGTTTGCTCAAACAAGAGAGGAGTTTACTTTTAGTTTTTGTAGTTTTTTTTGTCTTTCCTGCAAGGTTCACATCATTTCCTTTTCAATGTGGATGATGGTGTTTTGGCAAATAAACTGTTAAGGACTCTTCAGGTATATATTTTGTCAGAAGGCCTTTCAAATCATTGGAAAGTTGTTATCCTTTGTAACTGTTCCGAGAGAAAATCAGTGTTTTCACATACTCATTCCCTTGTGGAATATTTGTTTTGGTTTCCAATCTAGAATTAACATCTAGAAAATTAACTGATAGTAAGGCAAAAAATTACAAAAACAAATGCTAATATGTGCAATGAGAGTAAGCATGTGGAATCCAATTGACCTTGATGCATTTTTTTTTTTATAGTGTTTAACGCCTGCACCTCTTTGTCCACCACAAATCTCACATGCTCTAACCACTTGACCATGGCATGGCAATTGTTGATTAGTCATTTTGCACCCACACAAACAAAGAGATAAGATTGACAGTGCAGCAAATAATTGAGTAAAGTGTAATGTTAAATGTCCTAGCCAGCTAATTGCATAGGTGCATTTGTTCAAAGATGATAATTTATAACTTTTAAATAATACTAGGGGTATCTAAAAAGTACTCAAAAATTTAGCCACTAGATCTTTAAAGATATTTTGTAAATAAGTGTAATCTTTGTAAATTTACTTGGTCTGCACTTGTGAAATCTGATGTATGGATTCACAAACTACTAACTACTACTACTACTATTTTTACTTTATTTAATAATTATATTTTGTAGAGAAAATATTGCATTTTACCCAAAAATTAGGTACTGAGTTCTCAGAATATGGTACTTTTAGATGTGGGTGCATGCATGTGTGTCTGCTAGCCTGTTTGTCTCTTTCAGTCAATACATATAATTGAAATTTGGACAAATACCAAACTTCATAATAAGTTCAGATCTTCCAAGGATGTATCGCCCTCTGTGGTGTAATGGTTACCATGCTGACTTCATATACCCAAGGTCGCGGGTTCAAACCTGGCAGAGGACAATGGATTTTTTTGGGCGTAAAAATCCTTAGCATGGCTTCCTTCGGAAGGGAAGTAAAGCTGTAGGTCCCGTGTCGTAGATTTACGGCACGTAAAAGAACCTCAAGCCTGATAAGAGAGGCCTCTGAGCAAAATTAAGCGATCTTTCATGCCCAATATAGAATAGGACGCTGAGAACCAAAGCAGTTAAAGAGCGTCCATAAATAACACGCCATTTCATTTTTTTCCAAGGATGTGACATAAAGATTTTCCGAAAAATCCTCCCTCTCATTCCAAACTATGCTAACATTCAATCAAACGAATTTTTACACTTGTTGACAATAACATACTTAAGTGGAGACTAAACCATGAAAATTGTAAAAAAATTATATTGTAAATTTGTTTAGAAGTCTTATTAATTGACATGTGGCATTTTATTTTATGCACATTTTATCATTGTAGGTGTTGAATACAATATAAAGTAACAATATAAGTTTATCTTTATAAAATAATATATTTTCCAAAGTTGGCCCAAAGTAGCACATTAAGGGTCAAATTAGCTCCAGTTTATAGTAAAAGGTTTGTATAATGGTAACACTTCCCTGTATAATTTATCAGATAATGATCCAGAATGAAAGTTGAATGCAACATTCAAATTTGAAAGTTAATTTATCTAAAAGGGTCTCCACAATTAACCCCACTATGGTAGCACATACAGATTTATAAATCAGTAATAGCATTCTTGTAGCTCACATTATTTTCTTAAGATGTTTGTGTTAATTACAATGAGTATCTAAATAGAAATTGTATATGATCTCCTGCTTGTCCAATACAGAGTCATTATGTAGAACTGACACATTTCTTTCTTTAATTATTCTGTTGGAAATTCATTCAATGACCCAATTATAGCACCAAATTAAGCAGAATGTTCTGGAGTTTCGATTCCTTGTCACCAGATGCCCAAATGTTTATGTTTTACTCCTAATCTCATTGTTAGCAGCTGCTTCGACATTTTGTTCTTGTAGTCAACGTGAAAATGCAGTACGATGTAGAGCTGAGTCAAGGATATTTTCAGCAAGATGGCGCTACATGTCATACATCAAATGAATCCATGAACCTAATTACAAGTTTCTTTGACGACCGGATAATTTTCAGGAACCTGTGACCAATGAGATCTCCAGATTTGACGTCCCCGGACTTCTTTCTAGGGGTAACTTAAAAGACAGGGTTTATGCCACACGTCCCCAGACATTGAACGATCTAAAGCACAGCATCACAAAGGATATTCAAGCTATTAACAACAGAGTCCTCAACGAGTGGCCAGTAACATGGAACGACGTGTTTAGTTGTGCCTTGTGCAGGATGGAGGATATTTTCAACATTTGCTATAGAGGTAAATAATCCCCCAAAATTCCTCTACAATGTAAATATAATAAGTTGTTGCTAGCATAACATGTTTTGAAATAATTAATGAAAGAAATGTGTCAGCTCTATATAAATCACCCTATACAATCCTAAAGAAAACTGAATTCTTACAGCAAGGTAAAGTTTGAATCATGAAGTCAGGTACCACAATAGACACTGGTTCACCAGTCATCTCATCAGCACACCAGCAAAGATCTTGGTCACATTGCAATTCCTCAAAGTTGCCCTCTTGTGTGCAGTGCAGAGTGACATCCTTCCGTCCTTGCTCATTTATGAGCTCCCATACTTTACGACTGCATGCTGTAACATAAAATAAAAGTCCCTGGACCGTGTGGAAAGGTTTAATTTTGCACTACCCAAAACAAAGAAAAGTCTTATATTTCTGTTATTAACAAAATGTTTGCATCCTACACTGCTACAGAGAGCATACACATTTACATATCAGAGGAATGTTATCCCAAATTGAGGGGTATGAAGAGTTCAACTGCAAATATTGTTTGTTTATTACTGCATGTAATTTTAGAAACTGTAATGTAATACCATTGCTACAAACAGAATCAAAACAAATTTATCTGTAATTTTAAATTGTGAATGGATTGATCAAACTTAAGTTTCACTTGCTAAATATTCACTGGAACATGTTTCAAATATGTTCATTTCCATCATCAGCTTTACCCAGTGGTGTGTGGAAGGGGATGCCCTAATGTAGTGTTGGTCACTGCTACAAGATCACTCCAAAGTTTTGAGATTGAAGCACTAAAATATTAAAACTTAAATCTGATCACTACATCTTTTCAAAATATTCTACTTTGTATTCTACACACTGTCTCACCCTTTCAAACCATTTTTCAAATGCTGCGTGTCATTCTTCTTTGGAGAAAGTACAAATATATTCCTCATAAATCAGCTACTGTGGCTACAGGTGACTCAACTAGTTGACCTTGAATTTTTTCTTTTATTTTGAGGGATAGATAAAGGTTTCATGGGACCAGATCTGGACAGTAAGGAGGATGGGACAAACATCTGACTCCTGATTCCTGCAGAAATTGGGTTGTTTCTTGTGAAGTTTGGGCATAGGCATTGTCATGGTGCAACAATTCCACTTAGGATACTTTTTTCTCACTTCCTTGAACACTTGTGGCAGACATTTTATTGTATACAATTGTATAGTAACAGTCTTTTGTCCCTCAAGTGGAATCGTCACAATGTGGCCACCTACTGAGAAGAAGGAATACATCTTCTTGTCAACACATCTCGCTCACTTCACTTTTGTTGGGGGATCTTCTGGCAAGACTGTGGTTTAGTTTCTGGATCATACTGTAAATCCAGTTTTCATCACCTGTTTCAATGTTACCATTGGACAAGTGCTTGTTTCTACTCATTTGTAAGGTGGTGGAGATCCAATTACTGAAGAGTTTCCTGATGTCAAGTTTTTCTTTCAGAACTATTTTCACTGCTGCTATTCCTATGTTTAGGGTTTCTTGAATCTTACCATAAGTGCAACAATGTCCTTCCTGCAACATGCGCTCTGCTTTCACCACATTTTCACCCATTATCACTGCATCAGACTATTGTACTCCAACTTCTTTATCTTTGAGGGAATCCCTTCCTCTTCTAAACTTTGCATACCATTGATAAATGGTGGATTGCAAAGGGCAAAAATCTCTAAAATCAAAATGTAGTCATTCAAGGGATTCTCCCTCCCCCAAAACGACTTTAAGGGGAGTCGGAGTGCCCTATCTTGCCAATGTTAAACTTTGACCTATTATCTCAGCAACTATTTAAAATAGTTAGCTAAAGTTTTCAAGGTATATTCACCAATAACTTGAGGAAGCTGTTTATTAGAATGAAAGGTATGATTTTTTTAAGTAAAGATCTTAAATTATTATTGAAAACTTATGATTTTTAAATTTTGAAAAAATAACTAATCCACATACATAAAAATGTTCTTGTTGAAATAAAGCCTATTTAGGTGCAAATGTGTGGCAAAAATTTCAGCCCTTAGTGTCAATTAGTTTCTGAGATAATGGGGTATTTTTATATAAAATTGTAATTCTTCAGAAATTGTTTTCAAGCATAATATTTAACAGAAAATGTAACCAAATTTTCCAAACACAACTTTGCAGTACTTGAAACTCTCAGATGAAAGAAATATGAGTGGGATACCAATGCTGCGAATAGCTAAAGTAAAACTTTCCGATCAAAATAAAAAAAGTCACTTCTCTAATACTAATATTTCCAAAGTTATTGATGTTTTATGAAGTGAGTGTACCAAAATGTTCTAAAAAGCCATTACACAGGATTATTTTCAATAATAGTTTCACACTATTTACAATTAGTGTATCTCTATGAAAGTTATTACAAAATTAGTGGAGGATTTGAAGTATTCATATGTAATTAAAACATGAAAATGGAAAAAAATTATGAAAATTCTGTTTCGACTCCCCTTAAGTCATACAAAATCATAGCTCAGAAATGTTCTTGTTTGAGACCCATCCTAAAAAATGGAACAGCAATACCTGTTATACATACACAAACGGTACTGACAATACCCATTGTTGGAGTGCACCCAGATTTGTACATGCAGTGATTTGAATTTCAATCTAAAGTTAGGAAAAGCAGTTTTGCCTTAACTGCAAATCATTGTTGTCCATTCTCAAATCTTTTGGAGTGATCCTCATACTGTCCAACTTGAGAAGAATATTAAATAAAGATTTGAGAAATCCAAAGCTTGTCCCTGCAGTATCCTCCCCTCATCCCTTTATACTGTATCTTTAAAGCACATACACTATAAATTTTACTAAGAATGATGTTAGATTATACATATTTCACACCTCTATATTTTGTGGAAATGAGTAAATAAAGTAAACAATAAAGTAACTTGAATCATTGGAATTAAAACAACACTCACCACATGTCATGTTATCTGCTTGAGTCCACCACTGCTCTCCAAATATTCTCTTGCCATTAGGATCAACACAGTAGCATCTGTAATTATGATTATAAAGCTTTCTATCTCTCAGATGTAACAAATTACTATTACTTTAGAACAAAATGCTTTCACTGAATATTAATTTATAACTGCTATATCACATGTATTGATTGGGAAGCACTAAAATTAGTTCTAGTGAAAAATAATATAAATAAATGTTTATTACTCTTTTTACACCATGTAAATAGTAGATAGGAAAGCTATTGCATTTCATCCTAAAATTTGATACCTAGATTTTGCCATAAAAGCATGTTTTTAGCCTTCTGAATAAAAAACTTAGAAAACAAGTCCATAACTGAAAAATGAAAAGTCAAATAAATACCAAACTTAGTGTTTAAGCTCAGTATATTCCAAAGATGCCACATGAGGTTATAAAGAAATTCACCTAATCCCAAACTACCCAGTACCTACATGGAATATTTTTTAAAATACTGACTGAAAAATGACACAAATGATTGCTATGAAACGTCCATGTATTTAAAGTATTTAAGTGACAAATAAAAAGTATATTTTGAATTTTATAGGTTTATCTGTTGAGTTTTCTTCATTCAGAAGGAATTTTTATAAACCTGTTTGACCAATAAACATCAAGTGATAGACAAAGATGTATTACATTAAAAAATGTAAATCTCTGTAAAACATACAATGTATTTCAAAAATATATTTTGTGTCATTAGCCATTTCCAAGATATTTCTTATTAATGGTTTGAATTGTTCAATAATTTGTCATTATTTTAAAGTCATTTATATTCTGTTGTACCAAGTCATTGCTTGGAAAGAGTACAGAATTTAAAGTCCAACACATAGCATACACTTCTTAAAACATTTGACTACACTATTCCTTTTGTATGTATAGTAATTTTGTAATGTAGCTATTTCTGCAAAGGTTTATTTCAAAATGAAGTAGAAGATAGAAACAAAAACTTTCATAATCAACAAATATAAGGTGCAAAAAGTAATGTAACATTTCAGAATTTTTTTATTCATTACATATTAGTGTTCTGAAAGTTACAGGAAATCAATTTTGTTTTGTTTAGTTTTAGTATATCTTGGGTTTTTTAAATAATTGACAACCAATTTTTCTCCTTAATCAGGGCCCAGGGGCATTTTCAAATTGATTTTGTCCATTTACTAGACTGAGAAAAGTGCATTTTGACTTTCAATATAACATACCTATAGAAGATAAAGGAAGAACTGTATTCTTTTCAAAAATTTGATAATAAGATTTCATCAGAAATATTTACACATTTTGAGATGCAGTGTGCATGTGTGTGTGAGAGAGAGAGAGAGAGAGAGAGAGAGAGAGAGAGAGAGAGAGAGAGAGAGAGAGGGGGGGAGGGGGAGGGAGGGAGATTAAAAAAAACAGACATTTAAGTTTTGAGGAAAGTAGCTTCATACAAAAGCAAAGGATGATATCAGTGGCATTCTATCATATATATCTGCAAAACTGGCCTTAAATATTCCTTTCTACTTTCTCTAGCATGTATGCATAATGTGCATTAGGTAGAGAAGATATTGTATTCCACCAAAAATTTGATAAGAGATATGCATCAGAAATATACGTTTTGAGGACCCCTGGTGCAAAAATATGCTGTATTAGTAAAAGGTTAGTGCACCTGCCTGCCTGTCTGCGAACACAAAGATTTTCCAGAAAATGCCTACACCTGAAACTATGCCTTATAACTAATATTTTTCGAACATTTTTATTTTCTAAAAGTTGGCTTTAATGATTTTGATTAAAATGCTGTATATTAAATATGTTAACAGATATAAAATATACATCTTGAATGCTGTGGGAATAGTCTCTGAATGAAGATCTTTCCATTCTGGATGACTTTTGCATAACTGGTAAACTGTTAGAGATAGGCAATGTGCATACAATTATATCTTAATGACATCTATACCCTTTCCAGGCCTTATCAGAGAGTGAAGCTGTGTACTAATATAAAATAAATTGAAAATCAAGAATGAATTTGTCTACAATACAGCGCATGACAATATCAAAAGGACTTAAAAAAAATCATGTTTACCACAATTAATATAAAAAATGATATGCTACATATTTTTACTTTATCTACACGTACTATGTACATAGTGTATAGAGAAGGAATTGTATTGCACCCAAAAATTCGATACCGAATTTCACCGGAAATATATGTTTTGGGTCCCCCTGAATCCAAAAAAAAAAATTTTTGGAAAAAGGTACATGTGTGGGTGAGTGCATGCGTGTGTGTATGTGTGTGAACAGCAGAGCTCAAAAACAAAAAGACCATTAAATACCAAACTTGGTATTTAATTTTGAAATCTTCCAAGGATGCGACACGAAGATTTTCAAGAAAATCCCCCCACCCCCAACTACCCTTTACATGGAACTTTTTTCGAAAATTTTGAATTTCTTAAAAATGGCTCTAACGATTTTGATTAAAATGACGTATGTAAAAGATATTTAGCTGACAAATAAAGTGTATATCTTGAATTTTCTGGCAATAGCCTCTAAAAACTATTTTATTCTCGATTCAATTTTACGGAATTTTGCATAACTGATAAACCATAAGAGAGGGACAAAAGCCTACCACACAAAAAACGTAGAGCACATTAAAACTCACAATTTATGTTATATATATTTTTTTTTCATGGAGTTGATCTTTTTTAGATATTCCTTGTTTTTGGTTTCAGCTTTGAAAAACATACTTTTCTCATACAGGGATTTGTCAACTCCTGTCCATAAAAACAAAGAAACTTCAGTCACATAGCAACCAGCTTTTGACTATCACTTTAACCTATGCTACTCCTTATTTCGCTCCTACATACAAGGAAGCAAGTAATAAGACTATTTCTGCTAATTTTTTTCTGATTAGTATGAAGTAAATAGAAGCATAAGCTTTTTAACAATAATTTGTTACAGAGATGCAGAGAAAGTCATGTGAATGGAACAGATCAGATTTTTATCCTTAATTTTATTTTGTTTACTTTTTTCTATTTGAAAGTTCTTTATATATGTTTTAGCACTTGTTACATTGATTTGTAATAATGTTACTTTTATTTTAGTTTAGTTTTGTCAGCAATTCAAAATTGAGTAAGTGAAGTATTTTCCTCTAAATTAAACAAAATAACAAGAAAATTTACAGCCCATGAATACATTAATATGAGTACATGAATTTGCTAATGTAAGTAAAAAGAAAGAAATACCTGCCAGTTGGTTTATCTCCTTTACACTGCACTGGGGCAAAATGTCCATTTGTAAGGCATCTTGGAGTCCAAGATATACAATTTTCATCCTCTTTTTTCTGTAGGCAAGGACCTGCAGGATAAAATTTTTCAGCATTCTTAATTAATCTACAGTTAGTTCAGTTTCACTTGGTATGAAAATGTTTTGCTTCTTAAGTGGAATTATGGGTGAAATTATGGTAATGTTTTAAAGAATGAAAGAAAGAAAGAAAGAAAGAAAAAAAAAAGCTAACAAAAATTATATTTTGTTTTTTTATAGAATAACAAATGTTTACCTTGGATCTACATCTTCAGCAAATTTTAGAGCCCTACAAGGCTTGAAATTACTCTTAGTTACATCTACTGCATTATTTAATTAGTAATTTTTAAATGCAATATGATGTTAAATGTTTTCTTTCTCAACTAAGTCCACCAAAAATATTGGAATTACACTGGAAATGTGCATGTCTATTAACAACATAACTCAAAAACATAAAGTCTATTAAACACAAACTTATTAATTAAGTTCAGCATCTTCACCCTCACCCCAAACTACCCTTTATATGGAAAAGTGTTCATTTCCACTAAAGTGACTCGACTGATTTTGATTAAAATACCATATATTAAAAATACTTTACATGCCAAATAAAATGTAATATCTTGAATTTTCTATGAATATATGAAGTCATCTTTATTCAGAATGACTTTTCATAACTGGTAAATTGTAAGAGATGCATAAGCCTTTACCTAGACCTTGTTAAAACACAAAATGTATGTCACATACATGTTTTTATAGAGTAACGCTATCTGAGATACTCCTTGTTATTGGTTTCAATTTTAAAATACTTAAAACATTTCTCAATCGGAAATTTCCTTACTTAAAGAAACTAAGTAAAAAGCATTTCTGCTAATGATTATCTTAATTAGTGTGAAGCAGATAGAAGAATATGCATAAAGTAATACTGTAGAAGCTTAGAGAGTATGAGGCATCATTGAATTAAATTTATGAGTTGAGGTGTAGACACTTATTGCTTCACTTACTATTTTTTTAAACAGTACATGTTTCAAAAGCCATTGCTTTTATCTTCAGCTGTTGTTCCTCGACTGGCATGGATGGCATTGTATTCTTCATATCTGTGGCTTGTAGATGGCATAATGTACTAGTTCAACACATATGGTGCCAGTATTTCAAAATTCATAAGCTGCTGCAAGTTCTTTTTAACAAATATTTTTTCCAAACTTACAGGTTTATGGAGTGATTCACATGTATTATTAACTCTGTGTTTTTGTTTATTTTGTGGTTTGAATTCCAAAAATGTGCTACAACTGTTGACTTGTCTATTTGTTTGTTTTTTATATTGTAAATGTGTTCTTTGGTCCAGATGATGACATTTCTTTTGGTTTTTCCACTGTCTACTTTATTGCAGTTATTGCAGTTTATCTGATAGATTCCTGGTTTTTCTTTTTGGGGTGTTGGATCCTTTGAAGGTGCTCGTAATGAATTCCAAAGATTATATCTGTTCTGGAGTGTTAAAATGATGTTATGTTTGGCGAACAATTTCTGAAATTTGTGTTAGAAAATGGGTAGTATGAAAATTTCTTAAATGTATTTTCTTTTTTCTTCTGTTGGTTTTAGAGTGGTGGCTTCCTTTATTTTCTTTCTCCTATGTGTTTTGAATCATTTTGTTCACTATTTTTAGGCTGAAACCATTGTTGATTGCTGTGTTTGTATTCTTGATTATATTCTTCTCTGTTTAATGGAAAATTGATAATGTAATGTGCTAGGCTGTTGAAGATGCATGTTGGTGTGATTTTGGGTTGTAACTGTTGCTCTTGATGTAGTCATCAGTATGTGTCGGTTTCTATGGATACCAAAGGAGAGTTTGTTATTTTCTTTTTTTATTTTGAGGTGTAGAAATGGAAGGGACTCATTCTTTTCTCTCCAGTATGAATTTGATAAGGAATGATTCCGATTGAAGAAAAATTACACCCTCAGCTGGGAATTGAGCTGGGACATCCAGATGAAAACCAGCATACTGACCACTCGACTACAGAGGCAGTCAAACAATGTTGATTGTGCTGATGATGACATAGTGTCAATACAGTATAGTGTTATTAGCACACTGTTTTACACCATAACTACAAAAAATTAATTGATGGGCTATAGCTCTGTAGCCCTTTAAGAGTCACTAGGCTAAGAGTTTGCTGGAAGACACCGAGGAGAGCACATCACAGCACCACACTAACCACAGTAACTATAAAGAACTTGTTTGACGAATCACTAGACACCTCGCCATTGGAAACATCAACTCCAAAGAACACCATACACAGGTTGCAATGTAATGTAATGACAATTTTCCTGACTCTATGGTATACATGAATGATCCCGATGGTGTGTGTGTTCACACTGAAGCTGTAGTCTTATTGTACGTCAGACCCCTGGAGGAAAGATGAGATGAGTGTAATTTCAGATGGCGGCCGACATCTGGTCAGGGAAAGAACCGTTGTGGAGGGTCCCTAACAAGCATTTCTTTATCTCGACGTGGGGAGTGTCAGGAGCCTGTGACTCAGTCCCGGATAGACCACCGAGTCCGCAGGCAACCATCAGCTCTATCTTCTTTTTTCTTTTTTTTAAGGGCGGCCCCACACCCGCCGACCTCGATCACCCTCTGAGGCCACATCGTCTCCCCATACACATGCTGCTAAGCTATCCATGCGAAATATGCAAGGGCAAGGGGTGCTATTTTTTGTTGGTTAAGTGCATGCATTAGTGCTCGGGTTCCGCTGCGCACCCCGGTTAGTGACGGACAGACATTGCGCAATCAAGTACGGAGGTTGCTGGGTGCTACTATTAAACCTAGGTCTGAGTAGTAGTGCTTGTTATGTTAGTGTGATGTTGAGGTAGTTGTGGGTGGTGTTATTCGGAAACATAACGGACAGACTGACTTAACCTTGTCTAAAGTTTTTTTCATTGAATATCTACATACTAATTCACTGCGTGAGACGGACGGACTTGACAGTAAAACGGTTCATACAGTGTAGTATCAGAATGCGTTCCAGCTCCATCCCGCCACCGAGAGCTTTATTTCCAGAGCGCAGCTAACTCCAAGAAAGATCCCGTTGGTAGTCAGTGCAAATGTGTTCTGGGACACTATCAGACACTGAGGAGATACATCACCAAAAAGATGGGGAAGAAAGAAGAGAGAGAGAGAGAGAGAGAGAGAGAGAGAGAGAGAGAGAGAGAAAAGACCCACAGTAGCTATAAAGAACTTGTTTGACGAATCACTGCACACCTCGCCTAGCAACACAACCACATTGGAAACATCAACTCCAGAGAACACCATACCTAGCTTCACAAATCAATGCCTGCTTGTAATACGAAGGCCGGCTGATAAGTTCCGGGCCTCACACAGATATGGCGCCACTAGGCCAGTTAGACTTCGTATAGTTTAACTCTAGACTAGCTTCTATCCATAGTTAAAGGTCAATAGCTTGTTTAATTTTCGAATAACAGCATTTTAAACAAGAGTTTTCACGAACATTGAGGATTTGGAAAACGAGCAGTGATTAAATACTTCTATTTGAAAGGTTTAACGCCTAAAGAAACCAAGGAGGAAATGGACAGTACAATGAAAGACTCTGCTCCTTCATGTTCAATGATTAAAAGAAGGGTTGCAGAGTTTAAAATGGGACGTATGAGCACTAGTGATGAGTCTCACTCTGTACGTCCTGTAGAAGTGACAACTCCAGAGATCATTGAAAATATTCATCGTTTAGTACTGGAAGACCGCAGATTAAAGTTGTTTAAGATAGCAGAGGCTGTAAAGAACGTGCAGGTAATATTTTAAGTAATGTTTTGGGCTTTCACAAGGTCTGTGCAAGATGGGTGCCGCGTTTGTTGATATCTGATCAAAAGTTGCAAAGAAAAACTGATTCTGTTTAGAATGTGGAGCTCTACCGTAAAAATCCCAGTGAATTTTTGAGAGGCCTATTATCATGGCTGAAAGTTGGATACATCATTCACTACAATCCAGAAAGTAAATCACAGCCAAAACAGTGGATTGCGCCATGTGAGCCAACTCCAAAAAAGGCAAAGTCAATTTTGTCAGCTAACAAGGTTATGCCGAGCGTTTTCGGGGATGCACAGGGAATTATTTTCATTGATTACATACTTGGAAAAGGTAAAAATATCACTGGTGACTACTACGCAAGCTTACTATGTTTGAGTAATGAGGTAAAAAGAAAAAGATCTCATTTGGCAAAAAAAAAAAAAAAAAAAAATCTTGTTTCATCACGACAATGCTCCGGCCCATCGTTCATCATTGCAGTGGGAAAAATGTGCGAATTAAAGTTGGAATTGCTTGAACGTCCACCCTATTCGCAAGATCTAGCGCCTGTTACCAAACCTCAAAAAATGTCTTGGAGAACGAAGTTTTCATAGCAGCTAAGAGGTCATTGATGCAGTAAGCTATTGATAAATCGCACTACAGAGTGTTTTTTTTTTTTTTTTGTAGTGTTTAACGGCCGCTTTAACTACTTATGGTACCGCAGGCGGTGACACTGATACATGAATGATGGAGCACCGGTGGAATGCGATGGGGGGACGGAACGCGGAGTACCCGGAGAAAACCCGCCCCAGCGCCGCTTTGTCCACTACAAATCTCACATGCGGTCGCTTGGGATCGAACACTACAGAGATGGTTTAATTAAATTAGAATACCGATATGACAAATGTATTAGCCGTTCTGGAGATTATGTTGAGAAATAAAGCAAAAAAATAATTAAATACTGTTTTCATTGAGAACCCTAGTATTTGGTAAACAATGCGCTATATGGACCGACCCTCCGAAATACTCTTTTCTTCATAATGACTTGGTCGGTTCACATGATTGGCGAGAAGCCCGGTATCATTGTACTAAAGTTTTAAAGCTGTAATATTTTCATACCTACCCTTTATACATATCTTGTCCTTACATAACAGGTCAGGTGCACAGGAAAGCGCTGTAGTGTTGGTACCACATTCCTGGTTTTCCTCTGCAAATGAGTTCACATTTTCTTAAGGTGATACATTGGGAAAATCCACAGTGTGTAAGATATCTTATTGAAGTTTATACTAGTCATTATGTACAATAATAGAGACATTTCTGCCATGCATCAAAATTCTGGCTTGTATGGTTATTTAAGTTTTAACTTTTACTGTCCAAATTCAATGCTACAATAAAAATCTGATGTGTTCCAATCACACGAATTTCCCTACATCTCTGCAACAAATTATTAATAAATCTTATTCTCGTGATAATTGAGAAAAAGAAAATAGCAGAAGTGGTCTTATTACTTGCTTCCTTGTAAGTAAAAGGGAAATAAGGTAGTACCATAGGCTAAAGCGATAGTCATATATTTTAAAAACTGGTTGCTATGTGATTTAAGTTCCTTTGTTAATATATCCAGGAGTTGGCAAATTCCCGTATGAGAAATGTATAAGTATTTTAAAACTGACACAAATTTCAAGAAATATCTCAAAAATGGACTTCACGAAAAAAAACAAAAAAAAAAAATGTGCGTTTTTGTTGAGTAAGTTTTTGTCTACCTATTACAGGTTACCAGTTGTGCAAAATTCCACAAAGCTCTTCCAGAATAAAGACCTCTTCAGAGGCTATTCCCAGAAAATTTAAGGTATGTATTTTATTTGTCATATAAATATCTTAAATATAAGAGATTTTAATCAAAATCGTTACAGCTTATTTTGAGAAAATTTAAATTTTAGAAATTTCACACACACACACACACACACACACACACACACACACACATACACATAACTTAGGTCATAAACATGTCATAAACATTTTTTCCTAGACTTGACCATTTCCGAAATGTACCTTGTTATTGGTTTCAATTTTAAAATACTTATACTTTTTTCTAAGAGGAAGACGTCTATTTCTTTTGTTTTACTCCTGACCATGCAAAGAAGCGAATTTCAATGACAATCACATTTAAAACATTTAACTATCGCTTCAGCTTAGTGATTTCCTTTATCCCTTCTGCTTACAAGGAAACAAGTTATAAGACAATTTCTACTAGTGCTTATCTCGATTAATATGAAGCAGATAGAAGCATAATCTTTTTAACAACACTTTGTTGTAGAGCTGTAGAGAAAGTTATGACTGGAACACAAGATTTTTAATTTTTAAAATTTAAGCGAAATTTTACAATGTGAAGTAAGCTTGGCACAAGTCAAAGATTTATGCAAACCATGGTGTGTATACCTCTATTTTTACTTTCTCTAGCGCGTATGTGCAATGTAAGATTAGGTTTTTACAAAATAGTTATAATACATTTTAACTTAAAATGTTTATGAATTTAAAATTCTTATTAATTTTTATTTGTTATAAATATTAGGTAGAAAAGGTATATTGCACCCGAAAATTCAATACCGAGATTTCATTGGAAATACGTGTTTTTAGGAACCCTTAACAAAAACAAACAAAAAACAAAAAAAAAACATTTTATAAAAACCAAAATCCGATCGTGTGTGTGTGTAAAGCATAACTCAAAAACGAAAAGTCTGTTAAATAAGTTCAGTATTTTCCAAGGCTGCAACACGAAGAATGTCAGGAAAATCCTCCCACCATAAACTACACTAGATATATTTGGGACATTTTTCCAAATTTTCGACTTTCTGAAAAATGGCTAAAACGAGTTTGATTAAAATACCATATACTGAAGATATTTACATTTCAAATAAAATATTTTCTGAATTCCTTGAGAATAGTCTCTGAATCATCTTCATGCTAAATTATTTTTACATAACTAGTTAGCAGCAAGAGATAGGCAAAAACTTAACTACTCAAAAACTGTAGATCTACATTGTAGTAAAACATACAGTTTAGGTCATAAACTTTTTTCGCGGTGTTGACTATTTCCGAGATATTCCTTTTTATTGGTTTTAGTTTTAAAATGGAACATTTCTCATGCGGGAATTTAACTCCTGGCCATTCAAAGAAACGAATTTCAATCACATAGCAACCCGTTTTTTTATTATTTGACTATCGCGTGTATTCCTTTACTTTCCTTTCACTTACGAGGAAACAATTAATAAGACAATTTCTGCTAATGTTTATCTCGATTAGCATAAAGCAGATAGAAGAATAAGCGTTTTAACAATACTTTGTTACAGAGATGTCAAGAAAGTCATGTAAATAGAACACGTAAGATTTTTGCTTTCTCTACACGTACTATGTGCATAGTGTATAGAGAAGGCATTATAATGTACGAAAAAATTCGATACCGAGATTTCACCGGAAATATATGTTTTGGAGCACCTGAATCCCCCCAAAAAATTTAGAAAAAGGTCCGCGAGTGTACGTGTGGACAGCATAGCTCAAAAACGAAAAAACCATTGAGTACCAAATTTGGTTTGTTATCTTCCAAGGATGGGACACGAAGATTTTCAGGGAAAACTTTACGTGGAACATCTTTCGAAAACTTTAATTTTCTCAAAAATGGCTTTAACGATTTTGATTAAAATACCTTATGTATAAGATATTTTTATGACAAACGAAATGTATATCTTGATTTTTTTTTAGAATAGCCTCTGAAGACCTCTTCATTCTGGATGACTTTTATATAAATGCCAAACCATAAATACAAAAACTTACTACTCAAAAAATGTATATATCATTAAAACACACTATTTATGCCATATACATTTTTTGTAGCGTTAATCGTTTTCGAGATATTTCGGATTATTGGTTTCAATTTAAACTTTTCTCAGACTGGAAGACATCTCTTTTCTCGTTTGTTTACCGAACCTCAACTGTTTCACATGGCAACCGGCTTAAAGGACCCGACTATCGCTTTAGCCTGTGCATTTTCTTATTTCTCATCTACTTACAAGGAGGCTAGTAATAAGACTGGTTCTGTTTCTGTTTTTCTTGATTAGCATCATGTAGATAGATTAATGTTCTGAATAAAAGGTTCGTTTACCAAACAGCTAGAGACATCATGTGAATGGAACACACAATGGAACCTTCATTTTTGCTAATATTTATCTCGATTAGTATGAAGTATAGACGAATAAGCTTCTTAACAATAATTTGTTACAGAGATGTAGAGAAATTCATGAATGGAACACGTAAGATTGATAAGACTGTTATCTGATAACCCTACTCTTAGCATTCTTAGTAACAATTGCAAACTCCTTAAACTGATATTTAAAAGCTTTATTTGGACTTACGAAGGACCTCTACACATCCTGGGCAGCAACCACAACCTGATCCTCCGGGAACTATGGTGTAGTTTGCTGGGCAGTCGACAACTTCATTGATGCACGTGGCAGGACAAAATCCTGGACAAATCGATCCAGAAACGACACCTACAGCAAACACTAACAAAAGAAGCATTTTAACAACAATAAACGCACATGACATGTGAAGAGCGGTTATCTCACAGGAGAATAAGATTCATAGGTGACAGAATGGAATCAACTTGAAAGAAGATTGCCGTGCTGTGTATCATTGTTTATCTTATCTGTTATACTGATAATACCATGTCCTTTTCTCTTCTATATGCAGAACTGAAGCCTGACAGTTGTGATAGATAAATATAAACGGCATGGGTTTGATTCCTATTAAACCTTTACGAGTATAATAAAATCAATTATTCCAGGCACAACATACGCACCGCTGCTTACTTTTCTGCAAATGTATTGCGCAATATTGTAAAATAAAACATAATGCATGGTTATAAAGGAGAAAGCAACTGAAAAATGTAATAGCAGCCGGGATTTGAACCACAAATCTGCCGCTTTAAATATTTGAGCTATTGTGACAATATGCATGGATGACATTAAATTTCCCAATTAATTCCCATTTTTACTTTCTCTAGCCGGATGTGCAATGTACATAGTGGATAGAGAAGGTATTATATGCACTCCAAAATTCAAAATCGAAATTTCACCGTAAATACGTGTTTTCTTAATCCATAAAAAGCATGTTTAGAAACATGTCCGCGCGCGCGCGCGCGTGTGTGTATGTGTTTGGGCAGCATATTCAAAAACGAAAAGTCGGTTAGATACCAAGCTTGGTATTTAAGTTCGGTATCTTCCAGGATGCGACACGAAAGTTTTCAAGAAAATTCCCCCACCCCCAACCACTCTTTACATGGAACATTTTTCGAAAATTTTGATTTTCTCAAAAATGGCTCTAATGATTTTGATAAAAATAACTTATGTTTAAGATATATTTATGACAAGCGAAATGTTTATCTTCAATTTTTTGAGAACAGCCTCTGAAGACCTCTTCATTCTGGATGAATTTTGTATAACTGACAACCCGTAAGAGATGTACAAAAACTGACTACACAAAAAATGTAGATCTCATTAAAATACACAATTTATGTTATATGCAGTTTTGTTGTAGAGTTAACCGTTTTCGAGATATTCCGAATTATTTGTTTCAATTTTAACCATTTAATCTTTTCTCAAACGGGAACACATCTTTCTTCCCGTTTCTCGTTTGTTTACTGCTGGAAACCGAAGAGATTGGAATTTAAATTGTTTCACATAGCAATCGGCTTTTACACGCTTTAGCCTGTACATTTTCTTATTTCCCTTCTCTTATACGGAACTAGTAATAAGACTAATTCTGCTTATGTTTATCTTGATTAGCATGATGTAGATAGAAGAATAAGCTTTTTAACACTAATTTGTTGCAAAGATGTAGAGAAAGTCATGTGATTGTAACACATCAGATTTTTTCCGGTAAATCACAAGGATATTTTAAATATATATAGGTTGACCATATACCCTCGATAACTGGGACACGCCCTCCTTTCTAATGCCCCTCCGTGAGGATATTCGGAAATTTCGGTATACGCCCTCTATTTTATGCTAGTAATAAAACTAGAATTTAAATCGCATGCTCTAACATGCTCTCTTATCGCACTCCGTGGTGTAATTTCCGGTGAAATCTCGGTATCGAATTTTTATACCTTCTCTATACACTATGTACATAAGTACGTATAGAGAAAGTAAAAAAAAATCTCTACATCTCTGTAACAAATTATTGTTAAAAAGCTTATTCTAGTGGGTCGGATATATACAGAATGTTATAAGGATTATCAGACACAATTATTGAACCATGTCTGGTAAGGTTTGTGCTGTGTTTGGCTGCATTAATGTTGAAATTCAGAAGCTTTCCAAGTCCTTTTTCCGCTTTCCACGAAATAAAACAATGTAAGTAGATTATATTATTGTGAAACGTCAATATACATAACCACAGCAGGGAAGCAATAATCTGAAAATGAGATCATTGCTGAACATCTCTGAGGAAAATCCATTTATTGAAATTTATAACAGTAGAGTGTATGTTTTCCATGATGCTCCACACCTGTTGAAACCAGTGAGGGATAATTTGAAAAGGCATGCTTTCTGTGAAGATGGAAAGGTTTCTTGGAACCATATTGTAGAATTTTATTAAAAAGACAGAGCCATGAAACCTCGGTTAGCTCCAAGGTTGACCAGCCAATGTATTGAACTGCCACCATTTAATCCAATGAGGTAATGTTTGGCCGTCGTGTTTTAAGCCATTCTGTTTAATTGTGTTTAATTCTATGTCTGATGTTGAAAAAATGCACTGTCTATTTGACATTTTTAACTCGTCTCAAAATCATTGTGCAAAAGAGTTGCGCTATGCAATAAATGACGAACGTAAATATTTACTGTATTTGAATGAATTATCAAAATTCTTAGAATACATCATTGTAATGAATAGTCAGTGTAAGAAACCTCCTTATTTTAATGCACATATTGGCATTAAAATTATTGTGACAGGAGCTAAAATGTCCATATCGTTTCTCGTATTTACTTACAAGGCGACTCACACAAGACGTTTGGAAAATTTGTTTTCTGTTGTTAGGGGTAAGGGTAGGAACAATGTAACCCCAGATTCCTCAAAATTCGACTTGCAATTACAACTCAGTTATTACAATCGTCTGAAGGCATAAATTGTGCAGTGGATGTAAGCAAGTTTTTGATTCTAAAGTCTGATTTATAGGAAAAATGTAAATAGTTTGTAATTCAGACTTCTGTACTAATTATACCAGAACAGCAAAGAGATGATTTTCCAGTTAATGTTTATCAGCGTGCAGATTCATATTTATACAGCTGAATATGTGCAACATTGCCTCATGAGGAATGTATAAACAAATTGGTAGACTTTGATGAGAGCTAAGGTAGTAAATTAAAAATTTACATATTACTCCGAAGCGTTATGAAAATGCTTGATTCATATTTCACAACGAATCTGCTTAGACAATGTACAACAGCATCAATACTCTATTTAATGAAAATGTTCTTCATTGACTTTTTGACTGTAGACTTAATGTTAAATTAAGGTTAAAGATGTGTGTAGATGATGCATTATTCACTTGCATATGTGAAAGTTGTAAAGATGTGTTTATTGACAAAGCAATTAATGTGTTAATAAAATGTTATTTGAAAATGGAAAAAAAAGAAGGTGGAAACATTAAAGCAAAAATTTTCATGCATCTAAAAACAATTCCTGTAGAGCCAATAGCTTTACATTGTTTCTCTGCATTGTTTTATATTGTATTGACAAAATATTGTTTGAATAAATAAAAAATAACAATGTATAATACAATATCATTATTGGATTTATTCTTTTCCTAACATTCAAAATGAATTGCTTGTTCCTAAGGCCAGGCCGCTAGGAGCGCCACTGTCTACCTGTCTCTCAGCTTAACACAGGGGAAAATGGAAGTGTCCAGTATTAAGCTATAGTGTATTTGCCATAGGTTAAAGTGATAGTCAAAAGCTGGTTGCTATGTGACTGAAGTTCCTTTGCTTTATGGACAGGATTTGATAAAGTCCTATGTGAGAAAAGTATAAGCTTTTTAAAACTGAAACCAAAAACGATCAACTCTATAAAAAAAAAAAAAAATGCATATAACATAAAGTGTGTGTTTGAAAGTGCTTCTAACTTTAGAATCTGCAGTAGCCATTATTCAATCTTATGTATTTGCAGTTCTAAGAACACTTTATTCTAGAGAAGTTTTGTGTGGTAAATTTTTCTCAATCTCTTACGGTTTAACAGAAATGCAAAATTCCGTAAAATTCATCCAGAATAAAGTAGTCTTCAGAGGATATTCCCAGAAAATTCAAGACATACATTTTATTTGTCAGGTAAATAGCTTTAATATATGATATTTTAATCAAAATCGTTAGAGTCATTTTTGAGAAAATAAAAAAATTTCGAATAAAGTTCCATGTAAAGGATAGTTTGGGGTGGGGAGATTTTTCTCAAAATCTTCGTGACGCATCCCTTATTACATTAAATAGGATTAATATAATGGAAAAGAATGAAAATGATAAAAATCAATTTAAGGGTATTATTTGGAAGATACTTAACTTAAATACCAAGTTTGTTATTTTACCGACTTTTCGTTTTTGAGTTATCGTGTTCACACAAACATATTGATATATACACACATGGACCTTTTTGTGAAAATGCTGTTTTTGTATACAAGGGACCCTAAAATATATATTTCGGTGAAATCTCGGTATCGAATTTTGGGTGGAGTGCAAGACCTTCTCTATACTCTATGTACATAGTACGTGTAGAGAAAGTAATAAATAAAAGAAAGAAAAAAAACTTAATATATTACATTCACGTGGTAATACAGGTAAGCCTTTGTAGAAACAGTTACATTACTCATTTTTCATTATAAATACAAAGGCAGCAGTAATAGTTAAATTGAAGATGTACAACACCATATGCTAGCCTTAAAATCTCATACTCTTTTCATGTAATTGTGAGAAACAGCTGATAATCGACCAGACTCAAACGAATGATGAAGTATTGAACAGTTACTGCATTAATAATGGATAACTCGTAAATGGCCACAACAATTTATTTGAAATAAAATGTTTTAAACGATCTACGATTTTTGTGTAGTACTTTTTTGACTAATGCATAAAGCTTACCAGTTATTATAAAATTATACAAAATTCCTTTCTAATGAACAGGAACAGAAATTCTAATGAACGGTTATTCCCATAAAGTTTAAGATATACTTTTATTTTTCAGTAAATATCTTTAATAAATAGTATTATAATCAAAGTTGTTAGGACCATTTTTGAAAATAGTCTTAATTAATTGAAATGGGGAATTTTCTTGAAAGTCTTCTAGTCGTATCTTTGGAAGTGTGGTATTTATCAGATTGTTTGTTCTTGAGTTAAGCTATTCACAGATATGCACTCATGCATCGGCATACAAACTGTTACGAAAGTATACTTTTCCATATAGTTCATTTTGTTTTAGATAAATCCGTGCAGAAACAGCTACATTACACATTTCGTTATAGACGCAAAGGGAATAAATAGTCGTGTTTTTAAGAACTGAATGATATATTTGACTTATAAATCAATCGTGTTTCCGTGTAATCGCGAGAACTAAAAATTGAAGAACTTTAAAACAATAACAAAGTATACTCCACCTCCTTAGTGTTGGGGAAGGGTGTCTGCCTCACATTCAGTAGGTCGCGAGTTCGAATTTCGTTTAGCTTGAAGTTATCCGGATAAGGTTTTAATTCGGGAATGTCTCTTACCAGTAATTTTAAGCTTTATGGACCCCGAGATCATTTCACCGATTTCATTCACCGTCCGATATGACTAACCAGGTTAAAGGACGTTAAACTACATAAAACAACAACAAAACAATTAGACGTGTTCCATTCAAATGCCCTTCTCTACCTATTGTACAAACTTCTTAAAATAGCTTATTTTTCTTTTCACTCCATTCTAATCGAGAAAATGTTAGCAGAAATGGTTTTATTACTTGATTCTTTATAAACAGAAGGGAAGTAAAGGAATGCACTATGCTAAAGCGATGCGATTGCCATTGAAATTTGCTTCTTTGCATGCTCTGGAGTAGAAAAAAAAAAAAAAAAAAAAAAAACACGGGCCTCCTGTATGAGAAAAGTATAATTATTTTAAAGCTGAAACTAATAACAAGGAATATCTCAAAAACGGTCAACTACACGAAAAATTGTATATAACATAAATTGTGTGTCATAATGAGATCTACATTTTTTGTTATGTACGCTTTTACCTATTTCTTACGGTTTACTAGTTATGTAAAATTCCGCAAAATGCATCCAAAATAAACATTGCCAGAGGCTATTCCCAGAAAATTAAACATATAATTTTATTTGCCATGTAAATATATACAATATAAGAGATTTTAATCAAAATCGTTCGAGCCATTTTTTAGAAAATCAAAATGTTCGATTTGTTTTCCATATAAAGGGTAGTTGGGGCGTAAGGATTTTCTTGAAAATATTCGTGTCGCACCTTTGGAAGATACCGAACTTAAACACCAATTTTGGTATTTAACGGTATTTTTCTTTTTGAGCTATGCTCCCCACCACGGACATTTTTCTAAAAAAAATTGGATTCAGGGGGTCTCAAAACATGTAATCGGTGAAATCTCGGTATCGAATTTTTGGGTGCAATACAATACCTTCTCTGTACATAGTACGTATAGAGAAAGTAAAAAATACCCAATAATTCAAATAATAATAATCCATCAAACCTCGAAAATGGCTACGCCATAAAGAATATATTTATAATAAACTGTGTTTTAAGGGAACCTAAATTTTTTATCAAGTAAGTTTTCGTCTATGACTTAGCATTTACTACTGCAGAAGATTATTCACAATTCCTTGCGAATGAAAATGAGTTTACAGACTATTCACAGAAAAGTCAATATATACATTCTATTTGTCTTGTAAATATTTAGGTGTATGGGAATTTAATCAAAAACGTTAGAGCAATTTTTGAGAAAATCGAAAGTTCGTTTTATTCGAAAGGAATTTTGTATAATGTTTTATTACTATTTAATATATGTTAAGTGATAGATGAAAACGTACTACACAAAAATGAAGATGTCTTTAAAACACACAGTTTATTCCAAATAACCACATTTTGTCATAAGCTATTTCTGGAATATTCCGTTTACAATTTCTATTCTCATTCTTTTAAGTTCGCGTCGATTTTCAATTGTTGCTCCAGAGGCGTATTCTGCAACCAATCTCTCTTTCTTTGTTTTATTTTCACTGGACAAATTATGTATGATTGTATGTATTTTTCTTCAGGATTTAATGAAAGATTTCGTTAACGATGTAAATAATCTCAATGAAATTAACCAGACCTTTAAATTTTTTTTTAAAAAAAATGAAAAATCTCTATTTTTTAAATGAATAACTTCTGATTTTGTGTCAATTAGGCAAATTAAGAATCCCTATAATCAGCAATAAAAATCACTAGGTTGGCTATGATCGATTTGCTTCGGCTGTTCTAGAGAATCGTAGGCTAGCTGCGCATGGCAAGAGAGAAGACTTGAAAGGCTTGTTGTGGCGATTTCCCCCTTCTCGTCTCTTCCCGCTTGCATGTCCATTTATACCATGTCGGTTAGTCATGCTGCTCCCGCCTGAGAAGACAGGCTACAAAACATTGTAACAGAATCGAGTTTTATTGCAAGGAGCCCATTTTATGCTGTTAACAATAGGCTAGAATGCAAACAGCCAACAGATTAGGAATTCACTCTTTCTTCACAAATTTTCCGGATTATCGCTATCACTTTTGATCTATTTCAGCTTGTAATAAGACTTCACTTAGTTCGCACATCACTATTTTGAACTAGTTCAGTTTTCGGTCCCATGCTGCCTCTTCGGATTGTTCACTGGGGAATCGAACACCAGACCTCTATCATAGTTGCAACATTCTCCTTACGTCATGCTAACGTCACAACCTCGCTCGGAGAACGCACTTAATGTTCCACCAGAGGCGCACCAATTCTGTTACTCGCGAGATCGCTCGCTTATATAGGCGCTGGTTACAGTTTCAGAACGTTCTAGAGGCAGATAGAAGGCGGACACTTCCAGAGTATTCTGGATATCTATCGATAGCGTTTCCGAGTTTTATGTTTGGTGAGAGTGCCACTTATCTTTGTTTATCTCTTCGATTATTTTGAGCCGACCTCGCAAGCTTAGACCATATACTAGGATCGGTTGATTTGTCCCGGGCCTCTCAATGAAAACAGCATTTATTTATTTGCTTTATTTCTCAATATAATCTCCAGAAAGGCTAATACGTTTGTCATGTCGGTGTTCTAGTTTAATTAAACCATCTCTGTAGTGCGGTTTATCAAAGTCCTCAAAATAGCTGTTTACCGCATCAATGACCTCGTTGCTGTGAAATCTTCGAACTCCAAGAATTTTTTTGAGATTTGGGAGCAGGTGGTAGTCACTGGGTGCTAGATCTGGCAAATAGGGTGGACGTTCAAGCAATTCCAACTTTAATTCGCACACTTTTCCCATTGCAATGATTGAACGGTGGGCCGAAGCATTGTTGCAATGAAACAAGTTTTTTTTTTTGCCAAATGAGGTCTTTTTCTTTCCATCTATCACTCAAACGTTGCAGTAAACTTACGTACTAGTCACCAGTGATATTTTTACCCTTTTACAAGCAATCAATAATAATAATTCCCTGTGCATCCCAGAAAACACTTGCCATAGCCTTGTTAGCTAACAAAATTGGTTTTGCAGTTTTTGGAGTTGGTTCACCCGCGCAATCCACTGTTTTGATTGTAATTTACTTTCTGGGGTGTAGTGATGTATCCAAGTTCCATCCATGGTAATAAGCCGTCTCAAAAATTCACACTCTAAACAGAAACAGTTTTTCTTTGCAACTTTTGACCAGGTATCAACAAACGCGGCTCCCATCTTGCACATACCTTGTGAAAGCTCAAAACAATACTTAAAATATTATCTGCACGTTCTTTTGATATGCTTACAGCCTCTGCTATCTCAAACAACTTTAATTGCGGTCTTCCAGTACTAAACGATGAATTTTTTCAACGATCTCTGGAGTTGTCATTTCTACAGGGCGTCCAGAGCGAGGCTCATCACTAGTGCTCGTACGTTCCATTTCAAACTCTGTAACCCATCTTTTAATCATTGAAGGAGTAGAGTCTTTCAATATACTATGCATTTCCTCCTTGATTTCTTAGGCGTTAGGCCTTTCAAATGGAAGTATTTAATCACTGCTCATTTTTTCAAATCTTCCATTTTTGTGAAAACTCTTAAAGCTGTCTTGTTTAAATTGTCATTCGAAAACTAAACAAGCTATTAACCTGTAACTATGGATACAAACTAGTCTAGAGTTAAACTATACGATGCTACCGTCTAACTGACCTAGTGGCGCCATATCTGTGTGAGATTCGTGACTTATCAACCGACCCTCGTATAACTGCTGTCACATTCTTGTGATTTTCTTTACAGAAGTGTTTAAAAAATGTGAAAAAAAGTATTTTGTTTGTTAACGACGCTCTCAATTTCCAGGATCATGTTAGCGCCGCCATGTAGCCAATTACTTGTGGAAGAAAATCATAACATATAACAAAAAATCAAGCTAGTAAAATCAGTATAAAACACTGTAGGACTGAGCTTATGGGGAGGGAAGAACATACATAAAGTATTGAACCTTGAATTATGAGCTTTGAAATTAATAGTTTAATGTCTAAATCAGGGTACCTCAGGGCGCACTGTAGGTTACAGGGTGCAGGATACGACTTGGCTAGGTTGACAACAGTGCAAACTACAACTCCTCGATTTGTAGCCTCTCTCTTACCTTTCACTTGTCGTGCTAGCTCTGCCTGCCTTCCCCTCCCTTTTTCTTTATAATTGTCCTGAGCCGAGCCGGACAAATGCATAAACCTCTGCACCTCGGTTTGTACGGGGCAGTTCTAGGCGTTTGAGGGGCCCTGCTCTAAATTCACCAACCCCACACCAGATGATGTTACAGTTTAACAAGGGAAAAAAAATTATCAAGGAATCATCAGCTAGTCGAAGAGTAACCTAAACCAAGAGGATGTCATGCCAATTGGAGCAATATTAGTGTTCAAGTTCATCATTAGCCATCATTTAATTGTTTCAGTGTGTGAAAGTTCTGAAAAGTAAATTTATATTTAAAATGTAAATGTCTTCTTCTAATAATACCCACCTTTGTGTGTGTGGGGGGGGGGCAGCGTGTCGGCCTCACATTCAAATAATACAGAGTTCGAATCTCGGCTAGAGTGAGTTCCCAGACATACGCTACATGCCTTGGTACTAATATTTGAGAAATGTATGTTAATTGCAGACTTAAAAATTTTTGAGAAAAAAAAAACACGAACAAAAACACTAGGACATTTTCAGTACCAATATTTTTATTGCACACTCATTTGGAAAACTTGCTTGTTCATTTAGATACATTGTAGTTTACAAAAAACATACCTACATTAAATGAGCTGACTTAACATTAGAAATTATAACTCATAAATAATAATTGCATTAAATGTAATGCATACATATGCTTAATATCTTCCCAATTCTATATTTCAGTGAACTTAACTTTATTTCCTTGAAAATGTTTTATGCTTTAACATTTAACAAATACTATAGTTTTTATTTCATACAAAAAGAATTATGAACACAATTTAGCAGAACACAAGTAATGCTAAACTAAACTCAAACAAAAGTAAATATGTTTTTTAAATTAAATGCAATAAACAAAATATTGAGGTGATAATCCTGTGGTCAAAGAAATTCATAGTGTTAAGTTTAAGTAAAAATTACTTTTTAATAAATAATGACAATATTCTGTCAGAGAAGGTATTATAAATGATTTATTAAATGCACATAACACGATTCAGTCTTTAATTAGAAGTGTAATTTCTTCTATCAAATTTCATTACATATGTGCAGCAGATATATTTGTCATTCAAAATAGGGGTCCCATTTGTGCTGTTTTGAAAAAAGAAAGAAAGACTTCTTCCAGTAAGTCTATATAAAAGATCTGTCACTTTTTGTGGTTTTAACAGTACAGCTACTTAGAAATACAATGTCTACTCTCTGTTGATGGGTTATTCATAAAACTTTTAAGAACAAAAATTGATTAAGTCGAAATGAAATTGAGCATATAGTTTTGTAGTAGGTTTCCGGTTGTAAGAGTCAAGAAAACAATTATCAAATCCTTATCATTTCATAGCTTATAATTATAGTTTTCACATAGGCAAAACTTTGATGATTGTAAATGTATTGGAATCCTTGGAAATGAAACCCTTGATCAATCTAGAATTAGTACATACACACACACGATCATTATATATGGTAAGCGCTCTGGCGGCCTTCCTCCCCTCCGTCCTTCTCTCGCCATCTAGCGGGACTTCGGGGTTTCAATTCGCGCTCGAAGGTGTATTGGCGCCTCTCACTGTTATTGTTGTGTCCGGTGCAGACAGTCAAACGCCTCTGTCGATACAGTAAACACTATACGTAACTTATGTGTGGAAGAACGTGTGTTATTTGCAAAGTTTTCTTTAAACACGAATCCGCTCGCTGTATGTGCAAGGGAGTTTTTGAAATATTTCCAAACTCTGTACCACTTGCAAGCAAAACTTATACATGCTATCGTAAATATATTTGAATCTTAAGTGTTCCGTGTTGTTCTAGAAGTGTTCTAAAGGAAGCTAAACTAGATGAATTCGGTGCCAGTTAAGAACGATCGCCTCGATAAATGGGTGTATCTTCGTCTTCTGTGAAAAGTTCTCCACTTCTTTTAAAACCGAAACAAAATGATTCCGTAAACGAGAGAATTATTGAAATTGTTTTTGTTTCTTCTTCTGATCAGTAGAAAGGGGTTTTTATTGATTCACAACTTTTGTTTTTCTCCGACGAATCTTGGTTTTTCCTAAATGAACGCGTGTATGCCCACAATAGTCGATATTGCGCTTCAGAGAAAACCTGTACTATTGCATCAAATGACCTCAAAATTGGAGAGTGGTGTGCGATAAGTGCTGGAAGAATAATAGGATTCATTTTCTTTAGTGAAACAATGCAGAGTGATATCGGAGACCATTTTTCGATTGCCAGATGGAAGAAGAAAAGTCTTAGGGTTGTAAGTGAAATGAGAGAGGTTTTTCGTGACAGAATTATAAGTGTTGATACGTGGCCCCCTAGTTCCCCCCCCCCCACCTACGTAATTACGCTTTTTATTTAAGGGGTTTTCGCTCAAACTCACGTACGCTATAGGAACTTAGTGATAACATCACGCAAGAAATCGCATAGATTCCTTTTCCTGAGCTTCGGCGAGTGAGCGGGAACATTTTCACGAGATATGCTGCATGTTTGAGAGCAGGAGATCAACATTTCCAGCTTCTACTATAAGGTAAGGATTTTAACGTACTTTAGCCAGCACCACTTTCCCGGCGACTAAAGATTATAAAAACTTATTCACTTTTCCAAAAACTACAGCCTTTGAGGTTTTTATGCCCTCTTTTTTCCCTACAACAGGACAAATTTCTTCTTCAAATATTTTTCTAGTGTTTGCTTTAGGAAAACATAAAGGGAAAAAACGTTACAGCTTGTTGAATGAATTTATTTTGGATGAACGTTAACTTTTAAGTGATTGTGCTGAAATTCCAAATTTTCTTAATTCTCAACCATACATACTTGCTAAGAATACTTGCCCATTTTCATGTATCTTGTACCAATAATTTATATGTGGAACGTTTATTGTTGCTTATATATATTCGACATGTGCATGTTCAAAAACTTTTACAGTAATTCTTTATTTTTTTCGTGTAAATTGCAGCACTGAAAGGTACTAAGATGAGTTTTTCAAAGTGATTTATTTGTATTTATTTAAAACTGTTGTTCTGTAATACTGAAAATTTTGTTTCAATATAATAGGTAGGTATCATTTAGTGGTTCACATAAAATTTCATTTACTGAAAGCACACAGCATTTCATCCATATGATTGGAAGAAACTAAAGACAGTGTTGTTCAGAAAGGAGGAGAATATTTCAGACGTTTGCTTTTTTGTGAAAGTAAAAAATGCATACATTCCACACATGGACTGTATTGTATGGTACTAAATTCTTATTTATGACAAGAAATCTGTGTATCTGAACCTCAAGAAAATCATAATTTGTCAAAAGATAACATAAAAAGCTTACTTTTGGTTCTCTATTCCAGAAACTAATTGCATTCAAATTTAATAAAATCAAAATATGTAGACTGACATATATAACTTAATTTTTATATTCATATAGAACGTACTTTACAGGAATTAGAGATTTTATTGTTTATTGTTGTCATGATCACATTTTTGAAACCTAGAATTCAATTACCTTTACTGTTTTTGTTGAGTAGCTGTAATGTCAAAAGTCTTTCGTAGATATTCATAATGGGAACCCTAAATTAAAGAAATGATTATGGAAAGTTTTCTGGCTGATGCAAAACAAGAAATGTTGACCAGCTGACAGTAGATAATGATAAACAGGACACAGAAGAAGAAATTACTAGCTAATTTAATTAATAAATAATTAACTATTCTAATGATTTTACTCTAATGCTACTAAACAAACTGAGGCAAGAATATAATTGAATGAAAGCAACTAACATTGCGACACCTTGTTCTCTAAACTAAATAGTTTCTAATACAAACACTTCCGGTTTTATGAAGAGAGTTAGTGAGCAGTAAGATAACCAAAGCTCTCAGTGATGGTACAGGGGGAACATTTTTTCTTCTTTTTCACCAGTATTGCAGTGGTTTGGAGTGCTTTGGCAGCCCTTATCTTGCCATTTGCTTGTCGTTTGGTGGACTTGAGTGCGATGGTTGTTGAGCACACGTTGCCCTCCAAAGTTCGGACAAGGGGACAGTAGGTACGAGTGTGTGCGAAGTCTCCAGTAGCTTGACAAGACTCGCAGCGGTGGGCTCTGAGGACTGGACACTGCACCATCTTTGTTAATGGGTCGTGGAGATTGTGACTGGTAACGAATGACATTGTTTCCCCGTTCTTGAAGCAGAACTTGCACCACGAACCACCGTTGATGGCTACATCTGCAACCAAGAGAGCATGAGAACAAAAGCGAAGGTTTGGGTATGAGCAGTTAACAACAGAATTGTATATGTATACAATAATTGCCTCCGTGGTCGAGATGACTGCTCATCTGGAGGTCCCGGGTTCGATTCCCGGCAGAAGCGGGGAATTTTTCTTGAGCCGGAATTATCCACTATCCCCCACAGTCTGGAAGTATGAATGTGAGAGTGAATGTGCGTGTTATAATAATATAAAAATGATCAACCTAATGTTCTAAACCTATAGCAATACGAGTTGTTTCACAAGTCTAAGCCCCCGATATGATCATTGAAGTATAAAGGGGGCTATACAAATGAAACAATTAAAAAAATAGTTATCATATATTTTTTATTTATTTGATAGGAGCCAAAAAAACTGATGTGCTCCATTTTTACTTTCTCTACAGTACTATTACATAGTGTACAGGGAAGGTATTGCATTCCACCCAAAATTCGATACCGAGATTTCACCGGAAATACATGTTTTGGGTCCCCCTGAATCCAAAAAAAGCATTTTTGGAAAAAGGTGCGCGTGTGTGCGCATGTATATGTGTGTTTATGGACAGCATAGCTCAAAAACGAAAAGACCGTTAAACACTAAACCTAGTATTTAAGTTTGGTATCTTCCAAGGATGCGACACGAATGTTTTCATGAAAATTTAGAGGCTATTACAAGAAAATTCAAGGTATAAATTTTATTTGCCATGTAAATATTTTTAATATAAGACATTTTAATCAAAATCGTTAGAGCCATTTTTGAGAAAATCAAAGTTTTCGACATTTTTTCCATCTAAAGGGTAGTTTGGGGTGGGGGGATTTTCTCAAAATCTTCGTGTCGCATCCCTGGAAAATACTTAACTTAAATACCAATTTTGTTATTTTTCCGACTTTTCGTTTTTGAGTTATCGTGTTCACAGACACACGGACAACACACACGCCTTTTTCTAAAATTGCATTGTTTGAACACAGGAGACCCTAAAAGGTGTATTTCCGGTGAAATCTCGGATCGAATTTTTGAGTTCAATGCAACACCCCCTCTATATAGTATATACATAGTACGTGTGAGAAAGTAAAAATAAATGGAATTTGGAGATGACTTGTTTTTGTGCAAATCTTAAAATATATAAAAAAAAATTGGAAATATTAATAATTATTGACTCAGAAATGTACAGTGTATGCCTCAGATTAAAAAAAAAAATATGTGTACCATTCACATGACTTTCTCTACTTCTGTGCAAAAATTATTGTTAATAAGTTTATTCTTCTATTTACTTCATGCTAATCGAGAAAAAATTAGCAGAAATAGTCTCATTACTTGCTTCCTTGTAAGTATAAGCGAAATATGGGAGTATAATGGGTTAAAGTGAAGTCAACAACTGGTTACTAGGTGACTGAAGTTCCTTTGTATGGACACGAGTTGACAAATTCCTGTATGAAAAAAGTATAAGTTTTTCAAAGCTGACAAGGAATATCTCAAAAACGATCAACTCCACGAAAAAAATGTATATAACATAAATTGTGTGTTTTAACGTGATCTGCATTTTATTTCTGGTAAGTTTTTGTTCATCTCTTACGGTTTAGCAGTTATGCAAAATTTCGTAAAATTGATCCAGAATAAAGTAGTCTTCAGAGGCTATTCCCAGAAAATTCAAGATAATACATTTTATTTGCCGTGTAAATATCGTTAATATAGGAACTTTTAATCAAAATTGTTAGAGCCATTTTTGAGAAAATTAAATTTTTCGAAAAAAGTTCCATGTAAAGGGTAGTTTGGTGTGGGGGGATTGTTCTCAAAATCTTCGTGTCGTATACCTGGAAAATACTAAACATAAATACCAAGTTTGGTATTTCACTGACTTTTCGTTTTTGAGCTATGCAGTTCAGACACACACACATGGACCTTTTTCTGAAAATGCTTTTAAACATGTATTTCCGGTCAAATCTCGGTATCGAATTTTTGGGTGCATTACAATACCTTCTCTATACACTATGTACATGGTACGTGTAGAGAAAGTAAAAATTATGAATTAAGTTTAACTAATAACCTGCTATAGAAAAATATATCTTTACATCAACACTCAATAGACAATCTTATCTCCTGAAACATATGGATATTTCTGTCACTGAAATAATATCAACAGTTAACAAAATAAATGATGCACCTAAACTAAGTCAACAGGTTCAGAGATCCTCTAAGGAGCACAGACTCTATGCTAGCAAACATGCCTGTTGATTCAGAAACCCCCTCTGTTTCTTAACAGTCTTTGTTGGGCCACATCATATTTAATATATTCTACCATTTTTAGAGTCTTGGTTTCCAGAATATTCTTCCTTTATTTGTAGTGGAGTCACTTTCAGGGTATCTATTTAATTTGTATGAACCACTAATGGAATGGGGCACTTCAACTTTGTCGTGTGTGAACTTTTTATGAGTAAAATTGCTACAATTTGAAACTTAAAATTGCTGTTTCTCATTTCTTTCCATAAGAGCATTTTAATAACCAATTTTCTTATACTGCTCTGGCTACCAACTTTTGAAATCAAGTACATATTTGAAGTCACGTATTTAAACTTGTTCAACTTCGTTGATACTTCTATCAAAGTGACATATTATTACAGTGTTTTCTTTAAATTTTCTCTTCAAAACTCCAAAATCACAATCAAAAGGTTTAAAATGAATGCCTATGCATTTTCATTATTCATGAAAAAATGAACCTCATCAAAGTTATCACTAAGAGACAGAATTATCACCAATATTAATTGCAATTGATTGCAATTCTGCTCTGGGCACTGCTAAACTGTTCAATTTCAGATCATGAATACAAAATCGCAGTTTCATTAGGTTTTACTGTTCAAAATATTTTCAACGATATTTCATTTTGTTCAATGTTTGTTTTTCCCCTTATTGGGTCTAGGGCAGCCCTAGGAAGCTGGTATACAGAGGGGAAGAGTGACGTCTTCCAATTTAACCTAGAATTGCTATCAAGACTGTTTCTAACCACGCTAAGTACAACACTCGGCGAGTGGTAGAGTATCAAAATATTTCTTGCAGTCTTACTTCCTTTTCTTCAAGCCGCTAGTAGAGCGCTGACATCTTTTTTTATCAATATCGGAGTTAATTGTAGATACAGAGACGCAGTATTGATAAAAGTATATCACCATTCAAACAGTAATATAGTTTAGTTTAGAAAATAATTGCCCACTTGTATATATGGAGCCAAACATTGCAATAAGACAGCCTGTAAAATCTCTCAATTTGGGGTATGTATCGGCTGGCGTAAAATTGCAAGCCGTGTCCCCTATTGTTTTAGTAGAAGTACTGTGCTATACTGTAATTACTTCTGAGCACCTATTACATTGAAAACATGGGATGCAAAGTAGTTTTATATATTTTGCCATGCTGATAATTTCTATCAAGGAAACTGTCTTATTATTCGTCATATGTGCAGTTAAGCAAGTACAAACAAGTGGGTAAGGAAGAGATGGCAATGCTTACGTCCTGATGAAAGCAAGCTCTCCAGGTCTAGTCTAGGAGTTACATGCTAGACCGTGGTTCCCAAGGTTCGAGTTCAAACCCGCAGAGGTCGATGGATTTTTTCAGACGTAAGTACTAGTATGGCTTTCTTTAGAAACGAAGGAAAGCCGTTGGTTCCGTGTCGTAGATTTGCGGCGCGTTAAAGAACCTCAAGGCTGATAAAGAGGCATCTGATAAAAAGTAAGCGGTCTTTTAGACCCAATATAGGATGAAACGCCGAGAAACACAGCAGTTAAAGAGCGTTTATCTATAAAACTCAACTTCATCTAATTTCCCCCCTATTGGAGTATATAAACCATTAACCAGACGAAACATAAACTTAAATTTGAAAATAGCAAAACCCTTAAACATTAAGTGCTGCACTAAACGAAAAATTAAATATTGCAGTATTTACGTGTGTTTTGTTTAACATTTAATTAAAGATACAACAGTTGTCAGTTTATTATTTTTACATAAGCAAACACAGTAGTTTAATGGGTCATGAATGTGATAACCTAACCAAGTTCCTTCACGATAATCTGGGAAGATTCACCAGTTATGTTTAAACTTAAAGATAAGCAATAATGAATTAGCATTCAGATTCTAAGTCTACTTGACTAGAATTTAATTTTAATGCTTAAACTTGGCTTAATTATTTATGTAAGTGATGCCATTTCAAATATGAACTTAATACTTTTTGTGATTGTTTTAAATAATTTCTTTGCCTAAAATGTATTTATAAATTGCACAACAAATATAAGTTTTCAGTTGATATCTTTCAAAGAGATCATTCTGTACATCCATAGATTCATAAACGTTGGCACAATGGATTTCTACTGGATAGCTTTATCAAGCTCTACCTAGATATAGAATAGAATACAACGAAGCGGGTGCAAAACCAACCGTTACTTATGGACACCAGGTTAGCGAATGTTTTGCCTGCGAAACCCAAGTAATGTGAAAACTTCATTTTCAATTTTTGTTACCAAAATTTGCTCGATTAAGATGAAATTTGGGAGTTTTAGAGACCAAGTGTTACTGCTATTAATAAGTGTATACTATTTAGGGTAAAACCAGAATCTGTTGTGGAAAAGTGGCATAAGGTATACCATGTTCCCTAACAAAAAAAAAGTTGGTAGCTTAAATTTCTGGTGCACTTTTTTACCAAAGTTTTTATTGCAGCCACCACTTTTATTTTATCTACATATTGCGTGATACATAGGTTAGACAGGTATTGCTCTCCACCTAAAAATTCGAAATACATATTTTAGGGTTTGGTCTCCAGTATATCTATAAAAAAATGTGTGTCCGTGTATCTGTGAACACAATAACTCTAAATCGAAAAGTCGGTAAAATACCGAACTCGATATTTAAGTTTAGTATATCTCAAGGATACGATTCGTAGATTTTGAGTATTATCCCTGGTGTTTTATTTATTTATGGACGCTCTTTAACTGCTGTGGTTCTCAGCGTCCCATTCTATACTGGGCGTGAAAGACCGCTTTGTTTTGCTCAGAGGCCTCTCTATTATGCTTGAGGTTCTTTTACGTGCCGTAAATCTACGACACGGGACCCACAGCTTTACTTTCCTTCCGAAGGAAGCCATGCTAAGGATTTTTACGCCCGAAAAAATCCATCGTCCTTGGGTTTATGAAGTTAGCATGGTAACCATTACACCACCGAGGATAATCCCTCCAACCCATAATACCCTTATGTGGAAAACAATTCGAAAATGTTGGTATCCTGAAAAATGGCTCTAACGATTTTGATTAAAATACCATATAGATATTAAAGATATTTATTTTCATAACAAATAAAATGTATATCTTAAACTTTCTGGGAATAGCCTCTGAAGATATCTTTATTCTGGATGGATTTGGCATAACTGGTAAACCGTGAGATATAGACAAAAACTTACTACACAAAAATTTAGAGCTCGTTAAAACACACCATGTATACATAAATGTCATGTACATTTTTTTCGTGGAGTTGACCATTTTTGAGATATCCTTTGTTATGTGTTTAACATACAGGAATTTGTCAACTCCTGGAAATGCAAAGAAATGGGTTTCAGCCACATAGCGATCACCTTTAAAATATTTGACTATCGCTTTAGCCTGGCATATTTCCCTAATTCCCTTCTACTTACAAGGAAGCGAGTACTAAGACCATTTCTACTTTGTTTATCGCGTTTAGTATGAAGTAGATAGAAGAATAAACTTTACAATAATTTGTTACAGAGATGTAGAGAAAGTCATGTGAATGGATCACAGCAGATTTGTATCTGTGATACTTAACAGATAATTTAAAGTTCTGAACGCAATTAAAATTAGTTACCAAAACGAGAATGGAAGAAATTGCAAATCTAATGACACAAATTACCTATTTTTATTAGATATGTTTTTGTTCATAAGCTCAAATGATCTGTTAAGTACCAGAGAAAAAATCTGATGTTCCATTCACATGACTCTCTCTACATCTCTGCAACAAATTATGTTAAAAAAGCCTATGCCTCTATTTACTTCATACTAATCGAGAAAAAAATTAGCAGGAATAGTTTTCTTACTTGCTTCATTGTAAATAGAAGTGAAATAAGGGAGTACCATAGGTTAAAGTGATGGTCAAAAGTTGGTTGCTATATGACTGAAGTTCCTTTGTTTGTATGGACAGGAGTTGACAAATTCCTGTATGAGAAAAGTGTGTTTTTTAAAGCTGAAACCAATAACAAGGAATATCTAAAAGACAATCAACTACACGAAAAAAATGTATATAACATGCTCAACATTTTTTGTGTAGTAAGTTTTTGTCCATCTCTTAAAGTAGTCTTCAGAGGCTATTCCCAGAAAATTCAAGATATACATTTTATTTGTCAAGTAAATATCTTTAATATACATCATTTTAATCAAAATCATTAGAGCTATTTTTGAGAAAATCAAAATTTTCGAAAAAAGTTCCATGCAAAGGGTAGTTTTGGGTGGGGGGATTTTTCTCAAAATCTCCGTGTCGCATCCCTGGAAGATACACACACTATGTACATAGTATGTGTGGGGAAAGTAAAAATGGTGACTCTACAATCATAATTTTGGCAGAAAAGTGCACCAGAAGTTTTGAGTTACGAATTTTTTTGTTGGGAAACATGGTATGCCTTATGTCTATTTTGCATAAACGTTTCTGAATTTACCCTAAATATTACACATTTATTATTAACACTTGGTTTCATTTTAACCAAGCAAATTTTGGTAACAAAATTGAAAATGAAGTTTTCGCATTATTTGGGAATGGCAGGTGTGCATTCACTTCCTGGTGTCCTTATGCAAATGTTGGCACTATTGTCTTTACAGCACCTATAGGAGAGGTCTACGGAGGCACCGGGAAACTCACCACTCTCAGTAGTTATAAGATCAGTTTCTTCCGGTGAACTAGAATATGCTTCACCTGTCTTATATTTAATGTCATCGATGAGGATAGTAAGGTCCTTCCCATTTGAGACTACCTTGTTCCATGCCTGGAGAAGAGGAGGTAGTGTAGGAGAAGTGTGTCTGGTATTGCGTAGAACTGCTACAGGCTGGAACATTCCAATCTCGATGGGCAGACCTGTTACCGAACCGTAATTCCTGAAAATGTATAAATAAGTATTTTATTAGCAAAGATACGAGCAGCTGTTAAATGTCGGCATAGAACTGGAAGTGGATGTATAAATGTGCTCGATTTGTAAATGTAACTGAGCTAACTGGTTCTTGTCCTCGCCATGGATCGGTAACGAAGTTCCTTAAAACATCCCTAAGCTTTAAAGCTCTACAGGAGTTTTTAAAGCTGATACAAGATGATTTACTTTATCTTTAACAGGATTTATTCATAATTGCTTTAAATACGTTGCCACAATTATTGTATATAATTTCAGACTTCTATTTATATAATCGTGTATAATAATTTTACTAATGATCATGAGAAAGTGATATACAAACATTTATTCAAATAAGCTCTTCCTTTGTCTAACTGTAACAAAAATATAATTTGTAACAAAAGGCTCTGTAGCATTTACCTGGTCTCCAAACAGAGGTATTAATTTGAATAAATTTTGATTTACCAAAAATGATATGTGCTCAGTTTTGCCATGGCCGAATAAATATCTTCACTATAGAGACGTGCACAGCCATTGCTTCGTTGCTACAAGTGTTCCACTCTTGACCTTGTTTAACTTGATTATCATGGTTTAGATGAAAATAATATTTTGTAAGAATAGTTTGTTTGCAGAGCATGTAGAATGAAACACGTTAAGATTTGTTGGAATGCAAGAGTTTCATACTCATTGACGTCTTAGAAAAAGGAAACAAGATTACTAGAAAATGCTAGGTGAATTATTGACTCGATTTGACAGGAATTTGAATGCGAGACGGCCGCATTTAGTGAAGAAGAGTGTGTTGTTTCAATACGAGCAGCAGCACATTCATCCGGAGCTGTTGCTAACAGACACAAGATTTGTGTTATGAATTGTTGCTGCAATCCCGATATTCGCCTGCCCTGGCTTCCTGCGTTCCCCCCCCCCCCTTGTTCCCAAACATGAGGAAATAGCTCGTGTGAAAAATTAGTTCAAACGAAGTATCGTCGAGACAGATGCATTATTTGCAGAGCTATTTTTTTTAAAGCGTTTAAAATGGCAGGAACATTGGGAGAAGTATATATCCCTAAAATGGGGACTATGTTGAGAAATAAATAATTTGTATATGTAAACAATTTAATGTGTTCCATTTACAAAACTTCATCTCTAACAAGATGTTATAAATATTATTCTTCTATCTTTGGCACAACAGGCCAAAGTCAAGCCAAGGTTTACCGTCCACCATCTCTGCCCATGGATGAGATGCAGTCCTAGAGGGTGGGACGTGGTTAGCGCCCCGAGTCCCTCCCAGCCGGCTGACGCGGTCTTTGCTACCAAGTAGCTCCTCAATTGACTCCCCAGGGACTTCACGAGGCTGAGCGCACTCCGAACCAGGTCTCACAGCGGGAGAAAATCCCCACACCGGTACCGGGAATTGAACACGGGTCTCCGGTTCGAGAAGCAGCCGCGCTACCAACTAGCTAAGGATACGACCCATTCTTCTCTCTATTTCATGCTAATTGAGATAAACATTACAGAAATGGTCTTATTACTTGCTTCCTTGAAGTAGGAGCGAAATAAGGAAATACACCTGGCTAAGGCGATAGTCAAATATTTTAAAGGCTGATTGGAGTATGGTTGGAATCCGTATCTTTTAATGGCCAAGGGTTTACAAATTTCCGTATGAGAAAAATTGAAGCATCTTAAAACTGAAACCAATATTAAGGAAATAGTCAACCCCACGAAAAAAAAAATGACATAAACTGTGTATTTTAACATTTAAAAATCTGCATTGTTTTGTGTAGTAAGTTTTTGTCTATCTCTTACGGTTTACCAGTAATTCAGAATGAACAGGTCTTCATGGGCTATTCCCGGTAAATTCAAGATGTACATTTTATTCGTCATGTAAATATATTTAACATACAGCATTTAATTAAAATCGTTAGCCATTTTTAAAAAATATTTTCGAAAAGTTTTCCATGTAGAGGAAGTTTGGGGTGGGGGTATCGTGCCGCAGTCCTGGAAGACACCAAACTTAAATACCAAGCTTGGAAGTTTAACGACTTTTCGTTTTTGAGTTATAGTGTTAAAAGACACACGGATCGTTTTTCTAATAATGCTTTTTTTTTGCATACAAGGGATCCTAAAAAGTGTATTTCCAGTGAAATCTTGGAATCGAATTTTTGAATGGAAAACGATACCTATGCACTAGTAAAACTTGCTTCTTCATTCCAAACGCAATTACTGTACCGCCTTCGTAAACAGGCCTGTAGCAATATTCTTGTACTAGGACAGGATGGAGAAAGTAAGGTGCCACATTTTCTATACTGTCATGCAACTCCCGACTGAGAAAATGGAATGAAGTTGTATTTATGGACGCTCTTTAACTGCAGTGGTTCTCAGCGTCCCATTCTATACTGGGCGTGAAAGATTGCTTAATTTTGGTCAGAGGCCTCTTTACCAGGTTGAGGTTCTTTTACGTGCCGTAAATCTACAACACGGGACCAATGGCTTTACTTCCCTTCCCTGGAAAACTAAAATGCTGAACAAGCTATTTCTGTATGCTCGGAAGACACACTATGTTTTACTTTACATAGATGCTTCACAATCTTATCAGACCACTTGGTGTAGCTGTTTACAAAATAGACTCATCTGGCACCATTTTGTTACATATCGATATTACTATTACTGTCTCGAAAGTTTGACATATAAGCCCTGCAGTCGCAGAAATAAATGAGTGCGACAAGCTGATTGCTATGATAATAGTCGCCTTGTTGCGAGCGTTACCGACGCCACATTAACACGCATTCATCCATTGTTTATATTCCTCTTCGAGTTGAATCTTAGTGTCTTATTTTTGTTGTGTAATGTTCATTTAGACGTGCATTTTAGAGAAATGGGTTGCATCCCCGTTACTTTCGTTTCCTATCTGGTTATTAGTCGTGAATTATAAGATTGATACTGACGCTAGCATTATTCCTTGGGCAAATGTGTCACGTTAGCCTATAAATTGAGAAGTATTTCGGGAAATTGCCCTTTCAGAATATTAGTGTAAAACAATCCTGAAAAAACTATTGGAAAATGCATGCTAGGATTGACCAGAATTTTTATACTCAAATCTGGAGGCGAACCAGACATTGAAAGGAACTTCTTTTGGGAAAACATTTGGAAAATACACTTTTATTTCGATTTTGGCTAAAACATTGGTTGCTGTTATTATCTAAGGCAATCACATGAGAGGAGTTACATGCTTTGCTAATTTAATTAAATGGTAAGATAACGTAATATAAGAAATTTGGAGATATTTAACATTTTGACTTACCGTGAAATGTTAATCCTTCCCCCGTTGTAAAGAAGCTCTCCATTCCTCAGGGATGGTGGTGCAGGATTCTGGTTTCCTGTTAGCAATACACAAATATCTATATATGAATTTCAAAACGTAAACACGTTTTTCTAATATATTATCTTTTTACATATAAAAATTTTTCAATAGGCAGTAAAGAAAAGTACTAATTCGGGTAGAAAAGATGTGATATCATCCACTTAGGAAGATATCCTACAGTGATTCAATTCAGTTTACAATTTTGTAGACAATATTTAGGGGATAGTTATAAAAAAACAGTGTAGCCTGCTAAAACGAGGTACCGGGCTTTTCTTGTTCAAGGCGTTAGATGGCAACAGTGTATAGGTCGTCCGGCGAGACATGAACAAATCTGGCGAGCTCCAGCTGGATGGGCCTTTATCTGAACATATCCTAGGGGCCCTCATGGATTGTAGGGCCAGTGGTGTCGTACAGCTGCAGAGAGGAGACGGGTCGGTAGGTCCTGGGACACACCCCGGATGACTGTGCTGTACCGCCGTAATAGAAACGGTGTGTCGGACTGCTGTGGCGGCGCTTGAGTCGAAGGTTCTTCCATGGGCGAAGCCGTAGCTGTGTCGGCTGTGATATCTATTGAGGCACAGCTTCGGCGGCGGCTGTAGTAGGAAGCGACATTGTAGATTCTAGTTCAGTTTTAGATTTGACCAACATGGCTGCCCATGCACAAGTAGACAAAACGAACGGAAGACCGTACGTTTCGCATTGGAAAGAAGAACCTATTTTCAGAAAGTCCATTTTTACCCCTTATTTCGATCCAGTTCATTTACGCACACCTAGCCTAACATATCCTAACCTCGATGAAATATCCAAAACTGTCGTTCACCTGTCACGTAGCCACATTGTCTCCGTAACCAAAGGAAGGAATCAAATGTAAAAAAAAAAAGTGGCGTGTTATTTATCGATGCTCTTTAACTACTGTGGTTCTAAGCGTCCCATTCTATACTGGGCGTGAAAGACCGCTTAATTTTGCTCAGAGGCCTCTCTATCAGGCGTGAGGTTCTTTTACGTGCCTTAAATCTACGACACGGGACCAACGGCTTTACTTCCCTTCCGAAGGAAGCCATGCTAAGGATTTTTACACCCGAAAAAATCCATCGTCCTCCGCCGGGTTTGAAGTCAGCATGGTAACTATTACACTACGGAGGGCGATAGGAAAGGCTCAGGAAAGAGCTTTAGTCTAAAACTGAACTAGAAGCTGCAATCTCGCTAGAGGTGGCCATGACACCGCAGGTCTCAGACTGCGTCGGCGGTGGCGCGACTGTCCCAGCATTTTCATTGGTGGCGGAGGGGTCTTCTGAAGTGTCGGAGATTTTAGGCAGTTGCTGCTTCAGCTGCCGGTATCGGCGGAAGGAGGTGGCGTTTCTTCGGATGAATGAATGGCAGCGTTGGCGGTTGATCTGGTGACCCGATGCTTCTTCCCCATGGGCAAACAACGATGTACGACCACACAACAATCATGACCAAAAACAAACAAGAACATCTCCACAAAGGAACCAACCATCGAACTCACAGGCACCACAACAAATAGGAAATCAGATATCAAGAGAACTTCAGAAACGTCCATGAAGCACAAACTATGCCATACTTTGACAACTATCACGTAAAAAACATACAAAAAGTACTAAATAGCATACAAAACATGTGAACATGCAGTGATAATTCCAGCTCGGTCTTGGGTTCCGAAGCGCACACAGTTACCAACACACACAGCAGTTAACGGCTAGTGGAAAAGGATTTGTAGCGTAAACATGCCCACGTTGAGAAATAATGTTTCAAAGTAGCTCATTACATGTATTGACTTTATATGTATTCTAATTCAGAAAGTAACACAATAAAACATTTCATAATATAATTAGTAAATAACATACCTTGTACTTTTACAAATAAAAGTATAAAGCTTGATACAAGTTCAGGATAATTGTCTTTGAAAAGACAATGTACATCAATCAACCAAACTCACTCAGAATACCTTGCGGTGAATTACAAGGTGCAGCTTTACTATATCGAAAGAAAATGCTTTCCTCCTGCCAATCAAAATATGTTTGAATCACTCACAAGTTTGTTCAGTGTCGAATGCTTACAATTTCGTATTTTCGACATTTTTCAATCTGCACTCTCCTTCAGTGTTCACTGGTTTATCTACTCGTAGGAACTGAAGGAGGCCAGGCAGTGAGCAATGCAACACGTTTCGAAATGGGCTTTAGAGACTGCACCTAATCCATCACGTCATAGTAAATACGCTGTGTACACCGAACCTCTGCCGGTCCCCATGGCCGCACTCGCCAAGGCGTCCCGCTTTGGTGCTTCGTAGCGCTGGGGATCGTGGGTTCGAGTCCCGCCTTGGGCATGGGTGTTATATGTTTGTGTATATGTGTGTGTTGTAAAAGTAAGAAAAACAGTAATAAACAGTAATAATACGGCAAAACAAAGTAAAAAGAAAAAGGTAAATAAATAAAAGTAGGGTATACAGTGCCTGATCAGACTCCGGTACTGTATTTAAAAAAAAAAAAAAAAAAAAAACCCTCAGTGGCCGAGTAGTTAGACCATTCGCCTCTCACCTAGACGGCCATGTTCGATCCCAAGCAACCGCATGTGAGATTTGTGGGGAACAAAACTGCGCATGAGCGGGGTTTCCCCCGCAATCGCATTCCACCGGTGCTTCATCTTCATTCTATGTATCAACAGTGTCATCGCCTGCGGTGCCTTGGTAGTAAAAGCGGGCGTTAAACATTATATGTATATATAAAAAACCCGAACCTCAATCCGGCAATTTCGTGACCCCGGGTTGAGCTCCAGTGAAAAAACTTCACAGAAAATGTACGCACGCAATGACAGGGCCTTCAACGAAGTAAATAAAAGACAGCGTCATAAATGAAATTTAAAAAAAAAATATGATGTGTTCCATTCATGACTTTCTCTACATCTCCGTAATAAATTATTGTTAAAAAGCTTATTCTATTTACTTAATGCTAATCGAGAAAAAGTCACCTTCCTTGTAAGTAGGAGGGAAATAAGGGAATACCATACGCTAAATCTTATAAAATAGTCAAATGTTTTAAAAGCTGGTTGATATGTGATTGAAGTACCTTTGTTTGTATGGACAGGAGTTGACAAATTCCCGTATGAGGAAAGTATTAAGCATTTTAAAGCTGAATCTAATAACAAGGAATATCTCAAAAACGGCCAATTCCCGAAAAAATGTATATAACATAAATTGTATGTTTTAACGAGCTCTACATTATTGTGTTGTAAGTTTCGTCTATCTCTTATGGTTTACCAGTTATGCAAAATTCATCCGGAGTAAACCTATCTTCAGAGGCTATTCTCAGAAAATTGAAGATAACATTTCATTTGCCATGTAAATATCTTAAATATAAGAGATTTTAATCAAAATCATTAGAGCCATTTTAGAGAAAATCAAAATGTTCGAATATTTTCCATGTAAAGGGTAGTTGGGGGTGGGGGATTTTCTTGAAAATCTTCGTGTCACATCATTGGAAGATACAGAACTTTAGTACTAAGTTTGGTGTTTAACGGTATTTTCGTTTTTGAGCTATGCTGTCCGCAGACACATTCACACACGGACCTTTTTCCAAAAATACTTTCTTTGATTCAGAGGGACCCAAAAGTGTATTTCCGGTAAAGTCTCAGTATTGAATTTTTGGGTGGAATACAATACTTCCTCTGCCCGCCTGGGTAGTGTGGTGGTAGCGTGTCTGTTTCACATTCAACAGGTCGTCAGTTCGAATCTCGCTTAGGGCGAGTTACCCGGATAAGGTTTTTTTTTTCGGGGATTTCCCTTATCCTGAGAGGACGAATGTCGAGTAACTTGGACCCCGAGATCATTTGAGCATCATTTCACCAATTTCATTCATCGTCCGATATGACCAACCAGGTTAAAGGACGTTAAACTACAACTTTCTCTATACACTATGTGCATAGTACGTGTAGAAAAAGTAAAAATGTATCCAACCAGATATAATACAGCAAAATACCATTTTAATAAAATAAGCAAAGAAAACAAAATTACCTCGAAAAATCTGACGCGTTCTAATCACATGACTTTCTCTACATCTCTGCAACAAATTATTGTTAAAAAGTTTACTTCATGCTAATCCAGAAAATAGCAGAAATAGTCTTATTACTTGTTTCCTTGTAAGTAGAAGCAAAATAAGGGAGTACCATAGGTTAAAGTGATAGTCAAAAGCTGGTTGTTAAGTGACTGAAGTTCCTTTGCTTATATGGACAGGAGTTGACAAATTCCTGTATGAGAAAAGTGTAAGTTTTTCCAATCTGAAACTAAAAACAAGGAATATCTTAAAAACTATCAATTCCACGAAAAAAAATGTATATAACATAAATTTTGTTTTAATGTGCTCTTCCTTTTTTGTGTGGTAAGTTTTTGTCCATCTCTTACGGTTTAGCAGTTATACAAAAATCCGTAAAATTCATCCAGAATAAAGTAGTCTTCAGAGGCTATTCCCAGAAAATTCAAGATATACATTTTATTTGTCAAGTAAATATCTTAAATATACGAGATTTTAATCAAAATAGAGCCATTTTTAAGACAATTAAAATGTTCGGTTTTTTTTCCATGTAAAGGGTAGTTTGGGGTGGCGGGATTTTCTTGAAAATCTTCGTGTCGCATCCTTGGAAGATACCAAACTTAAACACCAAGTTTGGTTTTAAACGGTCTTTTCATTTTTGAGCTTTGCTGCCCACAGACACACACGGCCATTTTTCTAAAAATTATTTTTTTGGATTCAAGTGGTCTGAAAGTATATTTCCGGTGAAATCTCGGTATCGAATTTTTGGGTGCAATACAATACATTCTCTATACACTATGTACGTAGTACGTATAGAGAAAGTAAAAAAGAACATAATAGTCAACTGTTAACATCGTCAACTTGACCCGGTCTTCCCTACGTGCTTTCGTCATCCGAGAGCCAGGCTTAAAACGGATACTCGCCTATTCCCTATGGCAGTCAAGTGACAGTTGGGAGATATGGGGCAAACTTACTTGGAACAGGCTTGACATAACCAGCAGTTTGTAAACATTCCCCGAGTAGTCTAACTTTGATTTACCTGATCTTACTGACATGATTGTGTGTCAGGCTGTTTATAACGGCAGAGAAGCTCCCGTATCTATCAGAACGGCTTCCTGGCAGACGTCACTCATACCACACAATTTTTGCTGCAATTTATCTACATGACACGATACGTAGGTTAAGGGACACGAAGAAGCTGACATCACGTAGTTCAACATGGTTTGTGAACAAACACGGTTGGACCACAGGGCGGAAATGCTACCGTTTTGCTGAATCAAGTCTTGAGCGTAGACGCCATTTTGTGACTACATACTGCCATAACGCTACCTCTGTCAAATTAACTGTTTTTCAAAGTTTTTGATGTAAAAAACAATGGAAGGGGCGAGATCTTAGTTGAAGGAATATTTAATACAATTTCGCATTTTGGCCTATCAAAGGTTATTATTGATAACTTAATTTTGTTCTAATTTCTTAGTCTAAAACTACTGTTAATGTAACAAAAGGCTGTAACATATTACAGCTTTGATTTAAAGCTTTAGTAGGATGTGTGGTATTAATCAAGAATTTCGGTCCAGGAATATTGCGATAATTACACAGCGTTCCGTGTCCAGGGAACACGCCCCCTATTCTCTCGGTTATGGTAGCATTAGTACATAATTTGATCGCAATTATTTCTCACGATAGCTGCTAAATGGGCCAATTAGCAATAGGTTTCTTAAAAATCGGAATAGGTTGCCAATTTTGTCTGCGAGTAGCTTCTAACGGTCTTTCCGAGTTGGAAGTCTAAAATATAATAAACAATACAGAATCGTTCTGTTGATAATATATAACATATTTCAATAAGTATACCACCAAAAATAACTTAAATAAGTACAGTAACCTGTGTATTGAAATGTTTCACTAAGTATACCACCAAAAAATCACTTAAAATAAGTACACTAACCTATATATTAAAATAAATTTCCCTTTCCTTGTTTTTGCTTCTGCTATTCGAGAAACTACAACCAAACATCACTCACGTATTGACCATTATACTGGTTTAAAACTTACAGTCTAAATTTTCTGCTTAATTGCACATTTAACAGCAGCACATTTAACCCCACAAGGCGTGCTCTGCTCCAAAGTGTAATGCCTAAATATGGCGGCTAAGCAAAAATAGTGCTTCACCAACCACAATGCATAGGGATAGGGCATTTCCGACCCAATCTCCCTCTATATCGGTTAGTTAGAAAAGTTGAACCGTACACAGTAAATACAGTTCTACTATATACGTAAAATAATTTTTAAAATTGATTTTCAGTGTATTGTGTGCTATAATTTGAATACTACTTGGAAAACACTTATTCCTTGGTTATCATTGCAGCGTCTAAAAATTTACTACGACTAAAAAAAGGAGTTTGAATAGTGCACAACTTTGGTGACTTATTGTCCTTGCCTTCTCTCATTCCGATGTTGGCGGATGTAGAGCGCAGAGCGCAATCATCACTGATATCTCTGCTCACGTTGTCTGCCCATGAATGACAGTAATGGGGATATATTTAAAAAAATAAATAGATAAAAACCATGGCATATAGTAAGGGTTGACACCGCACTTTGTCAGGATGTGAAGATGTCGCCAATTCGGTTATTGATATTCAAAACCGGTGCTGATGAGCGAGTTTTATTGTGTTTTCTCAACATACATCCTGTCATGCTAACTTCACATACCGAAGGTCGCGGGTTCAAACCCGGCAGAGGACGATGCATTTTTCGGGCGTAAAAATCCTTAGCATGGCTCCCTTCGGAAGGGAAGTAAAGCCGTTAGTCCCATCAAGACTGATAAAGAGGCTTCTGAACAAAATTAAGCGGTCTTTCACGCCCAGTATAGAATAGAAGCTGAGAACAACAGCGGTTCCATAAATAAAGCTCCATTTCCATTTCAGGTTACATTCTAAGATTTAACCTGGATTAGAATGGTGTAGATAAAATCATCTTTTGTAAAAATAGTTTGTTCAGAATAGAGAAAGTCGTGTGATTGGAACATATGAGATTTTTAATTCATATTTCTTCATTTTCTTACTGTAGATATAATGTTACTTATATGCAATATATTCTGTTAAAAATTGATACCGTACGGTTTTCTGCTCAGAAAACAGATCATTTTTACATGCCAGTGAGGTTTTCTGGATGTCGGAGGTTCGCAAAACTAGACCTACCAAACCTAGAGGGCCATCAAGAGAGAGACACGATTTGGCATAACTAAACAATAGCAAAAGTTATCAACACAAAACTTTATTTACAAAGTTACAGAACCTTACTCTATTTTTCAACGTAATCGCCATTGCTATCAAGGCATTTATTGTCACATGGTATCTGTTTTTCAATACAGATGTTGAACTCTTCTACCGTTAAAGTTATGAGCCAAGATGTTACTGTCATTGGGAAATCTTATCCTTCCAAAATGTTATGTACTGTGTCCAAAGTGAAGCACCGTTTTTTCTTAATTCTTTTATCAATATTTACTTTCAGCTCCTCCATAACGATTGATGAACTTCCGCTCCGGTCTTTTCGTATGCACTGGTTCTTCCTTAATTACTCGTAAATTATGCGCCGTTTTCTCACTAAAGATTCGTTCATTGTATTATCACCACACGCTTACATTGTTTGCCTATAAAATTCGATTGGCCGAATATTTTGTGCATTCAAAAAAACGAATAAGTTCTTTGGCGGTAGAAAAGTATAACATTGGCATTGAACAACTGTAATCACGTGACAATAAATGAATTAAAAGAACGGAGATGACGTTGAGAAATAGAGTAAGGTACTGTAACTTTGTAAATAAAGTTTTGTGTTGATATCTTTCGTTATCATTAGTTATGCCAAATTGTAATGAGAAGCAAGGAAAGCTGTGTACAATAATTGATGGAAGCATACTGTTTCGATAAATACTTTAATTATCTATGATTTATTCTGGCAACTGTGAGGCAAAAAATATGAAGTAATGAATCTTTGTCCTCATAAACGGAGAATACAGAATATTCCTTTCAAAGAGTATGCAACCGCTGACGTAATATTTTCTGGACACTGGAGATAATCTAAAAGGTCAATAGGGATGCTACTTAATAAATCTGCGTTTTTAATCCACATTTGATGAAAGGAATGTCTGTTCCCAGACTTCACTCCCACTAAAAGGAAATCATAAATTTGTTCTGTTGACAGCCGAAGTCACGATGCCGCACAGGAAAATAGACGTCTGTCAACTAAATATCCATATAGCATCTACAAAACAACTGCCAGCGGCACACGCCAGACTTCTGTAAAGGTTGGGTCAATCTACAGAGCCAGAACTGAAAACATTCCTTCACAATTGAATGTGTATTACCAGAGTTTTTCAAATTCTTGCATCTTACGTGTTCATGATACTGCAAAGCTGCTATCAGCGTCGCTTTGTCCTTCCGTGCGCATACCGAAAATGTTTCGAAGCCCCCTGAATGAACAAATAAACATATATGATTTTTATAAAAAGTACATGTGTGTCTGTGAAAGTCGAACAAATACAAACTTGGTATTTAAGTTTAGTATCTTTCAAGAATGCACACGAAGATTTTCAAGAAAATTATCCCACCCCAAGATAACCTTTATATGAAAGTTGAAATGTTCGATGTTCTAACAATTTTTATTAAGATATCCTATATTAAATATGTTTACATGGCAAACAAAATGTGAATCCTAATTTCTTGGGAATAGCCCCTGAAATCCTCTTCATTGAGCTCTGTATAGACGGAGGGATTTCTTGTATAAGAAATGGAGCTATAGAATTTAATTTTATATTTTACTTTCTCTTGCCCCATAGATACAGTATACATTGGGATAGAGCAGTATTGTATTCCACTCAAAAATTTGATATCCAGATTTCACCGGAAATACATGTTTTAGGATCCCCTGAATAAAAAAAAGACATTTTCAGAAACAGGTCCGTGTGTGTGTCTGTGGACAGCATAGCTCAAAAACGAAAAGACCACAAACTTGGTATTTAAGTTTGGTATCTACTAAGGATGCGACACGAAGATTTTCGAGAAAATCCTCCCCACACCTGACTACCCTTTACATAGAAAAATGTTCGAAAATTCTGTTTTTCTTAAAAATTGCTCTAACGATTTTGATTAAAATACCACATAGTAAAGCCACATCCACCACCAATAAAATGTATATCTTGAATTTTCTGGGAATAGCATCTAAAGACCTGTTTATTCCGGATGTATTTTGTTTAGTTTGGTATTTTTTTGTAGTGTTTAACGCCCGCTTTGACTACTTATGACACCGCAGGCGGTGACACTGATGATACATGACTGATGATGGAGCACCGGTGGAATGCGATGCCGGGGGGAACCGGAGTACCCGGAGAAAACCCGCCCCAGCGCCGCTTTGTACACCACAAATCTCACTAGTTTGGTATAACTAGTAAACCGTAAGAGATAGACAAAAACCTACTTTACAAAAAATGTACCTAGATCTTGTTAAAATACACAAGATATGTCATATACATTTTTTTCGTGGAGCTTACCGTTTTCGAGGTATTCGTTGTTATTAGTTTCAATTGTGAAGTACTTATACTTTTCTCAGTCGGAAGTATCAGTTTTCCTTTTGTTCGACTCCTGGCCAAGCAAAGAAGCGATTTGTAATGACAGTCGCATAACGACAGCTTTTAAAACATTTCACTAACACTTTAGCTTAGTGCATTCCCTTAGTTCCATTCTACACATAAGAAACTAAGTAATACAATTCTGCTAATGTTTATCTCGATTAGCATGGTATTGAAAGAAGAATTATCCTTTGTAAGAAGTTTGTTTGTAGAGTAGCTAGAGAAAGTCATGTGAGTGTAACGCATCAGATTTTTATTTATGGGCGATCTTTAACTATTGTGACTCTCAGCGTTCCATTCATTATATCTTGGGCGTGAAAGACCGTTTAATTTTGCTCAGAGGGCCGTTTATTCAGGCTTGTTCTTTTACATGGCTAAATCTACAACACGGGACCAATGGCTTTACATCGAAGGAAGTCATGTTAAGGATTTTTACTCCCGAAAAAAATCCATCGTCCTCCGCAGTATCTGAATCAGCAGCCATTACTCTACGGAGGGCGACGCACTAAGAATGGTATAACATCTGGCGCCACTGACTTGTATGCCATCTAGCATGGACATATGTACTTTCGGCACCACTTTAGTGACAATATATTTTAGAAAAATGTTGTGTTCCATTCACATGACTTTCTCTACATCTCTGCAACAAATTGTTAAAAAGTTTATGCTTCTATTTTGAGAAAACTTAGCAGAAATAGTCTATTTCTTGCTTCCTTGTAAGTAGAAGCGAAATAAGAGAGTACCATAAGGTAAAGCGATAGTCAAAAGCTGGTTGCTAAGTAACTGAAGTTCCTTTGTTTGTATGGACAGGAGTTGACAAATTCCTGAATGAGAAAAGTATAAGTTGTTTAAAGGTGAAACCAAAAACAAGGAATATTTCAAAAACGATAAACTCCACGAAAAAATGTATATGACATATTTTGTGTGTTTTATCGTGATCTACATTTTTTGCGTATTAAGTTTTTGTCTATCTCTTACCGTTTAGCAGTTATGCAAAATTCCGTAAAATTCATCCAGAATAAAGTAGCCTTCAGAGGCTATTCCCATGATAATTCAAGATATACACTTTGTTTATCAGGCAAATATCTTTAATATACGATATTTTAATCAAAATCGTTAGAGCCATTTTTGGGAAAATCAAAATTTTCGAAAATTTTTCCATGTAATGGGTAGTTTGGGGTGGAGGGATTTTTCTCAAAATTCTCGTGTCGCATTCCTAGAAGATACTGAACTTAAATACCAAGTTCGGTATTTTAAGAACGTTTCGTTTTTTAGTTATCGTGTTCAGACACACGGATCTTTTTCTGAAAATGTTTTTTTTTATACAGGGGACCCTAAAACATGTATTTCCGATGAAATCTCGGTATCGAATTTTTGGGTGGAGTGCAATACACTATGTACATAGTACGTGTAGAGAAAGTAATAAAGGCTGAAGAAAAGTGGCAAATGCTGTAGCTGCTGTTAAGGTAGTTATTCTTTCTATAATATATAGCTTATTTACACACGGTGTTCCAAAGTTGCGATAGGTACTCATTAAAGCATAGAGAAACTACCAGCTTTTCTCTAAACTGATCTTCCAGCTGACTTAGATAACGACGACAAAGCCGGCTTGGCAGCGTAGCCCAGTAGGCACCACGCCCAACTGTTGAGCAAGGTTTCGGTTCGCTTCTCGTTATGGATAACATTTTTATTTTATTCCCTACTCTCCCCAGAGACTGGACATATTTTAAACACCATCTTTTTGCAACTGCATTTACATCGTTATATAGATATAAATATGGATAGGTAGAGTCAGACTGAAAAATCGGATGTGTTCCATTCGCATAACTTTCTCTACATCTCTACAACAAATTGTTAAAAAGCTTATACTTCTATTTGCTTCATGCTAATCAAGAAAAAATTAGCAGAAATAGTCTTATTACTTGCTTCCTTGTAAGTAGAAGCGAAATAAGGGAGTACCATAGGTTAAAGTGAAAGCCAAAAGCTGGTTGCTATGTGACTGATGTTCCTTTGTTTGTATGGACAGGAGTTGACAAATTCCTGTATGAGAAAAGTATAAGTTGTTTAAAGCTGGAACCAATAACAAGGAATACCTCAAAAACGATCAACTCCACGAAAAAAATGTATATAACGTAAATTGTGTGTTTTAACGTGCTCTACACTTTTTATGTGGTAAGTTTTTGTCTATCTCTTACGGCTTAGCAGTTATGCAAAATTGATCCAGAATAAAGTAGTCTTCAGAGGCTATTCCCAGAAAATTCAAGATATACATTTTATTTGTCAGGTAAATATCTTTAATATACGATATTTTAATCAAAATCTTAGAGCCATTTTTAAGTAAATAAAATTTTTCAAAAAAAGTTCCATGTAAAGGGTAGTTGGGAGTGGGGGGATTTTCTTGAAAATCTTGTGTCGCATCGTTGGAAGATATCAAACTTAAATACCAATTTGGTATTCAACGGCCTTCTCGTTTTTTAGTAATGCTGTCCACAGACACACTCGAACCTTTTTCTGAAAATGCTTTTTTTGGATTCCGGGGGACCCAAACATGTATATCCGGTAAAATCTCGGTATCGAATTTTTGGGTGGAATGTAATACCTACTCGATACACTATGCACATAGTACACGTAGAGAAAGAAGAATTCAGAGCCGGGATTTAAACCACGGATCTTCCGGTCTCCAGCCGGTTGCTCTTCCGCTGAGCTACCATGGCAACATGCCGGCATAGCATTGAATTTCTCAACCGATTCCGTGGTGCTAATCCCGGCTATGGCATTGAACTTTTCAGTCTGACTCTACCTATCCATCTCCTGTCCTACACACGGCTTGTGTGAAAAAACAATTAAACCAATACCCACTAGATATAAATATCTTATCGTCTTATCTACTTACATTTTTTCTGCCGTTTTAACCATACTTTAGTTATGTTGCAGTCCATTGAAGTTTACATTTATTTATACTTAATAAAGTTAACGCATTTCAGAAATTAAATTTTGAAGGTTTTCATATTCATTGCCTTCTTGTTCTCACTACAATTTTCATAATATATTCTTTCACTTGTAACCTGTCTTGCACTGATCGTTCACTTTCCCTGCACACGAACGTTCGATCTTCCACAATCTTAAATCGGTTAAAACAGATTCCAAATGTTTCATGTCCTGTGAGCATTTCTTAGGTTAATTAGTCCGGAAGTATGGTTTTTATTCATGTTTGTGGATATTAAGACCTGAAACGGTACGAAGTATAGCTTTGCTATATTCCTTACCATCCGCTTTGGCATGCCATTTGGAAGCGATGCCATGGAAGATCATGCACACACGGAGTTATTTTCTATATGGCGTCATCTCTTGTACAAGAAATTTCTCCCTCTATACAGGACTTAAGAGATGGACAAAAACTTACTGCATAAAACATTTAGATCTCGTTATAACACACAATTTATGTCATATACGGTTCTATTTTATAAAGCTAATAACTTCACATATTCCCTGTTATTGGTTTCAACGTTAAGCCGTTTACCCGTTTCATTTCTCTTTTGTTTTACTTCTGACCATGGAAAGCGAACCAAATTTCAAACAATCTCACAGCGTCAGTTTTTAAGAGATCACTAGCCTTATTTCCCTTCTATAAACTCCATGGCACGACAGCTCCCAAGGAACCTTGGCCTACCGCCCGGCCGCTGCGTCCCCCATCTGGGTCCATGACAGACGTCATGTATTTCCCTTCTACACAGTGATTTATGCAGAACTGACACATTTCTGTCTTTAATTATTCCGTTGGAAATTCATTAAGCAGAATGTTCTGGAGTTTCGATTCCTTGTCACTAGATGCACAGATGTTTAACTTATATTAAGTAATTTTTACGATAACTGGACGATGTAGAGCTGAGTCAGGGATATTTTCAGCAACCTGGCGCTACATATCATACATCAAATGGATCCATGAACCTAATTGCAAGTTTCTTATGACGACCGGATAATTTCCAGGAACATGTGGACACATCGCCAGACATGAAGCACATCACAAAGGATATTCAAGCTATTGACAACAGAGTCCTCCAACGAGTGACCAGTAACATGGAACGACGTGTTGAGTTGTGCCTTATGCAGGATGGAGGACATTTTCAACATTTGCTATAGAGGTAAATAATCTCCCAAAATTCCTCTACAATTTAGGTATAATAAGTTGTCGCTAGCATAACACGTTTTGAAACAAATTAATGAAAGAAATGTGTCAGCTCTATATAAACCACTCTGTACATAAGGAATTACTATTAGGATCATCTCTGGTAAAGTTTATCTTGATCAGCATTAAATAGACGAAAGAATAATATTTTGTAAAAAAAAGTTTGTTTGCAGAACAGATAAAGTCGTGTAAATGGAATACATAAGACATATGTGTTTCCGCTATTACGAGATGTTTCGTATCTTTATAAACCGCTTTATAATGCATCTTAAAACTAAGACCAAACTTTTCTGCCAGTTTTTCTTTAAACTGATCCTACACGGATGTTGATTAACATAATTGATGGCTTACACTTGCAACTGTTCCACTGAAAGACCATCTGGAAACTGGGAGCGGTGGATGAAGGATGAGGTGTTGGGTTGTAGGAAAAGGGCTGCCTGGGGTAATCTCCAGTAGGGCTGATAACGCCCGGGTCCATTGTGCACATTCGAGTTGCGTGCATGTTGAAGTCCACATTATGAATGCCTGTAAACATAACATGTTTGGAAGTAAAATATATCATTTTACACCATTATTTATAGCTGCTGGGATTCATAAACTGTCAATTAGAGATGCAAGGTTTCTAATTATTCTCATATTTAAATTATGTTTTTATTATGATCTAACAATGCCTATATCCTCATTAAACGTTATGGAAGTAAAATTCACAGTTTTACAACAGCATTTATAGCTATAGGGGTTCATAAACTTTCAATAAGAGATGCAAGGTATTTAATTTTCTCATAACATTTAAATTAAGTTTTTATTATCTAGCAATGCCTATATGTGTATTGTTACCGAATTGACAACTAAAGGAACTCGTAACCTGATATAATTACTTTCTCTACCTGTACTATGTACACAGTGTGTAGAGAAGGGATTGCATTCCATCCAAAAATCCGATACCGAAATTTCACCGAAAATAGACGTTTTAGGATCCCCTGTATAAAAAAAAAAAAATTTAGAAAAAAAAAGTCAATGTGCGTGTGTGTGTGTGTCTGAGAACACGATAACTCAAAACGAAAATTCTGTAAAATGTAGGTATATAAGTTTAGTATCTTCCAAACGTGCAATACGAAGATTTTGAGCAAAATCTCCCCCTCCAACGTAACATAGAACAACTTTCGAAAATTTCGATCGTTTCAAAACGTTGATCAAAATGCAGAATAGTAAAGATATTTACATGGCAAACGAAATGTATATCTTGAATTTTCTGGGAATAGCCTCTGAAGACCTCTTTATTCTGGATGAATTATGCTGACTTTTGTATAACTGGTAAACCGTAAGAAATAGACAAAAACTTGCTACACAAATATCTCGTTAAATCGCACAATTTATGCGATATACGTTTTTTTCGTGGAGTTGACCTTTCCAAGATATTCCTTGTTATTTGTTTCAAATTAAAATGCTCATACATTTCTCACAGAAATTTGTAAACTCCTGGTAATGCATAGAAACGGTTTTAAAATTCATGGCAACCAGCTTTTAAAAGATTTGACTGTTGTTTTAGCCTAGCGCATTCCCTTATTTTCCTTCTACTTACAAGGAAAAAGTGAATAAGTAAATTTCTTCTGTTTATCACGATTCTCATAAAGTAGACAGAAGAATAAGCTGTTTAACAATAATTTGTTACAGCGACGCAGAGAAAGTCATGTGAATGGAACACATAAGATTTTATGTAACAAAGATTGTGTAAATAAGATTGTAACAATAACGCACTTCTACAGATAACTGTATGCAATTCAGCAGTAGTGTATTAAACTTACAAAAACGAAAATAAATTTGTTGCACATTCCGTAGAAATTTGTGTATCCAAAGTAAAGTAGAACTGTTGTTTTATAGATACATTTTAAATCTTTGTTTCCTTTCGCGTTTGATTATCAATTCTCTGATTATCAGACAGTATAAGACATATCCTTCATTCAATTCAAACATAATTCCTCATCGTTTTTCTTCTTTTTTATTTAGTGAGTTATTTCTTCATTTGTCAATCCAAATTATATATCTCAACACATAGCTATTTTTGCATTCTTGTAAATTTATTTTGTTTGTTTTAATACAAATGATATTGTAATTATTTAACCTAAAATACCTCACTTTACACTTGTAGGTGCATAGTTTCCCGATAAGAACCTTTCGACCTTTATTTTAATTATATTTAAATTAACATATTTGTTAATGTTGCATTAAAATCCATTTCTTTCTTTTACTTTGTTGTTGATAGTGTTAAACGCCCGCTTTTACTACACATAGCACCGCAGGCAATGACATTGATGATGCATGGAATGGAGATGGAGCACCGGTGGAAACCGGAGAAAACCCGCCCCTACGCCGCGTTGTCCGCCACAAATCTCATATGCGATCTTGCCTCTTGACAAGAGGCGAGTGGTTTAACTTTTTACTTATCTATCTATCTATCCACTCACACATACATCAACCATGTTTTTTGTTATGAAGCCAACAATGTGCAGTTACATTGCATGCATTTTATATTAGACGTTATACTATCAGTTACTTTGCGTGTAAACTGTTCGTATTGTACAAGTCTGCCCTTTATGGAATACCATTGCATTATTCATTTGTGTTTTATAAACTCTTTAATCTATAGTTTCTGTATTATAGGTTGGCAACAGTATTATTTTCTCTACTTAGTGATAAAACCGGGAATACAACTTTTAGGATTCCCTGTATTAAAAAAAATATTAAAAGTTTCATGCGTCTGTGAACAAGATAACTCAAAAACGGTAAAATAGCAAACTTGGTATTTAAGTTTATCTTCCAAGGAGATTTTCAGAAAAATCCCCCCCCCAAAATACCCTTTACATGAAAAACATTTCGAAAATGTTTGAGTTTCTCAAAAATGACTAACAATTTTTATCAAATACCGTAGACATATTAAAAATATTTACATGACAAATAAAATGTATATCTTGAATTTTCTGGGAATACCTCTGAAGACCTCTTTATTTTGGATTAGTTTTGCATAAATGGTAAACCGTAAGAGATAGACAAAAACTTACTCCACAAAAAATGTAGATCTTGTTAACACACTCAATTTATAGCATATACTCCTTTTTCTTAGAGTTGACCATGTCCGAGGCATTCTTTGTTATTGGTTTCAGTTTTAAAATACTTAAAACATATTTGTCGACTTGTGGCATTGCAAAAAAACTGATTTCAACACATGGCAACCAGGTATTAAGAGATTTGACTATCGCTTTAGCGTAGTGTATTCCCTTATTTCCCTCCTACTTACAGGAAGTAAGTAATAAGACTATTTCCGTTAATGTTTATCTCGATTAGCATGACGTAGATAGGGTAAGCTTTTTAACAATTTGTTACAGAGATGTAAAGATTTTATTTAGGTAATGTATCTATGATCTTGGAAAATCTACACTGTCTAAGATATCCTGTTGAAATTTATACGAATTATTATATACAATAACTAATATTTTTGCCACGTTTCAAAATTCTAATCTGCACGGTTATTTAAATAAAAATCTGATGCGTTACACTCACATGGCTTTCTCTAGCTACTCTGCAAACAAACTTCTTACAAAAGATAATTCTTCTTCCAACACCATGCTAACATTAGCAGAATTGTATTACTTAAATTCCTTATAAGTAGAACGGAACTAAGGGAATGCAGTAGGCTAAAATGATAGTCAAATGTTTTAAAAACTGTCGTTATGCGATTGTCATTGTAAATTGCTTCTTTGCTTGGCCAGGAGTAGAACAGTAGAAAAACGGACACTTCCGTCTGAGAAAAGTATAAATACTTCACAATTGAAACTAATAACAAGGAATTACCTCGAAAACGGTAAGCTCCACGAAAAAAGTGCATATGACATAACTTGTGTATTTTAACAAGATCTACATTTTTTGTATAGTAAGTTTTTGTTTATCTCTTACGGTTTACTAGTTATACCAAATTAAGAAAAATTCATCCAGACTAATCAGGTCTTTAGTAGCTATTCCCAGAAAATTCAAGATATACATTTTATTTGTGATAAAATGGCTTTAACATGTGGTGTTTTAATCAAAATCGTTAGAGCCATTTTTAAGAAAAACTAAATTTTCGAAAATTTTTCCATCTAAAGGGTAGTTAGGGGTGGGGGGGATTTTCTAAAAAATCTTCGTGTAGCATCCTTGGAAGATGCCAAACTTAAATACCAAGTTTGATATTTAATCGCCTTTTAATTTTTGAGCTATGCTGTCCACACACAAACACACACACACACACACACACACGGACCTGTTTCTGAAAAAAAAAAAATTGAATTTAGTGCGGCCTAAAACATGTATTTTCGGTGAAATTTCGACATCAAATTTTTGGGTGGAATACAATACTTTTCTATCCCTATGTACATTGTATATACGGGTCTAGAGAAAGTAAAAATGTTTAGGTAATTGTTTAAATTCATTGTTCTAATAAAACTGACCCACAAATTCAATGTTATAAATATTATAACTAAAACTTTAATTTTCTCTCATCACTCTTTATTTCTTCCACAAACTGATTACAATCAAAATCTAATAAAAATAAATATAGTGTCCCATTCACATGCCTTTCTCTACATCTCTGTAACGAATTGTTGTTAAAAAGCTTATTATTCTATCTACTTCATGCTAATCGAGATAAACATTAGCACAAATGCTTTTTTGCAAGTAGAAGGGCAATAAGGTACTACACTAGGCTAAAACGATAGGTAAATGTTTTAAAATCTGGTTGCCATTTTGATGAAATCCGTTTCTTTACATTGCCAGGAGTTGACAATTATGTGAAAAGTTTAAGTATTTTAAAACTAAAACCAATCACAAGGAATATCTCAAAAATGGCCTAATCTCTGAAAAAAAAAAAAAAAAAAAAAAGTATATGGCATAAATTGTGTGTTTCAACGAGATCTCATTTTTTTTCCCCCCCAGAAGCTGTCGGGGAGCTAACGGCACGAAACCACGGAATGGAGAACCTGGAACGAGTGGTCGCTCGTAAACAGGCATGAACGTGGATGATATGAAATTCAAGCGAAATGGGTGATAGGAAAAGTGGTGGAGAAATTGGTGGAATGAATGGCGGGGAAACCGGAGGACCCGGAGAAAAACCGTCCAGACGCCGCTTCATTCAACACAAATCTCACATGCGGGCGCTTAGGATCGAACCCGGGCCGCCTTGATTCTTGTTGGGACTTACTTTTCATTTGATTTCCATTATTCAGTTAATTATATCCTTATCTTATAACTTAACGTGTACTTTTAAGTATAAATGGGCACTCTCAAAACGCTTATTTCATTATATTATCTCTATCATAAATACATTTATTTTGGAGACCCTCTCCACTCCCAGGACAAGAGGTAGCGTAATCTGCTTAACACTTCACCTGCTTTTCACTTCAACTGGATCAGCCTTTGTGGGCTGCAAAAGTGTAACATTCTAAGTATGGCCCGGTTTCCTGTTTAGCTTAAGCTTCATATAGGGCTTATGGTACGCTTAACAAGTACAGTGAAATTTTACAATAAGTAATTCAAGCGATAAGCCGAGCTTATCCGTGGCTTGACTCAAACCGTGCTAAACTGTGGTTTAATCTTAGGAACCGACATTTTCTTATCTGAAGAAGGCGTGATGAATAAATGCATTATTTAGCTCATATGCACAACAGAAGATATCAAAGTGTTTACAATGCGACCGAGAACTCTACAAGAGAATTCGACAAAGTAAACAGTCGGCAAACATGGTGTAAATAAAAGTATAATCAAACAAGCATAAATTAACTCGTAAACATACCGTTATCGTATAGATAATTTGTCGCACCCATTGTGTCTCATCTATTGTTTTATAATTCAGCAAGAAAGAGTTTCGTTAGAAGCAATGCTAATTTCAGTGTGCAATTTTTCCGGCATCTCAAAATTTACAGCATGTAGAGCTGTCAATTCACGCCATTTTGATCCACCCTTCGCGTCGCAATTTTCCTCCCACATTTGTTTTCTCTTGCTCTACATGCGATCGCTTTTATTGCATGCTTGACAACTTCACAGTATTACTTGCTCTACACGTACTGTGTTTAGGGAAGGTATTGTATTCCACCATAAAATTCGATACCGAGATTTCACCGAAAATACATATTTTGGGTCCCCCTGAATAAAAAAAAAGAATTTTTGGAAAAAGATCCGTGTGTTTGTGTGGATAGCATAGCTCAAAAACGAAAAGTCCGTTAAATACTAAACTTGGTATTTAAGTCTGGTATCTTTCAAGGATGCAACACGAAGATTTTCAAGAAAATCTCCCCACGTCCAACTACCCTTTACATGGAACTTTTTTTCGAAAATGTTGATTTTCTCAAAAATGGCTCCAATGATTTTGATTAAAATCTTACATTTAAGATATTTACATCTCAAATAAAATGAATATCTTGAATTTTCTGGGAATAGCCTTTGAGGACTTTATTCTGGATGAATTTTACGGAATTTTGCATAACTGCTAAACCATAAGAGATGGACAAAAACTTACCACACAAAAAATGTAGAACACGTTAAAGCACACGATTTATGTTACATACATTTTTTTTCGTGGAGTTCATCGTTTTTTAGATATTACTTGTTTTTTGTTTCAGCTTTGAAAAACATACTTTTCTCATACAGGAATTTAACTCCTGTCCATACAAAGGAACTTCACTCACATAGCAACCAGCTTCTATCACTTTAACCTATGGTACTCCCTTATTTCGCTTTTACTTATAAGTAAGCAAATAATAAGACTATTTCTGCTAATTTTTTCTCAATTAGCATGAAGTAAATAGAATCATAGGCTTTCTAACAATAATTTGTTGCAGAGATGTAAAGAAAGTCATGTGAATGGAACACAACAGATTTCTGAGCTTATTTTTCAGTAATTATAGCTGTATGTGGCTGGATAACCTACAAAAGCTTATTTGACAAACATCGTCGTCATAAACAAATGATGGAATTTCATTCGATGCGCATGCGCAAGCGTTACCAACTTTAGCGTTTCCTGAGTTCAACTCCGCAATGCCGGGATTATGAAGAATGTAACGTGAATTAGCTCGAAAATCTAATACGTAACTCATGGAGCTATTTAGGATTGTGGTCTGAGTAGCTCAGTTGATCTTCTGATCTCAAGGTCGTGAACTGAATCGTGTTACTTATGGATTTTATAGAAATATAAAAAAATATGAAAATTAAAATATATAAAACCAACTTTATTGTACGGATCAGAAATGTGGGTATTACTAGACAAACATAAAAGCAGAGTAACATCCTCAGAAATGAAATATTTTAGGAAAGTGGAGGAGAAAACAAAGAAAGAGAGAAATAAAATTATTTGGGAAAATCTAAAAATGGACCCATTAGTGGAAGAGATAGAGCAAAGAAATTTAAAATGGTATGGACACCTAATTAGAAGAATGACCAGCGGAAAACAAAACCGTATTTGAGGCAAGATCAGAAGGAAGTAGAAGACGGTGAAGACCGAGAAAGGAATGGGAACAATATATTGGAGAAATAGCAAGAAACAGAGGAATGGAAATGACTTGAGTTAAAGAGAAAGGTGCAGGATAGAGTTCAGGAAATGGATGGAAGGCTGAAAGGCAGAAGGTGAAGAAGAAAAAGAAGAAGAAGAAGAAGAAATTATATATGTACGCTCTTTAACTACTACAGTGCTCCATTCTATATTGGGCGTGAAAGACTGCTTAATATTTCTCAGAGCCTCTTTATCAGGCTTGAGGTTCTTTCAGGATGTCATCGGTGGTCAAGTTAAACGAATGGTGTGGACAGCAGTGAAATCATGTCGTGCTTCAGTTCGCAATGCAGAAGAATTCTTTTCTGTTGCTGAAAACCTTGGCAAATCCACTAAATTCATTTTTGTAAGCAAGAAAGAGATAGAAGAAACTTCAGTATTTCTGAATAAAATGTGGGAAGACGTGCGTACAATAGCTGGCATATGAAGAAAAATGATGACTGGTAATCTACATGTAGCTATTGGATTCAAACTTCTACAAAAGAAACCATAAGAGATTCATTTTAGGTTAGGGCGCCAGAAATTAACCCTTAAATGCATAATTTTTTTGCTACATATGCCGTTCTTCATCTATTTCTCAAACCGGTATTTATATCCCTTTCATCTTTTTTTATTAGTGTTTTAACGCCCGCTTTAACACGTGTGACACTGCAGGCGATGACATAGATGATACATGAATGCAGATGGAGCACCGGTGAAGTGCAATGGCGGGGAAAACCGGAGAACCCGCCCCTGCGCCGCTTTGTCCACAACAAATCCTTGGGATCGTGGTCACTTGGGATCGAACCCGGGCCGTCTAGGTGAGAGGCGAATAGTCTTACCATTCGGCCATGGCGCGACCTCTCCCTTTCAACGCCATAATAACTGAAGCAACTTGAATGACCGTGATCGTTAGTGCGATACGTAACAGACTGGCCATGTTTGTGGGAAAAGGTTGGGGAGGGCCCAGGTAAAATAACCGGTGTGATGTCAAGCTTGGGTGATGACCGGGTTACATTTGACTGCATGGATTTTTCTCTTTGGTATTAAAAAACTGCTAGTTTTATTACAAAAATATTAATAATTTTACAATATAGAACAGCTATAAGTAGCCAAATTTTATTGTTGAAGGTTAGTGTAATACGAAATTAGAAAAAAAGACTACTAAAAATACTACAAGCTTTGATTCATTATCTTTGTTGCATATGTGCAACACCATGCAATTAAGGGTAAGAATAATAAACTGAGATGCAATGATGTATATTCACTGATTCAAGTATTGGTTCTGAGTCAGGACTTAATAATGAATCATCTGTGGAGATAAACATAGGCGACTCGACAGAACACTTTGAAGTCAAAGAAAGATAATGTTTTCACTGGCATGTGTGTAAAAGTCTGTATCATTGTTCAAGGAAAGGCACAAGTTAACCATAATTATGTTGCAGTATGTCACACAAGTTTTATTCCCAAAGAGTGGTGATTTATCGGTAGTCTTCTTGAAGCAATATGGAAAAACTGGAAAGTTATTTGTTCCGGATGAAGATGAGAAGGAAATCAACATGAAACATAACATTTTACCAAGCCCAACAATGAAGGAAATCGGAAGTAGAGTTGTGTATGAATTCAAAAGCAAGATTTCCCCCCTAAATTGTTGTATTTTCAAGAATTTTCTTATTACTTTCTCTACACGTACTATGTACATTGTATATAGAGAAGGCATTGAATTGCACCAACCAATTCCATACCAAGATTTCACCAGAAATAAATATTTGTGACCTGCTGAAAAAAACAACATATTTACAACCCACCCAAAATTTGATGCCGAAATTTCACCGAAAATACATGTTTTGGAAACCCCTGAATAAAAAAAAAGTATTTTAATTTCTATGTACACAGTACGTGCATTCCACCCAAAAATTCGTTACCGATATTTCACCGGAAATATACGTTTTTGGGTCCTCTGTATATAAAAAAAGCATTTTTAGAAAAAGATCCTGTATGTGTCCATGTGTCTGTGAACACGGTAATTCAAAAACGAAAAATCAGTAAAATACCAAACTTGGTATATAAGTTTGGCATATTCCAAGGATGCGAGATGAAGATTTTGAGGAAAATCACCCCACCCCAAACTACACTTTACATGACATTTTTTTTCGAAAATTTTGATTTTCAAAAAGTGGCACTAACGATTTTTATTACAATACCGTATATTAAAGAATTTGGACGTCAAATAAAAAGTATATCTTGAATTTTCTGGGTCTAGTCTGTGAAGACCTCCTTATTCTGAAAGAAATTTGCATAACTAGTAAACTGTAAGAGATAGACAAAAACTTACTACACAAAAAATGTACATCTCGACAAAACACACAATTTTTGTTCTTTACATTTTTGTTATGGAGGTAACCTTTTCCGAGATATTCCTTGCTATTGGTTGCAATCGTAAAGTACTTATTTTTCTCAGACTGGAAATGTCCGTTTTTCTTTCATTCTATTCCTGGCCAAGCAAAGAAGCGATTTGGAATGGCAATCGCATAACGACAGGTTTTAAAACATTTGACTATCGCTTTACTCTGGTGTATTCCCTTAGTTCTCTCTCTCTCTCTCTCTCTCTCTCTTTTTATATAGCTTAACGTCCTTTAACCTGGTTGGTCATATCAAACGATGAATGAAATTGGTGAAATTATACTCAAATGATCTCGGGGTCCATGGAGCTTAAAGCTACTCGACATTCGTCGTCTCAGGATAAGGGAAAACGCCGAAAAAACTTACCCTAAGCGAGATTCGAACTCATGACCTTATGAATGTGAAGCCGACACGCTGCCACGACACTACCAAGGCGAGCCTAGTTCTCTTCTGCTTATAAGAATAATAGGCCAATCCGTATCGATTAGCATGGTGTAGAAAGAAGAATCTTTTGTAAGAACGTTTGTAGAGCAGCAAGAGAAAGTAATGCGAGTGTAACATACGATTTTTAGAAAAAAAAATGTGTGTGTGCGTGTGTTGGGGGGGCAGCATAGCTTAAAAACGAAAAGTCCGTTAAATACCAAACTTGATATGTAAGTTCAGTATCTCCCAAGAATGCGACACGAATCTTATCAAGAAAATTCCCCCATCCACCAACTAACCTTAACATGGGAAAAAATTGAAATTTTTTATTTTCTCAAAAAAAAAAAAAGCTCTAACGATTTTGATAAATCTGTTATATTTAAGATGTTTTACACGAAAAACAAAACGTTTGTCTTAAATTTTCTGTGAATATTCATAGAGATAGACAAAAACTTACAAAACAAAAAATGTAGAGCTCCTTTAAACACGCGATTCATGTCATATACTTTTTTTCTTAGAGTTGGAAGTTTTCGAGACATTCCTTGTTATTTGTTTCAGTTTTAAAATACTTTTCTAATACAGGAACTTGTCACGCAAAGAAACGAATTTCAATTTCACATTTTAAAACATTTGTCTGTCGGTTTAGCCTAGTGTATTGCCTTCTACTTATAAGGAACTAAGTAATAAGACCGTTTATGCTAATGTTTATCTCGATTAGCGTGTAGTAAATAGAAGAATAAGCTTATTAAATATAATTTATTGTACAGATGTAGAGAAAGCCATGTGAATGGAACACGTAAGATTTTTTTCTGTTTCTGCAAGAATAATACATTTTATACAGCATATTATCCTTATGAAGAAATACAATGGTCACTTCTGTGGCTTACATTAAAAAAAAAAAAAACTGATGCGTTACATTCACATGACTTTTTCTACAAACTTCTTACTAAAGATTATTCTTCTTTCTACACAGTGCTAATTGAGAAAAACTTTAGCAGAATGTTCTTATTACTTAGTTCCTTATAAGTAGAAGGGAACTAAAGGAATGCACTTGGCTGAAGTGATAGTCAAATGTTTTAGAAACTATCGTTATGCGATTGTCATTGCAAATCACTTCTTTGTTTGGCCTGGAGTAGAACAAAAGAAAAACACTTCCGTCTGATAAAAGTATAAGGACTTCACAACTGAAAGCAATAACAAGGAATATCTCGGGAACGGTTACCTGCGCAACAAAAACGTTAGGACTTAATTGTGTGTTCTGACGAGATCTATATTTTTGTGCAGTAAGGCTTTTCTATTTCTTACGGTTTAGCACTTAAGCAAACCGGCAACATTCATCCATTCCCAGAAAATTCAAGATATATATTTTATTTGCCATATAAATATTTTTAATATATCGTATTTTAATCAAAATCTTAGAGCCATTTTTGAGAAAATCAAATTTTTCGAAATTGTTTCCATGTAAAGGGTAGTTTGGGGTGGTGTTTTTCTCGAAATTTTCGTGTCGCATCCCTGGAAGAAAATAACTTGCATACCAAGTTCGATATTTTATCGACTTTTCGTTTTTGAGTTATCGCGTTCACAGACACACAGATGCCCACGGACCTTTTTCCCAAAATTACTTTTTTATACAGGGGACCCTAAAACGTGTATTTCAGGTGAAGTATCTAATTTTGGGCGAATGCAATACTTTCTCTATACACTGTGTACATAGTACGTGTAGAAAAAGTAAAAATGCAACATCCTTGACAACCGGAATGGCTGTTAACCTCAATGTCCTTAAACCTGATTAGTCATAACGGATGATCGACATTTGTCTTAGAATAAGGAGAACCATAAAATAAAAAAAAATCTGATGTGTTCCATTCACATAACTTTCTCTACATCTCTGCAACAAATTGTTAAAAAGCTTATACTTCTATTTACTTCATGCTAATCGAGAAAAAATTAGCAGAAATAGTCTTATTACTTGCATCCTTGTAAGTAGAAGCGAAATAGGGGAGTACCATAGGTTAAAGTGAAAGCTGGTTGCTATGTGACTGAAGTTCCTTTGTTTGTATGGACAGGAGTTGACGGATTCCTGTATGAGAAAAGTATAAGTTGTTTAAAGCTGGAACCAATAACAAGGAATACCTCAAAAACGATCAACTCCACGAAAAAAATGTGTATAACGTAAATTGTGTGTTTTAATGTGTCCTACATTTTTTGTGTGGTAAGTTGTTGTCCATCTCTTGGTTTAGCAGTGATGCAAAATTCATTAAAATTCATTCAGGAATAAAGTAGTCTTCAGAGGCTATTTCCAGAAAATTCAAGATATACATTTTATTTGCCATGTAAATATCTTTAATAAATGATATTTAATCAACATTTTTGAGAAAATCAAAATTTTCGAAAAAAGTTCCATGTAAAGGGTAGTTGAGGGTGGCGGGATTTCCTTGAAGATCTTCATGTCCCATCCTTGGAAGACACTAAACTTAAACGCGCGCGTGGTATATCTAGTATTAAATTTATGGGTGGAATACAATACTTCCTCTACACACTACGCGTAGAAAAAGTAATAATCCAAGCTTTTCATTGAAATTTTCCCACCCGCAACTACCCTTTACATTGCAAAATGTTCGAAACTTTTGATTTTCTCAAAAATGGCTCTAACGATTTTGACTAAAATACCGCATATTAAAGATATTTAATACACAAATAAAATGAATATTTTGAATTTTCTGGCAATAGCCTCTGAAGAGCTCTTCATTCAGATGAGCTTTGTAGAATTTTGCTTAACGATTAAGTCGTAAGAGATAGACAAATACTTACTTCACAAAAAATGTAGACCTTATTATAACACATAATTGTAAATAAAACATAAGTGAATTTAAATCGGAACCAAGAAAAATTACACATATTAAATAAATAGGATATTATAATATTCACTTAAAAAATCAATGCAAAATCCCTGTTCTTTTTACAAAGTGTTTTAACGAAAGCTTATTCTTTTATCTACATCATGCTAATTGAGGTAAACAGCAGAAATGGGTTTATTACTTGCTTCCTGTAAGTAGAGTGAAGTAAGGGAATACAATACACTAGACTAAAGCGATAGTCAAATATTTCGGTTCGCATTGCATGGCCAGCAGTAAAACAAGACGAGATGAAACGAAAAGCCAAGATAGTTAAACATTGAAACCAATAACAAGGAATGTCGTTGAAACGGTCACATCTATAAAAACCGTATATGACATAGGTAAATAATGTGTTTTAAAAAGCTCTAACATTTTTTGTGCAGTAAGCATTTGTCGATCTCTTACGATTTACCAGCGTGCAACAGCAACATTCATCCAGACTAAAGAGGTCCTCAGAGGGTTTTCCCAAAAAAATACAAGATATACATTTTATTTGTGATGTAAATGTCTTTAATAAACGGCATTTTAATAAAAAAAAAAAGATTGAAATATTTATGAGATAAACAGACTATTCAAAATATTTTACATGTAAAGGGTAGTATGGGGTGGGGGATTTTCTTGAAAAGCTTCATCTCGCATCCACAAGTACCAAGTACGGTATTTAACGGTGTTTTCAGCTATGCTATCCACACACACATATATTTTTCAAAAATGTATATTTTAGGACTCAAGAGACCTGTAAAATTTTTCAGATTAAATTTAATAATCAGATTTTGGGTGGAATACGATACCTTTTCTAGCTACCATGTACATTGTATGCACATATGTGATACAGAAAGTAAAACGTTTGCTAGAAAGTATAGTTTAAAGTGGAGAATGAATATTAACAAGCATGTCTACACATTTATAGTTTTAGTTAACTGGCAGATAAGTACTCCAAGTAGGGAAAACAATATATTTTCCGAAAGTTAAGGATATATATCATTTTGTTATGAAAAAGAAATACTTTTTTTCATTTTTTACAATTTTTGGCCAAATTTAATAGATGCGATAATCTATTTCCTATTCGATTTCCTTACAAATTGTCACCACTCCGAAATAACTACACTACATAATGGCGTAATTTAAAAAAAACAAAAAAAAAAAAAAAAAAACACTTACCCAATGAATTGTACACGGAATGTTGATTAGGCCACGGCGAATTCCCTGCCGGCATCGGCTGAAAGAAAAGCCTCTTCACTTCTTCCTTCAGCCACTCGGGTTTGATGTATTCCACGTAATCATACAGTCCAGCATCTTTCTTGGGATGATCTGCAGATTCTGAAGGCCACAAGGAATAATTCCTGTAGGACATATCAGCCTTGTTCCTGCTGACGTCGTACCGTGAAGCTCTATCTTCTCCTTCAGGAAGTCCACAGAAGACGCACCCGTGTTCTTCCATCAGCTGTGCCAGCAAAACTAGCCTACGACACACTGAATCATCACTCACTGACAAGGAAGATATTCCACGAATCGTATCGGTTGCCTCCAAATGATCAATTCGTTCAGAACAATAAAAGACGTACGTTTATTGTCATTTAATATACATTATTCTTTTCTTATCTGCACAACATAAAGTTGTAGGTTATATTTCGGTAGTAAAATATGATATTTATTTTTCTTCGAAGGGTTTCTCTTATCAGTATGACCTTTTTTTATTGAAAGAAATGTTTTATTAGCAGTTTGGCCTATTTCAAGCTCATTTTTCATTGTTTACAAAGCAAATAAAGAAGCCTTTGTGTCACTGAATTGGAACAACAATAACGGTGGGTGCTTTTATTATTCTTTCTTCGCTACAAATGACGCGGTATAAACACATACATAGATCTTCTCATGTCTCTCAAGGTGCATCTTTTTGCATTGAAATAGCTTTACTATTAGTTAATATGTATGGGATGGAAGGTTTTCTCTCGCCAAGAGTATTTCCTGCCCTCTAAAGAGTCGGAAGTACAAAGGAGACTGTGAATGTGTGATGTAATACATAAAACCCAAAGAAATAAAATCCGTGCTGGTACGTAGGTCAATGGGTATAGCAGTTAAAGGCCCTGCGAAGGGTCCCGGGTTCGATCCCCGGCTGAGGGAGGAGATTTTTTGCTAGCCAAGAGTCGGGAGTATGGCGGAACGAATGAATGAATTAATGAATGCGTGTGTGCCTGCTTCTGTGTGTGCAACGAGCCTCCTATGGGAGGGTCCTGGATTGATTCCCAGCTGCGGATGGGACTTCTTATCTGATCAAGATTAATATTTGCCAAGTCGGGAGTATGAATAAGAGAGAGTGTGTTTGAGTAATATAATGTATAACCCCCCCCCCCTCCAGCCGTTGTTCCTGCTACAATTCCTAACGTCCTTCCTTATTTCGCACTCTTCATAAACTTTCCGTCCCTTTTCCCGCCAGCATCAGTACTATGTTACAGCCTTGCCAAACAAACTTTCCGTCCCTTTTCCCGCCAGCATCAGTACTATGTTACATCCTTGCCAAAAACAGTTTAAAATGCAATAATAAAATTCCTTAAAGACTGCAATTTAAACATATAGTCTTCCTTATAGCATTAATTTCCTTCTGTCTCTCTCTCTCTCTCTCTCTCTCTCTCTCTCTCTCTCCCTCTCCCCTGATGGCCAAAGAAAGAGGGGGGAACACACAAAACTGTGGTTGGCCCCGTCGCTCAGTCGGTAGAACACCAGTCAGATGTTCCGGGTTAGATTCGCGGCTGAGGTGTGAATTTTTCTCTAGCCAAGATTATTTCCAATCTCCCTCAGAATCTGGCAGTATGAGTCTGAATAAATAAATACATATATTGTACAAGATATTCTGAGGTAGCCGACTGTTGAGGACCTTTTTACCTTTGAAACACATCTGCAATCCTGTACGCTTTAACTTGAGTAATGTTATTTCTTTGGGTTTTATACATTCTCTCTCTCTCTCTCTCTCTCTCTCTCTCTCTCTCTCTCTCACACACACACACACACACACACACACACACACACATACCCAAGTTACAAGTGTACATGAGTTAATATACCATTGCAGATGTATTTCAAAGGTAACAGAATCCTCAGCAGTCGGCTACCTCAGACTTTATTATAAAGTGTTTTTTTTTTTTTTTTTTCCTAATGGTATCAATGGTCTGTATACTGCCAACGGCCATACGTTGCTAAAAACACCAGTTCTCGTCCGATCACTGAAGTTAAGCAGCATTGGGCGTGGTCAGTGCTTGGATGGGTGACTGCTTGGGAGCATGACGTGCCGTTATGCCCTTCACTCTTTTTCCCCATAGCTGCGCTCGCTAAAGTGCCTCGCTTTGGTGTTTCGTGGCACAGAGCGTCGTGGGTTCGAGTCCCGCCTTGGATTTATGTGTTTATATGTTTGTATAATGTGTGTCTGTGTCTATTGGAAGAAACAAAAATGCTCTTTTAGCGCTTTGTGCACTGATTTATAAATATAATTATTTTAATAATAGAAATGAAACAACAGAAATATTTCTGAGGTCTTATATTCACATGACTTTCTCTGCACATTTTGCACAAACTAGTATTCAATCAACTTGTTGGTAATTGAGACGGAAGCATTAGCAGACATGGATTTTACATACAAGGAAATATACTAGGCTAAAATGAGTCAAATCTTTCAAGAGCTGGTCGCTATGTGATGGGTTTGAAATTCAGCTTTCTTTGTCTGTCTAGGATGAAAAAGTAAAAAACTAATAACGACTTCCCATTTGAGAAATGTGCAAGTATTTTAAGATTAAAATCAATAGCAAGGAATGCTTAACTTAAAAAACATGTGTTCCATTCACATGACTTTCACAACCTATTTTACAACATATTATTCTTACAAAGGTTAATCTTCTCTCTTCTTTGTGCTAGTCGAGTTGAACGATAACAAAAATGGTTGTTACTTAGTTCCTTCTAAGTAGGGAGGAAATAAGAAAATACATTAAAGCGATAGGTAGTCAAATCTTTTAAAAGCTGGGTGCTATGTGATCTGTTGAAGTTCCCATATCTTTGCTTGACTAGGATGAAAAAAGTGAATAACGACTTCCTTGGAGAAATATCTAAGAATCGGAAATATTAAAACCAATAAAAGAAATACGTCGAAAAAGCTTACCTCTACAAATATACATAGATACATATATTTGACATAAATTGTGTATTTTAACGAGATCTTCGTTTTTTACTTTCTCTAGCAGGTATGTACGATGTGCATAGTGGATAGAGAAGGTATTGTTCCACACAAAAAAATTGATACCGAGATTTCAATGGAAATACATTTTTGAGACCCCTGAATAAAAAATCTGATGTGTTCCATTCACATGACTTTCTCTATATCACTGCAACAAATTATTCTATTTACTTCATCTAATGGAGCAAAAATTAGCAGAAATAGTCTTATTAACTGCTTCCTTGTTAGTAGAAGCGAAATAAGGGGTACCATAGGTTAAAGTGACAGTCAAAAGCTGGTTGCTCTGCGACTGAAGTTCCTTTGTATGGACACGAGTTCCCTAAGTCCTTTGTGAGAAAAGTATGTCTTTATAGCTGAAAAAAAAAAAACACAGAATATCTCAAAAACAATCAACTCCACGAAAAAAATGTATATAACATAAATTGTGTGTTATGCAAAATTCCGTAAAATTGACTAAGAATAAAGTAGTCTTCAGAGGCTATTCCCAGAAAATTCAAAATATACATTTTATTTTTCATATAAATATCTTTAATATACGATATTTTAAGCAAAATCGTTAGAGCCATTTTTTAGAAAATCAAAATTTTCGAAAAAAGTTCCATGTGAAGGGTAGTTTGGGGTGGGGGAATTTTTCTCAAAATCTTCGTGTCGCATCCCTGGAAGATACTAAACTTAAATACAAAGTTTGGTATTTTACCGACTTTTCGTTTTTGAGTTATCGTGTTCACAGACACACGGACCTTTTTCTGAAAATACTTTTTTTTGGATACAGGGGACCCTAAAACATATATTTTCGGTGAAATCTCGGTATCGAATTTTTTGGTGGAGTGCAATACCTTCTCTACACACTATATACATAGCACGTAAAGAGAAAGTAAATAAAGAGTACATGTCCGTGTGCGCGTGTGCGTCTCTGAGCCAAAAACGAAAAGTAAATTTGGTGTTTAAGTTCAGTATCTTCCAAGGATACAACACGAAGATGTTCAAGGAAATGGCCCCACCTACAACTACATTTTACATATTTCGAAAAGTTTGATTTTCTCAAAAATGGTTATGGAGATATTGATTAAAATAAAATTGGATCGAATCCACATTCAAAAGGGAAATTTTTTTCAGGGTCTTCAATAATGTTTTTGGTAAAAAAAATAGTTAATATTATGACAATAAAGTAAATTATTAATAGGATTGTGTTTAAGATATTTTCATGAAGATTAAATGTATATTTTGAATTTTATGGGAAGCCTCTGATGCCCGCTGTATAATTTGTGTATAACTGGTAAACCGTAAAAGACAGACAAAAACTTAATACACAAAAAATTAAGATATCATTAAAATATATAATTTATGTAATATATAGCAGAGTTAATTGTTTTCGAGATATTCCGAGTTATTTATTTCAGTTTTAAGGTACTTAAACTTTTCTCAAACTGGAGGTTATCTTTCTCTTCGTCTCTTTTGTTTACTCCTAGCAAGCTAAGAGAACTGAATTTCAACTGGTAACTGCAGAGTATACTGATGAATCAGTTGTTAGCGTTCAAAGAAACTGCAGTGTTAAAGCTCGCCTTAATTTATCGAAATCGTGTGGATGTTATTGACAGCCAGAATCTTTCAAACTGGAAGTAGGCATGTCAGCCATAAAGACTACCCCGCAGATAACGTTGTTACCAATTGATAAGCATATGATTAGCAATAGCAACTTGGGGACCGATAGCGGGGCAGAATCGAAGTTATCGCAGTGGATAGCAGTAGAAGGCGATTGAGGTTGGGTGGGTGGTAAACATAAATACCACTGATTTACGGGAGCTAACAATTTCAATATTTAGATATACTCAATTGCTGCTGTGCAACAAGTCATCAGCATCATTATCCGTTTCATTTTTCTCAAGATACATAGATTACAATGCACAGCAACATACAATCGCATTGTCTCAAATGTGAATCGTCTCCGATTGGCATGTAAACAGGATTTATATTGTGAAAAACTTCGCTCCACATCACAAGATGCGATTGGAGTAAAAGGGAAATAAGACACATAATCGACTATTGGGTATGATACTCCTCAGCAATTATTTCCTATTTCATGCCATTTTTTATAAAATCTAAATTTTCGAATATTTTTCTATATAAAGAGTAGCTGGGGATGGGGGATATTCTTGAAAAGATTCATGTCGCATCCTTGGAAGATGCTAAGCCTAAATACCAAGTTTGGTATTTAACAGTTTTTTTCGTTTTTGAGCCATGCTGTCACTCACTCACAAACACGAACCTTTTTCTAAAAATGCTTTTTTCGGACTCAGGGGATCCAAAGACATATTTCCGATGAAATCTTGACATCGAATTTTTGGGTGGAATACAATACCTTCTTTATCCACTTTATACCTATATAGTGCATGCGGTTTAGAGTAAGCAAAAAATGTGTTACCCAGTTTTCAAAACGTCATGTGACACGCAAATTGTACAGAGAATAAAGAGGGAGATATAGGAAGGGATAGTAAGGGATCCACTGACATGAGCAAAGTTGCAGGTTCTGCTAGTTCACCAATAAGAATCAGCTGTAAGTATTGTGTTACTGTACTGACATAAACACTTTTTGATCAACACATTTAAAAGCTGAAACACAAACTTACATTCTATCACATAACATTTAAACTTGTGTACAAAGAAGTGAAGAGTTTGAAACATTAGTGTCAAAGGATATGCAGCTAAATTCAATGTAAGTGCAGACTTGGAAGAAAACAATAAATAATTAAGAGATGTTCTATTATTAAACTAAAATGTCAAAAATGTACAAATTCTTAGACCCAGTAAACATTCCCACCATCAGGTGCTTGCAAATAGACGTGAGCACTGTCATCATGATATGCAGAGGCATGAACTGATGCTATGCGTACTGCAGTGCTATCACTTCAAGTCTACGCCTCTTAGCCCCACTCCTTGTACTGCGCAACTCCTTGGTAAGCTTCGGTGGCTGTGAGATTGCAGATTCTAGTTCAGTTTTAGACTAAGGCTTTTTCCTGAACCTTTCCTATTGGTTACGGAGACAATGTGGCTACGTGATAGGTGAACGACAGTTTTCGAGATTACATCGAGGTTAGGCTATGCTAGGTTAGGTGTATGTAAATGAACTGGATCGAAATAAGGGGTAAAAATAGACCTTCTGAAAATCGGTTCTGCTTTCCGTTCGTTCTGTCTGCTTGCGCATCGACAGCCATGTTGGTCAATCGACCAATAGAAGAGTCAAATCTAAAAGATTAGATTAGATTAGAAGGCATTCTGTAAATTCGCTTAGGCCAGGAAGCCACTGAACATAGAACTTGTCAAGGGATATATATATATATATATATATATATATGTGTGTGTGTGTGTACTCGTATGTATATATATATATATATATTATATATATATATATATGTTTATATACTACGATAAACAAAAAACAATGTATAAAGCTCTAATGCAAGCACGGGTTACAAAAACAGCAGAATAGACATATAATCACACCATTTGCTTTTGAGGCCTGTACGCCACTGAACTATACTTAATGTTTTCTATAAAAGCATATATACTGAACTAGAATCTGCAATGTCGCTCGGCGGCTAGTGTCCAAGGTGTCTATATCTTCCAGGAAGGTTGCGTCTTGGCTGAATTTCTTGCCGACATTTCACCTCGCTGTGTGGGACTTCATTAGGGCTTGTCCTTTCTCCACGACAGTTGCCAGGTGAGCAGTTCACAAGCCCTGATGTCCTGTTTACAAGTCCTGAGACAGGACAAGCCGTGATGAAGCCCCACATAATAAGACAAAACGTCAGCAAGAAATTCAATCTTCCTGGGAGACCTAGACACCATTTAGTGCTCTCATCTATTTGCAAGGATAATACTTGTATCCTTATTAAACAATGTCCTGGCCGCATTCCCGTGGTCAAAGTTCTCGCCGGCTTCATGTTTGTAGTTATATGCTCTGGAGCACCTTTCTGCAGCCACATTGATTGCTTTTACAGGCAGAAATGACTGATCATTCTGCAGTACAGGGAAATGACACATTGAGCATTGCACTTCTAGGTATATGAAATGTATTAGTTATTAAGTTTATATGTATATATTTTAGATAAAGTATAACTTAAATGAATAATGCTAAATTGGGTTTCATATTGGATTTATTTAGCCTGAGGAATATTAACAACAACAACAACAACAACAACAACAAAAAGCTCCCAATTTACTACAGTAATACCAATTTGTAGTTACAATAATTACACTTGTTTCACAAAGCCATATATATTTCAGTTGCTCTTTTTAACAAATAGGAACAAACATCTAAAACCACTTGCCTGAAATGATTTAGTTTTAGGCTTACCATTTGTCTGGGATTTGACCGCAACATCCTGCTTTTCTAATACTGTCTGGGGTAAAGTCTGGGTTTGAAAAATGTCTTGAGGGTAGAAGTAAATTGTGGTAAATATTGCTCACATTGACAGTTATAACACTGCAACAAGTTATAACACTGAATGCAACAAGTCATGCAGAGAAATAGAGGCTTCAACAGGAATCAGACTCAGGACAAATCCCTCCAAGGAGCATCACGTTGTAGAACCAGCACAGGGACAAACAAGGGACCAAGGATGGCCCAATACAGTCAACCGGGTGAGTAGTTCAGCAAATTCTATACATTTTAAAACTAAGACACCTGGTAAAGCAACAAAATATAGAAAGTTTGCATTAATGCACCAAAATGTTCAATGCCTTAGAAATAAAAAGCATGAAATAGAAGTATTATTAAATGATAAAATGCATGATATAGATATATTTTGCTGTACAGAACATTGGCTCAAACCAGATGAAATAGCATCCCATCGCATTATTAACTATAAACTTGTGGGTTATTTCTGTCGATCAGCTCTCAGAAATGGAGGTGTAGCAATATATGCAACAGACCAATTGAAATGTAAAGAAAACAAAGAAACGTACTACCTATATATAGAAAAGACCTTTGAACATGCAGTCACTGACATATTTGACCCACATTTTAAATTCACAGTCGTTTGCATCTACAGATCCCCTAATGGTTGCATAAAAACCTTTCTTGAACATTTTGAAATTTTGTTAAATGATCTAGTGAGCAAAAATAGGCAGCTGATTTTGTGTGGGGACAAAATGGAAATGGTCTGTTATTTATGGACGCTCTTTAACTGCTTTTGGTTCTCAGCGTCCTATTCTATATTGGGCGTGAAATATCGCTTAATTTTGCTCAGAAGCCTCTCTTATCAGACTTGAGGTTCATTTACGTGCCGTAAATCCACGACACGGGACCCACAGCTTTACTTCCCTTCCAAAGGAAGCCATGCTAAGGATTTTTACGCCCTTAAAAATCCATCGTCCTCCGCCGGGTTTGAAATATAAACTTCCTATCTGCTGAACGCAGCGTAAGTGAATTTAGATCGCTACTTCTTTCATACAATCTAATGGAGTCTATGAGTACTCCAACACGTATAACCTCCAGTTCTCAAACTTGTTTGGATCAAATTATAATTAATCGTAACTCTCCCCCATTCACAGTAGAAAATGCAAACTTAGGAATTTCCGATCACAATGCTGTGTCCCTACATATGCAAATAAATGGAAATATACCTTCAAAATCTGCTAAATCAATTAGCTATAAAGGATCTTTCAGCAAAAACAACATACATTACTTTGAATATTTGCTAGAAATAGAAACCTGGACAGATGTAATTACCAAAACTGATACAAATGACAAAACATCAGTTTTTCTAACTACTATCAAGCACTATTTTAATGTAGCATTCCCACTCAAAAAGATCATTTCAAATAATCAAAACAGGAAAGAACCAAAATGGCTCACAAAAGGTATAATAATTTCTTGCAAAAGAAAGAGGCAATTATACAACCTGTGTAAAATGAATAATGATGAGCATCTCCGAAAATACTATAAATTTTACTGCAAGATCCTAAACCAGGTCATGCACATAGCAACGTTGAAATCAAACGAGGGCTATATTGCAAATGCTAAAAACAAAGCAAAAGCTATATGGAAGATAGTAAAAGATGAAGCTGGAAAAAATAAGACAAATGCTAAGGAAAAAATCATACTAAACAAAACTGGGGAAAACATTGAAAATCCCAAAGAAATAGCTGAGATGTTTAATGAATACTTTAGTCAGGTCACTGAGGGCTTTCAAACAGTACCAAATACTCATCCTCCATTACTTCCACAAATGACAAAAGTCAAATTATATTTCTAACTCCAGTAACACCAGAAGAAATGATCCCAATAACTAAAGGCTTAAAAAACAAGCACTCGAGTGGAAATGATGACATCCCAGATAATATTGTAAAACAAACAGCATTCCACCTACTAACTCCCTTGGTGGATACTGCAAATTCATCATTGGCTATGGGAATATTTCCAGAACTTCTAAAACAGCAAAGGTTCGCCCAATTTTTAAAAAGGGTGAAAAAGACTGTGTACAAAATTATCACCCAATATCTCTCCTATCAGTATTTGCAAAAATACTTGAAAGAGTAATGCACAACAGGTTAATGCCTTTCCTATAGGCATGCAACATTTTAAGTAAGTTTCAGTTTGGATTTTGTAAAGGTAAAAACATTAGCAATGCTATATTTTCATTCTTAGAATCAATATTCAAAGCTCAGGATGACAAAAAAAAAAAAAGACTGTTGGGCTCTTTCTAGACCTTAGCAAATCTTTTGACATGGTTAACCATAAAATATTGATTCGCAAACTTAACAAATGTGGAGTGAGGGGATTAGCTGAAGAATGGTTTAGTCCATATTTAAGTAACAGATGTCAGTCCGTTGAAGTACTTTCAGCTATATCAAACGATGTTATTATAAAGCATGGAGTCCCACAAGGCTCAGTATTGGGTCCACTAGTCTTTCTTATATACATAAACGATCTCCCTCCCAATATTACTCAAGCAAAAAGTGTGTTATTTGCAGATGACACGAGTATTACAATTAATGACCCTGCCAAAAATAAGTTGCAGGATAAAACCAGCAAGGTGTTAAAACAAATAGAAAACTGGCTATTGACCAATAAGCTCAAGCTTAACATCAAAAAAACTGTGTATATACAGTTTCATAATTATGAACAAGACCCTATGCAAGTTTCTTTCAATGATCTACAAATTACCGAAGTAGAATCCACAAAATTCTTGGGCATATGGGTAGAAGCAAACCTGACATGAGAAACACACATACATCATCTAAGCAGGAAACTCAGCTGTCTATGCTATGCATTTAGAGTCCTCTCAAAAGTATTGCCCTTGGAGGGCTTAAAGTCAGTGTAGTATGGATATGTGCATTCACTGCTCACATATGGAATAATAGCATGGGGGCATCCTCAAAAAGTTTGCAGATACTTAAGCTTCAGAAAAGATTAGTAAAAATCATAAAACAGGTACCAATACGATCAGATAGTATTCAAAGAATTATCTATATTACCCTTACCTTGTATATATATCTTGGAGTCGGTCTCTTTTATACATCAAAATTTGGATCTCTTCAAAAGAAACCCAGCCCTACACGACCACAATACAAGAGCCTGCGGTAATATACATCTCAACACACATAGGCTCACCAGGTGTTTTAAGTCTATATCACATCAGGGTATAAATTCATACAACCATCTTCCAAACAGTGTTAAAGAGCTTAATCACAAAAAATTTAGAACAGCTGTTAAGAACCATCTCAAAAGTCATTTACCACTCACTATTAATGAATATTTCAATCAGAAACTCTAACTTGTTCCACAGAATGCAAATTAAATAACTATAAATCATTATTATTTATATTATTATTATTATTATTATTATTATTATTATTATTATTATTATTATTATTATTATTATTATTATTATTATTATTATCTTTGCAACCATATTTCTCTTGTGCAGATACTGCTGCTTTTTGTTTGTCATTACAGGTCCCATTCTGCAGCAGTAGGAAGGAGCCTGGCGCTGGCAGAAAACTATTTTGGATTACTCTTTATAATTTTGAATTATTCTTTTACAATTTCTGTATATATTTAAACTCAAATGTAACAAAATTTCATTGTATTTTGACGATTCCATAGAATCTGTATTTCTTCGGGCTGATAATAAATCTATCTATCTATCTTTGTTTAGATAAGTGACAACTGTGTTCCATTTTCATATTCCACAAATAGATATCTTGATAGCATTGCTTGCGGGAAGGCATACTCAGTAGAAAAATGCACGTTATGCTTTATTTTTTTAATAATTTTAATAATAATGCTATATTTTTTCAAATTATTCTTAATTATTTTGCTTTATTTTTTTAAGATAAATAATGTGTGACAGTGTATTTTATACCAATAAATTTAAGTCAAATAATGTTTATATATAATATATCTAATGTATGAGTGCACGTGCGCTGGCACTCAAAAATGAAAAGACCATTAAATACCAAATTTGGTATTTAAGTTCGGTATCTGCCAAGGATGCGACACAAAGATTTTCAAGAAAATCCCCCACCTCCAACTACCCTTTAATGGAACAAATTTTGATTTTCTCAAAAATAGCTGTAACGATTTTGATTAAAATCTCTTATATTTAAGATATTTACATGACAAAATTTACATCTTCAATTTTCTAGGAATGGCCTCTGAAGACATGTTTATGCTGGATGAATTTTGCGGAATTTTGCATAACTGGTAAACTGTAAGAGATGGGCAAAAACTTACTTAACAAAAAATGTAGAGCTGATTAAAACACACAATTTATGTTATATATCTTTTTTCATGGAGTTGACCATTTTTGAGATATTCCTTGTTATTAGGTTTAGCTTTAAAATAGTTACAAATACTCATATGAGAAAAGTATAACTCCTGTCTATACAAACAAAGGTACTTCAATCACATAGCAACCAGCTTTTAAAAGATTTTACTATCCCTTTAGCCTATGATAATCCCATATTTCCCTTTTACTTGCAAGAAGGCAAGTAAAAAGATCCTTTCTGCGAATGGTTTTCTCGATTAGCTTTAAGTAAATAGCAGAATAAGCTTTTTAACAACAATTTGTTGTAGAGATGTAGAGAAAGTTATATGAATGCAGCACATCAGATTTTCCTATATATATCATCATCAAACTGAATTTTTTGTGGCTAATGTTAGTTTGCATGCTGGTTTAAATAGATGTGTACCCTACTGATTCAGAGTGTGTACTAATCATAAAACATTAAGTTGTACTCTATAATGGTTAATGTAATTGTTGTCCTGTTCCTCACAGAAATAGTTATATTTCTAATTCTTAAGTTTGACATTTCCATTCTTAAAAAACTAACTTTTTATTGTAGATGTGTGTATTTTTATTGTGCATTGAAACAGACAATTCATTTTCTAAAAATTTTACTCTGTTTTAAATATTACACTTTTATGATTTATTTTTAAATTTATACTTTATTGTGATGTTAAAATTAATTCAATCCACACCTATTAGACTGCTATACTCACATTCTGGGTAGCAACCACATGTCTGAAGTCCTGTTATGCTTTTTAAGCTTTTGGGTTGCTTTTTGATTAGAATTCAGCAGGTGTGGTGAAACAGAGTGGTCCAGATCCAGGGCCTTGTATTTTATTAAAAGAAAGAATATTGTAGTCATATACTCTTTGATTCATTTTGTTTGTGAAATCAACATCGGAAAAAAAAATTGGAAATCTAATGAAAAACTCCAAAAAGAAATAAAGTTTTTGAAAACATATAGTAATTATAATGATCATGAGCAGTGTTCACAATGTTATTTGTTCACAAAGATAAGAGGAGACTTTGATGATCACTTAAAAACAGATAAACAAAAGAAAGCTGTGCATGCTGCTTCATCATCAAAGATTGCAGTTCACTTCAATACTCTAAAATTATATACACTCAAGAATACTGAATAGTGATTATTTTCTGCTATTTGTACAAGGTGCATCCAGAAAGTAAGTCTGATGACCGATCAAGAGAATAAAAACATCACTGGTTCTGCAGCACACTTTCCAACACTTCTGGCATCACCAGTGATGGTCAGCCACTACAGTCTTCATTGTGAATATTAGTTCGTCCAGTGAATTGTCTTCACCATTGTTATACCATACTGTCGCACATAATGTCATGTCTATACTCATGATACAATTGGCAATAGATCTCTGCTGGAGATTGCTTTAGAGTGTGCAAAACTTGGATGACTGCATGGACCTTGCAGTTGGCAGGAGACAATATCAGAGCAGCCAACTGCTGACACAAGACTGAAACTTTACTGCATTATTCCTACATACTTCCTCTCTACTCCTGCATATGTGCATTCCTATCTGTCTGGTGGTGCCATCTCTGGAAACGTAATTGGAACTTCTTTCTGGATGAATGTTGTATTTAAGAGTTTTGATATTACATTGTAATTAAATATCCACTAACTCGCTGCTAGAAAGCTTTTTGACCATGTAAAAATGAACAATACTTTGGACACTATAAAGCATATAATTAGTTATTTCTGGGAAGAAACAAAAAAATAGTAACTACTGAAAAATTAACATGAGTCTGTGACCTGAGTTTGGAGAAAAAACAAGTGTTTGTCCTGGGTTTGGTCTTCAAAGAAATGGTAAGCCTACTTATACTCAAAAATTCCATTGTACATCCCATAATAAACAGTGAAACAAAAGATAAGAATTTATCTTTCAACTATCTCTGGAATAACAGTGTTATTGACAATAAGAGTATGTATAATTCCTTCTCGTCGCTTTCCACTTGTGACGTTCTTAATGTACACTGGAGTGTCACCCAGAGTAAAGTGTGTCTCTGTGCCATCTTCCACAAATTCACCCTAGAAGTAGAATACAAAGGTAAAATTTAGTGTATTAAACTTCCAAAGGAGATGGATAGGTAGAGTCAGACTGAAAATTCAATGCCATAGCCAGGATTTGAACCACGGATCTTCCAATCTCTAGCTGGTTGCCCTACCACTGAGCTACCATGGCAACATGCTGGCATAGCATTGCATTTCTCAACTGACTCGCATGTCTCCTGGTAAACCACAAGGTGATCTCAAATTATTTTGGGATGATAAACCCCAATGGCAACTTACAATGTTGTAAGTACTTTAAGTCACAGGATTCATAGTAAAGCCAACTATAATGGACAATTGTGATAATTTTAATTGTTTTCTCACAGAAACCATGTCAGTCTGACTCTACCTATCCAACTTCTGACTTACACATGGTTTCTGTAAAATTATACAATTGTCCATAATAGTTTGACTATACTATGAAGTACTTGAAGTGCTACAACATTGTAAGTCGTCATTGGGGTTTGTCATTTTGAAATCACCTTGTGGTTTACCGGAAGACATGCAAGTCAGTTGAGAAATTCAATGCTGCGTCAGCATGTTGCCATGGTAGCTCAGTGGTAGAGCAACTGGCTAGAGACTGGGAGATCTGTGGTTCAAATCCTGGCAATGGCTTTGAATTTTTCAGTCTGACTCTACCTATCCATCTCCTGTCCTACACAAGGTTTCTGTGAGAAAACAAATTATTAAAATGATTCCAAAGAAGATATCGTGTTTTTTATATGGATGAATTAATGTAAAGTGTATAGATAATATTCGGTATAAACATGTAATTAGAAAGGTAGTTCCAATAATTACATGAAGACCATGAAATCCTGTTGCTACAAACCAATCTATAATCTAGATTAATATTATTTACCATAGAAAATTCACATGTAAAATCAAGGGCTTTAACTATAAGTAAGCAATTACTGGTATTCATTAGCTAGATGAAATGATGTGGACTACTGCTTGTGTTGGGAATGAGAAAAAGAGTGAATTTTGCAACAGTATTGCTCTATTCCATTCCCTTCAAATAAATGCACTACAATGTTCGTAAGATTCTGGCTTAATTTTTAAGCCTATGGAACATTAATGAGAAGTTTGGGTGATATATTCTGAATATGACTTAAATGTGGTAATTTACAGAGAGCCACTTAAAATTGGCCTTTAGTGGATCCACAAGTGGGATTTTAAGTTTTATGGAGAGCTTAAAGAACATAATCCTCTCAAATTTAAAATTTGGTTTACATTGTATAAAGTTGGGGGTAGTACATGAGAACTATCCCCTAAAACTTATTACTTTTATGGCTATTTCTCAAAATATTAGGTTTAGTAAATTATACAATGCTGCAAAATGAACATATGTGAAATTGAATGCTATATATGTATTTACATTCATTTTTAAAATCTACTATAAATTTATGTATGTACAATTTTATTAATAACAATAGAAGAATGGTCAGCAGGCCTGATCTATTCTTTTATGTAATACAAAAATTACAATCATGTTATTACAATTGTCAAAGTTTACCAAGCTGGAACTTTTAAAAATCTGAGTACCCCTTTGCTATGTTTCACACTAATTCACTGGTTTCTCCTAGAGAAATAATTTGTTTGCAGTGTTGTGCACCTCTTATTAATTTCAATTTTATGAAGACTGTTGTAAATTTAAACATAAAAAAAAATAATTAAAAAAAGAACCAAAAAACTTCCTTATTATTTACAATTATGATCAACTTGAACTCAACAATGTATGTTTCTCTAGTAGGATAAATCAAAAGAGGATTAAATTAAGTAACACAGAAGTTTGAAACAAGTGAAGTAGTTTAAGTATGGTGGATAGTGACACTCACCACATTTAAACTAAATTACACAAGCCATATATTTCAAGGGTGTTTATTCAGATTTGGTATAGTGAGATCTCCTGTGTGTCATTTTTGTACACTTAAAGAGGATATGGATGGAAACCATGTGTGCTGCCCAACCTTTAGTCAACATGATAATATGACATCAAAATACTGGAATACAAGAGAGCGAATGGCTTTGCTGCCAACTGCTCAACATTAGGTACCAACCAACATATTTCAAGGGTGTTCACCCTCTTCTTCAGCTTGAAGCTGTGCTCTGTAATCTGTTATGGTGGAGTCATCTGGTGTTCTCAATAGAAGTTCATTCTCATGTGGTGTTTCAAAATTCATGAGCCGGTTTTTGTGTTTTGTGATGAAAATATTCTGTGAGTACTGCAGGGCTTTTTATGGGTTTAAGCAACTTTGTCATTTTCTATTTCATGGTGTGATGCCCAAAAATAGTGTGCCACTGCCGATTTATCGATCTGTCTTTGTTTTATGGATCTGAAGTGTTCTTTTAAGCTTGTTTCCAATCTTCTTTTTGTTTGACCAATGTTGGTTGATTGATTTCCAATGTTAAATGCTTGATAACGAAATCATTCTTTTTTTGCACTCCAATATTTAGCTGGGAGGTTGTAATCTTCTGTAAAAATCGGGCAATGTAGATCATCAAGACATATTTCTTCATTTAAGTTACAGAAAAGACATATACGAGTTTCTGCTATGCCAAATCTGAATAAGTATTTTTGTAAACAGTCATGTCCCATTAGTAGTCTGAAGGTTGGTACTGCAGATTTTCTTGATTATTAGCTGCAGAAAGACTTTCTTTAATAACAGAGAGGAGACTCTTTGATTCCTTCTAATGATTAATTGAATATTATTATTATTATTAATATTTAATGAATGATTGAAGGCTTAAAGGAACCTACCTGGACAAAAGCCTAAGTCCAATCCTCACCTTCACGTGGTGCAGCTGTTAGTAGTCACATAATAATTTTGTTATTAACATAAAGGAGACCCTTTAATCCCTTCTAAATTTGAAGACTTAAAGTAACCGATCTGAACAAAATCGTGTGATGAACTAAAGAGAAGGGCTGTTCATCAATAAGCACTGGTGAGCTTGGTGAGCTACTGACCAAATTGGTATTTCTTCCTCTTTTTACACCAATTCCCTCTTTACACTTTTCTATCCAGCCTCTCTTGACTGAACTCCTGTTTTCTTTGACCCCGACGGTATTAGAGAATTCGAGGCCTAGGAGATAATTTCAGCTTCTTTCCTATAAATTCTTCCTAATACTTGGGTGATGTAACTGCCAAATACATGGTGCCCACTACTGAACGGTTACAATTTGTTTAATATACTCCAATATGAAATCTGTTTGACCAGTAACCGATAGATAAATTGGCAGTGGCACACTATTTTTGGGCATTGCACTGTGAAATAGAAAATTACATAAAGTTACTTAAACCCATAAACAATGCAACAACACTCCCAATTTGGGAGAATATTTTCATCACAAAATACAAGAGCAGCTCATGAATTTTGAAATACCGCCACATGAGTATGAACTTCTCTTGAGAAGACCAGATGTTTCCTCCATAACAGATCACATAACTTCCAGCCACCAATCAGATTTCAACTGAAAAGGGCGAATACCCTTAAAACATTGGCTTGTGTAATTTCACTTTTAAGTGAGCTGAGTGTTACTACCCTGACTTATACTAATATACATAAGAGAATTACTTACCATTGCTTCTAATTTCTTCCCATTTGCCCAAATATCTAGGGTGTCTTTTTCTGGAAACAAACATTTTTGTTCATTAATTAAGCTGTGGATACAAATCAGCAATGATGAAAAAGGTTATTTTAAAATGATTAAGTATTGGAGCAGAAAGGTAATTGTCCCTGTATCCATGTATATTGATGTTACAATGAAAGGTATCAAATATTACAGCAGCCTAAAAGTAAATATTAAAAAGAATATTTATGAGTTGGTTTTGTAACACTTAAAAATCACTTATTTATAGTTTTGCCAGACCGGTTTTGAAGCCATGTGGGCTTCATTATTGATGGTTTCCAACTGAATTTCTACAGGATGTTCTATGTTAAGGTGTGATGGTTCCTGGTGACGAACCTCCATAATATGCTTTGTGGCTGCAATTCAAAGTTGAATATGTGGCATTGGTTTTAAATGATGTGGATTTTCTCGCAAATGACAAGCTCTGCTGCATATCTGGCAGGTTTTATAAGGTGTATATTAGTTACTATTTCATGGTTAGTAGACCAAAAGTGGTGTGCAATGGCTGATTTGCCAGTTTATTTGTATTTTACTGCTCTCAAGTGTTCTTTAAGCCTTATTTCAAGGTGTCTTTTTATTTTTCCAATATAAAATTTTTTGCAATCTGCTACAATTTATTCTGTAGATTCCTGATTTTTGTGTTCTGGGATTCGGTCTTTTAGTTGTTGCAGAGCATTTTTTACAGGCTGAACTTATTTTGGGGGGCAAGTGTGATTTTTATGTTTTTTGAATATTTTTTGAATCTTGTGGTTTTGGGTGATAAGTGAACTTTTTGAAGCAAAGTTTATCTATTGGTGGACGCAATTTGTAGTGTCTGTGATTAATTTCCATTGTTTGAATTTTTTTGATATTTTTATCTATTAATTTTTTGTTAAAGTCATTGTTTTTTACTATAGAAATTATGTGTTTTTATTCTATGTTGTATTCTTCATCTTTTAATGCCATGTAGACCAGTCTATGGAAAAAAAAATGAAATGGCGTTTTATTTATGGATGCTCTTTAACTACTGTGGTTCTCAGCATCCCATTCTAGACTGGGCATGAAAAACGGCTTTATTTTGCTTAGAGGCCTCTCTATCACGCTTGAGGTTCTTTTACATGCTGTGAGGTTCTTTTACAGTCTATGGGTGAGGCTATTTAATACTGCATGTTTGTGCGATATAGGATTGTGGCCATAATTCTTTATATAGTTGTCAGAGTGTTGGAGTTTGTGATAGATACCATAGGTTTGTTTGTTACTTTCTCTGATTATTTGCAGATCTAGAAGTGGAACTAGTTTTCTTTTTTGATTTCTTTCGTGAACTGTATTGTTTTCGTTGTATGAAACTGGTCCGGCTAAACTAAATGTAAGTGATACTTAAGTGTTACAAATCCAAGTCATAAATATTCTATTCATACGTATCACTGTTCTAAAACACCCTTTCATCAAAATTGCTGTTAAATATTAAAAAGCTATTTGAAAAAAAATTTTAGTCAAAGCTGCATAAAATATGTACAAAGAAGCTGTATAAAATAAATTAATAACTATGATTGTTTACCTAGCACAACTCTATACACATCATCAGGTAAGCGTACAATCCATGTTTTCATTGCCTTGCTTTGTATCTCTGTAAACTTCTTGTAACTCTTTCCATTAACTTCTAATAAATAAGTATAAGAGAAGCCCCCTACAGGCTCAACCTTGATAACACAGCGGGCTGTCCCAACATTGAACACCTCATCTCCAACCAGCTTGAACATCCAATCTCGGCGAAAAATTTCCTGCACATTGAAAGTTGATATTCATTAATACACAAGTTATACATTTTTACTTTCTCTACATGTACTACGCACATAATGTATAGAGAGAAGGTATTGCATTCCACCCAAAAATTCGATACCGAGATTTCACTGGAAATATACATTTTAGGGTCTCCTGTATCCAAGAAAAGCATTTTTGGAAAAAGGTACATGTGTGTGTACGTGCTTTTGAACACAATAACTTGAAAACGAAAAGTCAGTAAAATACCAAACTTGATATTTCAGTTTTGTATCTTCCAGGGATGCCACACAAAGCTTTTGAGAAAAATCCCCACCATCCCAAACTACCCTTTACTTGGAAAAAATTTCAAAATTTTTGATTTTCTCAAGAATGGCTAACGATTTTGATTAAAATACTGTGTATTAAACAAATTTACATGACAAATAAAATGTATATCTTGAATTTTCTGGGAACAGCCTCTAAAGACCTCTTTATTCTAGAGAATTTTGCTGAATTTTGCAAAACTATAAAACTGTAAGAGATAGGCAAAACTTACTATATAAATAATGGGCCTAGTTCTTGTTAAAACACACAATTTGTTATATATGTTTTTCCATGGAATTGACCATAGAATTGAATAGAGGAATATGCTTTTTAACAATAATGTGTTGCAGTGATGTAGATAAACTCATAAGAATGGAACACATCAGATTTTATTGAACATGTTATAACTTACAAGGGCAGCTGTATAGTGAACATCTGCTAATAAGTTACAGAATTCAAAATATTATCAAGTATCCTGGAAGTTATTTTTTAATTTCTTTTAATACAATAAATTTACTAAAGGGATTCTTTATAATGCAAGTGGCATTGTGTTCACCACTATACTACTTAAGTAAATGTAATGAGAAAATGTTTTGCAATATTATCCCCCACCCCTTTTTTTTTTTAGCTTAATATTATTGGTCATGCATATCAAACGATGAATGAAATTGCTGAAATGATGCTCAAATGATCTCGGGATCTATTGTCTCTTAGGATAATGGAAAACCCCTATAAAAACCTTATCCGAGTAACTCACCGTAAGTGAGATTCAAACTCGCAATCTGTTTAATGTGAGACAGACATACTACCCCCTATACTACCCCCACACTACCCTTCCTTCCTTTTTGTCATGAGGAGAAGTGGTTGAAGGGATTATGCACATGCATCTCCTACCTGCTCTTTATAGAATAAAATAGTTTGCTTGTTAACAACACTGTCAATTGTCACAATCATATTAGTGCTGTTGGTGTGCTAGAATTTCATCCCATGGGAGTTTTTTTGGTATGCCTGTAAATCCACTAACATGGGGCTATTAACACTTAAAAACCATCTATGTTGGCTGAGTTTGACCTTGTGACCTTGGTATCAGAAGCTCCCCCCCCTAACCACCTGACCCACACCTCTTTCTCCTACCACTTGAAGCTATGTGTTTGATCACAGCTTCTTGCCCTTTGCATTCATTCAATTGCTTCCACCATTAATAATTTTCATTTTGCATGTCCTCATTCTTACGGCAGGCAAGATGCAAGACTAAGAGAATTCTCAAATATAATTTTCTAAATTTTCTTGTACAGTTTTGAATTAATAAAAAACACTTGGCTATCAACACCAACAATATTTGTGTATTCGGAGGCAGCGTATGACAAAGGTAGAAGTTACTGATAATACATGTTTATGGTTAGAACTATATACAGACTGTTACCAAAATGAGTGCAGATTCTTTTTGTAGTGGTAGGGAACATCTATACAAGTATTTTAACACAGTGGACCTTGGGTCAGAAATGCATTGTTATGGGTATACAGAGTAAAAATGCATGGCTAATTGGAAAGTATACATGTTATTCTTCAGTAATTGTTGGAAATTGCGACCATTGACCCGGATGCATAGCACAGTGCATTTCATCTCAAACTAAGGAACTCTTAAAAGCATGTATGGATACTCCCTGATTCCTGTAGCCCCTGCTGTGATCCTTACTACAAGCTCTGCTTCTGTGTTCACAGGAGTCTCTTACCTAAGAGACCATTTCCAACGAATTCTAAAGAATAGCTTGTAATACCTTCCAATTTTCTTAGAATTCATAAATAAACAACAATATGTGTTCAACAATTGGCCATCTGTTTTTACTCTGTAGACCCATAACAATGCATTTCCAACCCAAGGTTCATTGTGTAAAAATACTTGTATGGATGTTCCCTATCACTACACAAATAATCTGCTATCATTTCTGTAACATCCTGTATATTCACGAGCATGAGGTCATCTGGTTAACAAAGTCAAGAGATGGCAGCATAACTCTTAGTGGAACCAGACAGCAGTCAACAAATTAACTGAAGATAGGGAGGATGCTCCTTGAAACTAGTCTTAAAAAAGATTAACATGTAAGTAGAGAATTGCAAAGTGTCTAAAATTTTGACTCATTGTTAAACGATTCCATTATATATATATAAATAAAAAATCAAGTTTTTAAAATGTTTCAACTCGGAATTAATTTATATTTATTATTTGATTTTATACATAGTATTCAAAAGATTGATCTGTATAAATAAGCCCTTAATATTTTTCTGGCTATACTTCTAGTTTGAGGCAAGACACAAAGATATGAGGTATTTGTTTTCTTTTTAAAGATTCAAAAAGAGTGGCAGACACCTGAAATGTCTACAAATGTGCGTCGTTTACATCTTTTACTGCATCAAGTAAACCATAGCTCTAGGTTGCTATTACTCTCTTGGTCTCTCTCTCTCCCTCTCTCTCTTTCTTTCTTTCACAGAGATGCACACACACACACACAATTTTAAGTTTATAAACACAAATTTTTATACCTTGTCATCAACTCGAATAATGCGTTTTCCTGAAGTAGTTCCATGCTCAAATTCAATACGGTGTACACCATCATTTAGGGGAACATCCCAGAATGCCACAAGATCACCTGGTAGTTCTGGCATTTTGCTCACTTAGTTTATGGAACTGAAAGTAAAATGGGTTTTAAAATAGATTAATATACAAACAACCTATCTACTTTTACACCTAACCTCATATACAAAGCTAAATAAAGTTGTAAGGGCAAATAAATGAGTAAAAAGATGTATGAAGTCAAAGTAAAATCATTAATAACCAGTGCCTGGAAAGCTTCAAGTCTCTAAAAATCACCATTGCATGTAAAAAAAAATCTGATGTGTTTCATTAACATAATTTTCTTTAGCTGTTCCAAATACAAACTATTCTTACAAAAGTTTCTTACAAAACAGTTTTCTTTTATCTACATCATGCTAATTGAGATAAACTTTGCTATAATTGGCCTTATTTGCTTCCTTGTAAGTATAAGAGAAATAAGGAAATACATTAGGCTAAAGTGATTGTCAAATCTTTAAAAGCTAATTGCTATGTGAAACAATTGAAGTTTGGTTCACTTTGCATGATCCTGTTTGAGAAAAGTTAGGTGGCCAATAACAAGTAATATCTTGAAAATATTCAAGAAAAATAGATATGACATAAATTAGGTGTTTTATTGGAATCTACATTAGTTGTATAGTAAAGTTTTATCTATCTCTTATGGTTTAACCGTTATGCAAATTTTTACAAAGCTCATTAAAAAGCTTATTCTTCTATCTACTTCATGCTAATTGAGATAAACATTAGCAGAAATGCTTTCTTGCAAGCAGAAGGGAAATAACGAAATACACTAGGCTAAGACGATAATTAAATCTTTTAAGAGCTGGTTGCATATGGACGAAATTAGTTTCTTTGCAATTCAAGGAGTTGAGAATGTCCTGTATGTGAAAAGTTCATGTATTTTAAAACTAAAACCAATATCAGAGAATACCTCAAAAATTGTCAACTTCACGAAAAAGATGCATATGATATAAATTGGTGTTTCAATGCAATCTATATATTTTTGATGTAGTAAGTTTTTGTCTATCTCTTACAGTTTACTAGTTATGCAAAATTCATCCAGAATAAGGAGGTCTTTAGAGGCTAATCTCAGAAAATTCAAGATATACATTTTATTTGTCATGTAAATGTCTTTAGTATACAGCATTTTAAACAAAATTAATAGAGCCAATTTTGAGAAAATCAATGTTTTCCAAACTTTTAGTATGTAAAAGGTAGTTTGGGGTGGTGGATTTTCCTCAAAATCTTTGTGTCGCATTTTTGGAAGATAAACTTACATACTAAGTTTGGTATTTTACCAACTTTTCGCACACATGCGCGCACACGTGTGCATGCGCGTGTGCATGCGCGTATAGTATTTTCCAGGGTTAGGACACAAAAATTTTGAGAAAGATCCCCTCACCCCAAACTACCCTTTACATAGAACAAATTTCAAATATTTTGATTTTCTCAAAAATGGCTCTAACGATTTTGATTAAGCTACTATATATTAAAGATATTTATGTGGCAAATAAAATGTTTATTTTGCATTTTCTGGGAATAATCTCTAAAGACATCTTTATTCTGAATGAATTTTGCTGAATTTTGCATAACTGGTAAACCATAAGAGATAGAGAAAAACTTACTTCACAAAAAATGTAAATTACATTAAAACACACAATTTATGTCATATACATTCCTTTCATGCAACTGACCATTTCTGAGATATTCCTCATTATTTGTTTCAGATGTAAAATATTTAAAACTTTTCTCACACGAGAAGTTGTAAACTCCTGGCCCTGCAAAGAAATGGATTTCATCCACATGGCAACCGGCTTTTAAAATATTTGATTATCATTTTAGCCTACTATATTCCCTTATTTTCCTTATACTTACAAGCAGGCAAGTAATTAAGACAATCGACTATCATAAATTAGATAGAAGAATATGCCTTTTAACAAGAATTTGTTACAGTGATGTAGAGAAAGTAATGGAATGGAACACATCAGATTTTTGTTACTGAGTTATTGAAAATAGATCATAAAAACATTTAATGGGTCTTTATTCTCATATGCAGATGACACAGTCTAATTATTTGGAGGAAAATCTTGGGATAATACATTCACTAATGCAAATAACTGGATGAAAATAACTAAAAAGTAGCTTGACCCAAATACTTTCTTGTTAAATACCTAGTAAATCCTTTTTGTTTATCATCTCTTGGCCTTAAGTCCCTTGCTTGTCCACTTCACATTCATATACACAATTATGACTCATGCATTGATGATTAAGTATCCTGTTATAAGTGAATCGACTCATACCAAATATTTAGCAATCATAATAAGCCAACACTTACGATGGGGTAAAAACATTTCATATACATTCAACAGAATTTATTAAATAATTCCATTTTGGTGTATTACGAGCAGATTTACCTAATGACATTTTATTTTGGTACTAAGGCTGTCCCAGAACTACTTGACCTGACATATAGATAGCGGCTGTTGTTTCAAACAATGGTAAAAAGTAAAACCAACCTTAGAAAGCTCAAGTTTGAAGTTTGAGGATTTTACTTTGTGTAACATTTATTTGGTAGCCATCATTAGTGAATGCTCTCAGCAAATTTGTAAAATGGATAAATCTGTCATTGTTATGTGATACAATACTTTAATTTGAAAGGTCTTAGTCCAACTAATATTAAAGCTGAGCTAGATTCTACTCCTTTTTTTACAACAGTGAAATATTGAGTGGTAGAGTTTAAGCGTGACCGTACAAGCTGTCAAGACGAACATCGCAGAGATCGACCAAATGGGATTACCAGTCCAGAAATTTTAAAGAAAATCCTCAAAATGGCATTGGAGACCGTCGACTGAAAGCGCGTGAGCTAGCAGACATTGCATGCATTTCAAAAAGTTCTGTACATCATGTACTGACTGAAATCAGTATGTTGTGTGCAAGGTGGGTGCCGCGTTTTTTCACAATAGGACAAAAACAGCGTTGTAAGAATGTTTCAGTTGAGTGTTAGGCAATCTTTCACTGCAATAAAGCTGAGTTTTTGCTTTGATTCATAACAATGGATGAAAACTTGGTCCATCACTTCACACCTGAGATGAAGGAACAATCAAAACAGTGGATTGGAAGGGGAGAATTGGCTCCAAAGAAGGCGAAGACAGTTCCATCTATAAGCAAGGTCATGGCTTCAGTTTTCTGGGATGCATGCAGGATAATTTTCATTGATTATCTCAAAAAAGGAAAAGTAATCAATCACGAATGTTATGCCAACAGTTGCAGCATTTGAGTGATGAAATCGAGCAAAAATGGGTGCATTTAGCGAAAAAGGTTCTATTTCATTAAAACAATACACAGTTCATATCACCATGGTCAAAATTGATGAGTCAAAGTTTGAATTGCTTCCTCATGCACCCTATTTGCCAGATTTAGTCTCCTCTGATTATTTTCTGTTTCCAAACTTGAAGAAATAGCTTGGTGGTAGAAGATTTGCCAACACTGAAGAGGTGGAATCTACAGTTGATTGCTTTTTTACAGACCTCACTAGTTCTCGCTATAAATAGTGTATCAAAGCTAATGAATATCACTGAGGAAATTGTATTGAGCTGAAAGGAGTCTATATAGAGATATAGAGATGTTTTTCCCCAAAATGTTTGTGCTTTCTTTGTTAGTTAGGTACCTGGGACAGCCCTCGTATATTTAACTTTGGTTTAATTTGTTCTACAATATGGCAGCTCCTTTATCACTTACTCTTAGGCCTTAAAATGGTTGCAAAGAAGATTATTTAAAATATGATTGAAAAAAAGCTATTGATTACCCAACAGAACTTCTATTCCCTGACTTCAATGAACTGAATATCCATCTAATTTATTATAAAGTTTTACTTAAATAAATAAATATACAAAAAACACAATAAATTTCTTTAATGTTGCTATAATTACAAAACTAAATGATCTGACAGATGTGTTTGTTTGAACCCAGCAGCAGCTTGATAAAAGAAAATCCATGTTTGCTGCACTGTAGCAGCTTTGAATTCAAAAGCACAATTAAAAGCATTATCAAGAAATATTTGGTATAATGGAAATTATTTTTAGCATATTCTATTTATAGTTTTATTAACGTTATCATTATTTTCTAAACTTGTGTATTTAAGAATTTGTAAAGCAAATATAATTTTTACTAACCTATAAATACCTTTTATTCCATATTGTGTTTGTCACTATATACACTAATTTGTTTCTTACTGATAAATAATTGTAGTATTTTTTTTTTTTTTTTATTTATATGCTAGTATGCTATATTATACACTCATTGATTGAAATCCCCCCCCAAGCACAAAATTTTCAGGGGCGGTGCTAGAACATAGTTTCTTTTCATCAGTTATATAAAAATTGCTAGTAAATAAACACATAAATACATTTTGAATGGCAGACAAACTCCTGAAGTAAAAGACTAAAAGATATTTTAAAGTTTATTGTTGTTGTTGCTGCTGCTGCTGCTCCTGTTGTTCTTATCAGTATAATTTGATATACTGGAAATTGTTGGGGATTTTTTCTTTTGTAATATATTGGTAGAACTTCATTCTCTCCTTGAATGATTAAGACTCTAGCCAAAAAATTCCCATGCCATGCTACTGCTCTGCTCAGTCTTTCACATCCTCTTTGACCTAAAAAGTTAAACTTGCTCCTTTTTGAATAATCTGTATTTCTAGTGAACTCTTCACTCCAGTTTTTTAATGATATCAGTAGGTCTTCTCTACACTACCTTAGGTAAACAATAGAGAAAATAAAAACAGCAAATTATGTATGTTCTGTTTTATATAATTTCTTTTCATAGTCCTTTATTTTCTTTGAATATACTCTCATCTGTTGTTAAATGTTTAAATTACAATCCTTTTTCTTGTTTTCACACTTCTAATATTATTTTGATACCTACTCATATATTATGTGCATTTGTTATAAAATTATTTTGATTCATTTTAATAATAATAATAATATTATATACCTATTAATAACCTACAATGTCAGAGTGACTGCCAATTTATGCTAAATAATTAATGTACTGTTTAAATGAAAACATAAGTTTTTGTATTTTGTTCAGTGTAAAGTTTATAATTCCTGCTTTTGTTAGAATAAAATTTAAAAGCCTTTCATCTTGCAAACCAACCATTATCCCAAAGAGCTTCACGTACCATATAATGTTAGTTTACTTTTTGTTTAAACACAATTTTAAACAAGTCTTGAAATTTCATTAGACAGTTTAAGACAAAAGCAAGGTTATCAAAAATATTATTTTAAAATGTAAACATTAACATGTGATACATAAACAAATATTCTATGGATGGAAAGAATAAATCCTTTAATTGTTACTCTATTTTAACAATTTTGTTGGTGGTATGCCTTTATTTAAGCTATTAAATATATGGTTTCAAAATTTAACATATTTTGCTTCAAAGAGCTAACAAGTTTTGCATATTTTTTTCTGAATATATGTGTTAACTCTTAATAAAACTATAAGTTGCTGCCTTACCTAGTATTTATTTTATTGAACCTCAAGTATTATTCCTTGGAGAGAGCTGTATTCACTTGTTTCATTGTTTGTGCCTGTCTGGAACACCTGTAATACAGGTTGTTTTCATGGTGCAGACATGGGGAAAATCAATATAATGACCAGCACCATGCTGGTACTCTACTTTATTGATGGGACTGGGGAGTGTCCTATTTAAATATTCAGCACCAGCCATGTCATGAAGGTCAGTCCTCTAAAGTTTCAAATGTCAAACAGCAGATACAGTAAGGACTGAATGGAATAACTACTATATATATGAAATAATAATAATAATTAATAATACATTATTATTATTATTATTATTATTATTAATTATTAATGACTACTATATATGTATGATATATAATTATTAATGACTTCTATATATGTATGATTTATTATTATTATTATTATTATTATTATTATTATTATTATTATTGCCATTGAGCTGTACAGCAATAGACAATATCACAAAATTACATAGATCTAATGAGTATATACAATTTTCTATGAATAAAATTACATTACATTTCAAAATATTCCTGTAGATTCATCCTGAAAATTGTTTTATTTCTAAAGGTAAATTATTGTAAAGTTTTATACCTTATATTTCAAAACACCTCTGAGAAATCTTCATTTTACAAAAGAAAATTATAAGGATAATTAAAAAAGTTGTCATACAACTCCATGTAGATAACTCTATATTGAGTAAGGTATTTTAACTATTTACCATCTTTATATTTCATATGTTTTAGTTTATGTGCACAATTTTACTGAAAGCCAAACATTAAGAAAAGATACACATAATTATAATACAAGGATAAATTCAAATGTAAATATTCTTTATTTTAAATTATGAAAATCTCAAAATAGTTACATGTATTTAAGTAACAAACTATACAATAAGCTGCCAAAGCAAATTAAATGTCTAGATAAGACACTTTTTAAGTCCAGAGTATATGCATGGTTGGTTGCAAATCTTTTATATTCCATACAAGAATTTTTAGATTTTAAAACCTGTAAATTAAATATGTAATTTTAATTGCCAAAGTATGTAATCATAGAATTTGTATATCAAACAATGTCGAATGCTTAAAGACAAGGAAATAAATACTAAATATGTTTTTAAAGCACAATAATGGAAGCAGTGCCTTATAATTAATGCTTGCTAGATTACTCTTCTTTTGTTTAGATCTATATCTAATTAGGAGATGAATTATTGAAATATTACTATTTCAATAAAGAGTTTTATGAAGTAAGGGTAAAAAATAAGTGCTACATGCCAGAAATGCAAATACTAAGCTTTATTTTTCATATTAATTTTAGTTTAACAAAATATAAGTACTCACAAAAATTGCTATTCAGTCTTTGAAGTAAGAACTTATTGTATTGAAGATATAGTAGAGTATGATAGTGTTTGACTACTTACATAGACTGAAATTTCTCTGTACAAATTATTACAGTTACATACACTTTATTTAAAATTGTAATTCTCTACTCAAAAATATTCAGAAGTACATTTTTAGTTCAGTTGGCACTTTGATACAAAGGCAGTTGATCTAAGAACAATTCTTAATTTTTTGATTTTTTGCTCCATTAAAACATGCCTCTTATTCTACAAGTTTCTTAACAAAAGTTTGGTCATTGTTGCCTTAAAAAAACACACATTTGCACACATACTCTCTCTCTCTCCCTCTTTCAAAGTAATTTTGGATTTCAACGTAGTCTAACGTAGTTAATATCAATTATTCATTCAAAATTGAAGATTACCGTAATAATTTCAATTAAGGTTTTACAGTGTAAATAGATATTCATCATATTGATATGCCAATGATATTTATTTGTTATAATTATTTCTGATGTACAACTTATCTTTGTCAACAGTGACAGCCTTGTCAGGAATTTTCATAATTTTAATGCAAGCTAAAATGTTATTTTCACAACTGCTACCAAAGAAATCGAGGCATTAAAGGAATGCATTGTATTTATATAATTTCTATTTTAATTTCAAACTAGAATAACTGAGGATGACAACATCAGTTTTCTTTTTAAATATTGACTTTTTTCCACCAGTTGTAAGCACAATCGGTCCATAAAGTGCTCTTTAGAGAATTGATTACTATAATACTTAATTTTACAGATTATCTATTCTAAAGTAGTCATCTTATTGTCAGAATATTAAAAATAATTTTTTATGAACATCTAAAAACATTGGGAAGTGGACTTAACAAGGAGTCAATATCACTTTGATGTTGCAGATTGAGCTGCAATTTTTAATAGTGAGAATACATTGAAACCAAAAATATCCGTGCCTCTCTTTACTCTCACATAGGGTCCCTATTCTCTGGAAAAAACATTTTATAATTTTAACAGCTCACTTTAAGCATGTCTTCTGCTCAAAGATCAGTTGGCTGGTATACTATCTTCTGATAATGAACTTTGATAGCATGGAAGAGAAAAGTATCCGCGTGCAAGACCACACTAAAGAAAATTTACAACTAAGATTTTATGACATGAAGATAAAACCGGCTGAAACTACATTTCATTTTTTTCCCATTGTTGGCTACCTCTAAGGAAAAAGACTGAAGAGATAAGAATTACACATTTTTTATTGTTCTTGTGTTTAATATCTTTTAAAAACCAATATATGCAAGGAATTATATATTATTAATGAATAATTCTAATTTGTAAATTATTTATTTCTTATCAAACTTGTGCATATGGGAGAGAATGCTGCTTTTATTTTCAAACTACTATCACTGAAAATTCCACCTCAATTTGCAATATCAGTGTGACAGCAGCAGCTTGATAATTCTTGTCAACATGAATGACTATCATATAAGTGGACAATTAAGGAATATAGCGCAAATGTTTTAAATCCAATAGAAAGAAAAACAGTGTTAAGAGAATAAAACAGTATATCCAGTAAAATCATAATCAGAGGTTACAGCTTCTCATAACTAAAACTGCAGTAGCAAATAGATTCATTCTTAATGGCCGACTAGGTCTTCAGTTCATCTGCAGTACAAGACATAGTAGATTTATAGTTTTAAGGCTGGCAGGATCTGTCCTCTACATTCTCCAAATCCCACACGGAAATTAGACCCTTGACAGTGACCTAGAAACAAAGAACATATAAACAATTTTATTGTTTAGATGTTTTACTGCTTTGACCTGACATTTTCCAGGCCCAATAATAGGTACATTAAGTTGAATAGAGCAGCTTATATTTGTAGCATGGGCTTTTTATATCACATAGATGACACAGGGAAACTTTTAAGGTGTTTGTGATATAAGTAGTGTTAAGTTCCTTGTAAGTCATGTGATTAGAGTAATTTCCTGTCACACTGTGGGCTAGAATTCAGATTCTGGTTCAGTCAAGTAGTCTAGCCTAGGTAAAATTACAAAGTTGCTATTACCAACCTTTCAGTATGACCTCATCGTAGTCCTGCAGAAATTTGCGAGTAGAGCCATCCTTTAATTTGAGTGATTTTGTCCCTTTCCACGAGAGCTCAAGCATAGAACCATATGAATCTTCTGTCTGTGAAAGATATTACAAAATTAATTATTTTTGTGAGGTAAATAATTCACTGCATTATTTAATGAGTAGACAAAATTATTTATTGTCTTGTCTATTTGTTGTCTATGTATTGTCTTGATAGAAGTTGTAGTTCAAAACTTTTTTGATATTTTTTAGCTAGAATATTTAGCTATTAAAATCACACACTGATCAAGTACATAAAATCTATACATTAAATTCAGAGATAAACCAATTTTTAAGACTGAGTTAAAATGTTTGAAATTATTGGATGAAATGTTATGAGGGTGCACTCATCTCTAGGTGAGGTCTAGGCATATAGTTATTTGATTTACCATTACTATTTACCTTATTTGGGATTAGTTTTGTTACAGAGTGAAACAAATGCTTGCTATAATGAATTCATATTACCCTTCTCTTTAATTAAAGATGTCTAATGTGGTACATTAAAGGGTCACTCTGTGCTGCCCTATTTCCTACATACTGTTAACTAACCACAATGCTTTGATGTCAAGTGTTAGTATAATTGTAAATTTATATATGATTATTTTTAATATACATAGCTAATATGCAATAAATATCTTGTTTCAAAACTTCACGTATCTTTGTAAATAAATTCAGTTAGGACATATTTATTAATCCCATATAATTAAATCATGAGCTTTCTTATTGTTTATTTACATTTTTATGGTTGCTGCTGCTAGGTAAAACCAAACTCATTTGGAAACCAAAATTAAGGAGCATCTTAGAAATATTAAGTGCAAACAGATTGGTAAATCAGCTATAGCAGCTCATGAATAAATCCAGAAATTAAACTATTAAAACTTTTAAATGAAATCGTAGATTTAATGGTGTGGGAGAAAAATGTATTTTGAAGAACAGATTGCATAATGAATTTTGATATACCACCAACTGATTCTATATCCAAATTTACTTCACTTCCAGTAAATGGCAATTCCACAGCAAACAATTCATCCAGAAATGTATGCTACTACCATGCTTTGCACTAGCTTTTTTTTTTTTCTTTCTGTAGTTGGCAAACTATCTTTATATTTTTGTTCTCAATTTAATGAAATTTATCTATATCAATGTAAATATTTTCATTGGAATTTAATACTTACAATTAATAATAATAACAACAATTATAATAATAATGGTGATGGTGATGATTTATAATGATGGTAACAATTACTCATTAAGTGGACTTCTAACATAAAAAATCTCATGTGTTCCATTTACACGTCTTTCTCTATAACTCTGCAACAAATTATTTTTAAAAAGCTTATTCTTCCATTTCTTTCTTACTAATTGAGAAATTGTCCTTTTACGTGTTTCTTGTAATTAGAAGGGAAATAGGTGAATACACTAGGCTAAAGTGACAGTAATCTTTTAAAAGCTGTTTGCCATGTGATTAGAGTATCTTTGTTTTTATGGCCAGGAGTTGGCAAAATCCTGTATGAGAAAAGTATAAGTATATTAAAGCCGGAACCATTAAAGCAGCCAAATCTGCAAAAAAAATGTTTATAACAGAAAGTGTGTGTTTTAACGAGCTTTACAAGTTTTGTATAGTAAGTTTTTGTCTATCACTTTTGGTTTACCAATTATATAAAATTCTGCAAAATTTATCTACAATAAAGATGTCTTCAGAAGCTATTCCTAGAAAACTCAAGATATAAATTTTGTTTGTCATGTAAATCAAAATGTTGAGAAAATCAAAATGTTAGAACATTTTTACATGTAATGGGTAGTTGGGGGTGAGGGGATTTTCTTGAAAGTCTTCATGTCGCATCCTTGGAAGTTACCAAACTTTAATACCAAGCTTGGTATTTAATGTGTCTTTTCCTTTTTGAGCTATGCTGCTGTCAGATTTATACCATAAACTTGCTGAATCTATCAATACCTCACAGGGTAAATTGTTTAATAGAAAGCTAAAATTCTTTTATTTTTTTATTTTAGCTAAAATATAGTTTAAATCACATGTTCTATTCAGTAAAAGGCTCCTGCCTACATCCTTTTGAATATTTAATATATTTTATATGGCTTATTTAAATACTTTGTAATTAAATAATTGTATTCTTATGTTGTGTTTAAATCATTTTGTATTAATATAGGAATTTGATGAAACATGTATATAAATGTAACAGTTCTGGTAAATAAACAATTTAATGAAATCTAAAAGACAAGATTTTACAACTGTTTTACTTACCTCACCACTGATAGTTCCAGATGCCATCATATCTCCAGGGTTTAGATTACATCCTGTGATTGTATGGTGTGCCAGTTGTTGTTTTGCTGTCCAATATAGATGTCGATAGTTTGATTGGCATATAGTGGTAGCCTCTGATTTGTCAGCTGCAATTAGGAAAAACCATTATTATGATTGTTAAAATTTGTTAGAGAATCTTATTAAAGGCTTACCAGAGTGTCAAAATACTTACGTTTTAAATCCACCTGTAGTTTGATGTCAAAATTAAATTTATCTTCATGGTGAAGGTATGGAAATGGTTTAGGATCTTGTGGAAAGTTGTCAACCATGAATGGTTTGAGTGCCTCCACTGTGACTACCCATGGAGAAATGGATGTTCCAACATTTTTTGCAAGGAATGGGCCAAGTGGAACATACTCCCATTTTTGTATATCTCTTGCTGAAACAGAAGAAAAATATTAAAAAATATGAGTGATTGTTCTAGTAAAAGTTTTACTTTCTTATTTCTTATAGTCCTTGCTGAATCTCTATATTACAGTAATCCAGAAAACAATGACCGTTTATGCCTATCTGCTGAACAGATTGCCATCAACTCCTACCCTAGGCCAAAGCATTTCTTTGTTATCTTTTTGTGCAGTCTGTGATTGTTCAAAATGAACTTTGTGATGCAATGCTCCATTTTATGTGAGGTTAAAGATGTTATTGAATGATCCAAAATGGAAACCTGCAGAAATTTACCATCAATTAAACAAAGTGTATAGTGATTCATTATGGAATAAAACAGACGTGAAGATGTGGTATGGTCAAGAATGGAAGAACCTAACCTGGTCTTTTGTCTTGTCTTGTCTTGTCTTGTCTTGTCTTGTCTTCAGCCTGAACAATTTGAAGAAGCAAGAAAACAACAAAATCAAGCAAGAGAGAATGTAACCCTGAATAAGTTACAGATCTCTTTCCCAATAGTTTCTCAATCTTTGCTTGGTGAAATTATGCCCCAACTTCTTGGCTTAATGGGCTAGTGGCAGCCAACTTAAAGCACTGGAATACTAAAGCTCATGGACGGATTTATTAATGTGGTCATTACTTCCTGAATTACCCTTGTTGTTATGCAATAATTAATACAGAATTGTGGGAGGGATAGCATAGGTTAAAAACCAAAAGTTGGTTAAATACTAAACTTGTATTTAAAATTCACATCCAAGGATGTGATATGAAGATTTTTAGGAAAAATACCACCTACAGCATGGAATATTTTTCCAAAATTTTGATTTTCTCAAAAGTGGCACTAACAATTTTGATTAAAATGCTGTATGTATAAAACATTTTTATGGAAAATGAAATGTATATCCTGAATTTTCTGGAATAGTCCTCTTCATTCTGAATTATTTTGTATAACTGGTAAACAGTAAGAGGTGGATAAAAACTTACTGCACATAAGATGTAGATCTTATTAAAACTCACAATTTAAGTCATTTACTACATTTTGTAGAAATAATAGTTTATATATTGTAGGATACCCATTGTGGGGTGGGTTTCACCCCTACACTGTGCATACTAGGGAGTGATAGCTTCAGAGGTAAAGCTGTTTGTGCAGGTGAGAGGGAAGCAAGTGGCCTCAGGTTTTAAGGTGCAGGAGAGTACACTTTTGGTTAGAACAATCAGGAGTCATAAATAAATACAAAGGATGTGAGGAGACACACAGATTTTACTGTTAAGAAGATAATGTATGGTTAGTGGAAGAGGAAACCCAAGGGTTACCCAAACTCCATTCGACTCGCTTGGTACATTATGACTCTTGTAGTCTACACTTTAAAATAAAACTATGCCGTCAGTTAGTACATAGAACAGTATTTCTTATGACATCAGCAGCTCAGATGAATAAGACTGAATAAAGCTCTTCTGCCCTAACTACTGAAGCTTTTATAATAAAACCCATGCTTATGCCGCCACTATTGCCTTAGGAGGCCATGGTTATGTCAGCACTTTGACATCTTGCCACTAATATCGATTGCTAAAACATTACCTCTTACTGAATGAAATGTTTGACTCAGAATCATCATATCAGAAACCCTACAATATCCACTTATAAATGACAGAGGGTAGAAAAAGTCATGTAAAGGTAATTCATAAGATTTCTATGGTTATATTAAAATAAACATAAATGATCAAAACAGTTTGTATTTTTATATGCTTATAGTAGTGCAATGTAGTGGTGAAGTGCATATGTCATAATAAGTCAATCTGTTAAGTATGAGGCTCTTAGGATTTGCTACCCTAATGAACTCCTGATGGCAACTTCCTGCATCAGCAAGAGGTCTTTGTCCTTATGGGATGTTTTGGCTATTTATTTATTTATTTATCTTATAGTTATGCAGCTCCTATCTAATTAAGTTTTTGCTCAATCATTTTCTTTGTCTTCAAGGTGTACAGGTTTTTTCAAACAATTAACTCTCTATCTGCGACTCCTTTTAGTATAATTTGTTTGTGTTTCTCTTGTCATAAGTGTGTTGCTTTTGCTATCAATTCTTCCTGTTTATATTTTATGTTAACATGTTTTCTTTTACCGTGGTTCTCATTTTCTTTTTAGATTTTTTCAGCTTTTTATTTATACATATTGAGATTAACATCAATAGAAATAATTTCATCACATATTTTGTTAAAGGGAATGCAGGAGCCTGAAGTAATAGTGAATTTTTAAAAAGTGGGTCACCATATGATGGCTCAGAAATTCTATATTTAAGGAGTGATGACCTAGCAATAGGAACAAGTGCCTCAAAGATAATTTAATATAATATTTTTAACATAACTTGTATAGTATATTCAGAATTATTGTAATTTTTGTAGAGTAAGTTTTGTCCATCTCTTATGGTTTACCCTTCAGCAGAATTACACAAAACTTATTTAGATAGAACGAATCTTCACAGTCTATTCACAATTCAGGGTCTCTATTTTATTAGCCATCATTGTCAATTAAAATTATTACAGCCTTTTATATAATAATGAAATATTTTACAATATATATGCATGGTGATTTTTCTAACTTTTATACAGCGATCTTGAAACATGTATTCCTGCTGAAATTGTCTCAGTACAGAAGTTTTGGAAAGGGGGTGGACATAATAATGATTTATAGTATACTTGTGCTAATATACCACAATGGTTAGAAAAAGTCAATATAATGTATTTTTAAAACATAAAAATCACCTGAACTCATTACTTTCTCTAAACGTACTATGTACACAGTGTATAGACGAAGTATTATATTCTGTCCAAAAATTTGATGCCGGGATTTCACCAGAAATACATGTTTTGGATCCCCCTGAATCCAAAAAAGCATTTTTGGAAAAAGGTCTATGTTTGTGTGGGTGGGTGGGTGCGTGCGTATGGACAGCAGAGCTCAAAAACGAAAAATCTGTTAAATACCAAACTTGGTATTTAAGATCAGCATCTTCCAAGGATGCGACATGAAGATTTTCAAGAAAATCCTCCCCACCTCCAACTACCTTTTACATAGAAAAATTTTTGAAAATTTTGATTTTTTCAAAACTGGCTCCAACGATTTTAATTAAAATATTGTATATTATAGATATTTACCAGACAAATAAAATGTATATCTTAATTTTCTGGGAATAGCCTCTGAAGACTACTTTATTCTGTATGAATTCTATGGAATTTTGCATAACTGGCAAACTGTAAGAGATAGACAAACATTTACCTAACAGAAAAAGCAGAGCTCGCTAAAACACACAATTTATGTTATATACATTTTATTCTTGGAGGGGATCGTTTTTGAGATATTCCTTGTTATTGGTTTCAGCTTTTAAAAACTATACTTTTCTCATAGAGGAATTTGCCAACTCCGGTCCATACAAACAAAGGAACTTCAGTCACATAGCAACCAGCTTTTGACTATCACTTTAACCCATTGGTACGCCCTTATTTCAGTTCTACTTACAAGGAAGCAAGAAATGAAATTATTTCTGCCAATTTTTCTCGATTAGCATGAAGTAAATAGAAGCATTAGCTTTTTAACAATAATTTGTTGCAGAGATGTAGAGAAAGTCATGTGAATGAAATGCATCAGATTTTTTTTTTTAATTTTGTTTTTATTAATACTTATGTATAAAGAATGTTTGAGACTAAAATTGGCAAATCATAACGCTACATACCACTCCAGTCATTCATCAGCACAAAACCAAATATATGTTCCTGTGCCTCGGATATGGATACAGGATGACCAAGTTTGGTTGGAGCTCCCCCTACAAAGAAGGCAACTTCAAGTTCAAAGTCCATAAGACGACATGGTCCAAATGCAGGTGCAGCTCCTTCCACAGGAAGTGTTTGGCCATTGGGCCTTTGTATTGGAGTTCCAGACACAACAATAGATGACGACCTTCCATGATATCCAACAGGCAGATATTTCCTATAATAGAATAAAAACCATTTATGTTCATAACTTATGGTTAATATACAAGTTGTTTCATGCCAAAGTCTCTGATATGTCCAAATAAATTAAGGGGAATTACACAAATACAAAACATTGCGAGAAATATAGACTAGTTAAATTACACAATTTATTTCACATACTTTTTTTTTTCTTCTTTTTTTTTTTAAGTTAACTATTTCCGAGATATTCCTAGTTAGTGGTTTCAATTTTAAAATACTTAAAGCTTTCCTCAAATGGGAATTTTTCATCCATTTCTTTTGGTTTACTCCTAGCCATGCAAAGAGAACCAAATTCCAATCACATAGCAACCAGCTTTTAAAATTTGACAATTGCTTTAGCCTAATATCCCTTAATTTGCTTCTGCTTATACGGAACTAAATAATAAAACCATTTGTGCCAATGTTTATTGTGATCAGCATGAAATAGATAACAGAACAAGCTTTTGTAAAAATAGTTTGTTACAGAATAGGTAGAGAAAGTCAAGTGAATCGAATACATCTGTTTTTTTTCTACCAATAAGTGACACAGTGTTGAAACAACTGCAAAACACATTTCGTACCCTACCTTCTAATAGTTGAAAATGAGTCGGAATAGTGACGCTCACCTCACTTAAAATGAAACTTTTTTCAAAACATATGTTTCAAGGGCATTTGCCCTCTTCTTCAGTTGAGGTCTGACTAATGGCTGGAATTTGTGCTCTGTGGTGGTGTTCTCAGCAGAAGTTCATAATCATGTGGCGGAATTTCAAAATTCATCAGTTGGTCTTTGTGTTGTGTAATGAGAGTATTCTCACGAACTGTGAGTACTGTCGGGTTGTTTACAGGTTTTAGCAACTTTTTCATTTTCTATTTTGTGATGTTATGTCCAAAAATGGTGTACTACTGCCAGTTTATCTCTCTGTTTCTGTTTGATGTGTCTGAAATGTTCTTTTAACCTAGTTTCCAGTCTTATTTTTGTTTGACCAACGTAACATAATTTGCAGTCCTTGCAGTCAATTCTGTAGATGCCTGATCTCTGGTTTGTAGGTATGGGTCTTTGATGTCTATTTCAGTGAATTTTTTATGTTGAATTGGTTACTTGAAGCTAAACTTGTATTGTATTTCTTGAACATTTTTTTGAATTTTCTATCTGCTGTTGGATGATAAGTGAATTTTTTATATATAACTTTTTTAATTTTTGTGTGGACAAAGTGTTGATTAGTTTTAAGGTTAATTTCTCCTCATGTTTTTCAATTTTTTGGTCGATGATGTCTGGGTCAAAACCATTGGCTGAGGCTAGTGTCTTAATTGGAGGTATTCTGTGTTGTATTCTTCTGGGCTGAGTGGGATGCTGAGGAACATGTGTACTGAGCTGTTGAAAATTACCTGTTTGTGAGGTTCTGGGTTGAAACTATTCTGTTTTATGTAATTGTCTGTATGTGTGGTCTTCCTGTAGATGCCATAAGTGATCTTTTGTTCTTTCCATGTTATTTTTAAGTCCAGGCATGGTAGAATTTGATCTTAACAGAAAAAAATTTATTTACCCTACCTTGTTTATTTATATTAGAAACAGTTTGCTTCATAAATAACAACATTCATCATTTTAATTCAAACAACACTGTACATGAGCTTGCCACTAGAAATCAAAATAATCTTCACTTGCAAGCTGCCAGAACAACAAAAAAGATTAACTCCATACTACATACAAGAATCCTGATGTATAATTTAATCTCAAAAAAAAAAAAAATAAATGACAAGCATCCACCGAAGAACAGGAAGCATGTTAAGAAGTCTTCAATCAAACAATGTTTCTACAAGTGTTTTAAGAGTTCTTTAGGCACAATTCATGTATGATGTAAATAGGATCATTATGTTGTATATAATTGTTAATATAATCATGATTACTGTATATAGGATTAGATAAATTTCAGATAATTGTAACTTGTACTGGACGAAGCCTTGAAATTATAATTAATTTCCAATTGGTGAATAAAAAAAAAACAAAGGAAACTGGTATGTAAATAATTTAACTATAGCAATAGTGGTTGTGTGTTAGGCAGCTTCACTGGAAAGAGAAACAGTATTTTTTTGTACACACATAAATAGGTTGTACCAACCAGTTGGGCATGAGGGCATTTTCTTTGCTTCGAAACATTATTCCCACATTTGTTGCATGGTGGATGGATGAGTAGAAATCTGTATAGTCTCCAACTTGAGCAGGAAGGTGCATCTCAGCCTCGGATTGTGACACAAAAGCCCTGTAATGAATCACAAAAACTTTCTTCACAAAAAATGTAAAGCTAATTAAAACACACAATTTATGTTACATACACTTTTTTCGTTGACTTGACCGTTTTTGAGATATTCCTTGTTACTGATTTCAGTTTTAAAATAATTATACTTTTCTCATATGGGAATTGTCTGCTCCTGGCCATACAAACAAAGGAACTTCAGTCACATAGCAACCAGCTTTTAAAACATTTGACTATCGCTTTAGCCTAAGTTACTCCCTTATTTCCCTTCTAGTTACAAGGAAGTAAGTAATAAGACCATTTCTGCTTAATTTGTTCTCAACTAGAATGAAGTAAATAGAAGAATAAGTTTTTTAACAATAATTTGTTGCCAAGATGTGGAGCGAGTCACGTGAATGGAACACATCATTTTTTTACTTTCTCCACATGTACTATGTATATAGTGTATAGAGAAGGTATTGTATTGCATCCAAAAATTTGATACCAAGATTTCACTGTAAATATATGTTTTGGGTCCCCCTGGATCCAAAAAAAAAAAAGCATTTTTGGAAAAACGTCTGTGTAAGTGTATATCTGCACAATTATCCTTTGCATGGAAACATTTTCGAAAATTCTGATTTTCTCAAAAATGGCTCTAACAGTTTTGATTAAAATATTGTATATTATAGATATCTAGGTATCTACACGACAAAAAAATGTATATCTTGAATGGTTTTGGAATAGCCTCTGAAGACGTCTTTAGTCTCAATTAATTTTATGGAATTTTGCATAACTGGTAAACCATGAGAGATAGACAAAACTTACTTAACAAAAAATGTAAATCTTCTTAGAACACACAATTTTTATATATATTTTTTGTGGAGTTGACCATTTTTGAGATATTCCTTGTTAGTGGTTTTAATTTTTAAAAACTTATATTTTTCCTATATGGGAACTTGTGAACTCCTGGTCATGCAAAGGAAAGGATTTCAATCCCATAGCAAACACATCTCAAAACTTTGACTGTCGGTTTAGCCTAATGTATTCCCTTGTACTTATAAAGGAACTAAGTAACAAGGCCGTTTCTGCTAATATTTTAGCATTAAATAGATAGAAGAATACACTTATTAACAATAATTTGCAGCAGAGATGTTGAGAAAGTCATGTGAATGGAGCACATAAGATTTTTTCTGAAAGGATGGTGTGTACTGCAGTCCCAATTAGTGAAGAGTCAACAAAGAAAGAGCAAGTTCACTCATCCAAACCTAAGGGTACCTGTCAATCTGTATTTTAATGCATTAGCAGTCTGAGGCCAAGATTATTCTGTGTTATTTATGCACGAATACTCTAATGGGACAATTTTACCTGTACTGTATATGGAAAATTGAAAGAAAGCTCAAAATGTAACATATTTGGAAGTACGTAAAATGTATATGTGGAGAACATATACATAAAAGCAAGATTATTATTAGTTTTATGCAAAATTTTAATTTTCTTAAAACAAGCTTGAAGAACCTTGAAATATCAGGGCTTAAATTACTAGGGCTCTACTGTATTACAATCAGTTTTGGTCATAAACTTGTTAAGTATTTAAAAATTGTATACATCTATACTCACTTAGCTCGAAGCCCAGAATCTTTCTGTAATGTTTGATTTTCAGCAGACAGCAGACTTTGAATTTTAGCCCTAGCCTCTAGCCATGCAGGTCGACCAAGTGACATGAATTTATTTAATGTTGACTGTAACAATAAACAACAGTGGTATAAAGGGAATATATAGAAAAAATTGGACATATGAAACACTTAAATGCTGAAACTATTTTCCTGTCCTTTTATGTAATTTTTTTACTGCCATCTGATTCGCAAAGGATTCACATGCTAGTTTTAACTACTTTTCTTTCTGTGTTTGTTCACAGTGTGAGATGATCAGAATTGTTATTTAGTACATATTTGCCAGAAAACATTTACTTTAAGGGAAAAAAATTAGAACATTCTCTGTTCAATGTTCAGGTTTGTTAGTTCTGAGTATATTTAAGTTAAACTTATTTTCGATAATTAAGATTTTGATATTTATTCCTCTCCATGAAAGGTAAGAACAAAATATAAAGTAAATGTCTTAAGAAAGATGTAAAGATGTACCTAATGCTTAAGATTAAATAATATAGTATCATTTTCAAGAAAAATTTAAGATCTGGACCATAATAAATAGTCTTTCTTTTAGCATAATGCAGGCATGGTGAAATACAGTAAAGCCATGATTGCCCAAGGATCAGGATTAATTGAGGGGGTTATTGGAAAATAATCATACATTTTTTTTTCTTACAATATGGTGCTAGGTTAGCACTGAAGCTGAATGACTGTAGCCAGTCAGCTGATGGGCTGTTATTGTGGAAATGCCAATTGAAAATGAAGATGCCTTCAAGTGGTGTTACCCATATAAACAAATGAATCTGACTGGTGACAGATGTGGTCATCAATCCTAAAGAGGAGCACAATACTGTTGAGATCACCCCAAAAATATTTCATTCTGAGGGATTGAAGGTGATCCAAGTTGCTATAGCTTACATTCAATTCAATTTATTTTCATTCTTATAAATATAAATTTTAAAGGACATGTTAGTATAGCTTATTTGCATATTTGAATTATATATAAAAGTTTTACATAGCTTTTCCATACTTAAATTCTTCTACACACTGAACAGCAAGAAGAGTCTGCATTTGTTAAAGTGTCCCTATAGCACTTGCATTGCATTGCATTGCAGCATGCAAGGGAGCCTAAAAACACAACAAACGTTTTTTTTTTTTTTTTTTTTGTTTTTTTTTTTTTTTTGTTTTGTTTTGTTTTTTTTTTCCTCAAAAGAGTTGTTGTTCTCCAATGCTCCCCATATGATCTGATCTATCTTGGAGGCATACCTCATTCAACCATGACTGGACCCATTTCTGAGGGGAAGCAAGCAGTGAATGTTGGCAAATGAGAGAGGACCTACAGCTTTACCATGGACTCCGAACCAAGTTGGACATTGGCGATGCTCCACATGAACTAGTTACAGATGGAAGCATGGATAGGCTAAGATGTAAAATTGCCATCCCAGAGATGGGAATTGAACCACAGACCCTCAGCACAAAACCATGAATGAAACCACTGCACAGCCCTGGCATTGTTCTTAAAAAAAATTAATCTTCTCATTTAATATTGTAATATTGTAATTTAAATATTTTTTTATCTTTTAGTTAAAACTTTATAAAGTATTCAATGTTTATTTTAAATAATTATATTGTAATAAACTTTTAATACAGATTTTCAAATGTTTTTGTCATCATTTACAACTTATCACATATCTTATTATACCTAAGTTTTTCCATATCTGAAGTAATCTCAGTCCCAATTAGCTTGGATAATTGTTAGTCTACTGTAGTATATTGCAATACAGCATGGTAAATGCATTATTGGGGAGTGAGGAAAAGTTTAAAATATGAGACAAGGTGGAGAGGTATCTCTACTTCTTCGATTTTCCTGTGAACATAATACTTCTGTATTGTGTATTAATTTTAATGATAGTGAGTAATAGAAATAGAACTTCCATAAAAATAAATTAATAGTCATTAACATCTGTTGCACATGGTGGTATCAATATTAAGATCCAACATTAACCTTGTTGTCAAAATGGCAATTTATTATCCACTCCAGATTGTTGAAAAATCAATAACACACACGAATTAAGCATAAGCAAATATTCACTAATAAAAAGGAAGTAGAGACCCAATTAAGGTTTAAATAATAAAATTTGGCTATCAAATATGATTAGTATATGATAATATTCACAATAATAATTAATACTTATCAACAGTTATAAGATTGAACATAGTTTATGCACATTATTGTAATAAAATAGCTAAGATATTTTTGTAGGTTAGGTTACCAGCATGAATGCAGAAAATACAACTTTTCAGGCAGAATAGGAAGTGAATCAAATAGCACTGAATTCAAAAGCATGTCTCCAGTCTGCTTGGCGATCTCAATTTATTTTGTTTTATTTGTTCTGTTGTAAATGCAAATGGAGTTTTCGTTGTGGATGCTCTTTAACTATTGTGGTTCTAGGACTCCCATTCTATGTTGGGCATGAAAGATCAATTAATTTTGCTTGGAGGCCTCTTTATCAGGCTTGAGGTTCTTTTATATGCCACACATCTATGACACAGACAGCTTTACTTCCCTTTTAAAGGAAGCCATGCTAAGGATTTTTATGGAAAAAAAAAAAAAAATCCATTACCCTCTGATTTGAACCCACAACCTTGGGTACAAGAGGTAACATGGTAACCACTGCACCATGGAGGGTGATTGTTCTTGTTGTATATTGCATTTCTGAGGAGACATTTCAGAATATTCTTTTCTTTACCTTCAGATGCAACCACTGGCATTAATGATTAAAAAATGACCAAGTAGAATACTTACTTCCTTGAAGGCATTTTGTAGATGTTCAGGAAACAGATGACTTACAGCTGACAGATCTAATATCTGGTCTCCTATTGCAACACCAATTCGATGTTGTTCCTATGCAAGCAAACAAATAAATATGACAATAAGTAAAGCCCAATAGTCTTGTTTTATATATATATATTTACTTGCTTCCAGGGGATATATGCACATTTTGAACAACTATTATTACAGTTCTGTGTGAATTAATTTATTAGATTCAAGATTAATACTTTTTATTTTCTCTAGCATATATGTACAATGTACATGATAGAGAACACGTTGTATTCCACCCAAAAATTTGATACCAAAATTTTACTGGAAATATATGTTTTAGGGTGTTATGAACCCAAAAAGAGCATAACTAACAAACATAAAGTTGGTTAAATACCAAACTTGTTATTTAAGTTCAGTATCTTCCAAAGATGTGTCACAAAAAATTTATGAAAGTCCCCCTACTCCTAATAAGCCTTTGCATGGAACATTTTTAGAATTTTTTTTATTTTTCAAAAATGACTCAAATGATTTTGAATAAAATGTTTAAAGCATTTTTATGACAAATGAAATGTATATTCTGAATTTTCTGGGAATAGCCTATGAAGACGTCTTCATTCTGGATGACTTTTGTATCACTGGTAAACCATAATAGAGAGATAAAAAATAACTACTTAAAAAGTAGATCTTGTTAAAGCACGCAATTTATATCATATTCATTCTGTCTGTAGGGTTAACCATTTCTGAGATATTCTGGTTAATGGTTTTCATTTTAAATCACTTAAAACTTTTCTCAAATGAGAAGTAATATTTCTTTTCTACTGACTTTTGTTTACTCGTGATAAGCTAAGGGGATCAAATTTCAACAGTTCACATAGCAATCTGCTTTTAAAGGATTTGACTATTGTTTTAGCCTGGTGTATTCCTTTATTCTTACAAGAAGCAAGTAATAAGACAATTTCTGCTAATTTTTATCTTGATTAGCATTATGTAAATAAAAGAATAATCATTTGTAAGAAAAGTTTGTTTGCAGAACAGTTAGAGAAAGCCATGAGAGTGGAACACATCAGATTTTTTACTTTCCTTACCATTAGGAACAGATGTATTGTAAGTATTCCACCCAACAATTTAATATTAAGATTTCACTGCAAATATTGCTTTTGGGTACCTGAAACCACAAAACAAGAAAAAACCACACACACACGCACAAAACAAAAAAGTGCAAAAAACGAAACAAAACTTTTTAGAGAAACTCTCTGGGTAAGGTAGGGTGGGGCAGGGTAGGTGAACAACATAACTCAAAAATTAAATTTGGAATTTAAGTTCAGTATCTCTTAGAAATGTCACACAAAAATTTTAAAGCAGAAATTCCCATTTCAGTGTACTCATTCTCTTTATATGGAACATTTTTCATAATTTTTGATTCATTCAAAATGGTTCTAAAATTTTGATTATATTATCATGTATTTAAAATATTTATACTACAAGTAAAACATTGTCTTGAATCTTCTGGGAATAGCCTTTATTCATAATGAATGTTATATAACTTTATTTAAAGGTTGAAGCATAAGTAGAGACAAAAACATACAAGATAAACAAGATTTATTTGAGAATTCATTTGAAATAATATTTTTTGCAACAACAGGCATTACATTATTATTATTATTATTATTATTATTATTATTATTATTAACTTTTAATTTTTTACAGTGCTGTCTCCATTTAGTTAATTCTCACAATATAAAGGAAAGGTATCTGAAATTTAGTGAACATTTGACAATCACTGTTCCCTTTGTACCTATAACAAAATGTTTAGTGAAATTATAAGTGCAAATATTTATCTAAATTAACTTGTATTAGAAAGATGAATAAGTTTGCAAGAATAGTTTGTAGAACCTAAATAAAAATAAATATTAGTGAGTGGTGAAAGTTGTGTAAATGTAACACATTAGATATATCCCTAGTATTTGAAAGAATATCCATTTGAAATCTATTGTAATGTTAAATGAATAATGATTATATGTGTTTTTTTTCGTCCTATCTTCACCAAATTACAGACTCAGCATAATGATTTTCTCTAGTGTCACAAATATTTTGAATAATTCTCAGTAATAACACTATTGGAGGGGAGAGAGAGAGAGGGAGGGGGAGGGATTGTTGGGGGAGGGGAACTAGTAAGCACACTTGGCAGATAAAACCAGAAGTCAGGGTCAGACAAATCTGCACATCACACATCATTGGTTCTAACTTTATTTTTAAAAATAGTTTCCTTTATTGATCATTAAGTACATCTTTTGGGAATAATCTTGTGAATAATAAAACAAGTAAAATATTCCAGTAAAATAGGGTATTTATCATAGATACTCATGGTCTCATTGTTAGAAGTACAGTTAAGTTAACCCTATAATAAACATATTACAAAACAAAACACAATAGCAACACCCAATAAAATATTAAAATCCACAATTAAAATTCTGTTATTGTAATAAACACATTTAAAATATCAAATTATCAGTGTTAATACTTTCGAATTCTTCTATGTTATAAAATGCTTTCTTTTTTATCCAAGACTGTAAGACAGGATTAAATCTTGCCTTAGTGACAGCAGCTGATTGTAATTTGTTAAAATATTTTATATGTATACCTGAAACTCTTTTGTGATTTACTTAATCTAACATTGTCATTTCTTCAATTTCATTTACTGGTATAGTAAATATGAATGTTATTTCTCAAATTAAAATCTGATAATTTTCTTTAGCATACAATAAAAGTTAAAGAGAAGGTATAATGATAATATTAAAATGTTTAAAATGTGGTCTGCATGTTTGAGTTTCTGATTGGCCTTTCGTAATTCTTATAACCTTTTTTGCCACACAAATACTTGTTTGGCATCAGTAGAATTTCCCCAAAGTAATATACCATATTTGTAAGCGACTGTGAAAAAACAATAATATGCCATATGAACTAGACTTAAATTGGTGTAGAGTTTCAACTTTCTAATAAGGTAGGCAAGTCTTCAGAGCTTTTAACATAAATTAGCAGTACAAGCAAACCAATTTAATTTACTGTCCAAGTGTATGCCTAGAAGTTTAAGTGTTTTTTTATCACTATTTAATAAACTAAATAAAATAGTTTCTGTGTTTTCTTTGTTAACAGTTAATTTGTTTGCTTTGAACCAAAATTTGGATCTAGTTAAGATATCCTCATTTACTTTTGTTAAAATTTATAAATCCTTATTTGTTGTAATAAAAGTTAAATCAGCATATAAAATGCATTGTCCTGAAATGAAATCAGTTACATCATTGGTATAGCTTATAAAGAATAAGGGGTCAAGGACAGAACCCTGCTACACATCACAGTATACACTTTTCAAGTCAGATCTCTCATTCTTCAACTTAACACACTGCAGTCTCTTACAGAGATATGATTTCATAAGAGAAATTTCAAGTAACAATGACATAATATTCCAGTTTTCCAAAACAAATCTCATGTGAAATATGGTCAACAGCTTTAATGAGGTATATTAAAATTGCACTAGTACAAGTTTTGGTTTCATAACCATTAACTATATTGCTTACAATTTCTTGCATTGCTTTAATGGTTGATTTATACTTTGTAAATTCATATTAAGATTCAGTTAATAACTGTTTATCTTCAAGCTCTTAGGTGTTTCATGATATTTCCAATTAGTTTAGAAATAACAGATACTAATGAAATGGGACTATAGTTACATGGGTTGGACTTACTCCCTTCTTGTATGTAGGTGTGACTACAGAAATTTTCAAAGTCAGGGTAAATACCTTCTTGTAATGTTATATTAATTATGTCAAAGGTCTCACAAAGTCGACAATCATTTTTAGGATAAAATTGGAAAACCCAAAGTAGTCCTCTGCTTTAGAATTGCTTAGTTTATTTTTAGTACTTATGATATTTTCCAAGGAAATGTACTTCCATTTAAATCTTTTATTTTGAGAATTATCAATGTTCTTATATGATACTAATTCTTTTACTTTGGATATATCAACAGTATATCATTATGACCAACAGTCTTAGACACATTTATGCAGAAGGAATAGTGTTGATACTGTTTATATTTGCAGTTAATGGCTGCTTTATTTTTTTATGAATCACTTTCCATGCCGCTTTACACTAATGTGTGAATTCAGTATAACATCATTTAACCTCATTTTTCCAACTGAATATATGTTCTATAAAGTTGTTATTAGATAATCATAAGTTTGTTTACAATGCATCTTGTTTTTAGATAAATCATGATTTACTATAATTTGATTTTTAGATACACCAAGTACGATGTGTACCGTTTATTTGCTTTATTGTTTGATTTACCTTTGTTAGCTCATATAGTAGCTAGACAAAAACATTCATGTAATAGACAAGCAAATCCAAAAAAAAAAATTAAATAATTCATTTATTACAACTTCATTATTGTATATTAATAGGTGACAATTTAGATTAGTTAAATAAGATCTCAAAACATTCTGACTGTCATCATTTAGAAATCTGATAGTACACAGTCAACAATAGCAACCTTTTGTGATGTTTTACTTTTCAAGAAAACTTAGTGTTTAATCCTAGGTCCGATGAGTAAGGTTGTATTACCTCTAAACTAAGCATTTATTATTTTAAATTGGTAGTCACATTATCTCGCAAAGCATCCATTCTCATTGTTTTTTTCATTAAAACAGTAAAGATTGTGAGATACTTACATGTGAAGGAGTTATATAGTTTTATAATTTTGATTTCTTGGATCAACACTAAAACACCAAATGAAATGATTGTCATACTTTATTTTAGCACATGATTTATAAAATTTTGCATAGTATTAATACAATTATCTAAATCAGAATCCGGAGTTTGTAAACTCAAACTATGATTATATTTAGTGCATAAACTTTAATTGATGCAGCCTCAAAGTTGTTATCACAAAAATATCTTTTAACCACTATATTCTAAACAAAGCTTCTTTTAACAAATATTGCTACTCCACCATAACTATTTTTCTACAATAACTTTCTGTTAGATTATAAGTGTCTGGCACATAGTAACCTTTTTCAGCTTTTTTTTTTTTTTGGTAGTGTTTAACGCCTGCTTTAACTACTAATGGCATCGCAGCCGGTGACACTGATGATGGAGCACCGGTGGAATGTGATGGCGGGGGAAACCGGAGTACCCAGAGAAAACCCGCACCAGCACCGTTTTGTCCACCACAAATCTCACATGCGGTCGCTTGGAATCGAGCCCCGGCCGTCTAGGTGAGAGGCTAGTGGTCTAACCACTCGGCCACGGCGCGGCCCATCTTTTTCAGCTTCACAGAGTCAATGTTTACTAACACAAAATTAATACTATTGAGAAAAATTGCTGTTTCTGCTAATTTGCTTCTAATAGACAGTATATTCCCACAAAAGAATGTAAATATCTGTTGATAATAACTACCATTCTCTTTTAACTCATCACTTAGGGTGAAGTGATGTTCTCTTGTGTTTCATTAACAATTTTCTTGGGTTGAAGTCTACAAAGAGTTTAAAAAATATAGAACCTTCAAGCTAAATTTTGGACAGAAATAGCTACTGAAAGTCTTTTCACACAAATCCACATGTCGGGTATACTGTTTTTATCTTTGTTACCTTCATTGTATGCTGAATATTTTTTTTTTTTATAAACTGTTCAATTTATGTTACAGTAGTGGTTGAATCTAGTCTGATTACAAACAGGGTTTTGTTGTTTACAATTTTTAAACTTATTTTTATATTTAAGTATTATTAGTGCCATTAATTATTTGCTTTTCATAATATTTAAATTTACTTTTTTTATCTACGTAAGCTTAAGTTGCCTGTTTACTTACACTTGTGCCACCCTGTTGCAATTTGCTCACCACACACACACACTTTCTCTGTTATTATTATCAATACTAGTTATTGGAGTTTCTTGTGCTCATACTAAATCCATAACACCATCAGCATAATATTTTGTGTTCTTGCTACTGCCCATTTTGACGATAGTCACAGGGAAAGTTTGTAGTAGTAACATTTATCCACTAGTTTGGAAAAGTCTAAGGTGTGTCAGGAACATTGAGTGAGTGTGCCATGGGTAAAGTTGGAGGTGTATGGAGTGATACTGTGTGATGTTGGATAAATATGCTTTCCATAACCAGAGTGTGGTGGTTTTGATTAGGATGTTTCAGAGCCATCTGATGGTTGCGATTGATCTTCGATTGTAAGTTGCTCTTTAACAGGGTCTTAAAGAGTTTTGATCTCTTTGCTGCTTGTGCCATTCTTCACCGAAAATGTTGAAAGGGCCCAAGTTAATATGTGAGTAAAGTTCCCACATTTTATCACATGTGCCACTTGGGAGAAGAATGGCAAGGAGTTGCAGTCATTGTTTTGAAGGTTGTCGTGAATGGCGGAAAAGTGTTTAATGAATAGAAAATACATGCCTTGTTGGTAATTGTATGGTTAGGTTTTGGAATGGAGAATGTTTTGGATAATGGGGATTGGACTTTGTGCGATAGAAAAAATTGAAAGCAGCTTCTTGTAAGGTAACTTCTGGTAACCAACTCCATATGCAGTGATTTGTTGATATGAGGATTGGAATACTTGGAATTGTTCTTTGTCAAAATGTTTTATATCATAGAAATACATGCTCCTTCCAATAAAAGCTTCCAAGTGCCAATGTTTTTGAATCAAGAATAGCCTATTCGAATTGAATACATGTTGCAGTAGGTAATTCATCTAAATGAAATGAAGACTTGTCTTTATCTCTTCCAACTAATGTGTGTTTTAAATATTAGAAGTAGAGATTTTCCAGGTTTGAGTGTTTGTATGTCTTTGGAGTATAAAGGAATTGATTTTGTTCATCCTCATCATCAAAATAAATTGTGTTACAAACTCTGATATACTAATTTGATTGATGTAGAATAAGTTTTCAGTGTAATCCACGTTTTCTGTGTTGTGGTCTGTGTAATTTATTAACAATATATCTAAGAAGTGCATTGCTTTTAATACTTGCTTTTGCTGTGTTCGTAATTTTTAGCAGATTCTTTAGAAAAGTTGTCCTGATACACCTAATTGTTTTAGAAGTTGTATTTGAATGTGCTTATGTGCTTGCTAAGAAAGTCTTGTTGAGATTCAATTTTGTATTCAGAGGTGAGTTGTAAAAGATAATCTACAGAACAATTTCAATTTTTCTAGTAGAAATTGTTTTGTAAATGTGTTTAGATTCTTCAACATACTGCTCATATGGTTCGAAAGAAGAGTCTGTTTCATCAGATGAAGGAGAGGAAGATATTGTATTGATTACATTGGGGAAGATTTTTGGAAGTTTAGTTCCATATTTGCGGAGTGTTCGGAGACCCTTACGAACACAATAGGATAGGAACCTGTGGAGTTAGCAGATTTGTTGCACACTTGTATAAGCCTCTGCAATTGCTGCACCACGGGCTCCAATGAAGTCAAGGATTCTTTGGATTGTTTGCTGGTTGTTGCCTGGGTTTCCGGGGAGAATATATGAAGTGGTAGTGGTCGCTGTGTCGAAAGTGAGGAATGACGGACAGATGCCTTTGGCTGATCGGAGGATGTTAGGGTGGTTGGATTTGTGGTTGATGAATCCATGCTACTGATTTAGGAAGATAATTCTTGTAAAATCGTAATATAGGTGTACACTCCAATGGAGAAGTTCGTCTTGTAGCACACTTTTAGTTTCACATACAAAAGTAATGTGGGGAAAAATTGTTATTTTTGGAATAACACTCAGGAGTAAGGAAGGTGGCAATCTCAGCCGGGAGAAGTACGCCATTATTAATTAATAATGTCCAGATGATACAAGTTAACACATCCATTAGGAGATATATTGCTAGAAGCGTCTGAACTGTTACCGTTGATCGTCACAGTTTTAGTACAGCCGAATCTTTCGATGGCGGTTGATGCGATGTAGAGTTTTTATTCGCCAGCATAGTCCCCGAGCTCGGTAACCGTCCTGAATACTGTGAAGCATACCAATGATCAACGCACTGAAGAAAAAAGGGAAAATAAATGAAAGGAGAGAGAGAGAGAGAGAGAGAGAGAGAGAGAGAGAGAGAGAGAGAGGGGCACATGAAGAAATCCGTAGATCATGTCATTCTCATAGTTGGGAATAAGTAGATGAAGCCTCTAGAATTTAATGCTGAATTTCTCAAATCCGCCTTTAAAATTTCGATTCATCTGAAGATCAGCCGATTGTCGCCATCTTTGATGTCTTGAATGGCGTCTTGGGGCAGGCTATTGTGTAGAAATACTTCTCTTCCGTATTCTTGTGAGACAGCACAGTCACCATGCTTTGTCTGAAGAATTTTATACTGCTAATTATGAAGAAACATGAAGCTCAAGGTCGCACACGCTAACTGTGCCAGAGGACTGAGCGCGCTTGTGGAGTATCAAATACACTGTGTTAGACATTCTGAAAGGTGTTTGGTTAGAAGAGAGGTTGGATATCACAACCAAGGATTCGAGGTTAGTTTTTGGAATGGAGAGAGAGTTGGAATATGCGTGAATAGCATGAGTACTCCAACGGTTAACGATCAGTGAAAGGTGGAAAGTGAGAGATAGTGGATATTAACGTGAGATTGATAGGCAACAACGCAATTATATAAATAGAGGTGGTGTTTCCTTGCAAACGACTTGTGTTGTGGTACCATTGCTGACCGCAGTAGCATTGCAAGAATTGGAGAACGGTGGGCAACAGGGGAGGTACCAGAAGGTTTGAATACATCGGCTAGAGAAACAAAGGGTATTTTAAAAGGACGGAGAGGTTGTCGGAACCAGCTTCCTTAAACATAAGCTGCCTGCCGCTGCTGTTAAAATAGGCCTGAATTTTTTTACCCAAAAGTTCGAGTGCAGCCCACTTCTGAAGAGAATGAAGCTCCACCGTCTTGTTTTTCCTACACCGTCGATTGTGAGGAGGAGCTTGGGTGCCGACGACACGAAGAGACACTTGGTTTCGACGTTGTTGAGAAAGTGTGCTGCAGATTTAAAATCAAAACAAAAAAGACGGACAATTAATTACAGCGACAAGAAAGAGAGAGAAGGAATAATTATGACGAGCATGAGTACTTACATGTTGACGATCAGATGAAGAGTGAGCGGCACTGAAAATTGCATGACAAGCTTATAGGAATTCAGAAAGCGGGCAGCAAGAGGATCTTGATGGGCAATAAGCCTGTTGTATTGGTAGTCGGATATGTTGAATTTTTATAAGAAGTTGGAAGTCGCTAAGTTGTAGCAGCGATGAGATAGATAAGCAGCAACGTAATATTCATAACTAGCGGCGCTGTTACCTGACAAACGACATGTGTTATGGTAGCATTGAAAGAAGAGAAGAATAATAAGGAACAGGGAAGGTACTATTCGCCAATTCCTTTTTAGACAGGAAAATACAGATCCTACGTTTACCGGTTTGCTGTGAGGTCGGTGTTGATTACAATAGAAGGGGGTAAAAGGAAATTAGGAATTTTAGCACAATTGTGTATATTTTTAAAGCAACGAAGCAATTTAATGTGCATTCTTGTTCCGAGCACTGACCGGTTACTCTCGATTTCGAGGGTACTACAATAAAAACTCTGACTTTCTGACATGACTTTCTCTACATATTTTAAAAAATTATTGTTGAAACGCCTAGTCTTCTATTTACTTCATGCTAATCGAAATAAACATTAGCAGAAAAGTCTTATCACTTATTTCCTTGTGAGTAGGAGAGAAATAAGGGAATGCACTAGGCTAAGCCGATAATCAAATGTTTTAAAATTGGGTTGCTAAGGGATTGAAATCCGATTATTTGTGTGACCAGGAGTTAAGTTCCCGTATCAGAAAAGTAGAAGTGTTTTAAAACTGAAACTAATAACAAGAAATATCTCAAAAACGGCGAACTCCACGAAAAAATGATTTCAACATAATTTGTGTGCTTTAACAAGATCTACATTTTTTGTATATTTCTTATGCTTTACCAGTTATGCAAAATTCCTCCATAATAAAGACGTCCTCAGAGGCTATTACCAGAAAATTCAAGATATACATTTTATTTGTCATGTAAGTATATTCGATGTTATTTTATTGAAATTCGTTTGAGTCATTTTTGAGAAAATAAAAAATTTCGAAAATTTTTCTATGTAAAGGGAGTTGGTAGTGGGGGAATTTTCATGAAAATCTTCCTGTTGCGTCCTTGGAAGAAACTGAACTTAAATACCAAGTTTGGTATTTAACGGACTTTTCGTTTCTTAGCTATGCTGCCCAGAGCATCTAGAAATGCTTTTTTGGATTCAGGGGGTCCTATAAATGTATTTCCAGTGAAATCTCGATATCAAATTTTTGGGTGCATTTCAATACCTTCTCTATACAGTATGTATATAGTACGTGTAGGGAAAGTGAAAAAGTGTTCTGATAGGTTTATATGGTATGCGACCTCTATAGCCACGTTAACGTGTGTTAGAACAGCAATTTAATCTTGGCTTGCCGACATGGGTTCTAATATTTTTGTGTAAATCGAACATATGTCAATTCAAAATCTTCTCGGGCTTCTAGCCAGGTAAAAACTTGGCTTGACACCTGGCTAGAAGCCCGAGAAGATTTTGAATTAACACGTCGCCAGGAAAGCTTCAGTTCTTATTTCGAACATATGTCGCTATATTTGCAAACTAATATTTTAAAATAAAGTTATCAACTCTGCTGCAGGCAGAACCAATGAAGCGGGATCAAATTATCAGTCAACGCCAACAATCCCACCTTAAACACCCACGTATACTGATCCTTATCTGATCTCAACTTTCATTATTGTCTGACCCAGACTTCCGCAAATTTTTACACTCACTTCCAGTTTAGTGTGCAGAGGGTGCTTACTACTAACACACACACACACACACACACACACACACACACACACACACACACACACACACACACACACACTTTTGAAAATGGCATATTCCTCAATTAATGAGAAAAATGACACAAGCTGTAAATTATGAAGCATCGGTTGATAATTTCTGAAACGACACTAACGCACGTCTCACCCTTAAAAGCAGTACAGCTTAAATGACTATTTTTGGATAGTGTTTCACGCCCGATTTTACTACATATGGCACCGCAGGCGATGCCACTGGTGATATATGGAATGAAGATGGGGCACCGGTGGAATGCGATGGTGAGCGAACCCGGATAAAATCAGCCCCGGCGCCGCTTTGTCCATCACAAATCCCGCATGTTGTCGCCTGAGACCGAACCTGGGTGCTTGGTGAGAGTTAGGTGGTCTAACCCCTCGGAACGGCGCGGCCTTAAATGGATATGGATATATATAATGGCAAAAGCTTAATTTTGGGGCATTATCATTGTTTATGCTAGATAGTATTACATTAAGATGAATGAAATGAGTAGTATGGACCCTCGGGAGACAAAAACGGAAGCCGGGGTCAGACAATTTGACCTTTATGTTTGGGGTCAGACAATTCCGGAAGTGATGGTCAGACAATACCGTCGGACACTTGTAGGTGAAGTTGTTATTGTAGGTTGGGAGTAGTGTGCAAGGTAGGGGAAGTTGTTATTGTAGGTGGGGGTACTGAGAGTGGAGTGAAGTTGTTATTGTAGGTGGGGGTACTGTGAGTGGAGGGTGATGTATTTGTGTGAAGGTCGGACAATTGTAGGGGAAATTGTTACTGTAGGTTGGGAAAGGGAGGTTGATATTGTAGGTTGGGGAGTAGTATGGAAGGAAGGGGAAGCTGACCACGTGACACCACTTCTTTGGTTCTGTCTCCCGTAGGGTTACCAACCTTTTATTTTTCTTTCAATATACATGAAATGGATATAAAGGATTTATTTACATAGAATGAAAACACAAATAGAATGAGGTAGAATGTTTTATTACAATAATGTTATACGTGTTATGTATATCGGGTTAATAAAATACAATATTTAAAAGAAAGATGGATGCATTCTAATAAATTAAAAACAAAGGCCGTGTTTTAATGAAACTACTTTCCACAAAAATTACAAAAAATAAATGAAATTGTTACAATTATTTATTTTATTATGATATAAAGTTAATACAATGCTTTATTTGAGTTACCTTTATACAAGAAAAGTACAATCAATGCTAGTGTTACCCGCTCCCAACTATTTATCTTATTATGATATGAAGTTAATACAATGCTTTTATTTGAGTTACCTTTATAGAACTAAAGTGCAATTAATGGTAGTGCTCCGAGCTCCCAAATATTTATCTTTGCGCAAATTGTGACCGCATGTAACCCGATCGCAAATGTGATGCTTGCACAAAGTGGGAATCGCAGGGAAACACTCAAATTATGATAATACTGTTGATGACGATGCTGTTTATTTGGGATACCGCAGGTCGCCAAAAATTACAAAGCTAGTGGGCACTATGATTGATTCTTGTACTAATTGTGGCCGAAGGTGGGATTGAGGTATACAATACATTTACGTTTAATGATTTATAAAGATCATTTTAAAAATAGTGATACATGGTGTACACACCAATAGAGGAACGTCTGCTTGAAGAATGCTTTTAGTTTCACACGTGAAAGATATGGGCGAAAAATTGGAATTTTTGCACACATTTTTGGGAATACACACTGGTTGAATGAATGTTGCTGTCTGGGATGGCTGTATTACGTTATCGTGAATAGATAACTTCCACTCTGATTAATAGGTTTCGCATTTAAGGACATGGAGATGACAGCGGCATCAAAGACGTTGATGAAGATGGTGACAGTCTTGATACCGCCGCCAAATCGGTCGATGCGGGTGGTCTTAATGGAGAAGCTGTCATCGATTTTGAGGGTCTCTGATGCAGATAACTGTGTTGAGGCTGTAAGGAAGAAAAAACTACTTGGATAAAGGTTAATATAGTCTAAATAAAACAAGGAAGGCAGATGATGATTGGAGGAAATAAGGAGGGCGTGATCTGAAATAAAACATAAGGAGGGGTCTGTGGTATAAAAGAGAAAAAAATAGAAGCGAAATATAACACAATGGAGGGGTTGCGGCTTTTGGAGCTCTTGGTGGGGATTGTAGCAGGTGAAGATAGCTGTGTGAGTTTTGGACGATGTGGATTTGCGCTGGATGATATTACAGGGGAGTTAAACAACGCGACAATGTAAAAAAAAAAAAAAAAAAAAAAAAAAACGAACTTGCAATACTTTGCACTTGTGAGTTTAAAAAAGGGGTTGAGTGTAGGTATAATGCGACAATAATGAACATGGAAGGTTTAAGGAACGTTTACAGATGCATAAAACCTGTGACTAGGTGCGCAAAGGGGAAGAGATGCGGATTTATGAATTATAGAAAGGTAGAGGTAGGACATATAGAGTTTCCGGAAGGGTTTGTGGTGAACGAGGTACGGGAATGTGTTAAAGGTAGAAGAAAGGGGAGAAATGTAGATATTACGGTACACCGGTACAAATGTACACAGGTTTTAATGAGAGTGTATCGGTAGAGTTATTAGATTGCACCCTGATGATGGATTCATTTAATTTGAAGGAAGGGCTGGATCTGAATTGGAAGTTGAAATCGGAAGAAAACGATAGTGTAATAGTGTAATGAATGAGGTGAATAGTTATCTTTCGGAAAGTTTTGTGTAGTTATTTGCAGAATACGGTAGCAGGGAGTGGAACTTCGATGTAGGCGGCAGAAAGATGGTGGGCAGGGATAAAAGATGGAGCGCAGAGGGTAACTTGAAACTTAACTCTGAATATGAGTCAAGCTGGGAGGCAGGTCGAACATCAATAGATAAGTTAAGAAAGGTGGCTTCGGATAGGTGCAAGTAAAGTATACATTCGGCAAAGTAGAAAATGAGGAAGGATTACGTAGATAGGGTGAAAATAATAAATAGGGAGTTGGATGTTTCTCTAAAGGAAAATAAAGATAAAGATGCAGAGCTAAAGCATATGCAAGAAGCTTTAGAAAGAATTAAAAAAAAGAAAGGAATTGGAAGGAAAGAAAGAGAAAGTTACTGAACAGCAGGGTTTGGTTGGGAAAATAAAGGTAAACGTGGATAAGATGTATGCGGATTTGCAAGGATTGAAAGATTTAATAGCAAAGCTTGGCTAAGCCTGCACCGGGAGGGATTCAGACGAGGACCTAGAGTTTGCAAACTACGGAGATTCCTATAGCGATGCAAATGGAGATGAAGAGGAAACGGAGTAGGAGGAGGAAGCGGTGGAGGATGAAAACTTTGAATACATATCAAAATAAGGTAAGCGAAACTTAGAATAAATAATTTATTTATATGCCATACTTTATTTATAAAAATAGATTACACAGATGTTGGAACAGATATACGAATATTATCCCGATATTTCGGAGACATGCGGACCTCCCTCTTGCTAGCTTTCTTTTAGGTTTACTATTCACCATTTTTTATTTTAATCTTAATGCGTCATATTTATGACGTAACTGTGTATATTTAGTTTTCAGCATTTTAATTTGATGTTCTGAGTTACGTAATTTTGCTGACATGAGTAAATGTTACAAAATGAGTTAAATTCGCTAGCTTGGGGAGGTATGTTTGGTGTTGACGCTGCAGAAGAACAGCTAGTTTGGGGAAATATAGTTTGTGTTGACGCTGCAGAAGAAGAAGATGGAACGTTAAACCTATCGTTGTAGGGGAAGTAGACCGCGGAGCATTTTTCCAGCAGCTCATCCGGATGAAGGTCGAACAGTGGATCATTGGCGATGTCCATCTGCTGCTCCTACTGCTGCTGGTGTTGGTGACCTTGGAGGTACTGCTTCTGGTGGTGGGCTTTGAGGTGGTGGTCCATTAAAGGGTAGGTGAAGGAGTTTGGAGAATCTGAAAATGCCCAAAGTGCAACAATAGAATTGTACACCAATGCCTTTAAGGAGGTGGGAGAAGGCAAACGTAATATGCAGGCACAATCGCGAGAGCAATGGTGTTTCCGATTGCGAGCCAAAAAGTGGGTATTTTTTGCAGTACAGGAAGTTAAACCGCAATAATAATGGAGCCGCCAACCTGCTACGCGGTGAGGCAAAGATACAACAATAAATTGATGCCCCTCACATACATGCGACTTGTGAACCAAAAGTAATGTGTCGCACCATGAATTGGAACGTGTTATGTCATCATCTGATGCACATACAAGAAACACTGTATTAAGCATAAATGTTTCTTCGCCGTCACATTGCACTGCCCGCGTTTCACATCTGTGATGATGCTCATACAATCTGTTCGTAAAATGAGTAAAAGTTATATTGTCGTGAGTGAAGGACGATAAAAGATTAATAAACCACTAATTTTGCGAGTCGATATAAAAAAAATTAATAAAGGGACTGGATTGAAAATTTAAGCACTGGGTGATATTTATAAATAATTAGGCTGAGAAGCAGTGAGGAAACGATGCAGACGGTAGAATTCAATTGTGTGCAAAAAGAACTGGAAAGTATCGCGCAAACACCCTCGCGGGCAAAATGAACTGATGCGTGTTAGGACATTCCAGAAAGGAGGATATGAAGCAGACGAATAGGTTTAAAAAAAGGTGTAGTTGGAAAATAAATGTGAATGGAAGAGATATTTTGATGTTTCAGGAAAGCAGAAGGGATCGATGGATGTGAAAATGTGAGAGAGTGGGGGAGTGGAACCATGATCTGGAAAAATTATGACAAACCAAGAAATAAAAAAAAAAAAAAAACAACAAAAAAAAACGCGTTATTCACCTAAAAGAACATTACAATTACAACAGGCTATTAGCCAAATATGGTTGTCTACACAGAATTTAACGAAATGGCAATATGAGAAGTCACATTGCGGACAATATGCCCTGTTACAATTCGAGTCTTCCGGAAAGGCGTATTGTACATCAAAACCGGCAAAGCATTGGCAATTTGGACATATTCCAAGGAGTATTAAGGGGGTTTCTAGCGGTGCAAAATCTAACATTACACCGTGTACAAAACAGAGAATTGCAGGAACCGAATCTAAGTTGAAGAGCAGACATCTGAAAAACAAGACACTAGATCACATAGACAATACGGGCAGCAAATGTCACCGCTAGTTGCAGCTAGAAAACGGGGCATTGCAATGCATAAATAAATACGACAGTTATCACAGTACACCCTCTTACAGGTCGTATTATGAGGTGGACCGGCTACAACAGGGGTACAAAAGTTGTCGCAATTGGGACAGTTATTAAATGGTGTGGTAGGTTTAAAAGTAGAATCTAAGGAAGTAGTAATGCGGCCCACGCAAAAGAGTGTGTTACATCTTTCGCATTTATGGGGAAAACACCACAGGGAAGACATCTGAAAAACAAAGAAAGAGAAAAAATACTTTAGAGGACAATACCATTACACTGATTTGCATACCACCCACCTACATCCCACGCGAGGAAGGTAATTAAAGATAATTAACGGACGTAGCCTTTTTGTGCGAAGAAGGGAATTACACCTTTTCAATTTGGGCAGGACAATCATTTTAATGCGATCCAGTGGTATATAAAGGTAATTCCTCATGGACGGTATAGTTTGTTGGACACCCAGTCATGTATTGCATTGTGGTTATCGCGGATAGAACATAAAGAACATAGAATCATCCAGTACGTCTACAGAGGAAGGGAACTTAAATTTTTAGGGTATAAAGTGGTTGGGTACGGTGGTGATAGGAAGGTCTACCTTTTTCATGGATGTTTTTACCATGGGTGTGAAAAGTGCTTTGCCAACCGTCATTCTGTAATATACGATAGTGGGGGTGAAACAATGGCGTCGCGAAAGGAAACCACTGATAGGATATAGAAATATAGTGCAGAATGATAGAGAGCTTGCGCAATTTGTTAAGGCGCGAGAGATTGAATTTCCTAGCCCCTTAAATCCAAGGAAGGCCTTTTCTGGTGGACACAAAATTGCACCAATGTGTATCGCGAGGCTCAGGGGAATGAAAAAATGTTTTATTACGGTGTTTGCAGTGTTTATCCTTACGTAAACAAAACCAAGCCATACTCTGTTGGTCATCCTAAGATACATGTGGATACCTTTCCTAATTTGGAACTCGTTGAAAATTTCCTTCCCTAGCACAATACAAGTCGCAGGCCCTTGTGTTATTTATATTTTGCAAAATGTTTTGCATCAAGAAAAAAGGTTTCACATTATTTCTCTAAACGCTAATTACATAGTCGTATTTAAATACAGTAGGGATAAAATGTAAATTGAGAAATTTATTGAAAAAATGGAAACTAGAAACTCTAAATTTCTTCTAGAGCATTTTCAAACCGCCACGCAGACTCCTCATGGACATGGACTGTACGCAATATACACCATATCGTTTTCGCTATAGAACGGGGGTGTTGCCTGTGAACTTCCCTCTTGTTTTGTTCCGGCATAAATATAACCGTGCGCTTTCTCTTTTTTGTTCATTATGGATAGGAAAACACGAAAGGTTACATCACATTTAATTACGCGGCAATCCAAAAACCTTGTTGCTCTAAGCAAGGCTAGGGCCGGTATTCGTAAACAGCTTCTAAAGACAGCAAAGCCGGAAACGTTTAAAGCTATTTCTGAATGTGTGATTAATACATGTAAAAGCAAAGTTCCAATTTCATCGGCAGTTAAAAATCGTTTAAAAAGACATAAAGCCTGTTGGAGAAGATAAGTTGCCAAGAAGATTTCGCTAAAGAAGAAGCGAAAGATTCTCATGCAAAAAGGTGGATTTTTACCCGCGTTCCTCCTACCTGTTCTTGGTATAATTGCTTGCGCTATAGTTTCAAAGTTTACGTAGGAATGAAACATGCAAACCAGCTTTTGTTGTATAGATCTGAACCAGAAAGTAGTAAAAGATTGCACATCATTGACAAGACCATATCATCCATCTCTAACGATATTACAGGAGTTATGGATGCTCACATGACTCCCGAAGAGAAGTGGAGCATATTAAGCATAAGTTAACCTCCTACAATGACCTTTTGTCAACACTTAAGACCAACGCCAGAATCAGCTCTACAGTCTACTGAACCCAGGCTGCCTGATTCAGCGTCCCCTATAATAGAGGATGAAGTAAAGATCGAATCTCCAAAAAGGGGGTAAAAAAAAATCAAAACACGTAGCGGAAACGCCCGCATAACCATCAACACCGAAGAAGAAGAAAAGGTTAAACAGACTCGCACTGCATCGTACCTCACCAATCGTTACGGATACAGATTACCTTCACAGAGGCAGGATACGGAGGATTTAGAATGTATTAAATCGCATATACAATAAAATAGATCACTATGCGGGGTTGGGTAAAGCTGACAAACTTCGAAAAGCAACCGGTATTTCCAAGGCACGTTACTAACATTGACGATCTGTGGGAAGCCGACCTAAACGTCATGGATTTCATTAAAAAAAAAAAAAAAAAAAAACTCTCCATATAGGTATATTCTAACTGTATAGACGTGTTCTCTAAATTCGGCTGGACTTCGCCATTAAAAAGAAAATTGGGTGACGATTTAATCAAAGCATTTAAACATATTTTTTCTGAAAGCGCACGTTCTCCAAGAGTTCTTCAGACAGATAAAGGAACCGAATTTAGAAATGCGAAGTTCCGACAGTTCCTAAATCAAAACAATATATCTCACTATACCACAAATAATGTCAAGGCTGCCGCAGTGGAGAGGTTTAACAGAACCCTAAAAAGTAAAATGTGGAAATATTTCACCCACAACAATACATATAAGTTTACGAAAGTGCTACCTCTGCTTGTAAGGTCTTACAATTCCTCCTATTACCGCTCTATTAAAATGGGTCCGAAAGGCGTCAACGAAGACAACATTTTGCAAATTTATTACAATCTACAGAAGCCTGCATCGACTGGTAGCCCCATATTTAGGGTTGGAGATCACGTGCGCATTTCAAAGGAAAAGATGACATTTTATAAGGGGTATGGGCAAAATTGGACCGATGAAATATTTGTTGTATCTAAAGTAATCAAAAGGTCCCCGGTGGTCTACAGAATTCGTGATTTGACTGACGAAGAAATTGAAGGTATTTTTTGCGCTCAAGAGCTGCAGTACGTAACTCTCTCCTCTACTTTCAAAATAGATAAAGTTGTAGCTTCCAGAGGAAAAGGTGCTAGTAAGGAAGTATTGGTGAAGTGGAAAGGTTATCCGGATAAATTTAACTCTTGGGTCAAACAGTCTGAAGTCTTGCACCTATGATTCGGAGCAAGCCATTTTCCATAACGCTGATTAGTAACGCGTCCATGGAGCATTTTCCAAATAACACCACAGCTCATTTCTCTAATCACCTAACGGAAAGACTTGTACTAAAAGGACAGTGGGAGGTATCGTTATCTAAAATTAGACACCCCATTCGCTTTTACAATCTTACTCCCACCTGTAGTGTTAAAGGGACTTATGTTGAACATGGTATCACGACTAAATTTTGTTTATTTTTTAAAAATGGTATTATAAAAGAGTACGATGAGCTGTTTAAAGTAGTGAATTAACGTATAAAAACGGACATTTTAGTTCCACAATTCTTTAATTATACCAATGGTAAGGCTTCCGTTAATCCAGCTGCTATTGGCGTCTCTCAGCACTCACCTAATCCATTGGTGGAAATGGGGGCGTCATCTACATTACCTCGAAAACCTGGGTCTGCATTGTTGGGGGAAACAGAGTCTGAGAGTGAGGGTTTCAAATACCAATTTACCATTTCCAACTGCTCCGCAAAGCTCTGAAAGCGTTATTACACCTCTCAAACACCTGGAGGTTCACGAAGGCGTAGAAGTGCCTGACGGCATTGCCGCCGACCAGCCCAAACCAAATGATTTTCTAGAACAGAGCGATGCTTCGAAACTGAAACCTGCAAGCAAAGAGCAGAAACATCCTGCTAACCCCAGTTCTTCTTCTCCCACGTGAGACAATAATAAAAGCAAACGTCTAATCACCTAAATGATTCTTTCCCCATCGTTATCCAGAATGTTTGGTTACCTTCCTAATACGTACGTAGTTCAATTGCCTCTACCATTTTACTCTGTGGATCCCTATAATGGGGTTCCCTTACGAAGTGCTTGTTTACTCAAATCTTGTAGTACCGCAATTAGTCGGTAACATATTCGTTCAAGTAATGGATAGTACCGTAATTGACAATGATCCCGAATCTTCCAATCGTGTTTCCGTGGAAAAGTCGTTCTTCCCTCAAAATTGGGTACCCTTGCTTCATCAGGATTTCAGCGCAATGAATATAGATTTAAGAGATGGTTTTGGCAATCTTTTACCATTTGCCGACGGGGTTTCTTCTGCTTTAGTTCTATCATTTAGACCTAGAAATGAACACCAATGACGATCTCATTTTTTGCTACTATTTGACCGGAAGAAGTTATAGCGATCGCGATTTTATTATATATAAAGGAGCACAATTTCTAAAGGTCTGTGGTCTTTTTAGCGCTTTAGGTGAATTGTTTCACACGCTTCTTCCCGTTTTTAAAAGTGGTGCCAAAGCGATGGGAAAGGAGGCTTTTAGAATTGGATCTAATGTTTTAACGATCATAGCCACATCTTCGGAATCTCCATAGTAGGCTCTCAAATCCGTCTAAAAGAGGCTGGCGGTAATCTTAAGCGTAAGGCCGAGGCTAAACTCGATTCAATGATGGGTTCGAATAGCAAACGAAAGAGAATAAAAAGGGGTTCTAAGCGAGTAAAACAGTCCAAATCCAAACGCGGCATGCAGCGCAACAAAAAGGATGTATTTTCGTGATGTCTACCCAGGTTACATTAATTCCGAATTGGTGATTTTTAAACCAAAGCCTATTCAAACCAGCATTGAACAGTGTGAAATATGTTATCTAAATCCGCAAAATGCTATTTCTAAAAATTCCCCCATCACTTTTCAGTGTTTCCAACGCTGACGACTATCTCGATTTGTCTTACGTACAGTTGGAAGTAGCAATTAGAATTGTAGATGCCGGTGGCAACCCTCCTGAAGATACCGTGCATGTCACATTTGTTAATAATGCAATGTTAATAATGCATGGCCATATTAAGCCATGTTTCGGTGGCGTTAAATAATGTTAATATTTCGATGCCTCAACAGGGTTACCCTTATAGAACATACCTAGAAAATCTGCTTAGTTACTCCAATGATGGTATGAATTCGTTTCTTCAATTGGGGTTATAGCACAAGGATACTGCGGGGCATATGGATGCAGACATTGTGAATAATCAGGGAATAAAATCTCGATTTGCATACACCAAAGGCAATAAAGTTGTTCATATGATGGGTATTTTCTCTCATGGACTCTTTAACCAAGAAAAACGAATTCTCAACAACGTAGACATCACTATTACGCTCACGCCATCTGCTCCGCAATTTCATCTTATTTCGGACAAGGCGAACTTTGAAGGGTACACTGAAATTATTTCCGCTAAATTGTATCTTAAAAAAGATAAACCTTCAGCTACGGTTAAGCTTGCGCATGAAGCTGGTCTTAGTAAGGTTAATACTCCATACGGTTTTATAGATGTCGATTTTCAATGTTTGAGCATCCCTAAGGATTATATCAGTGTTACTTTTAATAACATTCTCATAGGAAAAGTTCCGACACGGGTTACTTTGGTGATGAAATCCGACAAAGCATACACCGGTAATATTGAAAAAAATCCGTTTAACTTTTCTCGCTTCAACCTCGCAGCCCTGCAACTGTTTATAAATCATTGCCCCGTTCCTCCCACGTTCTCCAGTTCAAATTTCTCGAAAGTGGTTTCCTACCAGGGTACCATTCTATATTTCATGCTTTATACAAACATTTGAGTAGCGAGGGCATTGCAATATCCAGAGAGGAGTATCATCAGGGGTTCACTGCTCTCATGTTTGATCCAACTGCTGATAGGGTAGTCACGATTATATTTCTGGTCTAACCAACGGTAACATGTCTATAAGGCTTGAATTTCAGTCAAAAGTAGTAGAACCAATTTGTCTTCTCGTTTTATCGGAATTTAATAGAACTCTTGAACTTGATAGCAACCGATCGGTGCTCCTAACATGACTGCACATCAAATTGCTCCTGTCTTAAAAAGTATCCCCAGTTTAACTGTGTCTATCCCTGCGATAAAATTCCTAATCCGCTTCTCATCACCCCTCCTATTGCCATGGTGATCAACACCGATCCTCACACCAAACCCGATAGCCACTGGATCTGCATTTTCGTCTCTAAAACTGGGGTTGGAGAATATTTCGATAGCTATGCACTACACCCCTCTTGCCCACCGTTCTGCACTTCTTGCAACGCTGCTGTGGACCTCAATGGTCTAATCATTTTCGCCGTTTGCAAGGAAACTTATCCGCCACGTGCGGTCATTACGTTGTCGCGTATCTGTCTCATCGCTGCTGTAACTTACCGACATCCATATTCTTTTCAAAATTCAAAATTAATGACTACCACTTCAATGACAATCTTATCGCCCAATTCCATAATGCAAGGTGTACCGCCAATGGGCAGTCTTGCCGCCCTCTTTCTGATGTCATATAAGCAAGGCAAGCAGGACATGCAGTGTGTCACTTGTCATCTGATCGTGAACCATGTGAGTACTGCTTCTACCTCCCCTCTAATTCCTTATCTCCTTTCTATCAATTATTTGTAATTGCATTGCTTTTAACTCGCTGTTTCAGGTTTGCAGTACATTTCCTAGACAACGCAGAGAGGAAATACCTCTCCGTGGTGTCGACGCCTACAGTTCTCGTCACCATTGCCAGATGCAGAAAAAGAAAATCTGTGGAATTTCACAACTTGCAAGAGTTGGCTATACTCATAGATCAACTTCGTTTAAAACTATATGGCCATTTTAATTCAAACGGCCGACAAACTTCCTCTAAAGAATCTGTTTCTGATAAACTTCAAATTCATTTGAAGTACCTGTTTGGTTCACCATGCAGCCTAAACTGTATTATCTCTTTTTGAATGTATTATTCATCATGACTGCCCTTACTCTTGCTCTCCTCAACAAGTGCGCTCAGGCAGCTGGAATTCTGAGCGTGCGGGACCTCGAGATCAACGTTCCCTACTACATCGAATCCGCCAGAGTTCAAGCAACGAAGCGCGGTGGACCCACAGTAGTCAAAATTAATGACGGAAGAGAGGCGTTCCTGCCGTCCTCCTTTAACAACCTGGATGAACACATCACCGATATCAAGGATGCTGAGTACATACTGATCTACGAAGGAACGGAGACACTAAAGGCTGGCTTTGAAAAATTTAACATTGAGTTCCAAAAGCTACCTATTAACTACTCTCAGATGCCCTGAAATGGCGTGCTCTATGGATTTCTTTGATATTGGTAAGCTATTTCCTATACTAATTATTTTGTTATTCATATTCTGTTTCTTATCCATCGTCTAATTTTTTCGTAATTTTTCTACATTTCAGGTAACAACCTTACGGCCTCAATACGGTTATCTGCATCAGAGACCCTCAACATCGATGGCGGTTTTATCAACGAAGACAACTTCTCCATTAAGACCACCCACATCGACCGCTTTGGCAGTATCAAGACCGTCACCATCTTCATCAACGTCTCTGATGCCGCTGTCATCTCCGTGTTCTTCAATGCGAAACCTATTAATCAGAGTGGAACCAACGCAGTCTGGAAGTTATCTATTCACGATAACGTAATACAGTCATCCCAGACAGCAACATTCATCGCACCAGCGTGTATTCCCAAAAATGTGTGCAACAATTCTAATTTTTCGCAAATATCTTTCACGTGTGAAACTAAAAGCATCCTTCAAGCAGACGTTCCTCTATTGGTGTGTACACCATGTATCGCCATTTTTAAAATGATCTTTATAAATCATTAAACGTAAATGTTTTGTATACCTCAATCCCACCTTCGGCCACAATTAGTACAAGAATCAATCGTAGTGCCCACTATCTTTGTAATTTTTGGCGACCTTTTGATATCCAAATAAACAGCATCGTCATCAACAGTATTATCATAATTTGAGTGTTTCCCTGCGATTCCCACTTTGTGGAAGCATTACAATTGATAAATATTTGGGAGCTCGGAGCACTACCATTAACTTCATATCATAATTTGAGTGTTTCCCTGCGATTCCCACTTTGTGCAAGCATCACATTTGCGATCGAGTTACATGCGGTCACAATTTGCGCAAAGATAAATATTTGGGAGCTCGGAGCATACCATTAATTGTACTTTATTTGTATAAAGGTAACTCAAATAAAGCATTGTATTAACTTTATATCATAATAAGATAAATAATTGGGAACGGGTAACCCTAGCATTGATTGTACTTTAGTTAAATGTAGGTTACTCAAATAACAGCATTGTATTAACTTCATAAAATACATAATACTTTATGTCAATCCATTTTCAGTATTATTTTAATTGTAACAATTACATTTATTGTTTTGTAATTTTGTCGCAAGTAGTTTTATACAAACACCATCTTTTTAATTTGTTAGATTGCATCCATCTTTCTTTTAAATATTGTATCTTATTAATCCGATATATAACATTATTGTAATAAAGCATTCTACCTCATTCATATTCTATTTGTGTTTTCATTCGATGTAAATAAATCCTTTGTATCCATTTCATGTATATTGAAAGAAAAATAAAAGGTTGGTAGCCCTATGGGAGACAGAACCAGAGAAGTGGGTTCACGTGGTCAGCTTTCCCTTCCTTCCATACTACTCAACAACCTATAATATCAACTTCCCTTTCCCAACCTACAATAACAATTTCCCCTACATTTGTCCGACCTTCACACAGATATATCACCATCCACTCACAGTACCCCCCCATACAATAATAATTTCCCCTACCTTTCACACTACTCCCAATCTACAATAACAACTCCACCACCCCCACCTACAATAACAACTTCACTCCATTCTCAGTACCCCCCACCTACAATAACAACTTCCCCTACCTTCCACACTACTCCTAATCTACAATAACAACTTCACCACGCCCACCTACAATAACAAATTCACTCCACTCCCAGTACCCCCATCTACAATAACAACTTCCCCTACCTTTCACACTATTCCCAACCTAAAATAACAACTCCCCTACCCCCCACCTACAACAATAACTTCACTCCACTCCCAGTACCCCCCACCTACAATAACAATTTCCCCTACCTTCTAAACTACTCCCAACCTACAATAACAACTTCACTCCACTCCCAGTACCCCCCACCTACCATAACAATTTCCCCTACCTTTCACACTACTCCCAACCTACAATAACAACTCCCCTACTCTCCACCTACATTAACAACTTCCGATGGTATTGTCTGACCTTCACTTCCGGAATTGTCTGACCCCAAACATAAAGGTCAAATTGTCTGACCCCGACTTCCGGTTTTGTCTCCCGAGATTCCATACTACTGAAATGTTTTAAAACAGCAAGTATGAACGAAGCGCCGCACTGTGTTTTTCGTTACTCCGTTGTAATGTGTTAGCCTAGCGTGTTTTTGTCAGTTTCAGATTTGGCGATATGATGTTCTGTTCGCAGGCACACACACTTTTCTAAAACAATTTTAAGTGGTCCTCAAAATACGTATTTCCAGTGAAATTTTGGGTGGAATGCCTCACAAATATGTGCTTTATTCAGGGAAAAGAAAGTAAAAAATAGGAATAAAGGCTGATTTTATTTCACTAAAGCAAAACACCAACTTTAAGTATAATATTTGCCAATATTGTTACGTATGGTATACAGGTAGGGACGGTATTACATCCCTCCTTAAAAACGAAAGGTCAGTTAAATACTAAATTTGATATTGGAGTTCAACATCTTTCAAGGGTGTGAGAAGTAAATTTTCAAGAAAATACCCCACCCAAAGCTACCCATTACATGGAAAGTGTTTTGAAAATCTTGATTTTCTAAAAAATGACTAACGATTTTGAATAAACTATCATATATTAAATATATTAACATGACAAATAAAATTTACATCTGTATTGGGTTTTCTGGGAATAGCCTCTGAAGTCCTCTTCAGTCTGAATGGCTTTTGCATAACTAGTAAAATGTATGAGATAAACAAATGCTTATTATACAAAAAATGTACATCTATTTTAAACACAATTTATTCATGTAAATGTTTTTGTAGAGCTAACCATTTCCGAAATACTCCCTGTTATTGGCTTCAATTTTAGAATAATTAACATTTTTCTCAAGCTGGAGTTCTCATCCATTATCTCTTTTGTTTTACTCCTAGCCTTGTAATGAGGATCGAATTCCAATGTCAATCCATAACGACAGCTTTTAAAATATATGCCAATCAGTTTATCCTAGTGTATTCCCTTATATCGGTTCTAATTGCAAGGAATCAAGTAATACGGCTATTTCTGAATGTTTATCTTGATTAGCATGACTAAATAGAAAATCACATTTTTAAAGAACAGTTTCTTGCAGAACAGGTAGAGAAAGTCGTGTGAATGGAGTACAACAGATTTTTACTTTCTCTGTACGTACGAAGGTATTATATTGCACCCAAAAACTAGATAACGAAATTTCATCGGAAATGTATGTTTTGGGGTTCCATGAGTCCGAAAAAAACATTTTAGAAAAAGTTCCGTGTGTGTCTGTGGACAGCATATTTCAAAAACGAAAAGACAGTTAAATACCAAACTTGGTATTTTACTTTAGTATCTTCCAAGGATACAACACGAAGATTTTCAAGAAAATCCCCTGACCACAAACTACCCTTTACATGGAAAACATTTCGAAAGTTTTGATTTTCTAAAAACATGGCTCTAACGATGTGGATTAAGAGCACATATATTTGAGATTTTTGGCAAATAAAATGTATATCTTTAATTTTCTGGGAATTGCCTCTCAAGACCTCTTTATTCTGGATGAATTTTGCCGAATTTTGTTTAGCTGCTAAACCGTAAGAGATAGACAAAAACTTACTACGCAAAAAAACGTAGATCTCGTCAAGACAGATAATTTATGTCCTTTACAGTTTTGTGTGTGTTCCTTGTTATTGGTTTCAATTGTAAAGTACTTAGTTTTTCTCAGACAGGAAGTGTCCGTTTTTCTTTACAAGCAAAGAAGCGCTTTGCTATGCCAATCGCATAATGACAGCTTTTAAAACATTTGACTATTGCTTTAGCCTAGTGTATTCCCTTAGTTCCCTCCTACTCATAAGGAACTAAGTAATAAGAACATTCTGCTAATGTTTATCTTGATTAGCAAGGCGTAGAAAGAAGAAGAACCTTATGTAAGAAATTTGTAGAGCTGCTGAGAAGTACCTAATGTGAGTGTAACACATCAGATTTTAGATACCAAATTTGGTATTTAAGTGTGATATCTTCCACGGATGCGAAATGAAGATTTTCAAGAAAATACTCCCACCCAAACTACTTTTTACATGGAACTTTTTTCAAAAATTTTGATTTTCTCAAAAATGGCTCTAACGATTTTTATTCAAATATCGTATACTAAATGTATTTACCTGACAAATAAAATGTTTATCTTGAATTTTCTGTGAATAGTCTCTGAAGACTACTTTATTCTGGGTGAATTTTTCGGAATTTTGCATAACTGCTAAACCGTAAGAGATGGACAAAAACTTACAACAGAAAAAACGTAGATAATGTTAAAACATACAATTTGTGTTATATAATTTTTTCGTGGAGTTAATCGTTTTTGAGAGTCCCTGTTATTGGTTTCAGCTTTGAAAAACTTAGGTATACTTTTGTCATACAAGAATTTGTGAACTTCTGTCCATACAAACAAAGGAACTTCAGTCTCATAGCAACCAGCTTTTGACTGTCATTTTAGCCTATGCTACTCCCTTGTTTCGCTTCTACTTACAAGGAAGCAAGTAATAAGACTATTTCTGCTAATTTTCTCGATTAGCATGAAGTAAATAGAAGCATAAGCTTTTTAACAATAATTTCTTGCAGAAATGTAGAGAAAGTCATGTGAATGGAACACATTGGAGTTTTTTCTATAGTTAAGGGGTAGGATTGTAGCCCATCTTAGCTTTGTTGAGGGATCCTCTTGGGACCTCCTCTTGGAGGAATATAATGCACTAAAGAATGGAAAAATACGGCAGTAAACTTGAAGCAAGAAAACCGGTACTCCCGAAGGTCAGCTAGTCAGCTAGTCATCCAGTCAGCTAGTTTACTCTGCGACAAACATATAAATATTTACTGACTTCCCATTTACAAGGGGCGGATGGGTTTCGAATATAACTTCCAGTTAGAATTTTAAAGTGCTTGTACATACAAAGCAAAACAGATTTCAGACTTGAGGATAGAATATGAAAGTAATCAAATTACAGCAGCTATAAATTCCTGGGTCTTATTATAGATCGTAATATGAATTGGAAACGCAATATTGATTATATTCTACCCAAGCTGAGCTCTGTATGTTTTGCAATCAATTCAGCTTATAATAAGGGCATTCTAAAAACAGCTTATTATGCTTAGTTTCATTCATTGACGACCTATGGAATAATCCTCTGGGGAAATTCGGTAGATGTCAAACAAGTTTTTATTATGAAAAAAAAAAGCAATAAGAAAAATCTGATGTGTTCCATTCACATGACTTTCTCTACATCTCTGCAACAAATTATTGTTAAAAAGCTTATGCTTCTATTTACTTCATGCTAATCTAGAAACAAATAGCAGAAATAGTTTTATTACATGCTTCCTTGTGAGTAGAAGGGAAATAAGGGAGTGCCATAGGTTAAAAGTGACAGCCAAAAGCTGGTTGTTATGTGACTGAAGTTCCTTTGTTTCCATGGACAGAGTTGGCAAATTCCTGTATGAGAAAAGTATGTTTTTCATAGCAAAAACCAAAATCAATGAATATCTAAAAAATGATCAACTCCATGAAAAACTGTATCTAGCATAAATTGTGTGTTTTAATGTGCTCTACATTTTTTGTGCAGTAAGTTTTTATCTATCTCTTACGGTTTAGGAGCTATGCAAAATTCCGTAAATTTCATCCAGAATAAAGTAAGCTTCCGAGGCTATTCCCAGAAAATTGAAGATATACATTTTATTTGTCAGGTAAACATCTTTAATATACGATATTTTAATCAAAATTGTTAGAGCCATTTTTAAGAAAATCAAAATTTTCGAAAAAAGTTCCATGTAAAGGGTAGTTAGGGTTCGGGGTATTTTTCTCAAAATCTTCATGTCGCATCTCTGGATGATGCTAAACTTAAATACCAATTTTGGTATTTTACCGACTTTTCAATTTTGAGTTATCGTGTTCACAGACACACTGACACACGGACCTTTTTCTGAAAATGCTTTTTTTGGATACCGGGTACCCTAAAACACATATTTCCGATGAAATCTCGGTATCGAATTTTTGGGTGGAGTGCAATACCTTCTCTATCCCTATGTACATTGTACACACGGGACTAGAGAAAGTAAAAATGGCAGGGGCAAGACAATCAGCTCACTGTAAAGCATTACTCAAAATAATGCCATGCCGGCATATCGCCGTGGTGGCTGAGTGGTAGTGTATTGGACTAGAGACCGGAAGAAGTTCTAATCCCGGCTATGGCATTGAACTTGTCAATCTGATTCTACCTATCCAACTCCTGTCCTACACACGGCTTGTGTGAGAAAAAAAAAAAAAAACAAAACAAAAAACAAAAAAACAACACTAAATTAACACTATTCAAAGTGTTTGGAATATATTTTAGCCGTTTTGTTTTGTAATATATAAACCAGAAAAGTTTACAAAAATGCAGAGATACATAAGAAAGAGATTAAACACAGACAGGGTTTACATATACCAACAAATAATTTGTAGACATGCAAAAAAAAGGGAGGGGGGTTACTACAATGGTATAGCTTTATTTAATTCACATCCATCTCCTATAAAGCTATTGAATATGAACAAAAGCAAGTTTAAGTCAGAATTAAAAGGATATCTCATCACTCACACCTTCTTTCTATACAGAGGAGGATTTCATTCAATCAAAATATACTAGTAATAATTAATGGAGTGCTGTAAACATAATATACATGCTTACTGTACGAATTGTTTTTTTTTTTTTTTGGAAATAGGCATGTAATTGTAAACTATGCAAAACTGATACCTCTGAAAAATGCAAAATCAGAGTTAATCTTTGTAAATAAATGTCTTAATTTCTGACTTGATGTACAACCTAAGGTTGGACTTTGTTCTAATCTCAGAGCAAAATCTACATATTGCAATGTAATGTAACACGGTGAGAGCATTTCATGACAATATGAGGATCCAGTATTTGCATTTTTTTTTTTTTTTTTACCATTTTCTAAAGTTATGCTTATGAGGAAAAATTTTTTAAGATGACTATTATCACCTATCTTAGACGTTCGGTAATTGTTTACGTAACAGGTCACACGGTTAACCCTCCTCTGCCCTTTGCCTTGCCTGGCTGTAGATGCTGTGATGTGAGGGAAGAATATCGATCGCTCAAACATCAACCTATGTAAGCATACGTTTTGTTTTTCATACAACATTATCTGATTAGGATTCACAATGTATTCAGGATTCAACTTAAAAATATTGAACACACTGATATTATTTAATTTTAAATTACAAAATCATTCTTATTGTTCTTGCAAAACTCGAAAATTAAAATTAAACCTGAACAATTAAAGACAATTCATAACGGGAATTAAGAGAACTTGTGTCACAGATACTTTGATACACATCGGTTAACGTTCGTCTTTTGGAAAGACGAGGATTTAAAAGTCGCTGATGATACAGTCTCTCGCAGCATTGGTAGATTCCCCAGTTGCGGCAAAAATTAAATAAATATCTGCTAAATTAGCACATGTTCATTGTGTAAAGGAAAGTTTGCGACTGAATCGATCCCTCATTCACACACTGTGCAGGTCACGCAAGTGCAGGCCGGCGGTGTGCGAATTGTGCGAACAAAGGAGCTGGCCGTTCCGTGACGTATGTAAACACAAGCGAGACATAACACAGCATCGTTCAAAACACTTTAGTTCTTGCAATTTGTGCTTCATTTATGACAGTGCTATTAGTAAGCGGACAAAAAGAAATATAATGTGTTATAGTATTGTTCTCTACTAAATATCAAATTATTTACTCTTATTCTCCTCCCACATTGTATATGCTACTTGACCAATGTATAAATTCATTGAAAGTTTCAACCCTAAAGTTTTAATAGCTTTTAGTTATTAATGTTTTGTATTAAAAACACGTAAAAATGAAATGGAGCTATATTTATGTTGTGCTTCTCAGCCTCCCATTCTATACTGGGTGTGAAAGACTGATTAATTTTGCTCAGAGGTTTCTTAATTAGGCTTGAGGTTCTTTTATGTGCCGTAAAACTACGACACGGGACCAACGGCTTTACTTATCTTCCGAAGGAAGCCATGCTCAGGATTTTTACGTACGAAAAGATCTTCCTCCTCCGGGTTTGAACCCGCGACCTTAGGTATATGAAGTTAGCATGGTAACCATTACACCACTTAAAACACGTATCTTCAAAATTTATCTTCTTTAATTTTGAGGCCGAAAATGTTACCGAATGCTCTAGAAAATGTGATTGATAAAACTAAATATTACAGATTTATTTGCTTCTTGTGCAGAATGAAAAAGAATTTAGAGCACTCATGATAAAAAAAATGGTGTATTCTGCTTTCATGTAATATGTTTTATTTTTACTTTCTCAATCACGTATGTACAATATGCGTAGTAGATATAGAAGGTATTGTATTCCATCCAAAAATTCGATACTGAGATTTCCACGGAAAAACTATGTTTTGAAAACCCCGCACCCCCAAAAACAGCTTTAGAAAAAGGTCCGTGTGTCTGCATGTGTGTGTGTATATATATATATATGTGTGTGTGTGTGTCTTCTATCTACTGCATGCTAATTGAGATAAATAATTAGCAGAAATTGTCTTATTACTTAGTTCCTAATAAATATAAGGGAGATAAGGGAATAAACAAACTAAAGCGATAGCCAATTGTTTTAAAAGATGTCGTATGCAATTGACTTTGAAACTTGGTTCTCTTTGCATGGGCAAAGTAAAAAAGAACAATGGCGAATTTGTTTTATTTATCCTTACGGTTTATTAGTTTGCAAAACTCGTTCAGAATGAAGAGGACTCCAGATGTTATTCCCAGGAAATGCAATATACATTTTATTTGTAATGCAGGTATTTTAAATATATGGTAGTTTAATCGAACTCGTTAATAGCCGTTTTTGAGAAAATCACAATTTTCGAAACATTTTTTCTGTAGTTTGGGGTGGGAAAAAATTTTCGAGTTGCATCCTTGAAAGATGTTGAATTTAAATAACAAGTTCGGTATTTAACTGACTTTTTGTTTTTGAGTTAGCCTGTTCACACACACACACACACACACACACACACACACACACACACACACACACACACACACACAGGTCTTGTTTAAGCATTTTTCCCTTTCTTTGAGACAGGAGGTCCTAAAACGTGTTTTTCAGTGAAACCCCGGTATAGATTTTTTGGGCGGAATACAATACCTTCTCTACCTACTATGACTATGTACGTGCTAGAGAAAATAAAAAATCGTTAACAGCCTTTTTGGAGAAAAATAATATTTTCGAATATTTTGTGTATGGTTCAAGCTCCATTTCAAGCTCCAATTCAGAAGATGTCGACCGATTGTTTTTTCAAATGTTTAGTCGCTTGGAGACATTTTAACTGTGTAACATATTTGCATAATAACATTTATGAAATAATTTATATCTTGCAAAATATTCATCCAATTTGAATGTAATTTGGTATTTATATTAACATAAAATAAATGCAATCACAGTAAAATCGGAATAAAAACCTGTACAGAAATATAAAAATTTGAAATTCATTCCAAAGCCCCTTAAGAAAATTAAACCCTCGATCATACCAGAAAAAGACATTCATTAAATATTACAAAATATACTGAAAGATGTTGTTAAAAGAATAATTTTTAACACAGATAGGGAAATAAATGGTATGAAATTAACAATATACAGTTAATTACACCATTTACTTTCTCTAGCACGAATTTAGAATGTATATAGTAGGTAGCGTAGGTATTGTATTTCACCCAAAAATTCAATACCGAGATTTCGCAGGAAATACATGTTTTAAAACTGAAATTAAAAAAGATATTTTAGAAAAAGGTCCATGTGTCTGTGAATATAAAAACTAAAAAACAGACCGTTGGTTAAATACCAAATTTGATATTTAAATTCATCATATTCCAAGGATGCGACACGGAGATTTTCAAGAAAATATCCCATCACCAAACTACCCTTTACATTAAAAACATTTCGAAAATGTTTGCTTTATCAAAAATGAACGTAACGATTTTGATTAAGATACCATACATTAAAGACAAATATATTTATATCTTGAATTTTCTAGGAGTAGCCTCTGACGTCCTCAACAAATCGTGGAAGCGATACAAAAAGTTACTGCAAAAAACATAAATCTCGCTAAAACACGCAATTTATGTATATCATATACATTTTTTGAGTTAACCGTTTCCGAGATATTCCGTGTTATTAATTTCAAATTTTAAATACCTAACCTTTTTCAAACGGGAAGTCATCCGTTTCATATATCTATATATCTTTTGTTTTACTCCTGACCATGGAAAGACAACTGAATTTCGATGACAATTGCACAGCGAAAGTTTTCAAAAGGTTTGACTCGCTTTAGCCTATTTCTCTCCTATTTATTAGGAGCTAAATAATAAGAGCATTTCTGGTAATGATTAGTTGATTATCATAATGCATTATTTATAAGCATTATGTAGGTAGATTAATAATAATAATAATAATAATAATAATAATAATAATAATAATAATAATAATCTTTTGTAAAAACTGTTTGCAGAACAGATAGAGAAAGGCATGTGAATGGAATACATCTGACTTTTTAAAATAAAATTCCAGATATTGTATATAATGTTTAATTTATTAAGATGACCTTGAAGTTCTGTATTGTGCATGTAATGCCTTGATACTTCTAAATATTCATGTCTGTAGATAATCTTAATTTTAATTTATAGGGAGAATTATAGCCTCTTTTACCCCCCCCCCCCCCCCCCCCCTCCTACACCTCTCTGGTTGGTGGTCAAAAGATAACACCTTCCTTAACCGATAACGGCAAAATACAGAGGCTGGCTTACATTTGCAGCTGTGGAGAACACTCCATAAGGCAGGTTCTCGATGGGAAAGTCCGAAGTTTCAGGGTACGAGATGAAACACTTCATTTTTGAGCACCTCCCCACACAGTCAGTTGTTTGCTGGACCTAGAACTGAACTACTGTGAGGTGCTCCGAGAACACGTGAGAGATTGCTACGAGTTTTGCATGCCACGCCGGTTGCTATGTGAGCGCGTAGTTGATTCAATCCTGGCTAGATGGCAGACATGTTACAGTTCTTCTGTTCGAGTTTCTTTAGGTTACCTTTCGATGGCGCTTTGTGCACACTTTTGTCAAATTATGTAGATTTTAAAAATATTACTGTTTTATGTCAGTACTGTAATTATATTAAAATAAACTTATTTAAAATCATAGTTTATTACATCCATATACAAGAATTTAAAACTAAATTATTTTGCTTGTTAATTTACTAATCATGATGTGCTTATAAACACAATATTCTAGGAACCTATCTTGATCTTTTACTGTCTCTAAACATATTATGTAAGTACATAGTAAGTAGAGAAGGTATTGTACCCAACCCAAAAATCGATGTTATGTTTTCACCTTAAATATGTTTGAAGTCCACGCAATCGTAAATATTATTTTTAGAAAAAGGTTCATATGTGACTGTGTGTGTGCTTGAGAACAAAATGACTCAAAAAGATAAGTCCATTAAATGCAAAACTTGGTGTTTTAAGTTCACTATCTTCCAAGGATGCGAGACGAAGATAAAAAAATTACATGGAAGATTTTTTGAAATTTTCGATTTTCTCAAAAATGGCTCTAATGATTTGGATTAAAATACCGTATATTGAAGATATTTACATGGTAAATATAATGTACATCTTAAATTTGTTGGGAATAGCCTCGGAAGTCCTCTGCATTCTGGATAAGTTTTGCATAAGAGGTAAACTGTAAGAGATATACGTTCCTTGTGTAGCAAGTTTTTGTCTATCTCGTTAAAACACACAATTCATTTATTTTTTCAGAGAATTTTCGTGTTATTGGTTTCAATTTTAGACTACTTAAACTTTTCTCGAACGGGAAATCCTCTTTTATTTAATTTCTCTTTTGTTTTTGTCCTGGCGTGCAAGGAGAAACGAATTTCAAATGTTTCACACAGCAACACAGCTTTTAAAAGATTTGACTGTCGCGTTAGCCTAGTATATTTCTTTAATTCACTTCTACTTTCCTTTTCCATGTATAGGGTAGTTTGGGGTGGTGGGCTTGACCTCAAAATCTTAGTGTCGCATCCTTGAAGGCTTATACACCAACTTTTCGTTTTTGATTTATCGTGTTCACAGGCACACGGACACACGGACAGACATACACACACAGGACCTTTTTATAAAAATTCTGTTTTTTTTTAATACAGGAGACACTAAATCGTCTATTTCGCAGAAATCTCGTATTGAATTTTTGGGTGGAGTGCAATAGCTTCTCTATACACTATGAACATAGTATGTGTAAGAAAGTAAAAACCTATTTTAAGCTATGGTTGCTATGTCAATGAAGTTCCTTTGTTTGTATGGACATGAGTTGACAAATTCCTGTATGAGAAAAGTATAAGTTTTTCAAAGCTGAAACCAACAAGGAATATCTCAAAAACGATCAACTCCACGAAAAAATACATATGAAATAAATTGTGTGTTTTAATGTGTGCTGCGTTTTTTGTGTGGTAAGTTTTTGTCCATCTCTTACGGTTTAGCAGTTATACGAAAATCAGTAAAATTCATTCAGAATAAAGTAATCTTCATAGGCTATTCCCAGAAAATTCAAGATATACATTTTATTCGTCAGGTAAATATCTTTAATTTGCAATATTTTAATCAAAACCGTTAGAGCCATTTTTGAGAAAATCAAAATTTTCGAAAAAAGGTCCCATGTAAAGCATAGTTGGGGTTGGGGGGATTTTCTTGAAAATCTTCGTGTCGCATCCTTGGAAGATACAAAACTTATATACCAAGTTTGGTATTGAACGGTCTTTTCGTTTTTGAGCTATGCTGTTTACAGGCACACATACACATACACACAGGGACATTTTTTCCAAAAATGCTTGTTTTTTGGATTCAAGGGGACCCAAAATATGTATTTCCGGTGAAATCTTGGTATTGAATTTTTGGGTGCAATACAATACCTTCTCTATACACTATGTGCATATTACGTGTAGAGAAAGTAAAAATTGGGGCCCTACTTATCACGCAGTTGCTGTTGTTTAAAGAGATTACCTATATTATTTGCTTCGTAAACTAGGAATTATACCACTCTCATTACGTGTTTCAACACGCTCCTCTGTATTCTGTATTTGCATTAAACAAACCCGCATGTAGAAAGCTAGTCATTGGCCGATAAGGGTTTATATCTCATCTAGGTCACGTGACTTTGTTTCTTTGTTCGTGCCTAAAACCTGCCATGACTATGATTCAGTGCTACACATGGACTTTAAGGCTTAACTAAGTTCTAATTAAGCTTGCAGTTGCTAATTTTGTACTTTCTTTCCATAAAATACACATAGTTCTGCTTGCTTTCGACTCAAATGTGTATATGTGAGAAATTCATTTTTACTTTCTCTACACGTACTGTGTACATAGTGTATACAGAAGGTATTTTATTGCACCCAAAAATTCGATATCGAGATTTCACCTGAATACATGTTTTGGGCCCCCCTGAATCCAAAAAAAGCATTTATGGAAAAAGGTCCGTGTGTGTGTCTGTGGACAGCATAGCTCAAAAACGAAAAGATCGTTAAATACCAAACTTGGTATTTAAGTTTGGAATCTTGCAAAGATGCGACACGAAGATTTTCAAGAAAATCCCCTCACCGCTAACTACCCTTCACGTGGAAAAATTTTCGAAAATGTTGATTTTCTCAAAAATGGCTCTAACGATTTTGATTAAAATATCGTATATTAAAGGTATTTACCTGACAAATAAAATGTGTATCTTGACTTTTCTGAGAATAGCCTCTGAAGACTACTTTATACTGGATGAATTTTACGGAATTTTGCATAACTGCTAAACCGTAAGAGATAGACAAAAACTTATCACACAAAAAATGTAGAGCACGTTAAAACTCTCAATTTATATTATATACACTTTTTTTTCGTGGAGTTGATGTTTTTTTAGATATTCCTTGTTTTTTGTTCCAGCTTTAAAAAATATGTACTTTTCTCATACAGGAATTTGTGAACTTTTGTCCATACAAACAAAGGAACTTCAGTCACATAGCAACCAGCTTTTGACTATCACTTTAACCTATGGTACTCTCTTATTTCGCTTCAACTAATAAGACTATTTCTGCTAATTTTTTCTCGATTGGCAGGAGGTAAATAGAAGTCATAAGATTTTTAACAATAATTTGTTGCAGAGATGTAGAGAAAGTCATGTGAATGGAACATATATGATTTTTTACTAATAGCTAAACGTCTCATAAAATAATCATAATTATAAATTAAAGTATTTACTTAAAGGGGCATGAAACTTATGACTCTTATATGATACCTCCGTTTTATTCCAAGACCGCAATCACACGAACGCGTGCGGATGATTGCTGAATCTAGTTTCCCTTTGGCAGGTGTTAACTTGAAATGGCCCCGTTGAGTTCTGCAACTCTTTCAACGCTCGAAGGGGTATCTGTACACGTAAAATACGGGGTAGTTGGGCCACTCAGCTGATAAATCTTGTGAAAACCTTATATGTTGCGTTCACATGACTTTTTTCTGCCGAGTCTTATGGAATCATTCTTAATAAAAGCTAATTCTTCTAGCTGTTTCTTGTTATTATTTGATCAGAGTCTTATGATAAATAAGAAGCTAATGACTTCAATTGGCTGTAGTGGCTGTAGATGACCTGGGCACTAGCAATCGGTTTCTTAACTCCGCCCGTTCCACAGCCTCAAACGTTTCTGATCAAAGAAAATACACATGAACCTTCATTCTTTTAAACATTTCGTTGTGGATATAAGCACAACACAATGAGCTAAAGCGAAAATCAGATCTTGTTATCTTTCCATAAGCAAGAGATTGAAACCAATAATTCGGAACATTTCGAAAACGTTAACTCTACAGAAAAAATAATATGTCATAAATTGTGTGCTTTAATGAGATCTACATTTTTGTGTAGTCAGTATTTGTATATCTCTTACGGTTTGAAATATATATAAAAGTCGTCGAGAATGAAGAGGTCTTCAGATGCTATTCCCAGAAAATTCAAGTTATGCATTTCATTTGTCATAAACATATCTTATAGATAAAGTATTTTAATCAAAATCGTTAGAGCCATTTTTGAAAAATCAAAATTTTCGAAAAATGTTCCATGTAAAGGATATTTTGTGGTGGGGGATTTTCTTGAAATTCTTCATGCCGCATCCTTGGAAGATACTCAACTTAAACACGCACGGACCTTTTTCTAAAAATATATTTTATTCAGGGGTTCCAAAACATGTATTTCCGGTAAAATCTCGTTATCGAATTTTTTGGTGCAATACAATACCTTCTCTATACACTATGCACATAGTACGTGTAGAGAAAGTAAAAAAGTGTGGTAATAAATTTTATCTTATTTGACTGCTGAGATTTTTGGATGGGTTATGAACAATTTTTGTTGCTGGTGTAAATATGAAGGCTGCTGCAATAAATTAAGGAAATATCACAGACTTAAGGAACACGGTGCACGTCTCTGATATTGTGTGAATTGACAGGTCTCTGAAGAAGAAATACTTACCTGAGCTCTAGCCGCTGACAATGCGAGCGTTTTTGCATCAGTTGCACTAACGACGAAAAAAGTTTTACTAAAAATGAAATTCAGAGTGATTCATAAAACCTCTTTTTTACAATGAGTAGATAATTTAGTTGCGTAAATTGATAAATATATGATGCCCACAATACTATAATCATCAGCTTAGAAAAACATATAATATCTAAAGCTACTTGTAAACGATCAAATGTTTGCCAAATTCAATGCTTTACAGATTTTTCAACAGTTGTCACAATTTCACAAGTTTTCTTGTCAATTGCTTCCAATACTTTTAAAGTATTTTAATGTCTCGAAAGCGCTCGAAACGGTTGGAGATTTGACACTGCTTTGAGGTGTTGGCCAATGAAATACGAGTATTTAACAGTGTGTCACGAAATCTACAACATGGCTGTAAGCGAAAAGTAAAGAAACATGGCTACCTGGGTAAGGAGTGTCATTGGCGAGCTGGTTAGGTTTTAGTCTTACGAAATCTGGCATGTCTATACCTTATGGACCCCGTGAATCATTACAAGATGAAGAAGCCATGGTATATGAAGAAATGCCAACCAGATTTACACAGAATACAAAAAGGCAATTTGATTTAGTGAGTTAACCTATCAATTCGTGATATTGTCATTACAGCCAAATATAGTAGTATTTTATTATTAAGTTTACAATAATGCAGTATTTACATCATACAGTTGCATGGGTGATCGTACATGCTGTCTAAAAATACTTGAATTTAAAGTATTACCTACCTACCAAATTACCCATTTTATGTATCTTAACATTGGAAATACACACTCTCGCACACACATATACATACACACGCTCGCGCGCTACAACAGAACCACAGAACGATAAAAGAAAGAGCGCTCTGATATCATGCACTCGCTTGCACTCACAACTACACCACGTATTCATACATATAGATTACTCGAACACCAAATAAGTCTATACCATATTTACACAAATATTTTATCTCTTAGTGCACCAACTTCCATTAAGTATGTGTCCAGGCTTTGCCAGTTTTGGCTGTTTAGACTCAAATCCCAGAATGCTGTCCTTCGTCTGTTTGAAGCTAAAAACACTTCCGGCAATAATTTTTTCCTAACATCCTCCTTCTGCACGCAATCTGCCAAAATATGCGGTCAATCTTCCTGATACCCACATGGACAAACCCGCCTACCAGCTTCATCACCTTAAGGGTTTTCCACCCTCGCAACCTGAGCCATGCTATTTTGTTTCATACCCAACTTTAAAATATAGGTATGTTTCTTTACCCCACACAATTTTTATTTCGTTTTGTAACTGCAATGACGATTTTTTCTACATTCATATTCTATTTCCTGCCTGTTTATATCGCATAGTCGTCTTTTTACTTTATTCACGGGGTCCAGAACTACAGGGTAAGAGTATCGACTCAGCAAACTGAACTTACCCGACAGCACCAAGAAAGAACTCCATTACGGTCGTAATTGATGTTAAAGATGACCAGATGCTATTCGCATAAGTGCGATGTAATTACGTAAAAAATAAATATTTAATTCCAAATTGTTATTACTTGTCCAATAGTAATTTACTTTGCACGTCATAAATTATTTTCAATATGTTCTGAAGGGGTTAAGTTTGGCAAAATGACAGCGCGTAAATACCATTTATGCATTGTAAAATCTTGCCAATTCTTGCCAAACCTTAACCAATGCTGTCAAATATTTTTCATATTTAATCATTTTTCTTGAGGACTCCTGAGTTGAAAAACAAAAATTTGGTCACGTATAAACGGCTTTAAAAATTACGTCTCTCAAAAAGCCTCCACTGCTGCTACGACAATCTGCCAGTCAGCGATGCATACCATCGAACCACTTTGTAACATTGCATCTGGAATAGTATTCATTTCTTTGAAAATGTTTTCTTTAAGGTTTACAAGAGTTTTTGGACAATTTGAACAAGCCATACTCTTCAAATAGCCCCGGAGAACTAATCACAGATAGAGACATCTGGGTATGTTGGAGTCCATGCAATGTCTACATTTTCCCAGAAACTTTATTTCCAAAGAGTCGACTGACATGGTAATTCCAGCAGTATGCTGTATAAATATGTTACTGGAATCATTTTTTGTTCCCTTATAAATCTTAAAAGACGATACTCCAGCAGCAAAGTTTATGTAATTCCAATTGAAATACAAAATCCACATGACAAAATTCATCGCAGTTTGTTGTTATGGAAATGGATTCCGATTGTGGGACAATTTTCGAGAAATGTAACTTTTTTTTTTGTGTTGCTTGGTACTTTGTTGAAACCAGTCTAATATATTCCTAATTTTCCTTAAATAATACAATAATATTTGCTAAATAACTGTAATATTTGAATAACATTTGGGTCACTCTGATGGCTTCCTCCAAAAAAAAATCTGATGTAATCCATTCACATGACTTTCTTTATATCTATACAACAAATTTTTGTTAAAAAGTTTATGCTTTTATTTACTTCAAGCTAAGTGAGAAAAAATTAGCAGAAATAGTCTTATTACTTGCTTCCCTGTAAGAAGACGCGAAATAAGGGAGTAACATAGGTTAAAGTGATGACCAAAAGCTGGTTGCTATGTGACTGAAGTTCCTTTGTTTGTATGGACAGGAGTTCACAAATTCCTGTATGAGAAATGTATAAGTTTTTTAAGGGTGAAAAAAACAAAACAAAAACAAAAAAACAAGGAATATCTAAAAAACGATCAACTCCACGAAAAAAAATGTATATAACACAAATTGTGTGTTTTAATGTGCTCTACTTTTTTTGTGTGGTAAGTTTTTGTATATCTCTTACGGTTTACCAGTTACACAAAATTCTGTAAAATTCATCCAGAATGAAGTAGTCTTCAGAGGCTATTACCAGAAAATTCAAGATATACATATTATTCGTCAAGTATATGCATTTAATATATATTTTAATCAAAATCGTTAGAGCCATTTTTTAGAAAATCAAAAATTTCGAAATTTTTTCCATGTGAATGGTAGTTGGGGATGGGGGATTTTCTTGAAAATCTTCGTGTCGCATCCTTGGAAGATACTGAACTTAAATGCCAAGTTTGGTATTTAACGGTATTCTCGTTTTTGAGTTATGCTGCCCAAAGACACTCACACATACACACATACAGACAGACAGTCACACGGACATTTTTCTAAAAAATGCTTTTTTTGGATTCAGGTGGTCTGAAAACATGTATTTTCGTTGAAATCCCGGTATCGACTTTTTGGGTACAATCCAATACCTTCTCTATACACTATGTACATAGTACGTATAGAGAAAGTAATAAAAGTATTTAACAGCAGGCTTATATTACTGCCAACATTACCTACCTGAATAGATGTCTTCCTTTCCACTCTTCAATACTACTTCCTTACCATTTCAAAATCGCCATAAAGGCGACAGAACCTCAAGATGAAGACTAAAATGTTTTTGAAATATGGGATTTAATTTCACTAATTCTTAAGTGGATATTTGGGGATTAAAAAATCTGACTTTTTGAGATGTTTGTCAAAATGTTTTATTTTGGCTATCTTTGTATACCTTGAATTAATGAGTTAAAGTTTCTGACTTAATGATGCTTTTATATCTGATAAAATTACAAATAAATAAAGACTAATTTTCGATTTATTTTGAAGCTTAGGCCCTGTTTTCTTGTACCATTTACTATGCATCTGTCTTAAATCGTTATCGTTATCGCTTGAAAAAATAATAGAAAAATAAATTTATTAAAACTTAAAATTTAAAATATGTATGAATTTATATTTCCATTACTTTGGGTTACACTTATGCACATGTCCAAAGCAGCTTTAATGTAGAAACAAAATAAAGAAAGTAACTAAAATGAAACTCTATAGAACTATGGCAACCCCCTCAATATTGTACGGTTGTGAAACTTACAATAAAAAAATAAAAAATAAAAAAATGATTATAATTTAGAAGTCGGAGATTAGGTTCCTTATGTAAGTAATGGGTTGCATCAAACTCGATAAAATTAAAAAATATTATGTGTTTCATTCACATGACTTTCTCTACATCTCTACAATAAATTATTGTTAAAAAGTTTATTGTTCTATTTACTTAATGCTAATCGAGAAAAAATTGACAGAAAGGGTCTTATTACCTGCTTCCTTATAAGTAGAAGGCTATAAATCATAGGCTAAATCAATAGTCAAATATTTTAAAAGCTGGTTGATATGTGATTTAAGTACCTTTGTTTTGGGTTGACAAATTCCGTATGAGAAAAGAATATTATTTTAAAGCTGTAACAAACAACAAGAAATATCTCAAAAACGACCAACTCCACGAAAAAATGTAAATAACATAAATTGTGTGTTTTAACGTGCTCTACATTTTCTGTTATGTAAGTTTTTGACTATCTCTTATGGTTCACCAGTTCTGCAAAACTCCATAAAATTCATCCAGAATAAATTAGTCTTCAGAGGCTATTCCCAGAAAATTCAAGATATACATTTTATTTGTCAGGTAAATATCTTTAATATATGCTATTTTAATCAAAACCGTTATCCAATTTTGAGAAAATCAAAAATTTCGGAAAAAGTTCCATGTAAAGGGTAGTTGGGGGTGAGGATATTTTCTTGAAAATCTTAATGTCGCATCCTTGGAAAATACCGAAATTAAATATCAAGTTTGGTATTCATCAGTCTTTTCATTTTTGAGCTATGCTGTCCAGAGACACACATCTTATTCTAAAATATATATTTTTTTTTTGGATTCAGGGGGACCCAAAACATGTATTTCCGGTGAAATATCGATATCGAATTTTTGGGTGGAATGCTAAACCTTCTCTATACGCTATGTACATAGTACGTGTAGAGAAATTAAAATGCTTTGTTTTATTATCCGTAACGGTTAATTTAGAGCCCTGAAAATTTGAGGTACCAACTATTAAAGTTGTCTGAAAGTATACATCCTAGAAATTTCATCAAATTTATCAAAATAAAAACAAATTTGAAACGCTCCTGAGTATGCCCTTAAACATACATAAGATTTTTACTTTCTCTACACGTACTATACACATAGTGTATAGAGAAGGTATTGCAATGCGCCCAAAAATTCGATACTGAGATTTCACCGGAAATACATGTTTTGAGACACCTGAATCCAATTTTTTTTAGAAAGATGTCTGTGTGTGTCTGTGTAGGTGTGTGTGTGTAGGTGTGTGTGTGTGTGGGTGTGTGTCTGTGGACAGTATATCTCAAAAACGAAAAGTCCGTTAAAAACCAAACTTGGTATTTAGATTTGGTATCTTCCAAGCATGCGACAAGAAGATTTTCAAGAAAATCCCCTCACACCCAACTACCCTTTACATGGAACGTTTTTTCGAAAAGTTTTATTTTCGCAAAATGGCTCTAACGAATTTGATTAAAATATCGTATATTCAAGATATTTACCTGACAAATAATATGTATATCTTGAATTTTCTGGGAACAGCCTCTGAAGACTGGATGAATTTTACGGAGTTTTGCATAACTGCTAAACCGTAAGAAATGGACAAAACTTACCACTCAAAAAATGTAAAAGCACGTTAAAACACACAATTAAAGTTATATAATTTTTTCTCGGAGTTGATCTTTTTTTCTTTTTTTTTACATGAATTTGTCAACTCCTATCCATACAAACATAGGAACTTCAGTCACACTTTAACCAGCTGTTGACTATCACTTTAACCTATGGTACTCCCTTCTTTCTCTTCTACTTACAAGGAAGCAAGTAATAAGACTATTTCTGCTATTTTTTTTCTCGATTAGCATGAAGAAAAAAGAAGCATACGCTTTTTAACACTAATTTGTTGCAGAGATGTAGAGAAAGTCATGTGAATAGAACACATCAGATTTTTTTCTATAATGACTTGAGTAATATTTGTTACCAAATATTAGAAGGAAAAAATTGTATATCTAATAAAAAATAGGTGACTTTATCATAGGTATGCAATTTTTCCCGTGTCGTTTTTTGCAACAAATATTAATTGTATTCACAACCTTAAATTATCTGTTAAGTTACACATAAAATGTGACTCTAAAATAAAACTTTTGGTGAAAAGTGCACCAGAAGTTTGAGTTAGCAACTTTATTGTTAGGAAATATGGTATGCCTTATGCCACTTTTCCATAAAACTTCTGAATTTATCCTAAATGTTATACATATATTAATAGCAGAAACTCTTGACCTCTAAAACTTCAACATTTAATTTTAATCAAGCAAATTTTGGTAGCAAAAATTGAAATTGAATGTCCTTAAGCCACAAAACTGATCACGAAATTTTACGCCATAAAACGATTGAGAACATTTGGTTTGGGTAAGGAATGTATACATTAAAACACTGTTTTTGAAACGACATAACATCAGCTATTTATTCTTTTGCTCGTACATGACTACACAACAGTCAACACTGAAAAAAGAACATTCACGCCGTATGTACATGGCTACAACCATCAAGACTGGCGAGGAAGTCTTTCCTTACCTCGGCCATCTTGTTTTTGTAATGGAAGACTTGGAATGTTGCCGTGAGCTGGCCACTGAGCCACCCTCACTCTAAATATTGCTGCTGCTTTATTACATCACTACTAGGTACATATCATTTGTACATTTTTTATCATAAAACAACGCAACAATCATTATTTATTATATAAAAATCACCAAATCTGCAGCATAAAGAGAAAACACAATATATCTTCACAGTGATAATAATCATTATACTACATACAAAAATACATACCTTCAAAACTATAATATGTACACAGTAATGTTCGATATTTTCCATCTTTATTTGCTAGCTATTAGTGTCGGTGCGGCACTACGAGCAAGCAGCACCAACCATCACAATACCACAGTGTAGTGGATGGGACCTAGACATCGTAATAATAACAGTAATAATAACCAGGCACTCAAAAGCGGCTCGGCACACAGGGGTCATTTGGTCACACGTGCCCACTTTGCTAGGGTGGTCCTAAGTTGAGTTGTCCGAAATCTCCCCCCAATCTATTGTATCACCACTGTATCTCCGGCATTGACGTTTCATGGCGGTAGAGAAAGAGAGAAGTATCCGTTGGCACAGCTGCGCCATATTTGACATGTACAGATATCCCTTCGTATAGTTTTTTATCCAAAACATGACGGCCCTCAAACGGGACCGCTCCCACCTACCACTCTGCAATAACCATTAGCAAACAAAAGATAACTCTGTACAAGAGGTGAGAGGCAACGTAGTAAAATCTGTTTCCTGGAGAGATTGCAAGTCGAGAATCGTGCCTCAGTAAAGAAGTTTAAGACTTGGCAACAGCGAGGGTTGGTTTCCAGCTGTACACACCCTAACCGCTTAGCAGAAAAACAGCAATATCTTTGGAAGAAGAGGGAGACAGGGTCATCAAGTTCAGAAAAATACTGTACGTTAAAAGAGTTGCAGATTGGAGCTGTTTCAAGTTAAGACCAGTAAGTGGGGAACAGGCTGAGCTATCTTAGTTTTACACTCTTGCTTATCAGCGGAGATAGTGAGCGGGCTGCTCTCATTGAGACGTGTAAAACGAAGGTCGTTTTCTCCAGTTCCCCATTGTTCGGTTTCAGTTTGATATAGTCCCGTTGAGTAGAGAGGACTGGGCATGATAACAGTGGGAGGCACCTCTGTTACTGCGGCCAGATACTGATACTGGGAAACCACAGGCCAGCACGCAGGAAACGACGGAACTATGCGCAGAGAGTTGCCTAATTCGTTCACTAGATGACAACCCTGGCGCGCCACGGAGGCTACACAGGCGCCAGGAGGCTGAAAAGAGGTTTCTACAATTGCACCTAGCCTCAACCAACGCAACCACGCCATCTGTCTGCAAAGTTTCAATCTGAAAGATGAAGAAGGAAATGAAATGAAGGAATGAAAGGGAAAGGGACCATATACAGCACCCCAGGATTCGCCTAAGCTGCCCCATGAAAACCACGAAAAAATCCAGGGCCACGGTGTGAGGTCAACGGGGATCGAACCCGGACCTCCCGAATGCCAGTCCCAGACCAAACGCCTGAGCCACCTGGCTCAGTGTTCCGTTAAGTTCCACAACTCTTTTAACGCACGAAGGCATATTTGAAGACTTCCACCTGGTAGGCCAACTTTAGCAACACTAGCGCTGTGAATTTCCACAGTAAAGATGGCTATTTTGATTCGTTTCAATAGATAGATCAGCACTATAATTTGATTTCCTGTATAGTTTTAATTAATATTATTTACTGATGTGTCTTAGAGCTTTGCTGCATGCGAAAGAAAAGTAAGGAAAATCAGGCAGTGCTGGGTTGACCCGCACAGCAAAGGTTGAAAATTGTCTGTTAGGATCAATTACGTGCTTCCTCCCCATGTGCGTGCACTGCATTTTCTACTAAGTTGCCAATTCTCTTGAAGCGGAACACGTATCGTCAATGGTTGTTTGTTTTAGTGTAGGTGAAGTTTTTTTTATGTTGTAGTTTTTTTATTTTCTACGTTAGGCTTCTTATAGTTACTGTTATAGTTGTAATTATGTTAAGCTTGACTTTACAGGTTTCATTGTTTGCATTTTATGAAGAGATGGCACATATATACACAGTAGTGGCAAGAGCTGGCAACAGTGCATCTCTCAGTCGCAGGAAATGTCAGAGTCGGAGTTACAACGGCGGTACCATAGCGCCACCTGACTGCTCTTAAGGTAGTGTATCTATGTAATTCCAAATATCTAAAGTTTCTTCTGATGATTTGTCTTTTTTATCACATACAGAACATAAAAAACGATGCACGCAAATGTTAACGGGCTATATCAAACATTTTTCAATATATTAAATTTGTTATTCACAATGAATAACTTCTTCGTATGGTAAAGGTAAGGGCTAAACAACGGCGGAAACACCTCATGCACTGCAACATATATTACGCGCAAACATCCCCAGGAGGAAGTGATGAAATGAGGGAACCACAGGCGAAAGCAGACAGGACAGTCACGTGAAAGTCCTTAACTGTCTGATAGTTCATCTGTGCGCCAGGAGCGCCATGCAGCCCTCAACAACAACCCCTCCAGGTGTCAGCAAGCCAACCGTTCCCGCCCCCCGCTAGGACAGCGATCACAGCGCCGCTCCAACGCCGAGAATAGCATTCACAAAGCGCACACATTCACACTGCCACAAGTTTAGTGGCACACACACACACACATCTGAAAGATGAGAAGGAAAATGACATGAAAGGGTGAGGTTAAGGAACTCGTGAAAAATAAGCACTCCAGCGTTCCCTATGTGACGAGGGGAACCAGGAGAAACCTCAAGTCAGACTGCGCGGTGTGAGGTCGATGGGCACCGAACTCGCGAGCTCCCGAATGCGAGTCGCACCGTTACCGCGGCGCTAGTTCGCTCGGGGTTTCTTATGGTAATATGAAATATTCCTTGGACCCAAGTACTTATGGGGGAACCGAGGGTCAATCAAGGAGGGTGGAGTATTGTGACGTAACGTAGCTACTCCTCTATCGGAGCAATAGCGTAATGCTATTCTGCTTATTAAAATGCAAAATATGTATTAAATAACAAAACAAAATCAAGTGTTTTAATCATTATTATTCTTACAATAATATCTTAAACTCAAAATATGTTAGAGATACAAATGCAGACATTTTGATAATTCAATTGAAGTTCCATCACGCCATGTCAACATAGATTGGTCCACTTTAACACTGGTCTTTCGTCACTATGTGCACATGATGACGAGGAATCAAATCATCACCCATAGATGGCTCTATAGAACGAAATCACTACTTTCGGACATGAAGCACGACGAATTTAACCTAGGGACCTTTTTTTCAAGATAAAATGCTCTTTTATGTGCAAATAAACATTACAGGGAACCATCGGTTTTATTTCTCTTCCAAACTAATTTATTTTTATACACATATTTGTTTGTTTTAGCCTTTCCACACGTGGTCGCAGATTAATTATGCATTTCCCGGTTGTGTATTACATCGTTGTAACTTTATTGGCAGTTATTTGTATTGTTTACAATTTCAGTTTTAATTTACATATATCCTATTTTGTTTAGTGTGCCTATTTATTCGCATACGGTACCATGGTAGTAAAAGCGGGCGTTAAACACTATCCAATAAATGCTTTATTTATGACAGCCTCAAAATCGAGAAACTGAATTTTTCAATAAATTCTGTATCATAATATATCACAGTAAATATAGCAGAACCCATTCTTCCCTAAATGTCCGATTAACTGTTGAAATGCATCTCCTAATCACGAACACCGCTGCCGTTGAAGACAGCTTGAGGGAGGGTGTGAAAGTCGGTGACACACGGTGACCCGTGGGGTCAAGAAATACCCATATCTGGTTTAAGCTATCCCTCCCAAATGTTTAAGAAACTGTTGTGCTGGCATTTTTTAAATTTAATTATTTTAAAATAAAATGTAGATTTACTATCGAAATATTCAATTTTTCAATGTGGTTATGGAAACTAATTTCGCTGAACGATTTAATATATTTAAATAGTGCATAACAATTTTTAAATCCGAAATTCCTAAAGCTATCCTGAACTTAATACATTGTCAGTTGTTTTGAATCTTGAAATGTGCTGGGCGGGGGCAGGAATTGAGAAAACTGTTGTTTAAAATCAACGTAGTGCATTACGCCAATGGGACAGAACCAATTTGCGGCTTTAAAATTGTTGACTAAAAAAACAACTGTGCACCATGGAAATATAAGTATAATGAAAATATCAAAAAATCGAAAATTGTTCACATTTTTTGCCGAAATTCACGCTTTAACGTGTATCCATATCAATCCAGTATAACCTCTTAAGATATTGCAGCCCCTCACCAACTAAGCAGTTTCCCGCCAGATCTTGCAGAGAAAAATGTTATATTCCTATATTACGAAATACACAATAGGTATACATAATTTTAATGATATTAATATTTTGAAAGTTAGACCATTCAGGGTAATTAAGTTAGGTTTATAATCTTTGAGGATCGAAGTTTGGGTAGTTTACAATTTCCAAGGTAACGATGGTTGTATATTTGCATTATTTACATGTTTTGGGTGAACATCACTGTATGGGTCATAGCTTCGAAATCTACCCATGATAACCCAGCGGAGCTTGATAGATTTTTTGGAGCGTAAAAATCCTTAGCATGAATACCATCAGAAGGAAAGTAAAGCCATTGGTCCTATGCCATAGATTTAGGGCACGTAAAAGAACCTGGTAAAGTGGCCACTGAGCAAAATTAAGCGGTCTTTTATGCACAATATAGAATGAAACGCTGTAAACATAGCAGTTAAAGAGCGTCTATAAATAAAACACAATTTCAATTTTACCCATAAAAATGTAGCAGGGTAGCGTCCCGAGTTTGATTCTTGGTTAGGGTAGGTTACACGGATGTTTTTTTTTTTTACTAGGTTTCGCTTATTCTGAAAAGACGAATGTTGAGCAACTTTAAGCTCCTCGGACCCCGGACATATTTCAGCCTCTTTTCACCAATTTAATTAATTGTCCGATATGACCTACCAGGTTAGTTGAAGTCAAAAACGCACACACACACACACACACACACACACACACACACACACATATATATATATGTAAACATATTAAGTTTGAATTAAATTTGTGATTTTTCGAAGGCCCTCCAGGAGGAGTTAGTTCTAATTATAGTGTTGGCAATTATGTTTGCAATCCTCAGCCATTTCTTGATGACAGCTGCGGCGCGAATCAGCGTTACATAGTAATGATAGTCTTAAATATGGCTATTAAATAGCTTCATGATTTAAGTATGTTTAATACGAATTTAGCAAGCAGATTATTTCTCTGTATAGAAAATAGATGTACTAGGCGACTAATTTTATTTCATTCGGCCATGACTGGCTTAGAAGAATCACGTGATTTCAGTTGCGTCCGCAGCCTGATTATTAGCTACGCTACCCTTCGTGGTGGCGGCCATTAGATGCGCATGCACGTTCCAAGAAATTAAAATGAATTTGAATCCATTTTTATATGCACAGGATCCGCATTTCATATGTTAAATTCAGTACGAACTGAGTTCATTTCGAGGAGAAGATTCGTGAATAAATAATTCAAATTTATTTGGTCAAATTGGATTTAGTTGGCAAACCTGTCAAACATAGCTTAAAGTATTACAAGCTTGTTTTGAGACTTCTAATTGCTTTTGAGAAGAATAAAATGCGAGATCATGGAAAGGATAAAAATGGTTCTGTTGTATATTTTATTACACCAATTCCTGGCAAGTTTATTGTTGCAAAGGGTGAAGTAGAATCTATCATCTTTGGCGTATTAATACGGTCTGAATACAGAAGTGTTTCCGTGCAACAAACATATTATCCCACTTTCTAAGAGGAACGGATCCAAGATTCAAATGCATTTTGAATCCGCGTTTCCATGTAGTAATACTGAATGTGGACTCAAATCGATTTGAATTCTTCATGGAAACTAAATGACGGGATAAAATATTAAAATGCCAGAATGCGGTAGTGAATATAGGTTTTTTTTTGACATTTAGTTGATCTAAATTTCATCCTTCCCGACGGCGCCTTAATGCATAACAGTCAATAGTGCTTTGTCTCGGAAACTATTTGTTAGATACAAAACTATCAACGTACAGCATTAAAAGTACATGCAGGTTATTATGTGCTTACATTAATATTAACTTTAATGCAAAGAAGCGATTATAAATTAAATAATTTAGTAAAATAAAAATAGCTAATGCATTGTAAAATATGAGGCTAAAGTAGCTTACCTCCATAATATATCATTAATAAGCAATCAGATTTATATTAAATCATTTATCAGTGCGATAAAGTCAAAATATTTTTTTTTTTATAAAGTATTTTAATAGTAATAGTAATGAATTCTGAAAGACATAGAGCACCAATTTTGTTTTGATCCGCATAACATAGATTGTAGTTACATAAGCCTTATTCCTTATACCTGCTTTGTCCCAATAACACATATTTACAGATGACATTTAAGCTGTAATTAAACATAATATACATTTTAGAACGATTACTCTTATAGTTAAGGATTTTAAATTGCAAATATTTACATAAGCGCTTTATATTAATGTAATTACTTCTTTTACTTTTCTTCAAAGCTTTAATGCACAAAAATAGATATTAGAGTTAGGATTTATATGAAATGTCATATCTTTATGACATTATGAGGGCTCAAAAAATCATATGTTTGCAAATATTCATGTTTTATAGATTTCTATTTTTAATATATTGTGTGTTGAAATTATTTTAAATGCTTGCCTAATATCGGTGAGAGTAAAACTTTCTAATTTATTTGGAGAATTGCTAAAGCAGAAAAGATGGTTCATAACGGATCAAGGAAGAAATGCTTTTTCCTGAAAGCTTAACTCATAGTAACAAAAACACTAGCTGTCCACCTCTGTGGAGTAGGGGCTGCGAGTCTGTTTCATATGCAAAAAGGCCGAGTTGAAATATAGGTTAGCGCGAGTTACCCCGATGAGGTTTTGTTTCTGGATTTTTCCCTTATCTTGAGAAGACGAATGTCAAGTAATTCTTAAGCTCCATGGACCCCAGTAGCTGGAAAGTTACAAACCATCTTTATATCACTGTAGCAACTTAAAAATATGACATCTTCATTTTTTTTTTACATAAATTACTTAACCTCTTTCTACCTTTCCTCAGAACATCATTAAAATTTGTTTGAAAAGGTCTCATTTGCGAAAAGTATATCCCAGGAAATAGTTGAAAATGCTCAAAATCGAGTAATGAGCAATATTTACTTAATTTATTTACTGACTCAAAACAAAAGAAATGTATTTTGAAGTTAAGCCAACATTCATTTCATAGACATTAAAGTGGATGTAAAAATTTGGATAAAATTGCACTGAAGATATGATTTTTGTACTTTACTTAAATAACTGTAATATCTCTCGTATTTTGGCACTATTAATTTTATAATTTCCCAGAATGCTCTGCATATAAATCCTAACTCTGTTCATTACGAATGTAACAGACTTTCTAGCACTACAAAATTGCGCAAAGATGACTAGATTCACATTGTAATAATGTAGTGTGGACATCTGCACTTATTTATTCCTTTAAGGAAATTCATAACTTCTTTTACGAATTCTCAATAGTCCATTCTGCACAGAACTCGATTTAAGATATGATGAACGAGAGTTCATTATAATTTTGTGATTTTTGCCAAATTTATTAATGAGGGCCTTTCTATTTGTATCTACCATCAATTTCATTTAGAAGCTTGGAGGGAAGTCTGTCACATACATTGTTAAAAGGGATGCCTTTGGTTCTGAACATATGCAAGTAGAGGAAATGTGTCTCACCTTACTAGTTTTGAGGGCATTGAATCTTTTGCTGTCAAGCCAATCATTTTCATAAGATGTCAAGACTGCATCTTATGTTCAAATTTTTGAATATAAATCTGAAAGAAGTTAATAATAATTCATATGAATTCACAATCGTGATATTTATGTTTTGTGCGGTTTGGTAGTTTGAAAAGTTATCTCTGAGTTGTAAAGTATATGCTGTGTTCAGTTTTTGGAAATTAATTGTTTCCTCTCAGAGCTCTCCTTTGATAGAACAAAACATACCACTGAATTCCTTCCTTCATAAATAATTTCTCCTAAAAACATTCCAAGATTTTACTTTTCATTAGTTTCAGATAGAATTCAGACAATAGCTGCTCACTACGTCCCAAGTTCTCCATGTTGGCAGACAGAAGAATGTGCAAGAATTAGTTTGCACATTATTTCGATTACTAGGATTCTTCCCACATTGTTACCCCCACCATTCTCTTAAACATTTTCAGGATTGCCTATAAACTTAACATAATTTTTAAACCCATTAAGGTTATGCATCTGTAAAATATAGAATATCCAAAGTATGTAAGGTATTTTGTTGAAATTATACTAGTTATAATAATAGTGATTGCCATCTATCAAAATTCTATTTTGCATGGTTGTTTAAATGATTTTTGCTGTCTAGATTCATTGTTGTAACAAAAATAAACCATGTGATGACATTTTAAAAATATTCTCATAAAAAATTCAAGCTTTACAGTAAATGAGTTTACAAATAGAACTATCATATTATAATTTTATATTAACTCTAATTTTTGTACAAACATTTGACATTTTTCGTACTCTCCAAAATTCTCAATTTTTCAAAATTGAATGGCGCATTATTTTGGAAAACAATACGATCATTTAATTGAATGTACTTTTGAGACACATATACATATGCTTAAACAAATTAGTGGAAAGTTACATCGTGTGAAGCATTTTGTGTTGTGAGAAAACAAGGTTTAAAGTTGGAACTACCTAATAATAAGAATGCGCCTGTGCATTTATAAGTTAAGTTAATTGATAGTTAAAGAGGGCCAATTAGAAAAATTGTATTTTCTTAAAGTTTAGAATTTATGTTATTTTATTATGAAAAGAATAATTTTTGAATTTTACACACAAGTTTTGGTAAAATTTTACAGATGCATCACCTTAAAAACTTTTTTGCAACGTATTTCTTTTAAAAAAAAATCAAATGAATGTCATATAACAAAGAAAAGATTAGTGTAAAATAAGAACTATAGCTTTCCTGGCGACGTGTTAATTCAAAATCTTCTCGGGCTTCTAGCCAGGTAATAACTTGGTGAACTGATCAGTTCACCCTGAAGACGAGGAAGATGCACTTCTTCGAAACGTTGGTGTCAAGCCAAGTTATTACCTGGCTAGAAGCCCGAGAAGATTTTGAATTAAAAGATTAGTGATTCAGTGCCTCGGGTTACTATAGTGATCCAGATTTCATTTGTTGTTTGATTGTTCAAACATAGAGGCATCCCTTGCCTAAGAATAAGTAACCATTAATGCTATCTACATTGAAAAAAGACTTATTATGATAATGTATTCTTATACTAAAATAAGAATTTTTCAAGCAAAATGCAATTAGGCTTTGTACACAAAAACATACAAGTTGAAGAAAATATCACAGTTAGGCTCCTACCACTAACAATTAGCACACATATTTTCAACAGATAATCTAATGGAAACAAACCAGCTGTTCTTGAGCTTTTTATGGTTTATAATGTTCGCACAAGTTCCAAAATAATGGCGATTTTGGACATTCAAACTCTGATCTACAAATTGACATTTTAAAAATTGATGCTTAGGGCAGAAACTGACCATCTGGCTCAAAATTTCAGAACCTTTTATATCCAGATTAAGTTTAAATTTTTTCTACAATGTATTATTTAACATTCTGAAAATCTTGCATTTATTTTAATTGTTATATCTATTTTAGAAATTTTAAATATTTTTTTAAAACACTTGTATCTTTAAACTCAATATTCATGGCATATTCTTTATTTCTTTTACACGAGTATCTTGGAATTTTTGGGGCCAGACTTAGTTTCCATTGAAACAATTTATTATTATTTCCTCTAGGTTTCTACTGCTTTCTGACAGAAAAGAAATCTAAAATGCCAATAATTTTGTAATTTCTCTTACAACGTATTTTCAGAATTAATATTTTTCCAGACAATATTTCATATTGTGCATGAACTTGTAATTTCACAGAGATTTATGAGTGCATGTATGCTGATATTGCATATGTATGCTGTATCACATGTACCCAGTAAAATTCATGTTTGCTGAATTCTTGTGCATGTTCCCTTATAACAATCATGCAGTACTTCATCTGCTTATGTTCTCTGATGAGGATCCTTTAAGATGCTGTTCCACTTTTTTTTAACTTACATGTCTTTTTAATACAATGTGTAAAGAGCAGAAATTCGGTGTCTTTTGTTTAAATAATTGTCTGTGGCACTATCTCTCACTCTCTCTGTTGTCTAGTAGAGAGAGACAATTTATATAATGCTTAGAAGTACTAATAGAATTTAATTAACAGTTCTGTTCAGCTTGACTTTTTAGTTGTACTTTTTTATTTTTATTTAAATTAAAATTTTTACATCCATCTCCAGAGTTTAAGGCTTCTATTTGCTTAGTAATTGGAGTTTGAATCTCATTAGATTACTGTCTAGATAAGCTTTTTTCAACTCCTAATTCTAAGAACTCTGTACTAATTTGAGTTTTATAAATTGTTACTTTTTAGTCAGACCGGATGTGCTTTATGATATACTTAAAATAATAGAAAATGTTATTCTTGCACACTTTAATTACCTGACTATTTATGAATTTTATTACCGTGCAAGAAGATCATTCCTTTAGATAAACTTTTTTCCTCTAATATAATTAAATTATCAATTTACTGTGATATTTTCGAGCCAGAAGGTCGAGCTGCTAAACTTCATTTCAAATCTTGATATTTTAAGTGTAAGTAATAGAAGAACCCATTTGACCCTAGCATTTGGGCGGGCAGGTGTACCAACCTAGGAAACACACACTATATATTAGGTCCCAAATATAAACTTTACACACACGTTCACACGAATAGGCCGTAGCAACAGGGATAGGACAGAAAGTAAGTGAAACAAAACTCACACACATGCACTCATATGCATGCATGCACACGCACACACACATACACACACACACACACTCTTTTGTAACAAGACAGCCAGCAGAACAGTGATCAGGAAGGAGCGGGTTCAGTTCTTTCCAGAAACTGTCCAACTGCGATTTGGCTTAATGTACAGAACATTATTGCGTGCTACACATGATAATATCAGCTACTTAATTATTAGTATTTTGCTTTACTTAAATTCTTTTATGTATAATAATATATATATTTATATATATATAGCTATATAGATAATCCACTATAAATACTCTTTTTTTATCCTCATTCTTTAGTTTCTCACAGATCTATACATTGAATATTTACGTTAATAACATTTGATAGTTTTTTCTCTTAACACCAATCATTTAACAACAACAGCTTTGAGAAACAATCATCTCTCCACATCTCAATGCTTCGTTATGTTTAACAGAATAACATCTACAATATTGTCGAACCAGCGTGAAATGCCCGTTGCGAGACACTTGTTAAAACTTATGTACACCTAAAACATGATTTGAAAATAAATAAAAACAACAAATTTTTTATTTTCATTATATTTTATATTAGTATGAATGTTGGACATCTATCAGTCAGGGGTCTTCAACCAATCGATCGCTATGGATCGATTAAACATTTGAAAGCGTCATTTGCAGATTACTGCCTCCAGGCATGGCCACCTGAAATATTGCTTCTCATAGAAAAATCTAAGGGCTTACCTCTTTCTATGACAATTAATATCGAAAATATCCTTAGCTGCAAAGGTTACCTTTAAGGCTTGTGAATAATGCTAAAACTAGGAGAATTCTAGCTCAAATATACAATTTTAAGTACAAAAGTTCCTGAGTCTGGCAGTAAACAGTTGACAGTTAAGAAAACCTTGGGCAATCACTGCTGCCAACTTCCATGTTGAGGAAAATAATTAAAACATCTAATCTGGCCAAAATCATTTTTTGTAGAATGCAGGAATGTCTAAACGCTTGAAGCTATAAAACTAATTAAAAATATTTTATTATAGAAAGAAACTTCTAAAACAACAATTCTCTAACCTAAATGGTAGTGAATAAAACCAGAAATAAACAGCTTTATGTGCATGGAAATCCTCGAAATTAATTTTTAAAATGTGTTTTAAAGGCCACCTATTTCTCTAATAGTTATCTTATTTCAAAATATTCTGCTTTTATTAAATCAGTTACCATCACTAAGTACCCCGTAGGATCACTGATTAAGCAATCTGAGTTAGTAGGTACAATTATGGCTGTACAGTTGTGCTTTTTTAGGATACAAAACTCCCTATTTAGTGCTAATATTTCATTTTTGTGCATTTGGTTTTAATTCTTCATAACTTGAGTTAAAATTATATACAAGAATTAAGGAAATGCTTTTAAGTTTTGGTTATTTCGGCCTTTTGTTAACCACACCAAAAATAAGGTATATTGGGTCACAGTAAACCGTTTGTAAAACATTTTAGAGAAGAAGTTACAAACCAGGTATCTGAGAAAAAAGGTTCCAATATTTACAGAGGAGGTAAACAAAGAAGAAAAACAGTTCCTATATGCATTGGTCGTAAACCTAATATATTCTGAGTTATGTTCTTATTTTGTATGAGAAACATATCTTAAACTCCAAGTGGATGTTTGTTACTGCTACACATTGGGCGATGGATTGGTCAGGGAGAGCCAATCTCTTGTCCTTCCCATTCCCTTGACTTAACCCTTTACTGTTTTGACTTAGGGGAGATTTAAAGACCGTAGTGTGTAATTAAAGACCATAATGTACACACTCTTCAGGCCATGTGATTAATGCCTGTGACGCAATCTGACAGCAACCAGAGGTGTTCTAAAGAATTCTGATTCCATCAGGTACAGGGTGGAAGTCTGCATTGCAATGAATGACAGCCACATTATGCACATATTATGAAGAGCAGATCAAAGACATGGTGATCATTGATGGTAGTATAGTAGACCATAACTCAGTGGCTATTAAATTTACAAACAATGTGAATCAATTGTCTCATCGACACTAGCAGTGTGTGGGACAGGAGTTGGAAAGATAGAATCAGACTGAAAAATTCAGTGCCCCAGACAGGATTTGAACTACGAATCTCCTAGTCTCCATCTATTTGCGCTAACTACTGATCTATCATGGCCATATTCCAATATAGCATTAAATTCCTCAACTGATTCACGTTGAAATCCCCTTATGGTTTACTGGGAAAAGATGGAAGCTAGATGGGGAATTTAATGTTGTTCGGCATGTTGCCATAGTAGCTCAGTGATTAGAGCAACTGGATGGAAACCAGGAGATCCGTGGTTTAAATTCTGGCTGTGGCATAGAATTTTTCAGTCTGACCAATGTTTATAGGAACTTTTTTCTTCTTTCGTTGATAGCAGTACTTCCTCTGTAAATATTCAAACATTTTCCCTGGATACCTTGTCACATTTTTTCTACTAGGGAGTGAATGTATTAAGAACAGTTCAGCAATTAGAACTCTTTGATACCATTTTTTCACAGAATTATGAGATAATCTTAACCCTTAATTGCATTATGTTGCAAATATGCAACAAGGATGATTAACCAAAGCTACTAGTATTTTTAGTGGACTTATTTTCTAATTTCCTATTACACTAACCTTCACCAATTAGTTATAGCTGTTTTATATTGTAAAAGTGTTAATACTTTGCAATAAAATATAGTGTTTTAATAGAAAAGAGCAAAATCCATGCAACTGCAGTCAAATGTAGCCCCGTCAGCATCCAAGCATGCCTCACACCGGTTATTTTACTTGGACCCTCCCCGTCTTTTATCACAGGTACATTTGACGCACTAACGATCACGGCTATTCAAGTCGCTTCAGTTGTGGTGCCTGTGAAAGGGATATAAATACCGGTTTGCGAATTAGAGGAAGAACGATATATGTAGCAAAATAATTAAAGTAATGAGGATGTTATTCGCAATACATTTGCATTATTGAACAATTTTCTGTAGCCCAACCTATTGACCTTCAAGCATAACCTATGCTGCTAAAGATACATGTCTTTACTTACTGGAAGATCACATTGTTCCCGAGAAGATTATAAAGAGTAACTACCTAATCCAAAAATAAAATGGTTGAAGATCCCTGTCTTGTATCTACTGCTGACTACGTCAGGAAGTGGGTAAAGGGTGTGGGGCTTACTACTCTAGAGGTCATGACCCAAGCGATCCAATTCCGTCAGCAGGAAGTCGATGTCTGACTCCATTACGGCCGCACTGGAGATGATGTTTCGGAAGAAGTTGGGGCGTACATCGTCAGGCTGGTAGCCCACCATAAGCGTCCCCGCCGTCATCATCCTACCTTTCAGCAGTGGTGTGATCTGCAACATTATTCATTATCTGTTAAAAAATCTATTTTCTTATGTACAGTCTAACTATAACTCCTTGGCACGACAGCTCACGGGGAACCTTGGCCTACCGCCCGGCCGCTGCGTCCCCCATCTCGGTCCACTACAGACGTCATGGGTGGGGTGCAGTATTGGAGGGTGAGACGTGGTCAGCGCCTCGAGCCCCTCCCGGCCGGTTAATGCGGTCCTCATGTCCTGGCGCCGCTACTTCTCCATCAAGTAGCTCCTCAATTGGCCCCCCAGGGACCTTACGAGGCTGAGTACCTTACGAGGCTGAGTGCACCCCGGGCCAGGTCTCCCAGCGGGGGAAAAATCCCCACGCCGGTACCGGGGATCGAACCCAGGTCTCCCGCTTGGTAAGCAGCTGCGCTACCACCGCGCTAAGGAGACGACCTTATGTACAGTCTACTCTTTAAAAAAAATCTGTTCTGTTCCATTCACATGACTTTCTCTACATCTCTGTAACAAATTATTGTTAAAAAGCTTGTTCTTCTATCTACTTCATGCTAATCGAGATAAACGTTAGCAGAAATGCTTTCTTGTAAGCAGAAGGGAAATAATGGAATACACTAGGCTAAACCGATAGTCAAAACTTTTAAAGGCTGTTTGCCATGTGGATGAAATCCGTCTCCTTGCATTGCCAAGAGTTGAAAAATTCCCGTATGTGAACATTTTAAGTATTTTAAAACTGAAATAAAAAATAAGGAATATCTCAAAAACCACAAAAAAAAACAAAAAAAAAAACAAAAAGAAAAACATGACAAAACGGTGTGCTTTAACGAGATCTACATTTTTATGTGGTAAGTTTTTGTCTATCTCTTACGGTTTAATAACTATGCAAAATTTTGCAAAAACTCATCCAGAATAAAGAGGTCTTCAAGGTTATTTCTAGAAAATTCAAAATATAAATTTTATGTGTGATGTAAATAGATTTAATGTACGATATTTCAATCAAAATCGTTAGAGCCATTTTTGAGAAAAACAAAATGTTCAATTCTTTTTCCGCGCAAAGGGTAGTTTGTGGTGAGTCATTTTCTTGAAAATATTTGCGTCGCATCCTTAGAAGATACTAAATTCGAATGCCGAGTTTGGTATTTAACGGTCTTTTCGTTTTTGAGCTATGCTGCACACACACACACAAACATACCTTTCTCTAAACATTCTTTTTTGGACTTATGGGACTCAAAATATATATTCCTGGCGATACCTCGACATCGAATTTTTGGGTGGAGTATAATACCTTCTCTAGCTACTATGTAGATACATTGTATATACATACGGGCTAGAGAAGGTAAAAAGTGGAGGCATTCTTCTATATACTTTGATTTAATTAGATAACCATTTTGTAGAAATGGTTTAGTTTTGTATTTCCCTGTGTATACTCTGGGAATTGGATAATGTCATAAACTAAAGGGATAGTCAAATCTTTTAAGAGCAGGTTGCTTAATGATGGTCTTGAAATTACGTTCCCTTTGTTTGACCAGGGGTGAGACAAGCGAATACAATTTTCCATTTGAGAAAAGGACCCCAAAATTGAAACCAATAACAAGGAGTATCTCGGAAATAGTTAACCCCATTAAAACAAATTATGCAATTTGGCCATGTCTACACGTTTTCTGCAGAAAGAGTTGGTCTCTCTCTCTCTCTCTCTCTCTCTCTCTCTCTCTTATGGTTTAGCGGTTATGCAAAAGTCATTAAGAATGAAGAGAGTGCGCCGGTAGTGTGGCTGTAGCGTGTCTACCTCACATTCAAGAGCTCTTGAGTTCGAATTGCATTTAGGGTGAGTTACCCGTTAATGTTTTTTTCGGAGCCTTCCCTTATTCTGAGAGCGTTAATGTCTGGTAACTTTAAGCGCCATGGACCCCGGGATCATTATTTCACCGATATAAATTCATCGTTCAATATGACCAACCAGGTTAAAGGACGCTAAACTAAAAAAAAAAAAAAAAAAAAGAAGAAGAAGACGACGAACACGAGGACTCCGGAAGGCATTCCCAGATAATTCAAGATATATGCTTTATTTATCCTAAAATGCAGTAATTGTATTTTATAATTTAATCAAAATTGTAATATATATTTGTGAGAAAATCAATGTTTTCAAAACATTTTCCATATAAAGGGTAATTTGGGGTGGGGATATTATTGAAAATCTTTCTGTCGAAACCTCTAAGATACTGGACTTAATGCCATGTTTGGTGTTTAACCGACTTTTCGAACACAGAGGGAGGGATAAGGAGAGAGGGAGAGAGACATATTTCCGATGAAAACTCGGTATCAAACTTTTAGGTGGAATTCAGTTTCTTCTCTAACCGGGCGCCGGCTGCACTGCTCTGGAAGTCCAGTATTGAGTTGTCAGATATGGTGTAATTAAGCTACCGCGAGTTATTTATTATTTTGTCCTGTACTTAGTCATAAAGTATATTATGGCTCAGTGTATGTTTTCTATTGCACAGCGTGTATTTATGATTCGTATATGTTAATTCAGTCAGCTCGTCAGGTGAAAGTACGATTTGCAAAAAGATGGTATAAAAGTTCCAGGCCATACAAGAATCCAAAGACTTTACAATGAACTTTAGGCCACAGGAAGTTTTACAAACTAAGAAACTGAGCGTGATTTTTTACTTTTTTCAACAAGACTGCAGCAGCTCATACGACCAATATTTTGATGAAAACAACTGAAAGTGTGTTTGAGGAGAGATTTCTATCCCCTCGGTCCTCCGAACCAACCCCTAGGATTTCTATCGCTTGGATACTTTAAAACATAAAGTGTACAAGACAAACCCCCACACGCTGGAAGAATTTAAACAAAATATCCACCAGGAAATTGCCAGCATTTCTCGAGTGATGAATAGTTTCATAAAGAGGTGCTAAAATATATGGACAACGACGGTGGCTAGTTTCAGCTTCATCTTTCATAAAGTTGGTACACACAGCCTTTAAAAGTAGTCTTAAAAATAGTATAAGGTTACATCCGTGGCATTCTATGATAGCAGGCAGCAATGAGAGCCGATGACGCGGGCAGGAAAAAACTACACAGCCGGCTCTGAGTTCATTGGCCTTCCCTTTACTATTTGTAGCTAGTAGAAGTAATAATTTCCTTTAGATCGCGACTACTATCGACTGGAATGAACGGCGGTGATAGATAAAACCTGCAGAAGATTCTTCAGTGCAACAATGGTTTTGAAGACATGAAAGTCGCCAGTTTAGTATTACAGGGAGAACTACCTATAGAACCGCCTCGTTAGCATATTATACGAGGTGTCATAAAAAAAAAAAAATCTGATGTGTTACACTCACATGACTTTCTCTAACCCTTCTACAAACTTCTTACATAACATAATTCTTCTTTCTGCACTTTGCTAATCGAGGTACTCATTAGCACAATGTTCTTATACTTAGTTCCGTATAAGTAGGAAGAAAATAAGGGAATACACTAGGCTAAACCAATAGTCAAATGTTTTAAAAGCTATCGTTACGCGATTGTCATTACAGATTGCTTCTTCTCTTGGCCAGGAGTAGAACAAAAGAAAAACGGACACTCCCATCTGAGAAAAGTGTAAGTACTTCACAACTGAAACTAATAACAATGAGTAGCTCGAAAACGGTAAGCTCCACGAGAAAAATGTATGACATAGTTTGTGTATTTTAAAAAACCTACATTTTTTGTATTGCAAGTTTTTGTCTATCTCTTACGGTTTACTAGTTATGCCAAATTAAGCAAAATTCATCCAGAATAAACAGGTCTTCAGCAGCTATTCCCAGAAAATTTAAGATATAAATTTTATTTGTCAGGTAAATATCTTTAATTTACGATATTTTAATCAAAATCGTTAGAGCCATTTTTAAGAAAATCAAACTTTTCGAAAAAAGTTCCATGTAAAGGGTAGTTTGGGGTGGGGGGATTTTTCTCAAAATCTTCGTGTCGCATCCCTGGAAGATACTTAACTTAAGCACCAAGTTTGGTATTTTAGCTACTTTTCGTTTTTGAGTTATCGTATTCACAGACACACGGACACACACACATGGGCCTTTTTCTGAAAATGTTTTTATGGATACAGGGGGTCCTAAAACATGTATTTTCGGTGAAATATAGGTATCAAATTTTTGGGTGGAATACAATACTTCTCTATCCCTATGTATATTGTAGATACGGGGCTAGAGAAAGTAAAAATAACGGGCATTTTTTAATTTCGCTTTATACAACCAATTTTCAAAACTTTTTTTTATCTTTTAGGTTCACATGTTCCTGATGTATGTTTGCATTTTCAGCTGTTTTAAATAGTTTATTGTTGACATTTAAAAGGGTTATGCATGTTTTCGAAGGCTCAGCGAATTTGTATTAAATTTGCTTGAAAAAATAGAGCAAAACATTCGAAATGTTGGCTGTGGCTTTTGGCAAATCTCTTATAAGTAAGACGAGAGGTTTCGAGTGGTATCGACGTTTCAAAGAGGATCGAGAAAACTCTGAAGACGAAGATCCCCTGAACGTCCTAACACATCAATTACTGACGACAATGTGCAAGATGTAAAGAAATGGTTCTGTCATGTGGTTATACAGTCAATAAGGACCTAGAAGTTATGCGCCGTTTGCTTGAAGTAAACCAAAGAAAACGACCAGAGTTTCCGCAAAACTACTCATGAATAGTGCTTCTGCGCACACTTCAACGCGTGTTCGTGATTTGTTGGGAAAATCAGAAACGTTATTGCCTCAGCTACCTTATTCGCCGAGCATATTTCTATCCCCGAGGCTGAAGAGAACATGAAAGGACGTCGTTTAGCCACTATAGGCGAGCTAAAACCAGAATCGCTGAAGTAGCTGAACACCATAAGGAAAAGTGAGTTCCAGAGTTACTTCCAAGATTGGAAAAAGTGCTGGCACAAGTGTATTATATCTAAGGAAGTTTATTTTGATTATCACAAAGTTGATATAGATGCATAAATAAAGATTGCTTAAAAAAAGAAAAAAAAATCTGCCGTGTACCATTCACATGACTTTCTCTATATCTCTGCAACAAATTATTCTTAAAAAGCTTATACTTATATTTACTTCATGCTAATCAGAAAAATGTAGAAGAAATAGTCTTATAATTGCTTCCTTATAAGTAGAAGCGAAACAATGGAGTACCATAGGTTAAAGGGATAGTCAAAAGCTGGTTGCTATGCCACTGGTTCCTTTGTATGGACAGCAGTTGACAAATTCCTGTATGAGAAAAGTATACGTTTTTCAAGCAGAAACAAAAAACAAGGAATGTCTCAAAAAGGATCAACTCCACGAAGAAAAGTATATAGCATAAATTGTGTGTTTTAACGTGCTCTACATTTTTTGTGTAGTAAGTTTTTGTCTATCTCTTAAGGTTTAGCAGTTATTCAAAATTCCATAAAATTCATCCAGAATAAACTACTCATCAGAAGCTATTCCCGGAAAATTCAAGATATACATTTTATTTGTCTGGTAAATGTCTCTAATATACGATATTTTAATCAAAATCGTTAGAACCATTTTTGAGAAAATCGAAATTTTCGAAAAAATTCCATGTAAAGGGTAGTTTGGGGTGGGGGGATTTTTCTCAATCTTCGTATCGCATCCCTGGAGATACTAAACTTAAATACCAGGTTTGGTATTTTACCGACTTTTCGTTTTTGAGTTATCGTGTTCACAGACAGACAGACACACACACACGGACCTTTTTGTGAAAATGCTTTTTTTTTTTTTGGATACAGGGGAACCTAAAACATATATTTCCGGTGAAATCTCGGTATCGAATTTTTGGGTGAAGTGCAATACCTTCTCTATACACTATGTACATAGTGGGTATAGAGAAAGTAAAAATACGTTATTTTTTTATCCCATATCATATATGCATGCATGTAGTAACAAAACCTCTCTACTACTATAACAAACGACTCTTTATTTCTTCCTCAAATTTATTACGATATTAATCTGCTCATAACATTAAATGCAGCATAGTTCCTTTCGACTTTTGCTGCGGCGATGACCACTACTGCTTTCTACGAATTTTCCCTCGAAACTGAACTCAGCTGCTCGCTAGACATTCCCTGCTGAAACTGAATTCTGAGCAGGGCTTCGTTCCCATTTTATACCTGTCGATCACGTGGCAGGAAATTTCCAGAAGTCGCAACCGCCCCTCAGGTGTAACAATGCCCGGCGTCAACGTTAGAGAACCTGCCGCCGGTACACGGGTCCACTGACTCATTTGTAACAATGGATACCAAGATGCAAGCCATTCACACACGTTCAGTGATATATATATACAAAGATATAGTACAATCAACTCTTCGTGTTCTTTTTATTGATATCTTTGACAGTGTAAACTTTTGATAAAACAACATTAAGCAACCGGAAAATTACTGATGTCCACGCCGATCCATGAATCAAAACCTAAAAATATCTATTTTAAGGATGCAATAAACTGAAAATGAAGGTTTATGCCACCTAAAAATTCGGGCCCTACTTAAGATCAACGTTTTCTATTCAACTAGATTAGTTTCGGGTTTTAAATAAATTGTATTCAAAATGTGGCGCTCTGCAAAAGTGTGACACACAATTTCTCTTCTTCTTCTCCTTCTCCTCCTCCATCATGCGTTAGGCCCTCAACCCGATTGGACTCCAAATTCTTCTTCTTGTTTGTTTCTTTCTTTCTGAGTCTTCCTATTAGCATTTTCCTTGCGGCCTGTAGTACAAACATACTTTTAATATGTCTGTATTTTGTACTTTGTGGACTAAGTTACCCAAATAGCTTTTCCGTGAATGGATTTAAACAAATTATTGGTTGTACGATACTTCTCATGAAATGTTTTAAAAATTGAAATACAATATTTTGTTTGCTTGGCTTTTCTTGGATTCTGTAATCCTTAGTTTCCAACTTCATATTTGATACACTATTTTAATATAGTAGGATCAATAAAAATCTCCATGTAATTTAAAAACACAACTTTGTTTACATATAATAAAAAAATAAATTTGATACTCTAAATAACCTAAAACTGCATTGATTATTCATTGGCCAAAAAATAAATTTCTTTGCTGTGCATAAGTCAGTTGATAAAAAAGTCACGAATTATAAAACGGAAACTTTCAAATTAATTTCTGTCCGTGAACACCTTAAGGCAGCTTTTCTAAATTTTGATGATAATTGGTTTTTTGACTTTGTATTATCTTTATACCTAATACTTTATTTTGATCCTTTTGTACTTACCTATGATGGGAGCATTTGAGGAATTCTCCAAATGTTTAAATTTTAACACCTTTTCAGTTCTCTTCACGCTATAATTTTCTGCTAACTTACTTGAAATATTTATAAGTTTAATACGTCACTATGGTAATGTATATGCATGATTTTAATATATTGAAATTGTAGGTTGTTTCTTGTTCATAAAATTAAAAAATAAATTATGTAAATACGATTTTTCTTCCTCATAGCATAGGTATACTGAACAGTAAAGTTACATGGATTATTACTGCTTTCATTTGTTTGTTTGAAACATGATGGAAAGAACGTATACGTGTTGCTTGTTTGCAAAAGTTATCAAATTCAACTTGATAAATTTTACAGAAAAAAACTCACTGAAGCTATTGTTTACAAACAATATTTAAAATTTAGTTTTTTGGGCCTCTTGAAATGATTTATAGAGAAAAAAATCTGATTTGTCCAATTTACATACCTTTCTCTACCTATTCACCAACAAATGATTCTTTCAACAGCTTATTCTTCTCTCTAATTCATACAAATTGAGATAGATAAATATTAACTGAAATGGTTTTATTACTTAGTTCCTTGTAAGTAAAAGAGAAATAAGAAACACACTAGATTAAAGCAATACCCACCTCTTTTAAAAACAGGTTCCTATATGATTCAACTGAAATTTCCTTCTCTTTGCTTGGCCAGGATAAAAACTGAATGACGATTTCCTATTTGATAGAACTCTGAGGATTGTAAATTTTAAAATAAACAAAAGGGATTATTTTGGAAATGCTTAACTATAAAACTGTATAATTATTTGTTTTAACGAGATCCACGTGTTTGTAGTAAATTTTTTACTATCTCTTACAGTTTATCAGTTAAGCAAAAGTAGTTAAGAATGAAGAGGAACTTCGGAAGCTATTCCCAAGAAATTAGATATATATATATATTGTCATGTAAACAACTTTAATATACTTTATTTTAATAAAAATCGTTAGACTCATTTTGAGGAAATAAAAATGTTCGTGAAAATATTTAAGTTCATCGTCTTTCAAAATGACATGAACATTTACAAGAAAAGTCTCCCTCCTCCCCCAATACCCTTTACATGAGAAACTGATCGAAACTTTTTAGTTCCTTAAAAATGGCTCCAACGATTTTGATTAAAATACCGTATATTAAAGATATTTACATGACAAATAAAATATACATCTTGAACTTTCTGAAGACCTCTTCATTCTGGATGACGCTTGCATAACTGGAAAACCGTTAGAGATAAACAGAAATTATTGCATAATAATTGTAGATCTCGTTAAAATACAAAATTTATCACATATACTTTTTTATGGAGTTAGCATTTCTGAGATATTGTTTGTTATTGGTTTCAACTTTAAAATATTTAAAACTTTTCCCAAACGAATTTTTGATTCGTTTTTCTTTTGTTTTATTCCTGGACATGCAAAGAATCACATTTCAATAGTATATTGACAGTTGTAAGATATAATTATTTCATAAATTTTATTATGTGATATCCAAATTGGAATGAAATTTAGTATTCATTAACATAACAGCAGTGCAACCTCAGCAAAAAATTCAGAAAAATATATATTGAAATATAAAATTGTAGAGTTTAATTTCCAGTGTCTCTAAGTAAGAAAAGAAATACAATATTTGAGGTGACCTACCTTGCCAAGTTCCTGGATCCTCTCCTGGGTGTGCGGCATGTTCCTGAGTCGAGTTGGGATGTACCAGAAGCTTACGTTGACGCATTCTGGCTCGAGGATGAGGTGGTACTTATCCGGCATGGCCTTGATCCGACGCACCATGTACTCGCTGAGCTCCATTAGTCTGTCCATGTGTTTCTCGAAACCCTCGGTGCCCTTGGAGCGCCATTGCAGCCACAGCTTGAAGATGTCGTTGTGTCGTCCACACTGTATCACCTTGTCGCCCGTGTCATACTGGACGTCGTACAGCTTGTCCTGCATGAACAGGTACTCGGCGCTCATCTGGTTGCAGCTGATGAGCAGACCCTGCAACACATCGCCCCCTCCCGGGGGACCCTCGTCATTGGCACGATTCTCATGCAAATGGAGGGACGGCCTTGAACAGCCGCTATGCTGCCGCGTCTGCCCGTCCCAAAAACATCGCTCTCATTCTCTTGGCGTGTGTTTAAATGTCCCACTGCCTAGACACTCGCCGAAAACATCGTTCTTTTTTACTGTATTTGTGTTTAAATGTTCCACACCTGAGATACTCACCAAAAACATCTTCTTATTGACTGCATTTGTGTTTAAGTGTTCCACGCCTGAGATACTCACCGAAAACATGTTCTTGTTGAGTGTATTTGTGTTTAAAAGTTCCACGCTGAGATACTCACCGAAAACATGTTCTTATTGGCTGTATTTGTGTTTAAATGTCTCAAGGCAAACATCTACCGTAAACATTCGCATTGACTGAATGTTTGTTTCATAAAAAGAGTAAGATTTCTAGGTAACTACGTGTTTGGGATGATTTATGTATTTATATTATTAGAATTCGTATTAGGTTCTTAAAACTGCTAAAAGATGTGATTGGATAATAACTATTGCAGATTCTAAGTTAAAAGAGGAATTTATGTAATAATTAAAAAGGCTAGAAGGGATATTATTGTTGTACCAGTGTTTCCTATTGGAGGGATGATTAATAATAATAATTATAATAATTATAATAACAATAATAATGTGTTGTAATAGTACACAGTATGCTTTATATTTACTAATCTTAATTCCAATAATAGGATGTGTTAATCGAATAAAAGTTGCTTTATTGCCCATAATAGTAAGTAAATGCCCATTTCCATTATTAATGTTTTATCAATAGGTGCAGTACGAGAGTCGTTCAATAAGCAATTTTGTTAATTTTTCTACAAAAGCATTTTGATCTGCTTCCGTTCATGCTGTCATAGTAGAAAATTAAATGTCCTGCATTCAATGTTGGTGACCTAACCACCTGTGCGTTTTGCTTGTTTTATTGCACATATGTGCACAAGCTATATTAAAGACTTACTGTAACAGACATGACATATAATACTATTTGGTAGTTGAATTTTAGTATTTAAATCTTACCAAGGTGTTTACTTCCTTTATATTTGTTAATATTTACTTTCATTTTAACTCTTGCAGCACCTTAATATGTGCAGTAAGTAATTTATTTTTAAGAACCAGCAACAAGACGTGATCATCAATTATCTATTGCACCAAAGTTAATGTTGGGTCCTTATATTTAACAGTAATTTTATTTTCGCGCTAGTATTACTTGTATTATTTACTGTCGTTGAAAAAATGGTATGCATTACTCATTGTTTAAGTTCATATTAGAATCGTTCTCTAATATTTTCAAACTCTTTCTTGTTTTCCAACGATGCACTGTACTAATTTTGCCCTTCACTGCTATTCTACGTAGTCACTGGGAGGTGCATATGTCCCATAGCTCTACCAACTTTTCGGAGTGTTCTATAAACAATTCCGGCATCAGATGGTCTCTTTCCATGTCACAATTCGCAATATAGGCGTGCCTGTCTTTGTGGTATCTCATCAGGAGATCAAATCTATATCCCATTATTGTCTCACAATGTGCAGATATAAATATTGACGATAAAAAACTGCACAAATTTTGCGGTATCACATCTCACAAAGGGCGTCGGGGACTCGTTCTTGTCCCTTCTGGTCAGTTACTCCATTTTTGTGACGTTATCAGCAAAACGGCTGAAGATGAGCAGACAGAATTTCGTCAAGAATGCCTACTCGATCATCAGGGCTACAGCCCATTCCTGTCTCATAAATGTGCAGAATGAGTTCACCAGGAACATAACGTCCGCAAACTCTGAAGTATCTCAGCACCTCATGGATGATTTTATGAGCTTTTCCAACGGAAAATTGCAGTGTTCTCCCCAGCTCACGAACCTAGATTATTTCTCGTCTCTCCTGACCAGTTACTACACTTCGTTTATGTTATCCGTAGGAGCGGTTGAAGGCGAATGGATTGAATTTCGACAGAAATGCCTATCCGGCCATAAGGCTACAACCCATTCTTGATTCACGGGTACAGAAGTGAGTTGATGAGGAGCATAATGTCAAATATCTCTTCATAGACACTGCGGAGGATGATTTCGTGAGCTAATTCATCAGAAACTTCCAATGCCTTCTACCTCATGCACCTAGGTGTTTTTGATCAATTTATCCACTTTGAAGATGTTTTCATCCGCAGAGATGATCGAGGAACGATGGAATTAACGTCAAGAACATCTTTCTGACTCAAACGAATGTTTTGCATCACGTTTGGACCATTTGACAAACCAAACCATATCGTTGCACACAGCAACGCATTTTTATGTGAATTACTCATGTGGAAAGTTATTTGGCCATTCGCACCGAATCATGGCACCAGGTGTAACGTGCACTGCTATACCAGTGTCCTTCTATCTGTTTGTTGGATAGTATTAGTTTGAGCTTAGTTCAAGACTATATCGTCCTGATTGTTAAAAGAAACAAGTTTCAGTTGTTCTGGAATAAGTTAAAAGATACAAATGTGCTAATGGAAACAATCCTTACATGAAATCGTTAATTGGATGTACTGACGAAAGAGTATATGACAGTAGCAACTGATTAAATTGGGATGTAAAATAGAACATTGTCAGACGATACATAATATATAGGGACACTTGAATATAGATGGAGGGTCTGCGCAGAGCCGAAGATCCCCTCCTGAAACTACCAAGCGCTCCACAGAGGCATTCCTTCCATGGGTTTTACAATTAGGCCAATACCCGATTTACTCCTCACCACTTGTAGGGATCGAAAAGGATATGTCCTTACATCGTCAAACTGGTAGGAACGCAGAGTTCTAGACGCGATCTACCAGATCTCCAGACTGGTGCTGAAGGATATTAAGGCATTTAAATTATTTGTTTGTTAACGACTATAATCCTGGGAATAGTCGTTAACAAACAAATAATTTAGCATTTCTTTATTCCCACCTGCACATAATTGCACAGATATATCCAATCTTCTATAGAGTTCGTGAATCATTACTCAGAGAGTCTAACTCATTCCGAAGAACTCCCTATCGGGAAGAGCTCATATCTTCGATCAATGTACTTCTAGTGAGCACAGCTTCTTGGAGTTTGTAACACCCACACTACGGAAGCTAAAGGTTTCAAACTCCTGACATATGGGGAGGCAAAGTCACCCAAAGATGATGATAATGAAAACTTCCAGCAAAAATTTACTGTTGCGGAAGCATAAACCCAAAATATCATCCGCAACGAGTATGCTGCCGAATTTCTTATTCCGCGGCCTCAATGATTCACAAGCAATGTTTCTTTTCTACGCCTCTGGGCGTACCCTTTTATGTATATGGAACTAATGAGGGATTTTAGCTGCAGGTAGTATTTTACGTTTTCCTGTCATTAGCGGTATTTCTCAAATAGTTTTCAAATAAGCCATAAAGAACGGGAGAGCTTATTTATTGAACGACTCTTCCTCCAAAGTGATACTGTTTGGACAAAATAATTGATATGGAATTTAAGGCAAGCAAAGCTTGGCAAACCTGGTTTATGACGAATGTTGCAAAGGAAGATATGAAAAACATAACTCACATTCTCTTTGAAGTGGACTGTTGAACACTGCAGCAACGCTCCCATCAGCTTATGTGGATTCCACGTAACAGAGTCCGATCTGTAACATCCATGTGCTTCTCAATCAAGCAGATGCAGCTTATATAGCCAGAATACAAAGTATATATTTCTAAAAATCAATACTTTTGAAACCTCCCTTGAAAAAGTGTGCATATTTCATAATGTATCTATTGTGTGGAATAGTGAATGTCTATATTACTCTCTCTACACGCACTATGTACATATTGTATAGAAAAGGTATTGCATTCCACCTATTTTACAAAAAAAAAAAAGGTGCGTGTGTGTCTGTGGACATCATAACTCAAAAGCGAAAAGACCGTTGAATACCAAACTTGGTATCTTCCAAGGATGCGACACGAAGATTTTCAAGAACATCCTCCCCCCTCCAACTACCCTTTACATGGAACTTTTTTTCGAAAATGTTGATTTTCTAAACAATAGCTCTAACGATTTGGATTATAATATCGTATATTAAAGATATTTATATAACTCCATGGCACGACGGCTCACGGAGAACCTTGGCCTACCGCCCGGCCGCTGCGTACCCCATCTCGGTCCACTACAGACGTCATGGATGGGGTGCAGTATTGGAGGGTGAGACATGGTCAGCGCCTCGAGCCCCTCCCGACCGGTTAATGCGGTTCCTCACGACCGGGAGCCGCTACTTCTCCATCAAGTAGCTCCTCAATTGGCCCCCCAGGGACCTCACGAGGCTGAGTGCACCCCGGTCCAGGTCTCCCAGCGGGAGAAAAATACCCACGCCGGTACTGGGAATCGAATCCAGGTCTCCCGCTTGGTAGGCAGCTGTGCTACCACCGCGCTAAGGAGACGACTTGAAGATATTTACCTGACAAATAAAATGTATATTTTGAATTTTCTGGGAATAGCCTCTGAAGACTATCTTATTCTGGATGAATTTTATGGAATTTAGCATAACTGTTAAACCGTAAGAGATGGAGATAAACCTACTACACAACAATGTAGATAACGACAAAACACACAATTTATGCTATATACATTTTTTTCGTGGAGTTGATCGTTTTTGAGATATTACTTGTTTTTGGTTTCAGCTTTAAAAACATATTTTTCTCATACAGGAATTTGTGAATTCCTGTCTATACAAACAAAGGAACTTCAGTCACATAGCAACCAGCTTTTGACTATCACTTTAATCTATGGTATTCCCTTATTTCGCTTATACTTACCAGGAAGCAAGTGATAAGACTATTTCTGCTAATCTTTTCTCGATTAGCATGAAGTAAATAGAAGCATACGCTTTTTTTACAATAATTTATTGCAGAGATGTAGAGAAAGTCATGTGAATGGAACACACACAAATCAGATTTTTCTTTGTGTGGATTGTTAACTGTAGTGTTTCAGACGGTAGGGTGTATTCAAAAGCGCGTTAGCAATTGCAAAAAAAATGTTGTGAGTCTTTAGTAGTTAATGAGCCATTATTTCTAACAGTAATCTTAACCATATTAGTTCCAATCACAACCTAATCGTGATGCCATTTTCAAACGTTTTCGCTTTCCAGCGGAAAAGTTCTGTGTACTTACTACGTCATAGCCATAGAGAACGTTTTTCTGGAGCGTTTTAGGACCTTATATTTACACACCAAAGCGGTAAATTAGCTCCAAATTTAATTTCTCTAGACGGTGTTTGTTTTGTTGGTCGAAACATGGCGTCGTCTAGCCAAAGACTACGAACCAAAGAGGAAATGAGAGCTGCAGTTCGCGATTTATTAGAAGAAAACGATTGATTTTTTATTTTTGGACCTTGATGAAAGTGTTTCTAACATCAACGTAAGAGAGGAGGATATATATTCTAGTTTCAGCGATGAAAATGCATCCGATTACAACGGCTTATGTACTTATCAAAATGGATTTCGGAGGTGTAGCCAGACGGCGCATACAATATGATTCACCTTCGCAATAACACAAGTGCTAAATTATGCAGTAATCTACGTTACATTTGTATCCTATTTTGTGTGTGTGTGTGTGTGTGTGTTTCTGTTTTCAGCCCTCAGGTTATATGAGTTATTTTGTATTTTAAAAATAATACACTAAACCAAAGCAGATATCTGTACTTTCATTTAATTAGCCTGAAATTTCTGTGTTGCAAAGTTTTGTACGCCTAGTTGTTGATTTGTTTGGGATTTTTAATTTTATTTTAAAAAATCTGACGTGTTCCATTCACATGCCTTTCTCTATATCTCTGTAAATTATTATTGTTATAAGCTTATCTTTTATTTATTTCATGCTGATCGAGAAAAATTAGCAGAAATAATCTTATTTCTTGCTTTATTGTAAGTAGAAGCGAAATAAGGGAGTACCATAGGTTAAAGTGAAAACCAAAAGCTGGTTGCTATGTGACTGATGTTCCTTTGTTTGTATGGACACGAGTTCACAAAGTCCTGTATGAGAAAAGTATGTTTTTCAAAGCTGAAACCAAGAAAAAGGAATATCTCAAAAACGATCAACTCCACGAAAAAATTGTATATAACTTAAATTGTGTGTTTTAACGTGCTCTACATTTTTGTGGGTTAAGTTTTTGTCCATCTCTTACGGTTTAGTAATTATGAAAAATTAATCCAGAATAAAGTAGTCTTCAGAGGCTATTCCCAGAAAATTCAAAATATACATTTTATTTGTCAGGTAAATAACTTTAATATACGAAATTTTAATCAAAATCGTTAGAGCCATTTTTTAGAAAATCAACATTTTCGAAAAAAGTTCCAGGTTTTTTTTTTTTTTTTTTTTTGGTAGTGTTTAACGCCCGCTTTAACTACTAATGGCACCGCAGGCGGTGACACTGATGATACATGAATGATGATGGAGCACCGGTGGAATGCGATGGCGGGGGAAACCGGAGTACCCGGAGAAAACCCGCCCCAGCGCCGTTTTGTCCACCACAAATCTCACATGCGGTCGCTTGGGATCGAACCCCGGCCGTCTAGGTGAGAGGCAAGTGGTCTAACCACTCGGCCACGGCGCGGCCCGAAAGTTCCATGTAAAGGGTAGTTTGGGGTGGATGGATTTTTCTCAAAATCTTCGTGTCGCATCCCTGGAAGATGCTAAACTTAAATACCAAGTTTGGTATTTTACCGACTTTTCGTTTTTGAGTTATCGTGTTCATAGACACACGGACACAAACACGGACCTTTTTCTGAAAATACTTTTTTTGGAAACAGGGGACCCTAAAACATACATTTCCGGTGAAATCTCGGTATCGAATGCAATACATTCTCTATGCACTATGTACATAGTGAGTATAGGGAAAGTAAAAATTGGTTTTATTTTGTTAAAAACATTGAAGAGACTTCTCATGCATATGATGTATATTTAGAGTAAACAATAAGATTTACTAAAAACTAAAAAAAAGATTTAGCTCCATGTCATTTGGTACTCATTTTATTACTAATAATTAAAACCCTGCATTCTCCTCTAAAATTGCTTGACACTTTTCAGCCCACATTTCGCTGTTTGGGCTGGCGCTAATAGGGTTAAACCCTGAGATTTATGCACTTATAATTTTCAAGGAAGGTTTCGGTAGGAGTCAGTAAGAATGAACACTTACCTTTCGATGCCAGTAAAGCGGGGGTGCCTATATTTCCTGGAGAAGAGCAGACCACCTCCCCACGCCGCCTGTAATTTACAAAAGTAACGTACTTTAACGTAACTGTGGGAGCTGTAGGCGCATGTTTATTAATAGAGGATCCCAATTTTAAACCTAATATTCTCGTAAACTTTTCTCCAACATTACTCAACATTTCTACATTTTCCCCTTATTTATTTAAAAAAATGTTACACTGCCACTCAAAATCACGTTAAATAAAATGATTTTATACTTTTTGAAATAAAACTATGATTTTGAGAAATCCATTATTAAATTTTGAAAAATCAAGATATTTGGAGAGTACGTGAAATAATATTTTTTACAATAAATAGGCTTAATATAAAACAAATATAATATGAATGAAATATATTTTTGTAAACTTATTTCCTGTAAAATTGGATTTTATGTGAGTATTTTTATTAGAAAAATGAATTTAGAGAATAAGAATATATTATTTAAATAACCACACGAGTCAGAACTTTGATACATATAATTACCGATATAAATTTCAACACGGTATCTTGTATATTTCGATTTTGCAAATTTCTCAGATGTATCACATTAAGACAAAACTAAATAGCTTCATTTAACACAATGTGTTAGACTTTCGCATTACGTAGTATACTGAATAGTCTGTTGGTCTGAAGAGGAAAGTACTTACGTCAATATGTAGCCAGAGTTTGTACTTCTCGCAGATATCCGCTATGGGCTCTATAGGGTCGAAGGCTCCCAGGACAGTAGTGCCCGCCGTCGCATTTACGAAGAATGGGATGTGACCCCGGGCCTTACGCTCCAGGATGAGCCGCTCTAGCTCTGAAGGTATCATCCGTCCCCTGAATAATACATACGGCGCATTACTTTAAACCAGTTATAAATCTCACTGTTTGAAACATAGCTTGTATCTATTATTCTTTTTAATGACAATATGTTTAAGTTTTTCGAGAATATAAAACACACGGTGGCAACGTTGCAGCGGCAGGCGATAGCAGGGATGGTACTCTCCCTTTCAAACCCAGAAGTAGGTTGCAGCGTAAACAAGTTTCGCGTTCATTTGTTTGGATTAAGGATCGTGTGGAAAGAAAACTGCTATTCCCACCATATCCCAGTTTAGGTATGTTGTTTTGTTTACTGTGGGAGCCGGTTCTCACATTGACCTACAACGTTGAATATGTCTCCAACCACATTACATCTGCAAAACTGTGTTTAAAAAAATATAATTTATTTCAAAACCCTATATGAAGTTACTTAGTTACTACCGAGACTAAATAGGTAACTCTACCCATTGTTATTTCTATCCATCGAACTGTTAATTTGGAAGAACAACTATTTTTGTTTTCGAAAACGGCTGATCACAGAACAAAACGTTAATATACTTTTGGTTTGTCACACTTTTATGATGTGCATATTAAAACAAATGTAATAAGTTCCCTTCCATTCTACATACACTGATCACATCGCTAGAAAGTGCAACAGTTTCAAATTTGTTGATGAACCTATAGGTAGATAGGTAGGACGGAGGGTCTTGCAGGGTCTGGCTGTTAATATCGGAGCGGTAGACAAGGTTTTTAAATTTTTATCAAAAACTTTTAAGGATTTAGTATTAGTTTTAATTGCTTATTCTGATGGTCGACAATGGAGCTATAGACACGGATTTTAAAGTTTTATTCCGATGACTTTTTCAATGAGGCTTTAGTTTAGTTACATTTTTACCCGTTATGCTCCATTGTTAGAAATATTTTTTTATCTTTTTCTGTCTCTGGTTTTTGGATTTTATGCCTAACGTTGTCTATTATTTTATTTCTAATTTGGTTTTATATTCTTTTTTTATTTCTAGCTTTTACCACGGTTTGCTAAAGGCCGCTAATAATCTAGCAGTTGAGCCTCCTTAAACACCCCAATCATCATCGTGGTTAGACCACTCGCCTCTCACCAAGGTGACCAATTATGCTCCATCTTCATTCCATGGATCTAAGCGTTATCGCCTGCTGTGCTATATGAAGTAAAAGCGGGTGTTTAACACTATAAAAAAAAAATAAACATCATTATAGGACGGAGGAATTTCTGGCACTGAACCAGTGAGGCTATAGTAGCTGTACCCCTCAGTGGACGTTTCCTTAGAGAGAGGGAGAGGGAGGGAGAGGGAGAGGGAGGGAGAACGAGAACGTTTTATTTATGGACATTCTTTAATTGTTGTGGTTCTCAGCGTCTCATTCTATATTGTGCGTGAAAGACCGCTTAATTTTCCTCAGAGGCCTCTTTATCAGGTTTGAGGTTCTTTTACGTGCCGTAAATCTAAGACACGGGACCCACGGCTTTAATTCCCTTCCGAAGGAGAGGGAGGGAGAGAGGGGAGATGAGCTTACGAAAATAGAATTGAATGTAGATTATTTATTTGAATGTGAAATGAGACTAACAAATACATTGTCTTATATATAGACAGTTCCATGGTGTTGGATCAGAAATGCAGCAACACAGTGAAGTGAGAAAATGAGATGTAAATAGTAAATTGTAGGGATAGAATTTAAGTATTGCAGAATTGTAGGTGTGAATTAAACCGTGTAATGATTGAGGTGAAATAAATACATGTCTATCTACACTGTCTTATATTCAAACACCCAATTAAATGGGGTAAAAATTATATACAACGTTATTCATTACTGCTATAGCACTAGGTGTATGTGTATGTTATACATCTCATACCATCTCACATGATAAAGCTGTAGATACTCTATCGAGAGCTGCACAATATTTCGGGTGATTGACCTTTCTTCAGAAGTTAATGCTTTGTGCTTATCTATAATTGTAAATGGGCTTCTAAGAGTTCCTGAGAGTGGTAATGTACTTGCCTGTCGTCTGAAGGAACTTCCACACAATTGTCAACTCCCAGCCCACACACGGCAGCACAACTCTTCACTGAATAATGGCACTGTAACAAAAACCGAAACAATATTCACTACTTGTACTTTATACAGGGCGGACCTTTGAATTAAGACTGCACAACATCTCCAAAACTAAGCGACGTAGAAATAGTTTGGTTTGATATATTATAAGGTTTGCTTGATATTATGAGGGAAATTAAATGCCTTTAGTCGTGTTTTATTTGGAGAACATTGTGATGGCCATGTTAGGGTCAATTTAGATTTTCTAAATGGAAACCTACCTTTTACTTTCTACCTATACATAGTGTATAGAAAATTCAATACCGAGATTTCAACGGAAATACATTTTTTTGGGTCTCCCTGAATTAAAAAAAAAAAGCATTTTTAGAAAAGGGTCCGCGTGTATGTGTCTGTGGACAGCCTAGCTCAAAAACAAAAAGACCATCAAATACCAAACGTGATATTTAAGTTTGGTATATTCCAAGGATGCGGCACGAAGATTTTCAAGAAAATCCCCTACTGCCCTTTACATGGAACATTTTTCGAAATTTTGATTTTCTCAAAAATGGCTCTAACATTTCGATTAAAATACCTTATGTTTAAGATATTTTTATGGCAAACGAAATTTTATCTTGGATTTTATGGGAATAGCCTCTGAAGTCAGTTTTATTCGATATGACTTTTGTATAACTGGCAAACCGTAAGAGATAAACAAAAACTTAATACACAAAAAATGTAGACCTCATTTAAACACACTTTTTTTTTTTGTAGAGTTAACCGTTTTCGAGAAATTCCTGATTATTGGTTTCAATTTTAACCACTTAAACTTTTCTCAAACGCGAAGACATCTTCCTCTCCGTTTCTCGTTTGTTTACTCCTGGAAAGCAAAGAGATTTGAATTTCAATTGTTTCACAAAGCGACCGGCTTTTAAAGGGCGAGACTATCGCTTTAGCCTGTGCATTTTCTTATTTCCCTTCTACTCACAAGGAAGCAAGTAATAAGGACAATTTCTGCTAATGTTTATCTCGATGAGCATGAAGTAGATAGAAGAATAAGCTTTTTAACAATAATTTGTTACAGAGATGTAGAGAAAGTCACGTTTTACGTTGTTTTCTCACTCTAAACAACATTTGCAAAAGGCTCTTTGCAATTACACCAGTAAATAACGAAAATTCTGTAAGGAAGAGTGCATTGAGACACTATACTGTCTGAACTTAAATGTAAACCCTGTATAAACAAATATACAATCAAGAATGCAGATTGGATAAAGGAGCAAAGAAACGCAGTACCATGTTCCGTATCTATCGCAGTCTAGTTGTACTCACACTTGCGCGTAATGGCACATTTACCTGATACTTTGGCATTGGCTCCGGTAATGACATATTAGCTGATTCAGAGCTGCCAACATATGAATAACAAATGCTGCCGCTCGTTGGCACTTCCAACAATACCGGTCCTAAGCCGCAAAGCATAGCCCAATGTTGAGAGTCATAAGATGCAAAGAGTAGCTTAGGGATGCTTTTAGAAGGAGAGTGGAGCGGCCGTAATTGCGGAGCGACGACAGGGCGTAGCCGAGGAATCTACACAACTAAAATACCAATGATCCAGACCGTTTTTTAAGGGAACCAACCTTCTTGAAAATGTTAATTAAAATTTAATATACTATGGTCTTGTAGAGTAATATTATTTTCAGCCATTTGCAAGTTAAGTATTTGTCGCGTGACGTTTTAAATGGGAGTTTTAATGTTAACATATGACACTTCAATTATTAAAATGTCTGTTCCTCTAGATGCATTTTTCAACATATGTAAACGTTTAAAATGCTCCTTGCGGTGCATATTTCAGTCAATCTGTTTAATTTTTCTACCAGAGAAACTTAATGTAATAAATAAAAGAAAAATGAATTAATTTTCTAAGTAAGTAAAATTAATTATGTATTTGTATTAACAAATATAATTACTGCACAAAAATTATGAAAAAAAAGTATGAACGAGTAATTTGTCATACCTTTAAATGCAGTAGTATTTAATTAATTTGAAATTCATCCAATAATTTCTTTAAAGTGATATTTCTGGAGTGGAGATACGAAGATTTGTTACAATATTTTGAAATATAAAGCACAAGGAATAGTTTTTGGTAGAGTAGATAAAAAAAACAAAATTATTTTCTTTCTCAAAACCTATTTGAGGTATTTGTCCCAAAATTTTAGAGTCACACATATCAATAGAGGTGTATGGTACAAAAAAAAAAAAAAAAAAAAGAAAAAAAAAGTACGTAATCGCTTGATGTACGTAATCTGTAATGGGAATTGATTGCCGCCATCAGTTTTCTATAAAAGAAAACGTCCTGTTTGTGATAGATACGGAACTTTGGCGGAAATATAATTTATTTTTGGTATACTCATGCAGTAATTGACAAAATCTTGAGCTCAGTTCTTACCTGATCTGACGTGTACATGACGAGTTGACCGGGTATCGAATGAAGACCCTTGTTCTTGTAGTCGGGAAACATTCTATGCCGTGCAGCTAGAAAAGCGTAGAGATTGGATATCGAACCTCCTGCAAATAAATATTTAATTCATAGTCAATACAGGAAGAAGTGTCGGTGATCATGGTTATTAAACACTAAGCAATTTACAACAGCCATGGCTTCATCCCAAACAATAAGCGTCTAACATAATAACGACAGCGATTAATAACATAATGGAACTGAAGCAACAGTGATATAATCTCTTGTTAATGCTCAGTACAACCAATACCATAAGTTTACATCAATGCTTTTCACCTCAGGGAATAGTAGAAATATTTAACCAAACCGTGGAGAACACCAGCACCCTGCCACTTACGTTTTCATCTAGAGCTAAAGTACAAGCTTGTGTTGTGCAAGATGATCCACATCACCACTTTATTATTATTTTCAAAGAATACTATCCATAGAAAGATATTTACATCAAGAATAAAACACACTAAACTACTTTATTACAGGTGTTGTATTTAAACATTTAAACTAAACCACTCCCGAAGAAAAGAACTATAAAAATTCGACGATCCCTCATAAGGATGAAGACGAAAACAATCTCATAGATGAATCTACTGTTATTAGAAATGGAATATCCTTACTGCGCACCAGGATGAAATCTCCGCCATGGTAATTATTGACTTCGCGCATTTTTTCCATGAGGATGAAGAGAATGCAATCTCGTAGATAAACCTGCTGGTACTAGGAATTAGAGATAAGTACTTACTGGCCACCAGAATGTAATCTTCGCCGTGGTAACCGGTTATCTCGTGTATCTTCTCCATGACGAAGATTTTCATGAGGATAAAGACAATGGAAATCTCATAGATGAATCTGCTGCTACTAGGAATCAGAAATAGGTACTTACCGGGCTCCAGGATGGAATCTCCAACGTCTTCATGAGGATGAAGAACAATGCAATCTCATAGATGAACCTACTGTTATTAGAACTTGCAGATACTTATCGGGAGCCAGGATGGAATCTCCACCATAACAACTGATGAATGATCTTGCGGTCTTCTTCGTGACAACGGTCTTCATGAGGATGAAGACCAATGCAATCTCATAGATGAACCTACTGTTATTAGAAACTACAGATACTTTCCGGGAGCCAGGATGGAATCTCCGCCATAACAACTGATGAATGATGTTGCGATCTTCTTCATGACAGTGGTCTTCATGTGGATGAAGACGAAGCCACTCTCTTTGCTATTAGAAATGAAAGATGCTTACTGGGAGTCAGGATGGAATCTCGCCATGGTAATCGGTTATCTCATGTACCTTCTGCATAACGATGGTCTTCATAAGGATGAAGACAAATGCACTCTCATAGTTGAACCTACTGTTATTAGGAATGAAAAATACTTACCGGGAGCTAGGATGGAATCTCGCCATGGTAATCGATTATCTCATGCACCTTCTGCATGACTACGGTCTTCATGAGGATAAGACAAATGCAAGCTCATAGTTGAACCTACGGTTATTAGGAATGAAAGGTGCTTACCGGGTGCCAGGATGGAATCTCCGCCGTGGTAACCGATGATCTCGCGCATCTTCTCCATGACTACCGTTTCCATGAGAATGAAGACGGGGGCGATCTCATAGGTGAACATGTTGGTGTTGGCAGTGGCCGTGAGCCACTCCCCAGCCATGGACACGATGTCGAGTCCGCACGAGAGCTGGTTGAAAAACCGAGGATGCCCTGCAAGTAGAGAGTGACATAATCTCAATCTTCCAGCGCATTAGAGCGTGTGTTTGGGTTGGGGTAGGGCAAGCAGGCTGCGTTCACTTTGACGTGTCCAGCCAAGTGTGAGAGGCGCTCTGACAGCAACAGGCTTAGCCATGCGGGCCCTCCACTAGGGTCAGGAGTGAGGGACTTGGGTACATTTCTTTCATGTTAAAACTGAGCATCATCGTTCGTGTTTCTCCTACCCATTGCTCATTCACTTCCTGAACAGTTGCAAAGTTGGTGGAAGAAGTGTTTTGTTCATACTAATATCAGTGTTAATGTTACCAGGAAATTGCAACATGTAAATACATAGTGCGCATATTACATATTTATAAAATAATAAAGAAAGAAGACTTTTAGCAGCTGAAATGATATTTTAAGAGTTTTAGCGGGATATACATTCTGAATTAGAAAAAAAAAAAAATGAAACTTTTACAAGAATTAAAAGTAAAAAATCTGAAGTGTTCCATTCACATGACTTTCTCTATATCTCTGTAAAAAATTATTGTTAATAAGCTTATCCTTTATTTTTTTCATCCTAATCGAGAAAAATTAGCAGAAATAGTCTTATTTCTTGCTTTATTGTAAGTAGAAGCGAAATAAGGGAGTACCTTAGGTTAAAGTGAAAACCAAAAGCTGGTTGCTATGTAACTGATGTTCCTTTGTTTGTATGGACATGAGTTGACAAATTCCTGTATGAGAAAAGTATGTTTTTCAAAGCTGAAACCAAGAAAAAGGAATATCTCAAAAAGACCAACTCCAGGAAAAAAATGTATATAACATAAATTGTGTGTTTTAACGTGCTCTACATTTTTTGTGTGTTAAGTTTTTGTCCATCTCTTACAGTTTAGTAGTTAAGAAAAATTCATCCATAATAAAGTAGTCTTCAGAGGCTATTCCCAGAAAATTCAAAATATACATTTTATTTGTCAGGTATATAATCTTTAATATATGATATTTTAATCAAAATCGTTAGAGCCATTTTTTAGAAAAGCAAAATTTTCGAAAAAACTTCCATGTAAAGGATAGTTTGGGGTGAGGGGATTTTTCTCAAAATCTTCGTGTCGCATCCCTGGAAGATACTAAACTTAAATACCAAGTTTTGTATTTTACCGACTTTTGGTTTTTGAGTTATCGTGTTCACAGACACACGGACACACACACACACGGACCTTTTTCTGAAAATACTTTTTTTGGATACAGGGGACCCTAAAACATATATTTCCGGTGAAATTTCGGTATCGAATTTTTTGGTGAAGTGCAATACCTTCCCAATACACTATGTACATAGTACTTATAGAGAAAGTAAAAATGGTTTAAGGTAATGAAAGATTGTAAAATTGGATAGAGAGATAAATGTACGACGTACGCCAGATTCAACAATTATAAAAAAAGTGTATATATATGTTGTAACCAGCAAGGAACAAAATCGATAGGAAGATCCAGAACAAAATGGCGGGACAAATTTTAATTGTTTAAAGATGGAACAGGCAACTGGCGGAAACCGTAAATGAGAATGATGATTATGATGACGATGATAGCTGTATATCTGAGATTTTATTTTACGACATGCCGTATTTATGGATCTATGCTTATTAAATATAATTGAACGAAAGAATAATTGAATTATATTATTTTTCAGTACATTTTGGCGTATCATTTATGGAAATGAAATCTATAATTCCCATAACAATAGAATTGCTTATAGTCACTGTAATAATATTTCATTTTAAGCATTAATTCACATTTTTTGTTTGTTTCAGATGTGCGATAGAGAATATATTTTGTATTTAACAACAAATTATTGATTTATAGGGTTTTAATGTTGATTATACATTGAACCTTAATACTTCAGGGCATAATTATTTAGTATGTCTTTCGCCTATAAAATGGTTCAAAAATCAAACAAGGCTTGATACAAAATTCCTTTCTTTCTTACCTTTCAGTTCTTAAAGCCAAGTGATCTCAAAATTAGGAATTCCCGACCTATTCTACAAAATGTCATTTGTACGTTTTTATATAAATTGCAGCTATTTTATACTTTTGGATAATGGAGTTAATAATAAAAAACAGATGTGTTCCATTCACATGATTTTCTCTATCCATTCCGTAACAAACTATTGTTACAAACGTTGATTCATGTCTACTTCAATGCTAATCAGATAAACTTTAGTTTAAACGGTCTTTTTACTTAGTTCCTTGTAAGTAGAGGTGAAATAAGGAAATACACTAGACTTAAGCGATATTCAAATCTTTTAAAGGCTGTTGCTATGCAAGAAACTTTAAAATTCTATTCTTTTTGCAGGGTCAGGGGTACAAATAATGAAAAAACGGATGACGACTTCCTGTTTGCGAAAAGTATAATTATTTTAAAATGGAATTCAATAACAAGGAATATCTCGGTGATCGTTAACTCAAAAACATTTATATGGCATAAATTGTGCACCTTTATGAAATGTACAATTTTTGTATTCTTACTATTTACCAGTTACCTATGCAAAATTTAATTCAGAATGAAGAGATCTTCAGAGGTATTCCCAGAATGTTCAAGATATAAATTTTATTTACCATGCCAATATCTGTTATATATGCTATTTTAATCAAAATCTTCATAGCCATTTTTGAGGAAGTAAAAATGTTCTAATTTTTTTCAATATAAAGAGTAGTTTGAGGTGAGATTATTCTCTTAAAAGGCTTCACGTCACATCCTGGAAAATTCTGAACTTAATTGTCAAGTTTGGTATTTCAGGGACCTTTCGTTTTAGAGTAATCGTGTTTATAGATACATAGATACACACACGAACCTTTTTCTAAAATGCTTTCTTTCTTACTTTCTCTTCTTCCATTGAAATATCGGTATTGAATTTTTGAATGGAATGTAATTGGTACTTTGTTTACCTATGTACTATGTAGGACGTAGAGAAAGTAAAACTTAATTTAATGAATCATAACGTTTTAAAAATTGACCAGAGTTCTGTATGTTTATGTGCATGTAATTTAATCTGGTCAACACTAAACGTGTTGTAAGTGCTAAAGACATACTTATTTAATTATAGTAATTGCTGTAATATTCTCTGAGAATAAAAAAAAATCTTATGTGTTCCATTCACATGTCTTTCTCTACCTGCTCTGCAAACTTGTGACGATTCTTACAAAAGATTATTATTTTATCTACATGATGCTAATCGAGACATACATTATTCAGAAATTGTCTTATTGCTTGATTTTTTGTAAGCACAAAGGAAATAGGGGAATACACTAGGCTAAAGCGAGAGTCAAATATTTTAAAAGCTGGCCGCTACATGATTCTATTGACGTTCTATTTGAATGATCAAGAGTAAAACAAGAGACAGACGATTCGCAAGATTTCCTGCTTGAGATAGGTTTTAAGTATGTACAATTGAAAGCAATGGAAATGATTAATCCACAATAAAGTTTATAATATAGATTGTGTGTTTTTAACGAGATCTGCAGTTTTTAACCAGTTGGTCATATCGGACGTTGAATGAAATCAGTGAAATGGTGCTTAAATTATACTGGAGTCCATGAAGCTTGAAGTTACTCAACATTCGCCTTCTCAGGATAAGAGAAAATCCCAAAAATGTCTTATCAGAGTAACTCACATCTTAAGAAAGATTCGAACTCGCGATATCTTGAATGTGAAGCAGACACGCTACCCCCACGTTACTGAGGGGGGCCAAAGCAATTATTGTCAGGCGTAGAATTATCATGTTCATCTTTATTCAGTTATTTCCAATGTTTATTTAAACACATATGACCACAGTAAATAATCGCTTTTGTATATGTCCCTGAAAACGATAACTCTTTTTACTTTCTCTATACGAACTATGTACAGTGTTTAGAGAAGGTATTGCATTGCACCCAAAAATTCGATACTGAGATTTCACCGGAAATACATGTTTGATACTCCCTGAATACAAAAAAAAAAAAAGCATTTTTAGAAAAATGTCCGTCTGTGTCTGTCTGTGTGTATGTGTGTGTGTGTGTGTGTGTGTGGGGGGGGGGTCTGTGGGCAGCATAGCTAAAAAACGAAAAGACCGTTAAAGCCCAGACTTGGTATTTAAGTTTGGTATCTTCCAAGGATGCGACACGAAGATTTTCAAGAAAATCCCCGCACCCCAAATTACCCTTTACATGAAAAAAATTGTGAAAATTTTGATTTACTTAAAAATGGCTCTAACGATTTGGATTAAAATATCGTATATTCAAGATATTTACCTGGCAAATAAAATGTATATCTTGAATTTTCTGGAAATAGCCCCTGAAGACTACTTTATTCTGGATGAATTTTACGGAATTGTGCATAACTGATAAACCGTAAGAGATGGGGGAAAACTTACTATACAGAAAAGGTAGCTCACACAAATCACACAATTTATGTCGTATACATTTTTTCGTGCAATTGATCATGTTTAAGATATTCCTGGTTTTTCATTTTAGCTTTGAAAAACTTATACCTACTTTTCTCATACAGAAATTTCTTAACTCCTGCCCATACAAACAAAGGAACTGCAGTTACATAGCAACCATATTTTGCTATCACTTTAACCTATGGTACTCCCTCATTTCACTTCTACTTACAAGGAAACAAGTAATAAGACTATTTCTGCTAATTAGTATGAAGTAAATAGAAGCATAAGCTATTTAACTACAATTTGTTGCAGATATGTAGAGAAAGACATGCGATTGGAACATATAAGAATTTTTTTAATATTTATTGTATTTTAATTTCGTACTGCCGTGAGAAAAGCAGTGTAAGAGTGTAGAAAAAAACACACATACAACGATTGTTTTTTAGTATTGTGTGGTTATGCTACTTGATTAAAAAACTAAAGAAGTAAAAATATTCGACTTTAAATACTTACATCATAGATAACTATTTTCAAAGAAAGTAGCTATATATTTTTTTTCCCAACCTGCGCGTTATATAAATATGAATATCTAGGAGCAACTGATTCGGAACTGTGTACTGTAAGTTGTAAAACAGTGGAGGACACCGCGCGCACAGAAATCTACGAAAATATAATGTTGTTATCACCCACAGGAGAAAGGGATGAAATGAAGGAACCACAGGAAGCTACATGTCTACAGGAAGACTCGATGTACTGAAGAAATTCCATAGAAAGGACGATGCACGACCCTTTCAACCAGACAGCCCTCTGGTGGTATACTCCGCACGGCTTCGTGCACTGAAACCTGGAAGGAGATGAGGGAAAGGACACCATAGTAGAAAAGAGATCATGCCAGCGAAATCCACGAAATATTCAAGGTCAGAGTGGGTATCGACAGAAATCGAATTCGGGAACTCCTAAATGCGGAGTTTAAGGGTATGTGTGATTGAAAGTTCATGAAAATTGGCCACCAGGCGCCTTTATGCCTTAAACCACCGGAGCAAAGATGAAACTGTGCTGGACTCAGCAAACAAATAAAAAAAAAAAAAAAAAAAAAAAAAAAAAAAACACTTTAGTTCGAGATCTCATTCGCATTACGCAAAGTAAAAACCGAAGTTGTGCAGAAGAAAAACAGCAATGCAAGAAGAAAGGAACAGGAAAGGCAGAAGCAGAGGAGAAGAAAAGAAAAGCTGGGGGTCCAACATACCAACCTGGTGAATTTCAATGAGAACCATACACTCAAATCTTTCCTTGTTTTCTCGCTATTGATATTTTCAGCATTTCTGCATTTTAGGTACACAAATAAAATTTGTTGTACATATTCGCAGAGATACAATGAATAAGAATTACCCTAGGTTTTAGTCTTAAGATGTATTTAAGTTTATGATTTCAATTTTCAATCACAAAAATTGTATTTTTATGACAAAAAAGTACTTTTATAACTTAAAAAAATTGACGTCTAAACCAAAGAAAAACCTAGGGTAATTTAAAGATATAGATGTATTCTGAACCTAGTGTTAAAATATTGTATCAACATTTTAATCTTTTTGTCTTTTTTTTTTTTTTACTTTTTTTTTTAGTAGTTACCGCCCGCTTTTACTACTTGTGGCACCACAGGCGATGACTCTGATGATACATGGAATGAAGATGGAGCACCGGTGGAATGCAATGGAGGGGGAAACCGGAGAACCCGGAGAAAACCCGCCCCTGCGCCGCTTGCGGTCGCTTGGGATCGTACTTGGCCACGGCTCGGCCTGGACTTTGTTGATAACGTGGCAAACACATAAACAAATTTAAACACAACTTCCATAACATTAGAGTAATGCAATTGTGATGTAACTTATTTGTAATTTATTATATCTGTCGTATACATTTCAAAAAGCTAGCATTATTAGTTTGGAGTTTCAAACTTTTTGTCATTTATGTCCTTAACTCACATATTACCACGAGGCGAGCGCTGTCGGTAACTGTGTACTAAGATGAACTAATTTAAAACATTTGACTGTCAAGAAAATGGATGTGTAAGGACTGTTGTAGGAGAATCTGTTTCCCTCTAGTGTATTGCCATCTCTTTTTTGCCATAAAATAAATCCCTATGCTTACTCTTCTTCGCCACCCTCGGTGCAAGAGTAATTCAAGGCAAAACATCCGTAACCAGACAACCTCGAGGACAAAAAATACCGTCCTTTATTTGGAATATAAAAACCAGCAGGAAGCAGTGACCGTGTGCTTGCAGGCACGTCTGAAACATTTGTCAGTCCCCTTCTCCGACAAAGCGGGGATTTTGTACCTTTCTCTTCTTAGAAGCACCAAGCTGAAACCTTAGTCCAAGCGTTACTTTTTATACGTTATTTGAAAATTTGATGTGCTACATTCACCACGATTTCTCTACAATCTATTGTTTATTATGGCATTACACACTTCGTAGCAAAATTAATTTTTATATTCTATAGCACGTATGTACAATGTACATAATGGATAGAGAGGGTATTGTATTCCACCCAAAAATTCGATACCGAGATTTCCCCGGTTATACATGTTTTGAGAACCCCTGAATCCAAAAACAATTTAGAAACATGACCGTGTGTGTCTCTCTCTATGTCTGTGGGCCCAAAAGTGGGTTAAATACCAAACTTAGTATTTAAATTCAGCAGCTGCCAAGGATGTGACACAAATATTTTTAAGAAACTCCCTGCACCCCTAGCTACCATTTACATGGAATATTTTTCGAAAATTTTGATTCTCTCAAAAATAATTCTAACGATTTTATTAAAATGCCATATGTTTAAGATATTTTTAAAACAAACGAAATGCATATCTTGAATCTTCTGGGAATAGCTTGTAAATATAGATTCGTTCTAGATTACTTTTTTTATTTATTTATTTTTTTTTTGTAGCTTAACGTACTTTAACCTGGTTGGTCATATCGGACGATGTATAACATTGATGAAATTATGCTCAAATGACCTCGGGGTACATGGAGCTTAAAGTTACTCAACACTCGTCTTCTCAGGATAAGGGAGAACCCAGAAAAAAACCATATCCGGGCAACTCACCCTAAGCGAGATTCGAGCTCACGACCTTTTGAATGTGAGCTGACACGCACCACCACACTACCCAGGCGGGCTAGATTACTTTTGTATAACTGGTAAACCGCAAGAGGTATACAAAAACTTACAGAACAAAAAATGTAGATCTCATTAAAACACACAATTTACATATGTACATAACTAGTAGAAAAAGTATAGCGTTCCACTCAGTAGTTCTATAGCGAGATTTTAATGGAAATACTTGTTTTGATCTCTAAAAAGTAGTTTTAGAAAAAAGTATGTGTGTACAGCATAACTAAAAATCAAAAAGCCAGTTAAGTACAAAACTTGGTATTTAAGTTCAGTTTCTTCAAGGATGAGACGAAAATTTTCAGGAAAGTATTCCCACCCCAAACTACCTTTATAGGGAACAGTTTTCGAAAAAAAAGTATGTTCTCAAAAGTGACTCTAACGATTTGACTAAAAGTTTTTATATTTTCATTACATAAGGCATATATATCTTTAATTTTCTAGGAATTCCCACCCCAAACTACCTTTATAGGGAACAGTTTTCGAAAAAAAAGTATGTTCTCAAAAGTGACTCTAACGATTTGACTAAAAGTTTTTATATTTTCATTACATAAGGCATATATATCTTTAATTTTCTAGGAATGGCCTCTTCATTCTGGGTGAGTTTTGTACAACTGATAAACCGAAGAGATAGCCAAAATCTTAGTACATAGATAATGGATCTCATTAAAGTACATCGTTTGACAGATTTTGTATGTTTTCATTAATCATTTTTAAGGAACGGAATTTTATTACTTTCATGTAGTGACCAACTTTAAAATATTTAACAATCGCATTGAACGCTTGACATAGAATGTTTGGGTGTAGCGCAATAATGCAATACACTCTACCTCGTAGTTAAATAGTAGAGAAACTAAGGATAGAACTATATTCTACTGGAAGACCGATACTTTGACATTCATTTAAGCGGGATTAAGAAAACGTCCATAGTTAACTAGTACACAATATGGAAAATGTTTTTCACAATAGAGCAAGAAATCAATTGAAATCGGCCAGTTACTGTTTTATTTTCAAGGACTGGTTCTTCACTGTTTACTCAGCCTCCTCCATTTTGCCATCCTTTATCTTAACCTTGATTCATATGTGTTATATTCTGCTGTTTCGATTCTTTTCCATTAATTCTTATTTCCAGAACATCATTTGCGGTCTAACCGAGCGACATAACCCTAAATGTTGTGTGAGGCTCACATTTGGGGATCACGGTGCGATTCCCTTTGACTACTCAAATTGATTTTGGGGTTTTTGTAGTTTACCTTGATCGGTAGGCGAATTTGAGGATGATTTCACATGTACCACGATTACCTTTCCTTTCCACAATTTCTTTTTTATTCCGTTTCCTTCTCATAATTCAGTTGTTCTTCTTGGTTTTTAGCACACTAGGTGTAGGACAGATGGCTTGGATGCTTCGTCAAAGGAAACAAACTATCCGTGAATATTAAAGGACTGCTTGGTCGACGGGTCGTTGTCCTCCCTAGGCAGCACTAGCAGTGAGTGTAGAACTGTTAGAGAATTCTGTGCTTCTCTGAGACCTGTCTCCCTGTAGCCTCCTGTGGTCCCTTTACTTGGCTCCTTTCTCTTAGCAGTGGTAGCAACAATAGATCTAAGTAGCAACCTGCTATACTTATAACTAATGGTCTTGCTATGTTCCTACACTTATTTTGTATTTCCAAACCTTTCTTCGATATTTCCATTATAAATCACAGTGTGTGGAGTAAGAGTTACCCCTATCACTGTGCATCTCTAGGGGATAGTAGGATCAGGGGTATAAGTGGTGCTTCTGCCTGTGAGAGGAAGCAGGTGGCCTCAGGGTTTACATTTGAGGAGAGATACATTGCTATAAATATGTACACCAAGGTGCAAGGAGACAGTGTTTTTATTATTAATTACGGGGATTTTAAAAATATATGGTTAGGGAGCAAAAGGGGCGAAAACCCATGGGATTACGCTTATTCCACTCACTGTACCTGTCGCCCTCCATGGTGTAGTGGCTACCATGCTAGCCTCATATATCCATGGTCGCGGGTTCAAACCCGGTGGTAAAAATCGTGAAAATCGGGCATAAAAATCCTTAGCATGGCTGGCTTTGGAAGGGAAGTAAAGCCATTGATCCCGTGTCGTAGATTTACGGCACGTAAAAGAATCTTCAGTCTGATAAAGACACTTCTGAGCAAGATTAAGCGAATGGGAAGCTGAGAACCACAGTAGTTAAAGAGCATCCATAAATAAGGATTAGGGCCCATCACCACATAACAACAGGGCAAATAGTTCCGCAAAGTAAACTCTGAAGCCTCACGCCTCACCTGCCACCCATTCGCCTGATGCTTCGACCTTGAAATAAGCAAATGAAATGATAGGGAATAAGAGACACGAAAATTCTCAGCATATACCCTTCAAGCCAGCATTTACGAGGTACGTTCAGAAAGTAAGTTCCGTTTTAATTTATCTCCGCTGCAGCTCTGCGATCGCAGTTCCGCACATGCGCGGTAGACGCTCTATATCAAGGAGAAGAAACGGGCACCATTTTGAGATTGCTGTCAGCCACATACGTTTTGTTGTGTTTGTTTACAATGTCGGTGTTGATTGAAAATCCCGCCGCTTGTGAAATTAGATCTGTGATTCGTTTTCTGTATGCTAGGAAAGTGAAAACAATTGAAATTTATCGGCAAATTTATGAAGTTTACGGACAAAGTGCGACGAGTGATTCAATGGTGAGAAGATGGGTCCGACAGTCCAACGAAGGACGAAGTGAAGTGCATGATGAAGAACGAAGTGGGCGTCCATCTTTGGTTACAGAAGAACTGGTTCACGCAATTGATGACAACACCCAGGAAAACCGCAAGTTTACAATTAGTGCTATCGCTATGGAATTTCCCCAAAGCTCACGACCACTAATTCATGAAATTGTTACCGAAAAATTGAAATTTCGTAAACTTTGCTCACGTTGGGTACAGGCGGCAAACTTCTATGAAGAAGGTATACAAAAACTTGTGCCACGCTATGACAAATGCCTGCAAAATTTTGGCAGTTATGTGGAAAAGCAGTTTAAGAGTTGTAGAACTTTGTGCAATAAATAATTATTCTGTATCTGTACACAATTTAATTTTATTACCAAACGGAACTTACTTTCTGGACGTACCTCGTACATTCCAACCACGGAAAACAGCGAAAAGAAACCAAGAGAGGGGCGGACACAAAACGAACCCCGCAACCACTAGAATGGAAGTTTCACACGTTACCGTGAAGCCATGATCAAATTTAATATCAATAAAATCTTAATATTCGCTCTCACATACATATTTCCAGACACTGTGTGGGATAGGTAATTCTGGCTAAAAAAAAAAAAATCCTCGTCCCAGCCGGAAATCGAACCCTGAACCTCCTGTGAAAAATCAGCTCGCTTATCACTCGACCACAGAAGCAGTCTTATGTAACTTTTATTTTAATAATTACTCACGGTTTAGTTTGCCTCATTATTTTTATTGTCTTTTATTTTTTAATTAGGAGTTGTCCATTACTTGTTTTTGTAATTAGCAAATGGGAATTTGCTTTTTATTTGGCTCGGTTATGTCACAATATACTATCATGCAGTTACACAATTGCCTAAATAAAATCGAATATATGCTTAACAGGAAGGGTGAACTAAGTATTTTATTAACATGCTAAAATACAATGTTTGTTTTTAAATGAGCCTAAAGAAGAATCACCAAAACCACTGGTTTCTGAAATTTCAGCATTGTTTCCATTGCTGTAGCAGTGTAATGAAGCAAGAAGGTGCACATGACGACGTGAAGCAACAGTGCATATAACTTCAAGTTCACCTCGAGACTAGCAGGTTTAATTATAATTGATGTGACGGCATAACTCCAATGCAAGAGTATCACGTGCATATCAACCACTATACACGTGACTAGTAATGCTATGTCGGGCAAAATGAAAACTGCGTATATTTCTAATATCTACAATTTTATTTTTTTATTTTATTTTATATAGTGTAACGTATTTTAACCCGGTTGGTCATATCGGACGATGAATGAAATTGGTGAAATGATGCTCAAATGATCTCGGGCTTAAAGTTAGTCGACATTAGTTTTCTCAGGATAAGGGAAACCCCCGAAAAAAACCTTAGCAGATTCGCACTCACGACCTTTTGAATGTGAGACAGACACGCTACCACCACACTACCCAGGCGGACTACAATTAATATTGTTTTTCCAAATATCCACAATAAGCAATAAGTATTGCACCCCAACCAAAAATTAAATACGGGAAATACACGTTTTAAGATATTTAAATAAAAGAAATTTATTGAAAAGCAGTATGTGTGGTAGGTATGTGAGTAACAACATTTAACTAAAAAATCTGACGTGTTCCATTCACATGAGTTTCTCAACATATCTGCAACACATTATTGTTAAAAAGCTTATTCTTCTATTTACCTACTTTATGCTAATCGAGAAAAAGTTAGCCATGTAAGTAGACGGGAAATATGGGAGTACACTAGGCTAAAGTGATAGTCAAAGGTTTGTTGCTATGTGATTGAAGTTTCTTTGTTTGTATGGACAGCAGTTGACAAATTCCCGTATGAGAAAAGCATAAGTATTTTAAAGCTGAAACCAATAACAAGGAATATCTCAAAAAACGACCAACTCCATGAAAAAATGTATAAAACATAATTTGTGTGTTTTAATGATCTATACAATTTCCATTAAGTAAGTTATTGTCTATCTCTCACAGTTTACAAGTTGTGCAAAATTCTGCAAAATTCATCCAGAATAAAGAGGCTATTCCCTGAAAATTCAAAATATACATTTTATTTATGTAAATGTCTTTAATATTCGGTATTTTAATCAAAATCATTTGAGCCATTTTTGAGAAAAAGACAGACAGACCGACAGACTGACACTCACACACACACACACGCGGAGATTTTTCTGAAAATGCTCTTTCTGGATTCAAAGGGTCTCAAAACATATATTTCCGGTAAAATATCGGTATCGTATTTTTGGTGCAATACCTTCTCTATACACCTTGTTTATAGTATGTGTAGGGAAAGTAAAAGGATGGATGTGCTCGATTCACAGGACCTTCTCTACTTTTTATGCAAATGGTCTTATTATTTGCTTCCTTGTAAGCAGAAGGGAAATAAGAGTGTACACTAGGCTAAAGCGATAGTCATAAAAATCATTACTATGCGAAACAACTGAAATTGGGTTCTCTTTGTGTGGATAGGAGTAAAACAAAGGAGATGTAAAATGAAAGATGACTTTCTATTTGAGAAAACTGTAAGTAGTTTAAAACTGAACTAATAACAAGGAATATCTTGGAAACGGTTAACTCTAGAAAATATATACATATGGCACAAATCTTGTATATGTTTTGTGTAGTAAGTTTTGCCAGTTATATAAACGCCATAAAATCAAGAGCTTTTCAGAGGCTTTCCCAGAAAATTCAAAATATACACTTCGTTTGTCATGAAAATATCTTAAACGTATGGCATTTTAATAAACATCGGTGGAGGCATTTTTTACGAAAATAAAGTTTTTGAAATGTTTTCGATGTAAAGGGTAGTTTGGAGTGGAAAAATTTTTCTCAAAAACTTCGTATCGCATCCTTAGAAGGTACTAAAGTTAAATACAAATTTTGGTATTTTACCCACTTTTCATTTTTGGATTATCGTGTTCACACACACACACACGGGCCGCGCCGTGGCCGAGTGGCCAGACCACTCGCCTCTCATCTAGACGGCCGGGGTTCGATCCCAAGCGATTGCATGTGAGATTTGTGGTGGACAAAGCGGCACTGGGCGGGTTTTCTCCGGGTACTCCGGTTTCCCCCGTCATCGCATTCCACCGGTACTCCATCATTCATGTATCATCAGTGTCACCGCCTGCGGTGCCATCAGTAGTTAAAGCGGGCGTTAAACACTACCAAAAACAAAAAACATACACACACAAACGACCTCTTTCTGAAGATCTGATGTGTTACACTCGCATAACATTCTCTAACGTTCTACAAACAAACTTCTTACAAAGGATTGTTCTTCTTTCTGCACAACACTAAACGAGATAAACATTAGCAGAATGTTCTTAATACTTAGTTCCGAATAAGTAGGAGGGAAATAAAGGAATGTGCTATCCTAAAGCGATAGTCAAATGTTATAATAGCCATCGTTATGCAATTGTCATTGAAATTCGCTTCTTTGCTTGGCCAGGAGTAGGGCAAAAGAAAAACGGACACTTCCTAAGATAACTATGGTTATTTTTAAATTGAAACCAACAACAATGAATATCTCGGAAGTGGTCAACTCTGCAAAAATAAATAAATAAATAAAATAAATAAATAAAATGCATATGATATAAATTGTGTATTTTAACGAGATCTACATTTTTTCTATGGTAAGTTTTTGTCTATTTCTTACGGTTTAGTAATTGTGCAATATTCAGAATAAAAATTATCCAGAACGAATACGTCTTCAGAAGCTATTTTCGGAAAAATTGAAGATAAACAAACATTTTCTTTAGATGTAAATAGCTTAAATATATGGCATTTTACAGCTTTTGAGAAAAGTTCGATTTTCAAAACATTTTCCATGTAAAGGGTAGTTTGTGGTGGGAGAATTTTCTCGAAAATCTTCGTATCGCATCTTTAGAAGATACCAAACTTAAATACCAAGTTTTTCTAAAAATACTCTTTTGGACTCAGGAAACCTCAAAACATATTTCCGGTGAAATTTTGGTATTGAATATTTGGGTGCAATACTACCTATACTTCCTCTATGCGCTAGTACATAGTAGCGAAAGTAAACTGTTTTATAGAAGTAATTTGAGAAATAGCTATGAAACTAAATTATATGAGTAGTAAAAGTCATGTAAAATACTGTGTATACAAGTAAATGCTTTGAGGCAAGACTTGTAACGTTGTTGCGCCATGGCCGACAGGCGCCCCATCTGCGGCCGAAATAAGGTATTAGCCTAGATCCGGGCGAGCGTCGGCAGGGGTGGAAGTCACTCACCCCTTGATAATAGGTTATTTACAGCCTACAAGGGGAATATGAAGTCCAGGAAATGTGTTATTGTTTCAGGCAAGAGACATTCAATTACTGTATTAAATTGCTCGCAAAAATAGGGAAGGGGCAGGAATCCCAGCAAATGAGGGAGGTTAAATCTATGTCATTCCTCATTCATCCTGAGGCTTTGTTGCCCTCACAACTGTCACTCTTTTGGGACGTCTGTATCTTTTCATGTAGTCAATAAAGCAGGTCTTTTAGTACCAGCTGAGTTATCCTGCTTCTTCTTTTATGGAAACTGTTTTATTTTACATTTATTTATTTATTTATTTATTTATTGTGTCTTTAACGGGCCCTAGGACTGAATTTCCTAAACTTTTATTTTCTCTACTTAGTACATAGGCAAAGGTATTGCATCCTACACAAAAATTCAATACCGAGATTTCACTAGAAATATACACTTTGGGGTCCCCCCTGAATCCAAAAAGCCATCTTTCGAATGTGTATGTGTGTTTGCGCAGAAGTTATTCATTACTTAATTGTTTTTGTATCAAAAAGGATTTGATTTTTGTTTTTATATTTATATTTAATGTTTGATTTGTTTCCTATTTTGAGTTGTGTGTCTGTGAACATAACTCAAAAACGAAAAGGCTATTAACTACCAATTTAAGTTGAGTATCTTCGAGGGACGTGACACGAAGATTTTAAAAAAAAAATCCCACCCAAAACTACCCTCTACACCGAAAAAAAATCGAAAATTTGTATTTCTTCAAAATTGTCTAACGATTTTGATTAAAATATCGTATAACTAATAAAATGTTTTATCTTTAATTTTCTATGAACAACCTCTGAAGTCTCTTTATTCTGAATGACTTTTGTATAACTGCTAAACCGTAAGAGATAGACAAAAACGTACTACACTGAAACTGTAGAGCTCGCTAAAGCACACAATTTATATCATATGCAATTTTTTGTGAAGTTAACTGTTTTCCAGGTATTCCTTGTTATTGGTTTCAATTTTAAAACGTTTAAACTTTTTTCATGCTTAAATTTGTCAACTTCTAGAGGTATAAACAGAAAAAAAGGTTCGGATGTGTGTATGTGTGTACAACTAAAAAACAAAGTTGGTTAAATAGCAAAGTTTATATTTAGTTCAGTATGTTTTAAAAATGCAACACGAATATTTTAAAGAAAATCCCCCCATGTAATCTACCCTATACATGGTAAAATTTCGAAAATTTCGATTTTCTCAGAAATGGCTCTAACTATTTTAATTAAAATTACGTATATTAAATATGTCTATATGACAAATAATATATATATATATAAACCGTAAGAATTAGACAAAAATTTACCACACAAAAAGCATAGAGCTCGTTAAAACTACAGTTTGTGATATTCAATATTTTGTGGAATTAACTATTTCCGATTATCCTTCTGTTTATAAGGAATTAAGTAATAATACCATTTTTGCTAATGTTTATCTCGATTAGCACGAAGGAAAGAGAATAATACGCTTTTTAAGAATAAGTTAATACAGAAATGAAGAGAAAGTCATGTGAATGGAACGTATCAGCATTTTTAGTTTTTAAAGATATCTACTTGAAAATTGCCGCACCTAGCACGTGCAAACAAAAATATAATGTGCTGAAAACTAGCTCAAATAGTTACTCAGATGTATATTTTTAACAAGCATTGAAAAACGCTAATTTTCCTAAACTTTTTTGCGCTTTCACGTTTGACAGAGAAGTGTAATAGTGACATTTGCTGTTAAGACCACGATAAGACAAGAGGGCAGCCCGAAAGTCTATTAGACATGTATCTGTTCTTGCTATTTTTACTTTCTTTATACGTACTATGTACGTAGTGTATAGAGAACGTGAGTGTGTCTGTGGACAGCATAGCTCAGAATCGAAAAGACTGTTAAATACCAAACTTGGTATTTAAGTTTGGTATCTCTCAAGAATACGACACGAAGACTTTCAAGAAAATCCCCTCACCCCCAACTACCCTTTACATAGAACATTTTTTGAAAATTTTGATTTTTTCAAAAATGGCTCTAACGATTTTGATTAAAATATCGTATATTAAATATAAGTACATTACAAATGAAATGTGTATCTTGAATTTTCTGGGAATATCCTCTGAAGGCTACTTTATTCTGAATGGATTTTACGGACTTTTGTATAATTGCTAAACCGTAAGAGCTGGACAAAAACTTACTACAGAAAAAATGTAGAGCATGTTAAAACATATAATTTATGTCATATGCATTTTTTTCGTGGAGTTGATCGTATTTTAGATGTTCCTTGTTTTTAGTTTAAGCTTTGAAAAACTTGTACTTTTCTCATACAGGAATTTGTAAACTCCTGTCCATATAAACAAAGGAACTTCAGTCACATAGCAACCAGCTTTTGACTATCACTTTAACCTATGGTACTCCCTTATCTCGATTCTACTTACAAGAAAGCAAGTAATAAGACTATTTCTACTAACTTTTTCTCGATTAACTTGGAGTAAATAGAAGCAGAAGTGTTTTAATAATATTTTTTGCAGAGATGTAGATAAAGACATATGAATGGAACACATCCGATTTTTGTGAGAGTGCTTAACGCCCGCTTTTACAACATATGGCGCCCAGGCCATGACACTAACGACACTAACGACCGTCCCTTGCGTTGTTGATTAAAATGCCATGTATTAAAGTTATTTACATCAAAAATAAAATGTATATCTTGAATTTTCTGGGAATAGCCTCTGGAGACCTCATTATTCTAGATGAATTTTACTGAATTTTGGTTAACTGCTAAATCGTAAGAGATAGACAAAAACTTTCTACACAAAAGGGGTAGATCTCGTCAAAACACACAATTTATATCCTTCACGTTTTTGTGTTAGAGGTAATCGTTTCCAGATATTCCTCGCTAGTGGTTTCAATTGTGAAGTACTCATTCTTTTGTCAGACAGAAAGCGTCCGTTTTTACTTTGTACTACTCCTGGCCCAGCCAGAGAACTTCATTTTCCAGCAGGATGGTGCGCCACATCACTGGCATAACGAAGTACGCGATTGGTTGAACGTATTGTATTGCACCCAAAAATTCGATACCGAGATTTCACCGGAAATATATGTTTTGAGACCCCCTTAATAAAAAAAAACGTTTTTAGAAAAATGTCCGTGTATCTGTCTGTGTGTGTGTGTCTGTAGCGTAGCTCAAAAATGAAAACACCGTTAACAACCAAACTTGGTATTTAAATTTGGTATCTTCCAAGGACATGACACTCTCCATATATCTGCAATAAATTATTTTTAAAAAACTTTTGCTTCTATTAATTCCTGCTAATCGAGAAAAAATTAGCAGAAATAGTCTTATTTCTTAATTCCTTGTAAGTAGAAGCGAAATAAGGGAGTACCGTAGGTTACAGTGATAGTCAAAATCTGGTTGCTATGTCACTGAAGTTCCTTTGTTTGTATGGACACGAGTTCACAAAGTCCTGTATGAGAAAGGTATGTGTTTTATAGCTGAAACCAAAAACAAGGAATATCTCAAAAACAATCAACTCCACCAAAAATATGTATATAACATAAATTGTGTGATTTAAAGTGCTCTACATTTGTTGTTTGGTAAGTTTTTGTCCATTTCTTACGGTTTAGCAGTTATGCAAAATTCCGTAAAATTGACCCAGAATAAAGTAGTCTTCAGAGGCTATTCCCTTAAAATTCAAAATATACATTTTATTTGTCAGGTGAATATCTCTAATATACGATATATTAATCAAAATCGTTAGAGCCATTTTTTTAGAAAATCAAAATTTTCGAAAAAAGTTCCATGTAAAGGGTAGTTGGGGGTGGGGAGATTTTCTCAAAATCTTCGTGTCGCATCCCTGGAAGATACTAAACTTAAATACCAAGTTTGGTATTTTACCGACTTTTCGTTTTTGAGTTATTTTGTTCAATGACACACGGACACACACACACGGACCTTTTTCTGAAAATACTTTTTTTGGATATAGGGGACCCTAAAACATATATTTCCGGTGAAATCTTGGTATCGAATTTTTTGGTGGAGTGCAATACCTTCTCTATACACTATGTACATAGTGCGTATAGAGGAAGTAAAAATAGCAATATCCATAGTTATTGCACCAGACACAATGATGATTATTTTAGGCAGGGGCTCAGCACAAATATATTCCGAAAAAGATCCAAATGACATGGGTTTATTGTTTCATGCAAAACTGCCTGCATATTTAAAATGCTGTAAAGGCAAGCAATTTGAGAGTGCTCTGAAGAAGTATTTGATAATGGAAACACTATATAGCATCGATGAGTTATAATAATGTCCATACGAATTGAAATTTCAGTATCTACCTGATTATGTACAACTGATATGTATATAATACTCGTAATATGTGTATCTATGTAGGTAGTCAATCTTTGTAAGTTTTGTTACTTGGTTTTTATTTCTTTCTCTATACGTACTATGTACATAGTGTATAGAGGAAGTATTGTTTTCCACTCAAAAATTCGATACCGTGATTTCACCGGAAATATATATTTTAGGACTCCCTGAACCCAGAAAAAGCATTTTCAGAAAAAGGTCCGCGTGTATGTGTTTGTGTCTGTGTGTGTCTGTGGACAGCATAGCTCAAAAACGAAATACTAAACTTAGTATTTAGGTTTGGTAAGTCCAAGGATGCGACACGAAGATTTTCAAGAAAATCCCCCCCACCCCCAACTACCCTATACATGGAAAAGTTTTCGAAAATTTTGATTTTCAAAAAATGGCTCTAACGATTTTGATTAAAATCCTGTATATTAAAGATATTTACATATCAAATAAAATGTATATATTCAATTTTCTGGGGAATAGCCTCTGAAAAGCTCTTTGTTCCGGATGAATTTTGCTAAATGTTGCTTAACTGCTAAACGGTAAGAGATATACAAAATATTACTGCACAGAAAATGTTGATCTGATGAAAACACATAGTATATGTCCTTTACATTTTTGTTGTGGAGGTAACCGTTTCCGAGATATTCCTTGTTTTTGGTTTCAGTTGTGAGTACTTATACTTTTCTCAGACAGGAAGTGTCCATTTTTCCTTTGTTCTACTCCTGGCCAAGCAAAGAAGCGATTTGCAATGACAATCGAATAACGACAGATTTTAAAACATTTGACTATCGGTTTAGCCTAGTGTATTCCCTTATTTTCTTTCTACTTATAAGGAACTAAGTAGTAAGAAAATTCTGCTAATGATTATCTCGATTAGCAAGGTGCAGAAAGAAGAATAATCTTATGTAAGAAGTTTTTTAGAAGAGCTAGAGAAAGTAATGTGAGTGTAACACATCAGGTTTTATTTTTGCTTGTATTTTATTTGCACATATGTAATTGACAATGTTAGAAACTGTAAGGTTATTGACAAACGATATTATTTTATTGTTATTATTATTATTATTATTATTATTATTATTACATTTTCTAATATGCGCTCTACTTTTTAGATAAGTTCAGTTCTGGATACCTAATAAATTAATAAACTAAACCCGTAAACAGTGGAATTATATCGTCCCTTTTATGTGTTCACAAATACGGGTATTCAGAAAGTAAACGTAACTCATGGCACGACAGTCTAAAAGGGACCTTGGCCTACCGCCTGGCCGCTGCATCCCCCATCTCTGCCCGAAGGCGTCTTGAATGGGGTGCAGTGCTGGAGGGTGAGACGTGATCTGAGCCTCGAGTCCCTCCCGGCCGGTTAATGCGGTTTTTCTCGATCTGGAGTCGCTACGTTTCAATCAAATAGCTTGTCAGTTGGCCCCATAGGGACCTTACGAGGCTGAGTACACCACGGACCAGGTCTCCCAGCGGGTACCCGGAATCGAACCCTACAACCGCGCTAAATTCCGAAATTACCTTTTGAAGCTGTAACTAAATACCTGTAAGCTCACCAAAGTTTGCTTTATACTTCTGATCATACATTTGAAAATTGAAATCCGTATATTAAGCAGCAATTTTTTCTTTTTTGTAATTTACAAAAAGTGCTCTCTGCCACTCTATTAAACAAACGTCCCAAACGCCTAAATGAGACACGTCGGAAGCAGAGGTAAAGCTAAACAGCAGTGAAGGGGTGGAATAATTGGTGGGAGGTAGGGAGGCGTTTCAGTGGAGTGGCCCTTTTGAGCCGGTTTTGCCCATGCCTGAACCTAAAGTTGGAGAGATCTATAGTGATCTCTGGAAGCCAGTACACTGTACAGCTGATAAAGAGGTGCATCTGCCTCGCTGCTAATAAATTCATGCTACGTAAACAATGATGTCATCCTTGTTGCAAGGTGTAACGAATATTTCTCTATGGAGTTTCAGTTGGCGCGAGTATCCGCTTGTACTGCGCTATTTTGTTTTGCTACATACTTTTTCTACGTGTTGTAATACACCGTTGTGTGTTTTAGTTTGTTTTGAAATGGCTTATTGTCCTGCAGCCGTGGACGGGACGAAGTGGCAGCACTGTGACGGAGTGGCCACGAGGTAAGGCGATTGTCAGGGATCACAATGGATCTCTCCAACTTTAACTCACTCATTTTCTGAATTGAAATGGCAGACAGAGGTTCATTTACCTCGTGGCAGACTTTCTCACGCAGGAGATACAATTTGACGACTTTAGGGAACAGTTTGATAAGCCTCCACTGACAGAAAAATTCAATGATTTCCTGGGAAAGAAAAGCGTTTATGACAGGAAGTGTGACAGATCCATCCAGAAGTGGAAGTCAGAACACACGCCTCGAGACATGTGCTGAAGCTGAAATGTCAGTTGAGCGTTTCTCCGTAAAATGCATTCATAAACGAGCTGCTTAGCTTGACATTTCATGATCGACTCGATTACCAGAAGAAGGACTTAAAGGTGAGGCTGTATCATCTGACCTTCATCAATGAAATGTCTGACGCAATTGTTTGTGTATGTGTGATGCCAGAGAGGATTCCACACTGCAGCCATTGACTTATTGCTCGTCAGACTCCAGGAGGATAGGATGATATGAGAATAATTATAATGGGCAACCGAAATCAGACAACGGGGAGGGAGCCACCATGTAGGGTTCCTAACAACTTCCAAGCTCCTAGCGGGCTCCTAGCGGGCTCCTAGCGGGCTCCTAGCGGGCTCCTAGCGGCATCCCGCCACAGAGAGCTTCATTTCCAAAGCACAGTCATCCAAGGGCGCCACCATCGCAGTCCTCGCCGACACTTACAACCCTGAAAGAGACCGGTTGGATGAAAACGGAGATGAAATAAAGGTATAGGAAGTTAGGGAGAATGAAGAAACTTCCCCAGTATTTGCCTGGTGACCCGGGAACACCTCGAAGAAACGGTCGGCCGCGAAAATTGATCTCATGACCTCTCGAATGTCCGTCTTAGACGAAACGACGGAGCCACTTCCTCGGTGACGGAGCTGTGAAAAAAAATCTTCGACCATGTTGTTGTGTTCTAGACATATTCCAAATCGACATATCAAGATGCAAGATTATGTGCTTTCAGATGGAAGAGGCGTGTTTTTTGTTCAAGGAAAAGTCCTCATTTTATTTCAAACTTGAGTGCATTCTACTCCATGTTATAATAACAGAGCGCATTTGGAGTACGTAAAGACTGAATCTTACTGTGTTCACTTAAATAGCTGGTTTGTTAACTACCGTGAGTAATCTAGGCATGCATAGGCCGACAAGTTTTTCATGTTCAACTTATCATACAAAATATGATGTGCTGTTCCCGTCGACACACCTGTGGCCTCTCCCACTTTGCGAAATTTCGTTCGATGGTCAGCAAAACTCAAACCTTTTCAATGATTTCCTCAAATCATATATACTGGCCATCTTGGGCGTTCCTCATCAAAAACGGATTTTCGACCACGTTTAAATTAATATCTCTATCTCTGATTTCTTTAATCCTCGTAGCGCTACTAACTTGGTCTCCTCAAATGTTACCGACATCGCAGCATCTATTTGGACCGTATTTTTACTTTCGCTGTCACTTAACTTAAATAAGTAATAAGTAATAGGAAGTATTTTATCCCACCCAAAAAAACCAATGCGGAGATTTCACTGGAAATATTTGTTTTGACATTCTGAACCCCCCCCCAAATAATAATAATAATAATATTAATAATAATAATAATAATTAATAATAATAAGCAATAAACAATGAGACAATGCCGACCGGTATATGATCTCTCTCATGTTCGCTCTGGTATGCGGCAGTGAAGCTGGAGTATGAGACATCGCAGTTGGATGCGTAAACAACGGCGAACCGCAACAGGATACTTCGGAACGCGAGACCCTTTCCACATTATGATTTTTCCCGCTATTCAAGATGTTTCTCCAAGCTTTAGTTTCTAGTACCTTCGGCAAGTTTCCAGAAAGGCTACGACGTCATTTTCTCGCTATTAAGAGGAAGAAGAATTGCAGTGAGTTATTTTGTGTTGTGGATTGTATTGAGAATGAATGACTGGAGTGTTGGCGCGCAGTGGAGCGCTAAACATTGATACCGTGCAGCTGTAAACTGTCTAAGTTTTAAGTGAATATTTTCAGCGTGAATCTATGACTACTTTTTAAACAATTATTGAGTCAACAAAGAGGATCTAGGGTTTACCTGGAACAATTTTCTATACTTTTTATTTTCTCAAAAATGTCTGAGAATTTTGGTTAAAATATCGCGTACCTAAGATACATAGTCATTCTATAAAATAAAAGTTATATTTTGATGTTTTTAAGGTGATAAGTTACTATTTTTGTCCTCATCATGCAAAGAAAATGGAATTTCAAAGACTATTTTAGAATATTTGATCGGATATGGCTTTGAATGTTTCAATGTGATTCTCTTTTCCAACTCCTGACCTACATGCGGCTAATGTGGGAGAAACAACTATTTAAAATGTTTTTGTCGCTCTTAAGGTGAAAGTGTGAAATTTTGTGTTTATAGGTTTGATTTGGTATTTTTATAGTGGTAGTTTGTAGAAGATTGAATAGAGAAAGCCTCAATGATTGTTAGTTGCGTTGGATGTATGAAAAACTGTAAAAATCCAGTTGAAGCGAAGAATACTATGAAAATCAAAGTATACATCCTCTCAGTCTGTTTAAGCGTATTAAGACAGTGCCATATGCGGTCGCTCTGAAGTTTGTTTGATTGGAAGTCGGCGGAATTAAAAATTATTAAAAAAAAAACAAAAAAAACAATGAATCAGTTCGAAATTAACATTCTACTTCAATTTTAAAATTGCCATTTCGACTAAATTGTTTGAAATTTGCGGAAATTGTCTCTTACATTTTGAAAAGCGGGCATAAAATTCTAAGTATGTCTTTCTTTTGAAGTATAGTAAAACCGATTGGCCCGCGTCGTAGATGTATACCGCCTAAGAGAATCTCAAAACTAGAGGTCCCTGAGCAATTTTGGGTTTCACGCCCATATAGAATGGAACGCTAAGAACCAGAGTAGTTAATGTGCGCCCATAAATAAAACAATTTCATTTTATTAAAGTTTGAAGGGGAGATTGTTTATAGGATGTTTATTCTTTGGATCAGATTAGAATTTAAGAGGAGACTCAATGGTAAGTTGGCGATAATAATAACAAACAAACAAAATTTGATGTGCTCCATTCACATGATCTCTGTAGCAAATTATTGTTAAAAAGCTTATTCTTCTATCTACATCATGATAATCGATATATACATTAGCAGAAATTGCCTTATTACTTGCTTCCTTGTGAGTAGAAGGAAAAAAAAAAATCTAATGTGTTCCATTCACACAATGTCCTCAAGCTATTCGGTAAACAAACATAAACGTACTCAAAACATAAGCAGAATTAGTCTTATTATTAGCTTCCTTAGAAGGAAATAGATAAAAAAAAAAAAATGTTTTGAATGAAAGGTTTGTTTACCGAACAGCTACAGGACATCATGTGAATGGAATACTTTAGAGTTTTTCCCTCCTACTTACAAGGAACCAAGTAATAAGGACAATTTCTAATATATATCTCGAGTATCCTAAAGAAGATAGAAGAATAAGCTTTTCAACAATAAGTTATTACAGAGATGTAGAGAAAGGCATGTGAATGGAACAAATCAGATTTTTATATTCTGCAATTTTCACATGAGTATACATTAAAAATGAGCGAAGAAGATGATTTTTATGGTTAATCAGGAAAAAGATGTAGCTACTAATATAGTTCCAGAAAAGCCAAGGGAAGTTTATTTATATAGTTATACGAAAGGACTGGTGTGGGGGTAAGGAAGCAGACGTAAATGGATTCTTTGTTGGAGTGTTTTTATGAGAAGTCGAAAAGTACTAAAGCTTCAAGTCTTTGGGGGTGATTGTTCCACTCCTTTTATTAATTATAACACCGTTATCAAGCACAATAAAATACAAATGATCATCATTAAAGGTGATTTACATTTTGTTGAACCTGTATTTTATATTTGGATAGCGTGTTTTTTTTTTTGTTTTTTTGTTTGAATATAAAATATAGGTTTTGTTGACTAGTAACAACGAACTAAAGCATCACTGTTTATTACAATAGTAGATAAACATTTTATTACTTTCTCTACACGTACTATGTACAAAATATAGAAAGAAAATATTGTATTCCACCCAAAATTCGATACCGAGATTTCACCGGAAATAGACGTTTTAGGGTCTCCCGTATCCAAAATGAGCTCCATGCGTGTGTAGGTCTGTGTGTGTATGTGTATGTGTGTGTGTGTGTGTCGGGTGGGGTCTGTGAACACAACTCAAATACGAAAAGTCAGTAAAATATCAAACTTGGTATATAAGTTAAGTATCTTCCATGGATGCAACACGAAGATTTTGAGGAATATCCCTCCACCCCAAACTCCCTTTACATGGAAAAGTTTTCAAAAATTTTGATTTTCTCAAAAAGGCTCTAACGATTTTGATTAAAATACCATATATTAAAGACATTTAAACGGAATATAAAACGCATATCATGATTTTTCTGGAAATAGCCTCTGAAGATCTCTTTATTCTGGATGAATGTTGTTAGATTTTGCGTAACTAGTAAACCGTAAGAAACAGACAATTTACCAAAAAAAATATATATATACATATAGATTTTGTTAAAATACACAATTTATGTCATATACTTTTTTCGTAGAGTTTGCCATGTTTGAGATATTCCTTGTTTCAGTTTTAAAATACTTAAAACTTGTCACATACGGGAATTTTCAACTCTTGGCAATGCAAAGAAACTAATTTCATCCACATAATCAGCTTTTAGAAGATTTGATTGTCGTTTTAGCCTAGTGTATGCCATTATTTCCTTTCTACTTACAAGAAAGCAATTCTGCTAATGTTTATCTCGATTAGTATGATGAAAATAAAAGAATAATCTTTTTAAAGAATGGTACACACACACACACACACACACACACACACACACACACACACACACACACACACACACACACAGTTTAGTGCATCTTTTAGGTGATGCTTTGCCCTACAAATCGACAACATTTCAAAATATGGATACTTTTGTATGTCCAGGCAATGCTATTTTTACTTTGTATATATATTAAACGTAATTTTGGTAAGATAAAAACAACATTCCAGGTTGCTATTGATCTACTTTGCTGTTAATCAGTTGTTTAATTACGTATTAGCCTTAGTAACAATTTAGGTGAGTAAGAAAACAATCTAATCTTCCTTAATAAGTCACATTATCCAATACAATTAGATGAGCGAACAGAAAAGATACGTTTATATCCTGTAAAAACTGATCGGGTATTTGAAATAATTTCTGAGATAATGAATTTAGCGTCATGAATTTAGCAAAGTTAACATAACCTATATAATGTTTGTTTATCCCTATATAATGTTTTAATCGCCCCTTAGTTAATTTTCATTTTCTAATTCTGTACAAGATTCATAGGACGGTTTTGCAAGTTGACGTCGCCGCAGTAAGCTCCGGGTTACATTTAATATGGCGGCGAAAGGGTGGAGTTGCGGGTCGATAGAGCCTCTTGCAGCCCGCAGCAAAATCCTGCGCATCCCGCCCGGCAAAACTTGACAAGATAAAAGGAAAATGATGACAAATGACAAACAAAATGCAACACGAAGGGATGGAGATACAGCGCCGGAGATTTTCTTCTGCAGGAAAGTGACTCAGACTATTTCTGTCTCAAGATGATAATGTCCCTAGCGAGAAAGTGTACAAATTGCAGACATTCTCTTGCAGAGAGCTTAGATGGGGCCTGCAGGAAGTTGTATTACTGTTTCTGAAATGCCAAAAAAAATTACGCGTATTTATTAAAAATTCATTTTGGCCAGCAGATAGAAGCTCTGTATTTCGTTTAAATATGTATAACTATAGAGAATGGTTAATGGACGAAGCTCTACAGAAGGGTTTTCCAAATTTACTTTTAACACTCCCTACCATTTTTACTTTCTCTACACATAATATGTACATAGTGTATAGAGAAAGTACTGTCTTGCACCCAAAATTCGATACCGAGATTTCAACGAAAATTCTTTTTTGAGACCCCCTGAATTAAAAAAAACATTTTTAGAAAAACGTACGTGTGTGTCTGTCTGTCTGTCTGGGTGTGTGTGTGTGTGTGGGCAGCATAGCTCAAAAACGAAAGACCGTTAAACACCAGATTTGGTATTGAAGTTCGGTATCTTCCTAGGATGCGACACGAAGATGTTCAAGAAAATCCGCCCACCCCAAACTACCCTTTACACAGAAAAAATGGCTGTAACGATTTTGATTAACATCTCTTATATTTAAGATATTTACATGGCAAATAAAGTTTATATCTTCAATTTTCTGGGAATAGGCTTTGAAGACATGTTTATTCTGGATCATTTTGCGGAATTTTGCATACCTGTAAACCGTAAGAGATGTAGAGTCCAAAAATGTAGAGGTCGTTGAAACACACAATTTATGTTACATACATTTTTTCGTAGATATTCCTTGTTATTAGTTTCCGCTTTAATATACTTATACTTTTTTCTTACAAGAATTTGTCAACTCCTGACCACACAAACAAAGGTACTTCAAACACAGAGCAACCAGCTATTAAAATATTTAACTATCAATTTAGCCTATGTACTCCCTTATTTCCGTTCTACTTACAAGGGAAGCAAGTAATAAGACCCTTCCTGCTAATTTTTCTTGATTAGTTTTAAATAAATAGAAGAATAAGCTTTTTAAAAATAATTTATTTTAAATATGTAAAGAAAGTCATGTGAATGGAACACATCAGATTTTTATACATTGAAGAAGAGAATTAAACTAGGGCAACTAATAAGCACGCCTGTTTAAATACAAATAAAATAAATTAAACATATTGAAATAAAAACATTTGATATGCCCCATTCAAAAAACCAAAAGAGAGATTTAAGAAAAGATGACTTCCTGTTTAAGAAAAGTATAAGCAGTTTAAAATTAAAATCAATAATAAAGGATTATCAGAAACGTTTAACTCTAGAAAAAATGTTGTAAATTGTGTATTTTTACATGGTCTAATGGTATTTTCGTTTTTGAGGTGTGCCGTTCGCATACACACATACATGCATAGACACATATATGGACCTTTTTTAAAAATGCTTTTTTTGAACTCGGAGGACCACAAAGCATATATTTTTGGTGAAATCTCTACACGAATTTTTGAGTGGAGTACAATATCTTCTCTACCTACTTTATGCATATTACGTGTAGAAAAGTGAAAATAGAAGCGGAGTAAAATGACCATGCTGCAATCGACGCAATATAGAAAACAATAAATAAATAAATAAAATAAATAGAAGCGAGGTAATTTGACGCAAAAGACAAAAATAAATAAACAAAAAATAAAAAGTGTAGGCATAAAAGTGGAGTATGTTTTGTTGCAATCCAACATACACACAAAACAAGATAAAATATTAATTTGCAGTCGCTCTTCCGTATCTTCGTGGTATAATGGTTACTCGCCGGGAAAATTCATTTACTGAAGTCTTAAGAGGGATAATGGTATTTTTAATCATCTAAATGTTATTTAAGAAAATCGAAAGTACTTAAAACTTCTCAGATCCATCGCCTTGCCTTGTAGAGCATTCAATGGGCTGGTTTTACAAGCTAAAAGATCACAAAACTTACTATTAAGAGTAACAACACCTTAGGCAAACCATAGATTTACACTCTGTCAAACAATATCAGGTGTTTGGAAAGTCATATTACAAACTTCTAGGGCTAGTAGAGGGGACTTAGTAGACTATATTTTGAACAGGAACCCATGTTCGTAAACGTACCATTTTTGTGTTATAGCCATTACAATGTGTTGGATTTGCAACCGCAGAGACAGTACATGATGTCAGAGGATCACCTGATAGCATGGTACGTTTATCCTGATGACGTCAGAGGGTCACAGGACATATTGCCCCTATTGTTGAATGACGTGTTATTGCAGGTCCGTAAGGAACTGTGGTTTCAGCATTTTGCAGAGACATCTAAATCGAAGATTTGGACAAAGATGAGTTGGCCAGGATGGTCCTATTGCATGGCCCCCACGATCGCCAAAATTATTGCCATTGGGCTATTTCTTTTTTGTACGTATAAAGAGTATGGTGTACGAGATTCCTGTAGAGACCGAGGAAGAACTGCTAGTTATGGCCATTGCAGAGGAGATGAACGGGACACCAGTTGTCATGGACCGAGTGTTGCCGGAACATGATTTGTCAGTACAAGTGTGCAGCGATGTTGATAGTCGTCTCATCGAGCCTCTGTTGTAGTGAGCAGTTTTGTGGGCTACATCCAGTGCAGAATACAGAAGAAAAAAAAATGTTTTTTTTCCACTGTTGCCACAAATGTCACTGTGATTAATAACAGTTTTTTTTTGTTACTTTTGTTACCAAATAAATTTGACTTCTGCAATGACTTTCTACCTTATGTCACATCTCAATTCACATGGTGCTCTTCTGACGTCATGCACTGCCTCTCCGATTGCAAAACAACATCAGCAAATTCAACAAATTCTCATGGCTGTAGCATGAAAACGATATGTTTCCGAACATGGGTTCCTATTCAAAATATTGTCTACCAAGTCCATTCTACTATATGAATTTCCGAATACCCTGTATATCTAGTCCACACAAGTAGAGAGGTTTGTAAAATGTAAACTGTAGATTATTGTAAATAATGAAATGACCTAAAATCATAAGGTACTGCCTGCGTGGTCAAGTAATTAGTGTCATGGCTAAACACATAGCAGTGACGAAACATTTTTCTGTGTCCAGAAACGTCACTTTGCTATCCTAGCAGAGTGTGGTAATATGAGCGAGGGAGTCAATGCGTTTTCGATGTAAAAGTTAACGAAAACAGCTTTAAAGAAACTCCATGATCATAGACTATCACCACTATCAGCTGTTTCTCAAGCCATAGCCCCCGATATGACCATAGAAGTTAAAGGGAGCTATACAAATGAAACAATTAAAAGTATCTGGTGTGCTATATTTACTTGCCTTTGTCCACTCATTCTTCAACAACTCTTCTTAAAATTTTGTTCTTCTATCTACGTCACGTTAATATAAAGAGTTCTACAAATGTTATTTTCTTGTAGGTACATATATTTCAGCGTTAAAATATTTAAGAGTTGGTCGTTAAGTGATGGCTTTGATATTCCGATCGGTTTGCTTGACCTATAGGAAACATATTTAAAACTCTGATGTATTCTATTCACATGACTTTCTATTAGCTGTTCTACAAACAAACTTCTTACAAAAGATTCTTCTTCTGTCCACTTCATGTTAATTGAGAAAAGCATCAGCAGAGTGCTCTTATTACTTAGTCACTTATAAGTAGAAGGAACATAAGGGAATATACTGTGTTAAAGCAAAAGTCAAATGTTTTAATAACAGTCGCTAAGTAATTATCATTGAAATTCGTTTCTTTCCATGGCCCGGAGTAAAACAAAAGAAACAGGACGACTTCTGTCTGAAAAAAACTTCAATTGTTCTAAAATTGAAACCAATAACAAGGAACATCTCGGAAGCGGGTTTAAAAAATATATATATGATACAAATTGTATGTTTTGACAAGATCTACATGTTTTTGTGCAGTAAGTCTTCTGTCTATCTTTTACGGTTTACCAGATACGTTAAGTCATTCAAAATGAAGAGGACTTCAAGGACCATTAGCAGGAAATTCTATATACACATTTATTTATCATGTAAATGTGAGGAAAATTTCTCGAAAATCTTCGTGTCGCATTCTTGGATACACTACTCTTAAATACTAAGTTTGATATTTAACGGTCTTTTCGTGTTTGAGCTGTGCTGTTCACTGACACACAAACACACACATATGGACCTTTTTCTAAACAATTTTTGAACTCAGGAGACCTCAAAACATATATTTCCGGTGAAATATCGACATCGAATTTTTGGTTGGAATACAGCTACTATGTACATTGTACATATGGGCTAGAGAAAGTTAAAAAACAGCAACAACTTCTCATTTGGGAAAAGTGTAACTATTCTAAAATTGAAACTAATATCAAGAAATATCTCAAGATTGGTCAACTGCACAAAAACTGTACTTTGACGAGATGTATAGTTTGAGTAGTAAGATTTTTGTCTATCTGTTACGGGTCGTTCAGAATCAAGTGGACTTCATCATAGACTATTCCCAGAAAGTTCAAGTTATACATTTTATTTGTCTTAAAATAGCTTAATATATGACATTTTAATAAAAATCTTTAGTACCAATTTTTATCAGTCAAATGCGAAAATTTCAATGAAGGGACATTTTCTTCAAAATCTTCCTGTGGTGTCCTTGGGAGACTTCGAACTTAAATATCATGTATTTAACCGAATTTCGTTTTTATTTTCTCTACGTTTTTACTTTCTCTACATAATACATAGTCAATAGGTAGAAAATGTGTAGTACTCCACTCAAAAATTTGATATCGAGATTTCACGTTTTATCCTATATCCAGAAATAACTTTTTTAGAAAAAGGTCAGTGGGTAGTGTTTATCCGTGTATCCCTTGGACACGATTGCTAAAAACGATACGTTGGTAACATATTAAACTTGGTATTTAAGTTTATTATCTTCCAAGGATATGACACGAATATTTTGAGGAAAATCCCCTCAACACAAACTACTCTTTACATGAAAAAAAAAAAATAGATTTTGATTAAAATATTTACATGCCAAATAAAATGTATGCAAGATTGTACAGAATTTCTGCCTAATGAAAAGAAATTAACAGGTTATTCCCAGAAAACCCAAAGGGTACATATATTTTTTTCATTTAGATATCTTAAATATATACTATTTAAATACAAATTGTAAGAGCCATTTTTAGATAGTAAAAATATCATATATATATCCATTTTATGATTAGCTTGGAATGAGGGATTTTCTTGAAAATATTATGTCGCATCCTTGGAAAATATTGAACTTATAAAATGTTTGATATCTATTCGACTTTTGGTTATGAGTTGTGGTCATTACACACGCGCATGCGCGCACACACAGATTTTTTGATTCAGGAGTCCCTAAAATATGCGTCTATGCCGTAATATGGAAATCAGATTTGTGGTTGGAATGTAATTCTTCTAGAGAAGAGAAACTGAAGGTAAAGACTAGACAATGGTGCAGGCCCCAGGAGGTAGAAAAGAAAAGGGAACTATAGCCGGCCGTAGAAACTGAATTTTATTATGGACACTATTACTGCTGCGGTTCTTAGCGTCTCACTCTATATTGGGCGAGAAACGCCGCTTAGTTTTGCTCAGAGACCCTTTTATCAGGTTTGAGGTTATATTATGTGCCGTAAATCTACGACAGGGGGCCAACGGCTTTACTTCCCTTCCGAAGAAAACCATATTAAAAATGTCTACACCCAAAAAATCCATCGCCCTGAGTCGAATTTGAACCCGAGACCTTAGGAACCAGAGGCTAGCATGTTTCCCCCAGACCACTGAGAGTGACCAGTCACGCGGAAGTCCCTAACTGTTTGACTGAGCTCTTCATCTCGATTCCAGAAGGCCACGAGCCGCCTACACCGTGTTTTCCAGTGTTGGCAAAGCAACCGTTCCCATCCCCGAATCGACAGTGACCACAACGCCGCCTCAGCACATCTTTCATAAAGCACATGCATCTGCGCGCCACTTGTCGGCATAGCCACACACCATGGGCTCAGAAACACACACAGATGATAGAAAGTAAGTTGTGGAAAATAAACATCCCACCATTCGCCTATGATAAAGGGAACCACGAGAAACCCCTCAAGTCGCGGTGATGGGGATCGAGCCCAGCACCTCCCGAATGCGAATCGCACGCGTTACCATGGCGCCACCTCTCCTGATTCGTAGTAGAGAGAGTGAATATATAGGTTGGGAGATGAATAAGCGCAAATATTTGCATCAGCGTTTGAGGACGTTGTGATGATCCGAGTATCAGTAGTTTTTTTCGTTATTTTCTAAATTTATGTTCTTGAGGAAATGTCACGATGTTTTTAGGATGGATATTATTCACTATATCAGAGGTTCGGTTGCTTACGTAACGGCTCATACGGTTGATCCTCTCTGCCCTTTTCCCTGCCAGTGATCTGAGTATGTAAATACAGCGTTCAAATCACATTAGACCCTGAAATTTGTGCTACATTTATTATAAAGACATTAGTAGGCGACAAAATGAGATACACTTGTGTTATACGCATTGTTCTCTACTAAATATCGATTTATTTGCACTTATTCACTCCCATCCTGTATTCCTTTTTAAAAATTTCCAAAATACATCAGCTAGTCAAAATATTGCAAACGCATTTGAAATGAAATGTTATTTGTAGGCTTACATTCACACTTATAACGTTAATCTTTCCATTTAGGAAAAGAAAGAACGAGAAGGTAATTAAGGTTCTGAATTTCAGTGAAAGTTTGTTTCTTTCGGCCCGCTCATTGTATCGTATTTACAGTAATGAAGCTGGGAGGATGATTCAGTAGGCAGTGGATGCAAGTGTACATACGGGCCAGCTCTTAACTAGCAGCCTTCTTGATCATTACCTCCTGTTGGAGGGGGAGGATAATCCCGGATTTTCCCGCGCTCCCTGCTCCAAACATGGGGGCGACTCCCCGCAACTTCCTACAAACTTTAACGTGGGAAATTTCTCTGCACGGGCTAAAAGCTTTCTATCGAGTTTTACTCTCTGCACACGTCACTGCTTCTAATGCTCGCTGCAGTAATTTCACCGTGGCATAAATTGATCCACACCTCTGCTAAAATTAGTTTTTATCAGTGAGGGTGTTAAAAGGCACACACTCCTACGTAATTAATTTGCATAATCTACGTTTATTTACTACCATTTCCCCTTCTAGTGACATTGTCATAATACTATACTATGTGTAGTAAGCAGGGGAAGCTGTTATTCCAACCAGAATTTCGCTATTAAGATTCACTGGCAATATATGATTTGAGGCTCCCTTAGTAAAAAAAAAAAAAAACAAAAAAAAAAAAGGTTTTTAGAAAAAGATTCGTGTGTGTTCGTATGTATGCGCTCTCGTACACCTGCAGGATTGATAAAGCTCGGGCGGTTCTAGGTCCAGATCAGTCAGTAGGTGCTTTCCTTTATTTTTTTTTAATATAGTTCCGAAGGCGTGTCGGGACTCCGGCGCTGTATTCCTTTTTCCTCTTTTTTACAGTTTCCTTACATTTCCTTTGTTGATCCCTTTGGTTTACCTCTTAGTTTTTTGCTTTCAAATTCACATACATACATACACACCTTAACAACACACAAACAGCCATGCCCAAGGCGATCCTCGAATCCACGATCTCGTGAGCCACGAAGCATACTCTTGTACTCAGGACGCGTAAATGGCGCAGGAACTTACATGTAGAAAAGACAATATTCTTTTTTTTTTCTTTCAAAAAAATGGCCTTTATTGAGAATGTACCAACATCAAAATAATTTAAATTTAATGATAGCCTTCTTTTCTTTTAAGCAAACTAATTATTAACGATTATAGTTCTGAAGAAATGTATCTGGGGTCGTTGAAATGTTCAATGTATTTCGTATCTTTCTCTTTCAATGCAATGCACTTTCTTTCTCACTTGAACGAGGATGTTTCGAACAATAAGTTCATTAATTCGCCAGAAATTCAAGTATCTTGCCGAAGATTATAGCTGCTCTATTCTCCGAGGCAATATCAAATCCAAACACAAATTCTTTTATATAATTGATTTCTTCCCCGACGAGGTATTTATAAGAAATATTATCTCTGACTTAATCTCTCTCCCTTACGTAGTCAGCAGGAGGAGAATTGACGTAGGACCTCCTTCCCCAAAAAGGTCAGAAGGAGAAGTGGAAAAGGTTTAACATTTTATTTGGTTGCTGCAAAAATTTTCCGTTTCTGAAAAAGGTTATTGATACAAAATTAAACAGTTCGCCGCTATACACAAAATCAACTGAAGAGAAAACAAAAAACGCAACGAAATTCTATCTTCTCAAAAAGTAACCAAGGAATAATAAAATAAAAATACAAAGATGACGGAAAAATACATATTCTTATAAAGAAGGCTATCAAACTAGAAACAAAGCATGAATGAATATGGATGTTGTTCCGCAATGCAAGATATTGCTTCACATCTTATCTCAAAAACGAAATGTCGGTAAATGAAATAGTTTTATTTATGGACGCTCTTTAACGACTGTATTTCTCAGCGTCCCATTTTATACTGGGCGTGAAAGACCGCTTAATTTTGTTTTGAAGCCTTTTAATCAGGCTTGAGGTTCTTTTACGTGCCCTAAATCTACTTCACGGGACCAACGGCTTTACTTCCCTTCAGTAGGAAGCCATCCTAAGGATTTTCATGGCCGAAAAAAGTCTACCGTCCTCCGACAGGTTTGAACCCGCGACCTTAGGTATATGAAGTTAACATGCCAACCATTACACCACATGCACATATAAATAATAGTGCCTTTAATAAAGTATGAGTTAATAAATGAAAAAATGCTAAATAAATTAAATACAATTTACAATAATTTAAACTACTTGGAACATTTGAATTTTCTAGGAATATCCTCTGAATTGCTATTCATTCAGATTGACTTTTGCATAATTGTAAGTGATATGCAAAATTACCATACAAAAATGCAGACCTGGTTAAAATACAGAGTTTGTGTCAAATAAGACTGTTTTGAGTTGTTAACCACTTCCAAGATGTTGCTTTTTCGAGTACTTATAGTTTTCTCAAAAAGGGAGTTGCTATTCGTTTATCTTTATTATAGCTTTACAAAGAGAGCGAAATTTAAATCCACCACATAGTGACCAGGTCTTAAAAGATTTGACTAACACATAAGCCTTATGTACTCCTGTGTTATTGTTTTACCTGCAGGGAATTTTCTATAGTAAAAAAGTCAACAAATGCCTGTCTCAACTAATATACGTTTTAGTAAGATTAGTCTGTTGAAGATTAGTGGAAAGAGTCAAGTGAAGTGACACATCAGATATTTTTTTTAATATTCCTAGACTCTAATCTAACAAAAAGGTTTAGTTTCTAGAATAAGGCGAATAGTCTTATATATAGTGTTAAATGCTGGTGCTGATTGGAGATTTTAACTAAAAAATTTTACGTAGGGGTTTCTGCATTAGTTAATTTATTTATATAGAATTTATTAACTTAAGGATGTTAAAATTTATTTCTTGTTTTTTTTTAATTTTTGTTAATTTATCCTACGCAAGAATATTTTTACAATTAAACAATATTATTAATTTCAGATTACCCACATCAAATTTTATAAAACATCTCGGCAATATAATTTGAATAGTGGTCATCGACGTAAAATCACATTTTAAATGAGTTTGTCCTTCAAATGGACAATGGAACTGAGTACACATAAATATCTTGACAAAATGGAGATTACGTTGACAAATAAAGTAAGGTACTGTATTTTGTAAATAAAGTTTTATTTTGATATGTTTCGTTATTATTTAATTATGCCAAATCGTCTGTCACTTTCTGGATGAACCTCGTATTATATTGGGACCATCGTATATTCCTACGTAACCATCTACCAGATTGTTTCAAACTAGGTTGTGTTAGCCGACTTTGCGGGCTGCAGTCAAGTGGTTCACTGTTTTCCATACCTGCGTAAAGCGATAGAAGAAAAGGTACTACACAAAATGTATAGACCTCTGTTTCCGATATCGGTTATTACTATTTAGAATTGTTCAAAACTTCTTGTCGCCCTGCGTGGTGTAGTAGTTAGCATCCTAGCCTCTTAAAACCAAGGTCGCGGGTTCAAACCCGGCGGAGGACGATGGATTTTTTTCGGGAGTAAGAATCCTTAGCATGGCTTCCTTCGGAAGGGAAGTAGAGCCCTTGGTCCCGTGTCTTACATTTGCGGACGTAAAAGAACTTCAAACCTGATAAAGAGGTCTCTGAGCAGAATTAAGCGATCTTTCACGTCCAATATATAATGGGACGCTGAGAACAACTATAGGTAAAGAGCGCTCACAAATAAACCTCTATTTAATTTCATTTTCAATACTTATTTTAAAGTTGTGCGGATTTTCAGTCGTTTCCCAGTGCATGGAAGGAGTGTGGAATTTTCAGGCCGGTATAATACACAATTGTTAAACATTTAACAAGGTATCGCTACTCTCTTAACGAAATGAGTAATATAGCTGTTTATGCATAGATTATATAACTCCATGGCACGACAGCTCACAAGGAACCTTGGCCAACCGTGCGGCCTCTGCGTCTCGGTCCTCTCGGAGGGTGAGACGTGGTCAGTGCCTCGAATCCCTCCCGGCCGGTTAATGCGGTCCTCATGACCTGGCGCCGCTACTTCTCCATTAAGTAGCTCCTCAATTGGCCCTCTAGGGACCTCACGAGGCTGAGTGCACCCCGGTCCAGGTCTCCCAGCTGGGGAAAAATCCCCACGCCGGTCTCACCGCGCTAAGGAGACTAGCTGTGCCTAGATTAATCTCGATTAAAATGAAACTTTTTCATAACTTGTATACCCAGTAATAAAAGATAGAGACCAGGTAAAGTAATGGGAATGTAACGCATCAGATTTTTAAGCAATTAAATGTTTGCCTCTGGGAAGAAGCAATTTGAACAGAATATTTTTAATTACAAAAAATGGGATATAAAAACGATATTAAAACTGCTGAGAAATTGCATACAGTGCGAAATTCATATCCTTGTGGACCAAGCAAAGAATGCTAAAGAATGTTGAAAATTACTTCTCTTGAGGGATAGTAAAAATCTCTCAGCAGTGTCATTAAAAAATACACGAAATTACATGCTATGAATTCTGCGTATTGAGATTCAGATTTTTCCCACAAGTCGTTTTCTATGCTGACAGAATTATTAAAAATAATGCCATGGGGTGATTTATTTGACTTCGAAAAGCACGACTTGAGTTTACTAGGAATATTTCCCAAAAGTATAAAACATTTTACAGCAATAAAAATAATAAACTAAGATCTTTCTGATGCTTACAATAATGATAAATCAACGATAAAATCTTCATTCTCATGACTTTCTCTATAAACTACTTTTACAAAAGATAATTCTTTTGTGTACATCGTGGTAATCGAGATAAATAATTAGCATAAATGGTTGTATTAGCTCCTTGTAACCAGAAAAGAAACAAGATAATATACAATATACAATATACAATAGTCAAATGTTTTAAAAAGCCGATCGCACTGTGAAACAACTGAAATTCGGTTTTCGCTTTGCATGGCCAGGTAAACACAAGAGAGATGAAACGAAAGATGACCTCTCGTTTGAGAAAAGTTTAAATAGCTTCAAAATGAAACTAATAACAAGGAATATCTCGGAAAAGGTTAACTCTACAAAAAATGTATGACATAAATTATGTGTTTTAATGAGATTAACATTTTTTTGTGGCCGAGTGGTTCGACCGCTCGCTTCCCACCTAGGCGGCCTAAGTTCAATCCCATGTGGGATTTGTGGTGAAGGAAACGGCGTCTGGCTGGGTTTTCTCAGGGCCCTTCGGTTTTCCCCCGCCACTCGTTCCACCAATTGCTCCAACATCATCTTTTCTTTACTCCATTTTTATTGCATTTCAGATCATCCATTTCCTCACGCTCGTGCCTGACTACGGGCCGACAACGTTCCAGGTTCTCCATTCTGTGGTTTCGGGTCTGGCTTCCCGACAGCCCTAGGCATCCGCTTGTAAGTCCAAGGGTAAGCCGGCTACGTTTTTGTCTATCTCTACGGTTAACCAACCAGTTATACTAAATTCATACAGAATGAAGAGGACTTCAGAGGCTATTCCCAGACAATTCAAGATATATATTTCGTTTGTAAATATATTTAATAAACCGTATTTCAATCAAAATCTTTAGACAATTTTTTATGAAAAACACAATTTTGAAAACATTTTCCATGTAAAGTATGGTTTCAGGGTGGGGCAATTTGCTTAAAAATCTTCGTGTCGCATTCTTAGAAAATACTAAAATTACAAACCAAATTTAGTATTTAACGGTCCTTTCGTTTTTTAGTTATGCTCTCTATAGGCGCACACACACATAAACACGTACTTTTTTTTAATAAAAATATCTTCTTTGGTCCAAGGGACCTCAAAACATATATTTCCGGTGAAATATCGACGTAGAATTTTTTAGTAGAATACAGTACTTTCTTTCCCTATCTACTACATGCGTAATGCATGTAGAGAAAGCAAAAACAAGATCGGAAGATAAAATAAACATGGTACTTCATGTTGTATACATTATTATTATTATTATTGTTATTATTATTACTATTATTATTATTAGAATAGCAGCAATAGTGAATGAATATAATGTTTATTATATGCACTTATAAATTCTTACAGAGTTACAACTATATGCTAATATACCTTTTTAAATGAACTATGTCTTCTGTATCACTTTCGAATTACAGGAAGTAAGTCTGCCAATCTATAACCTGGTCTAGAATGTCAAGCGTACAAATCCAGGAAGGAAAAAAAGCATATATGAATTGGAAGCAGCGTGGGTCGAAAGAACAGTCAACAGCGACAGTGGTGCAGCACCGTTTGGAGCTCTGAACACCTAGAGCACGGACATTTAGTTTCATATCTAGTTTACGGTGGATTGTGGTTTAAAGAATTTAATACACACTTTAAGTGAAACTATTTCAAAGCTTCATGGATTTTGCAAAATAAAAATGATGGCATCACTAAATCAAGGTAAGCAAATATGTAATATGCATGCATTTTTTAAGAAAACCTAAACTGGTACATAAGCTGTTGTGTTTTATCCCCTTTTCTTGGAGATTTCAATTCTTTGGATTTCAGTTTGTGGACTATTTACTACAGTAGTGGGGTAGACATTTATTGTGCAAAGAGCTCCATAGGCTCGGTGACCATAGTGCCTGAAATTGTGGGGAAAATGGGGTTTCTTCTGACGAAGGGAAAAATGGTATGATTTATCACATTTATTTATTCTCCACATTAAATCGTATGCCAACAGCACATAATATATCAACGAACAATCCTCTAATAAAATGTTTGTTTAAATATCTCATATGAAGAAGTAGAAAAATTTGTACATTTTAATAAATCCGTTACGTGCTTACAACTTTCTCTACCGATTAAGTAACAAATTGTTTTTATAAACGATTATTCTCCTATCTATTTCATGCTATTCACGATAAACACTAGCAGAAATGATTTTATTACATTCTTTCTTATAGCTTTGAGAATAAGAGAACACTAGGTGAAAGCGATAGACAAGTCTTTTAACAGCTGGTTGCTACGGGATGGCCTGGATAATCCATTCTATTTGCATGACTGCAATTTAAAGAAAAGAAAACTGAATGACGATTTCCGTTTCAGATGTGTTAAGTATTGTGAAATTTAAATAAAAAAATCTGATGTGTTCCATTCACATGACTTTCTATACTTCTCTGTAACAAATTATTGTTAATAAGCTTATTCTTTTATTTACTTCATGCCAATGGAGCAAAAATTAGCAGAAACAGTCTTATTATTTGCTTCCTTGTTAGTAGAAGCGAAATAAGGGGGTACCATACGTTAAAGTGATAGTCAAAAGCTGGTTGCTCTGCGATTGAAGTTGCTTTGTTTGTATGGACACGAGTTCACAAAGTCCTGTATGAGAAAAGTATTAGTTTTTACAGCTGAAACCAAAAACAAGGAATATCTAAAAAACAACCAACTCCACGAAAAAATGTATATAACATAAATTGTGTGTTTTGAGGTGCTCTACATTTGTTGTGTGGTAAGTTTTTGTCCATGTCTTACGGTTTAGCAGCTATTCAAAATTCCGTAAAATTGACCCAGAATAAACTAGTCTTCAGAGGCTATTCCCAGAACATTCAAAATATACATATTATTTATCAGGTAAATATCTTTAATATACGATATTTTAATCAAAATTGTTAGAGCCATTTTTGAGAAATTAAAAATTTTGCAAAAAATTTACATGTAAAGGGTAGTTGGGGATAGGGGAGTTTTCTTGAAAATCTTCGTGTCGCATCCTTGGAAGATACCAAACTTAAACACACACACACACACACACACGCACACACGGACCTTTTTCCAAAAATGTTTTTTTTTTGGATTCAGGGGCACCCAAAACATGTATTTCCGGTGAAATCTCGGTATCGAATTTTTGGGTGCAATACAATACCGGGTAAATTATAGAGAACTTGGGCCCCTCTAGAAATTAAACAAATTGTGGTTTGACTGTAAGTTTGGTTTATACTTGTTACGTTTTCACCAATTTTTTTTTTTATCGGAAAAGCTCAGTAATTAAGTTAAACGCTAATTTATTACGTGCGCGTAGCGATCCTTTTTTGTGAATATTTATGAAGTATGCTGCCTAGAAGGAGCAGAATATAAATAAAGAAGTTTTGTAGTACTTTTGCAATGTAAATATATAATAATACTACACGCTAAAGGGCCTGAGTTTCATTGTCGGCGGCAGGCGAACAGTGTTGTGGAATGCAACACCGGCATATGTCGCTAGACGCTGTGCTGATGTATGACGAGTATGTTTCACGCAGATACAGCTGTTCAGTGAATTTTATTATGCAGAACTTCGGTCACTCTAAAATCGAATGAAACTAAGTGCGATTGATTGACTTTGTATTTATGATGACAATTTCAAAGCCTGTGGATTTCAAATTTAGCGCGAGGTTAGGTTCCAATCCGTTTAGGTTAGTGTGTGTATATAAATTTATGTTTCTAATTTTATATCGTGGTAGTACCTCATTATCGACATTTCCAACAACTCCTAACAGCGCAATGGATACAACATTAGTTTTTTAAACCATCTCTCCACCCATAATCCCTCTCTAACCACACCGGTCCCGTTAGAGTGCAAAACTGGCATAAGTCGCAGCGGAGAGAGTTAGCGGCCCAACTTGTAAATAACTACCAAAAATGTATTTCACATAAATGGTGTGTTTTAACAAGATCTGCATCTCTTTTGTACGTGTTTGTCAATGTACATGGGTTGACTCCAACGCTTAGAGGATACGCATCATCTTGTCCTCAGGATTCGTTTACTTGTCTAGAAGCCCAAACATTTAGATAGGTAATGCGTCGTCAGGAAAGGTTCAGTTCTTATTGCAATTATTTAACTCATTTTTGTGGAGTCGGTCTGCGGCAAGTGGCTTTTATACTTTCTTTATTACACATAGTACGTAAGAAATATGGCATTCCACCCGAAAAATTCAATGTTGAGATTTCGCTAGAAATATGTTTTGAAAATATGTTTAGGAAGTTATCCATGTGTGTGTGTGTGTGTGTGTGTGTGTGTGTGTGTATGTGTGTGTAAGACAGGCACAGAGGGTGGGGGGGAGTCAAAAGTCCGTTAAATACTAACGTTGATAATAACTTTACATCTTCCAAGGTGCAATGCGAAAATGTTCGGGAAAATCACCTTACCGCAAACTACCCTTTACATGAAACATTTCTTCGAAAATAATTATTTTATTCTAAAACGTCTTATGGTTTTGATTAAAATATGATATATTTAAGATATTTTCATGATAAATGAAATGTATGTATATCTTTGTCTGGTAAGGGGCTTTGAATTCCTCTTCATTCAGAATGGCATTTGCATAACTTGTAAACCGTATGAGATAGACAAAATTTTGTTAACTGCAGAACTTGAGCCGCTCTAAAATCGAATAAAACCAAGTGTGAGTGATTGACTATATATTTCTGATGACCATTTCAAAGGTTTTATTTGTCGGAAAAGCTTCTTTTTTACTATAGATAAACAAATGATTATATGTAAACGAGTATTATATAAATAATGAAAGGTTTTATAATGCTCTGAAACATATTTCTCCGCCAAGTACTACCGCAATAGAAAATTAGAAACACACATTTATATACACACATAACCTTAAATGATTCAAACTTAACCTCGCGCTGAATTTGAAAATCACCGGACCCTGTGGTTTCGCCTACAGAAACAGATTTAAAAAAAATCTCATGTGTTCCATTCACATGACTTTCTCTACATCTCTGCGACAAATTATTGTTAAAAAGCTTATGCTTCTATTTACTTTATGCTTCTATTTACTTTATGCTAATCCAGAAAAAATCAGCAGAAATAGTCATATTACTTGCTTTCTTGTAAGTAGAAGCGAAATAAGGGAGTACCATAGGTTAAAGATAGTCAAAAGCTGGTTGCTATGTGACTGAAGTTCCTTTGTTTGTATGGACAGGAGTTGACTAATTCCTGTAAAAGAAACGGTTTTCAACACAAGGAATATCTAAAAAACGATAAATTCCACGAAAAAAATATATATTACATAAATTGTGTGTTTTAACGTGCTCTATGTTTTTTGTATGGCAAATTTTTGTCCATCTCTTACGGTTTAGCGACTACGCAAAATTCCGTAAAATTAATCCAGAACAAAGTAGTCTTCAGAGGCTATTCCCAGAAAATTCAGGATATACATTTTATTTGACAGGTATATATCTTTAATATACGATATTTTAATCAAAATCGTTAGAGCCATTTTTAAGAAATTCAACATTTTCGAAAAAATATTCGGTTATTATAGAGAACATGGGCCCCTCTAGAAATTAAACAAATTGTGGTTTGACTGCAAATTTGGTTTATACTTGTTACGTTTTCACCAATTTTTTTTATCGGAAAATCTCCGTAATTAAGTTAAACGCTAATTTATTACGTGCGCGTAGCGATCCTTTTTTGTGAATATTTATGAAGTATGCTGCCTAGAAGGAGCAGAATATAAATAAAGAAGTCTTGTAGTACTTTTACAATGTAAATATATAATAATACTACACACTAAAGTGCCTAAAACCTGAGTTTCATTGTCGGCGGCAGGCGAACAGTGTTGTGGAATGCAACACCGGCATATGTCGCTAGACGCTGTGCTGATGTATGACGAGTATGTTTCACGCAGATACAGCTGTTCAGTGAATTTTACTGTGCAGAACTTAAAGTAACTTACTTTTCATTTACCGACTTACGTAAAAGAATAAACTCTTTAAAAAGAGTTTTTTGTAGAATAGGTAGAGAAATTCATTTTATTGTAACACAGAAGAGAAAAAGTCTTGTGTTAGACTGTAATAGGAAAATGTCCGTGATTTATTTTCTTAAGATCGCTCTAACGATTATGATTAAAATGCCATATACAAAGCATATTAAATATATGTAAATTACAAATAAAATATGTATCTTGAATTATTATAGTAATATCCTATGATGTCCACTTCATTTCGAAGGACATTTTTACAATCTTGTATTAGTATATATTTATATTATATTAGTATATGTTATGAGATAGGCCAAAGTTTACTGCACGAAAAGGTGTTGTTATTTTTAATCTACAATTGTTTCCTAACCATATTTTTGTAATATGATCCGTTTGAGTTATTCTGTTCAACACTTCATATTCCGACTATAGTGTTGCATTTTAGACATTCTGTCTTTTCAACTTTCGTAATAATATTTTACAAAACCACTAATAAGCTATAAAGGCTAGAGAAAATCATTAAATGTTACACCAGACTTTTTAGATAATTCTAGTCGTAATTACTTAGCACGGCAGTGCATTTCTTCTAATACCGCTTTCATTATCTTTCTAACCGAGTGAGTCTATAATTAGGTTATATGCAGTTAGGTTTAAATGCAAAGTAAAACCATTACTTTTTAGCTCAGAGCGGTTTTCTGTGGAAGCTCAGCATAGTAGCCAGGGTGGAGAACAAAGCTCAACCATTTGCATGCTGTCGCCAGCAATTTGCGCAAGCGAGTTAGACTGCCGCAAACTGATCGATACCCGCTGCCTGTACTCGATATCGGAATTCCTTCACTTCACCAGTTTAGGAACCATATCACTTGACACCAAAATGTGCTTGTTTGGGATATAAACCGTAGAAGAATGTACATTGTTACATCCACATGATTTCTCTACCCATTTCGTTTATTACTTTCTCTACACGTACTATGTACATAGCGTATAGAGAAGGTATTGCACTCCACCCAAAATTTCGACACCGAGATTTCACCGGAAATATATTTTAGGGTTCCCTGCATCCAAAAAAAGCATTTTCACAAAAAGGTACGTGTGTCTGTGAGCACGATAACTCAAAAATCGCTAAAATACCAAACTTAGTATTTAAGTTTAGTATCTTCCAGGGATGCGACATGAAGATTTTGAGAAAAATCCCCCCACCCCAAACTACCCTTTACATGGAACTTTTTTCGAAAATTTTGATTTTCTAAAAAATGGCACTAACAATTTAGGTTAAAATATCGTATATTACAGGTATTTATCTAACAAATAAAATGTATATCTTGAATTTTCTGGGCATAGTTTTTGAAGACTACTTAATTCTGAGTGAATTTTACGGAATTTTGCATACCTGCTAAACCGTAAGAAATGGACAAAAACTTGCCATACAAAAAATGTAGAGCATATTAAAACACACAATTCATATACATTTTTTTCGTGGAGTTGGTCGTTTTTGAGATGTTCCTTGTTTTTGGTTTCGGCTTTGAAAAACTTATACCTTCCTCATACAGGAATTTGTCAACTCCTGTCCATACAAATAAAGGAACCTCAGTCACATAGCAACCAGCTTTTGACTATCACTTTAACCTATGGAACTCCCTTATTTCCCTTCTACTTACAAGGAAGCAAGTAATAAGACTATTTCTGCTATTTTTGACGATTAGGATGGAATAAATAGAAGCATAAGTTATTTAACAATAATTTATTGCAGAGATGTAGCGAAGGTCATGTGAATGGAACACATCGGATTTTTACTTTCTCTATACGCACTATGTACATAGTGTATAGAGAAAGTATTGCACTGCACCAAAAAATTCGATACCGAAATTTCGCCGGAAATATATGTTTTAGTGTTCCCTGTATCCAAAAGAAGTATTTTCAGAAAAAGGTCCGTATGTGTGTGTCCGTGTGTCTGTGAACACGATAACTCAAAAACGAAAAGTCGTTAAAATACCACACTTGGTATTTAAGTTTTGAGAAAAATCCCCCCACCCCAAACTACCCTTTACATTGAACTTTTTTTGAAAATTTTGATTTTCTCAAAAATGGCTCTAACGAGTTTGATTAAAATGTCGTATATTAAAGTTATTTACTTGACAAATAAAATGTATATTTTGAATTTTCTGGGAATAGCCTCTGAAGACTACTTTATTCTGGATGAATTTTTCATAACTACTAAACCGTAAGAGATAGACAAAAACTTACATAACAGAAAATGTAGAGCACGTTAAAACACACAATTTATGTTAAATACATTTTTTTCGTGGAGTTGAACGTTTTAGATTTTCCTTGTTTTTGTTTCAGCCTTAAAAAACTTATACTTTTCTCATACAGGAATTTGTCAACTCGTGTCCATACAAACAAAGGAACATCAGTCACATAGCAACCAGCTTTTGACTATGACTTTAACCTATGGTACTTCCTTATTTCCCTTCTACTTATAAGGAAGCAAGTAATAAGACTATTTCTGCTATTTTTTTTTATCGATTAGCATTAAATAAATAGAAGCATAACTTTTTTAACAATAATTTATTGCAGAGATGTAGAGGTCATGTGAATGGAACACATCAGCTTTTTTTAATACAATTTCTATGAACTAATCTTGCGAAAGCATACTTTTTTGCTTACTCCATGTTAATCGAGATAAACGTTGGCAGAATTATTTTCATTAGGTACAAGAGGGATATAGAGTCTGAAGTATTAATGAAATGTCTGGGACCTGGTCGCTCTATGCTGGCTTTGAGCTTTGGTGTCCTTTCTAAGGCACTGCAGAAAACAATGCTGATTTAACAGTTGAAAAAAAGACAAAATATTGGACAGTTACTCGCAGAAAGTTAGGTATACGTTTTGTCATGCAAATAAATTACACATATTAATTAAACGTACTGTTAACTCCAACGGCCCTGAGAAGTTAAACCTCATCAATCTAGCGGCATTCAGACCGCCATTAGATTGTCACCCCCTGTTCAGCGGACATTCCATAAACTTTTTAACAGACTTCTGAATTTGCCCTCATATAACGTTTCTACTAATGAATGCGCTCCGGTATAGTCCAAAACACCACTGTTGAACTGGAACCGTACACTGTCAGACCTTACCATAACTGGCGACTTCTGCAATAAGCATGAAACAATGATTACTGAACTATCATCTGAAACTCCATGCATTAAAATATTTATATATATATATATATATATAACACATTACAATATGAATAAAAAAACTGATGTGTTCCATTCACATGACTTTCTCTACATCTCTACAACAAATTATTGTTACAAAACTTATCCTTCTATTTACTTCATGCTAATCGAGAAAAAATTAGCAGAAATAGTCTTATTACTTGCTTCCTTGTAAGTAGATGCGAAATAAGGGAGAACCATAGGTTCAAATGATAGTCAAAAGCAGGTTGCTATGTGACTGATGTTCCTTCGTTTGTATGGACACGAGTTGACAAATTCCTGTATGAGGAACGTATACATTCTGCCAAGAAAGTACCGGGAATTGATCATTTAAACATTCTGTTTAAAAGGGGATTCGATATTATTATTATGGCTAAGTTGGTACAACTTTTTTCTATACCCACGCGGAGTTTGATTGTCATCTGTCTTGTAGTTTGTTTACAGTACGCCATTTTGTTAGTTCATCTCAAAGGTGATTTGCGATTTTACGATGGATACAAATATTGAACAAAGAATCTATCTCAAATTTTGCATTGCAAATGGTATTTCGTGTGCCGAATTGCTGAAAATGTTGGAGGGCTTACGGTGAATCGACTTTATCAAAATCACGTACATGTGAGTGGTACAATGCATTCGAAAGTGGTCGAGATGTGGTGGAAGATTTGCCTCGCTCTAGTCGGCCATCAACAGTTTCGACTGAACTGAACATCGCTAAAGTGAAGAAAATGGTGTCTGAAAATCTGAGAGAGATTGACGCTGAACTTTGTGTCTCACAAATCGATTCGTATCATTTTAAACGATTGTTTGGGCATGACACGCGTTGCAGCTCGGTTAGTTCCGAAGGACTTGAATTTTCTACAAAAACTCAATCGCGTAAGGATTGCTGAAGACATGCTAGAACGAGCCAGTTCCGACCCCACATTCATGAAATGCATTGTAACTGGTTACGAGACGTGGGTTTACGAGTTTGACATTCAAGCCAGTCAACAAGCTTCCGAATGGCGTCTTCCAATTGAACTGAAACCTAAAAGGGCACGTCAGACACGATCAAAACTGATGGTCATGTTGACATTTTTTTTCGATTATCGCGGTGTCGTGCACTTAGTTCTTTCCAGGTCAGATGGTAAATAAAGACCATTATCCGTTGTGCGGCGTTTGAGAGGACAAATACGGCGAAAAAGCCCAGATTTGAGGATCGACAACTCGTGGATTCTGCACCACGATAACGCACCAGCTCACAAGGCTATTATTTTGAACGAATTTCTGGCCAAAAACTCAACAAATTTCATCAAACAACCACCGTGTTCACCTGTTCTGGCTCCTGCTGATTTCTTTCTCTTTCCAAAACTCAAGTTACCACTTCGAGGCACCCGTTTTCAGTCGATAGAAGATATAAAAGAAAATTCGTGGCGACAATTGACATCTATTCCTAAAAGTGTCTACACAAACTTTTTTGGTGATAGGATTATTCGTTGGCATAAATGTATAATTTCAGAAGCGGCCTACTTTGAAGGCTATGGAATAAAATTGGATGAAAATTCATTTTTTGTGTTTTATTGGCAAATTCCCGGAACTTTATTGACACAGTAGTAAGATTTTCCAAGCTGAGATAAAAAAAAAGGCATATCTAAAAAACGATCAACTACACGAAAAAAATGTATATAACATAAATTGTGTGTTTTTAAAGTGCTCTACATTTTTTTGTGTGGTAAGTTTTTTTCCGTCTCTTGCGGTTTAGCCGTTATACAAAATGCCGTAAAATTGATCCAGAATAAAGTAGTCTTCAGAGGCTATTCCCATTTTATTTGTCAGGTAAATATCTTTAATATACGATATTTTAATAAAATTCGTTACAGCCATTTTTAAGAAAATCAAAATTTTCGAATAAAGTTCCATGTAAAGGGTAGTTGGGGTTGGGGGAATTTTCTCAAAATCTTCGTGTCACATCCTTGGAAGATACCAATCTTAAATACCAAGTTTGGTATTTAACGGTCTTCTCGTTTTTGAGCTAAGCTGTACACGGACTGACACACACGGACCTTTCTCTGAAAATGTTTTTTTTTTTTTTGATTCAGGAGGGACCCAAAATATGTATTTCCGGTGAAATCTTGGTATCGAATTTTTGGGTGGAATGCAATGCCTTCTCTATACACTGTGTACATAGTACGTGTAGAGAAAGTAATACGTATTTGATCAAGCATACAATGTTCCAAATGGTTTAAAAACCGCAGATGTTTTTGCCCCACGTGTAGTTAGATTACACAGGGATTCATTGGGACCACCCCCTCCTCAAGCAGTGCCGGTCATTCATTCTACAAGCGACCACTACGTGTACAGCCTGTTTTGAATTTACGAAGCCCAATAAACACTTTTTGTTTTTGCTATATTCAGAAAATATATTGTGATCCATTGTAATACTTGTCCACACATGAAACGTATTACAAATTTATTAATTTGTTCATGTTAATTATGTCTTGTAATACTAACAGAACTGTATAGTTATTTCTGTGCTCATCTATGCCTATAGCACAAACTCAATTGTTCACGGGACTTTACCTCTCTCCTATCCGCTCGCTTGTAATAACGTACCAGTATACTAAAATATTTCTTAAGCCCATGACTGAAGCCTAGTTGCTTGAAACAGCTGATGTGTTCCATTGACATGCCTTTCTCTACAGCTCTGAAATAAATTGTTAATAACCTTATTCTTCTATCCACTTCGTGCTAATCGAGATAAACACTTGCAGAAACGTTCTTACTTAGTTCTTTATAAGTAGAAGGGAAATAAGGGAATATATTAGGGTAAACCGACAGTCAATGTTTTAAAATGTGGTCGCTATGGGGCTGAAATCAGTTTCTTTGCGTGGCCAGGAGTTGACAAGTTCCTGTATGAGAAACGTTTAAGTATTTTAAAACTGAAACCAATAACAAGGAGTATCTCGAAAGCAGTCAAGGAAAATATGTATAGGACATAAATTCTGTGTTTTAAGGAGCTCTACATTTTTTGTATAGTAAGTTTTTGTCTCTCTCTTACTATTTACAAGTTATGCAAAATTAAAAAAAAAAATTGATTCAGAATAAAAAGGTCTTTAGAGGCTATCCCCAGAAAAGCCAAGATAATTATACATCTTATTTTTCATGTAAATATCTTGAATATAAGAGATTTTAAAAAAATATCGTTAGTAATTTTTGAGAAAATCGGCATTTTCTATTTTCTTTCCATGTAGGTGGGGGAATTTTCTTGAAAATCTTCGTGTCGCATTCTTGGAAGATGCTGAACTTAAACACCATGTTTGGTATTTAACGGAGTTTTCGTTTTTGAGCTATGCTGCCACACACGAACCTTTTTCTAAAAAAATGTTTTTCTCGGGCTCAGGATTTTTTCATAAACGCACAAAATATTCGGGGAAACGAATTTTATAGACAAATAACGCAAGTGTTTTGTGATAAAGCAATGAACGAATCTTCAGTGAGAATATGACATACAATTTACAAGTAATCTCGGAAGAACCAGTGTGTTCATTTTCATAAACGCACAAAATATTCGGGGAAACGAATTTTATAGACAAATAACGCAAGTGTTTTGTGATAAAGCAATGAACGAATCTTCAGTGAGAATATGACATACAATTTACAAGTAATCTCGGAAGAACCAGTGTGTTCAACAAAGACTAGTATGAAAGTCCAATCTTTTAAAGGAATTGGAAGGAAATGTTGATGAAAGAATTCAGAAAACCGGTGTTTCTCTTTGGTCACCGTACAAGACATTTTGGGTAGAAAAGATTTCGCTGCCGTTGATATCCTCGACATTTTGGCTCAGATCTTTAACGGTGGAAGAGTATAACATAGACATTGGAACACCGGTACCACGTGACAATAAATGCCTTGATTACGTTGAGAAATAGAGTAAGGTACTGTAATTTAGTAAATAAATTTTGTGTCTATATCTTTCGTTAGCTATGCCAAAACGTTCGTTATTTTCTGGATCACTTTATAGAGGTTATACATTGCTCTGGGAAACGATCAGCAATAACACTTTTAAAGTATGCTTTTAATGGTCGGTATTCAATCACGAGGTGACAGCACCTTGAAGAAACACTTTGCAAATTAATTATTGGTTCCCTGAGGGGGACGCCCGCGGTGTTGCCGGGTGTCGAGTGGCTGGGATGTTGATATCCATCCGCTCACCCTCTAATTCAATAAGTCCGCCCCTAACTAGCGCCCTTTTCGGGGTGACTTTTAACAATAACTAACAAGTGCTATTCATTGGGAGGGTTCTTGGCTCTATACAATCATAGCAGGGGTAAAGATATGCGGTACACCGCTATCAACAACCCGTGTCCGTGCAGCAGAGGCTCATGTGCTTTATCACGTTAACTGGCAGTAAAATACCCGCCTGATTGGAGTACGTGCTGTGTGGGAAAACACAATGCACACGTTTATTGCAGACACGTCATGACGATGGTTTCTGGAGTACATACAGTATATACTACTGTTTGAAATTCTTTGTGTGTAAGTTAATCATTCTGAACACATATTTGGTAGATACTGTATGCTAAATTTACAATTCATTTATTAATTGCCATGCCAACGAGCACTGTAAGTACTTACAGTTTGAGAGGTCATTAATACTAGTACAATTAGGAAATGACTTAAACATCAGCATATCTTTGCTTCAACTTCTCTGGTAAAAGTGAAACACATGCTAGATTCGCAGCTTCTTCAATAGTAATGTCGCTCATCTTTATAAAACCTTACTGCTTGATAATAAATATGAAGAATCAAAAGATTCAATTCGACTGCATGAACAAATAACGTAACATAAGACATGTGCTACTTCAAGTAAAGAATCTATTGCAAAGCTTGTCAAAAGAGTCTATATGAAGTTTTGTCCATATAATTTAGATGTAGTTTTTCATTTGTTCACATCTAGAATTCATTTTACTTTCTCTACACGTACTATGTACATAGTGTATAGAGAAGATGTTGCATTCCACATAAAAATTCGATACGGAGGTTTCACCGGAAGTACACGTTTTAGGGTCCTCTGTATCCATAAAAAGCACTTTTAGAAAAATGGCCCGTGTGTGTCTGTGAACACGATAACTCAAAAACGAAAATTCGATAAAATACCAAACTTGGTATTTAAGTTTGGTATCTTCCAAGAAGACACAACACGAAGATTTTCAAGACAATCCCCCACCCCAAACTACCCTTTACATGGAAAAAATTGCGAACATTTTTATCTTCTCAAAAATGGCAAACGATTTTGAGTAAAATATCGTATACCAAAGATTTTTGCATGACTAATAAAATGTATCTTCAATTTTCTGGGATTAGCATGAATACCTCTTTATTCTGGCTGAGTTTTGCTTAGTGGCAAAATTAAGAGATAGAAAAAAACTTACTACACAAAAAACACGAAATTTAAACACGAAATTTATTTCATATATGTTCCTTGCAGAGTTGACCGTTTTCGAGATATTCCTTGTTATTGGTTTAAATTTTAAACGAACTGTTTCTCAAACGGCACTATGCAAAGCGAATTTAAATTGTTTCACATAGCGACCAGCTTTTAAAATATTTGACTATCACTTTAGCCTAATGCATTTCTATATTTCGCTCCTACTTACAAGAAAACAAGTAATTAGACAATCTATGCTAATGTTTACCTCGATTACCATGGTGTAGATACAATAAAAATCTTTGGTAAGAATAGTTTGTGTGTGGAACAACTAGAGAAAGGTATGTATATGTAGCAATCAGATTTTTTCATTTGATTTAAAATGTATTTGAAACAGTTCATAACGATTTATTGTGCTTTGCAAACAATTCTTTGTGCATGGCTCTGTCTTCACTATATCATTTAAGTCCCAATGATATGCATCATATGGTAAAATTTCCCTGCGATCTTTAGGTCCGAGAGAAAATGGTCGGGGAAAAATGTATGTTCTTACTTTAAATTTCATTTTACCACTGACAAATTTCTTATATTATACTTCAATAAATACGTGAAAAGGAATAGTACGAATACTGTCACCATGATGAGAAAGTAAAGAGAGAGAGAGAGAGAGAGAGAGAGAGAGAGAGAGAAGGAAGCTATGGCTGACAAGAGACCATTATCATAGCGATATTACAGATCTAACTGGGAGTGCTTTTTGGAAGTAGATCGAAAATAAAAACACAATTGAGTCAGTTGAGTAAAAGTCAGTAAACTCTTTTACTGGCATTATTTTAAGTCAATATTGATAACAAATTGAATAAACCATAAGGAATTACTTAAGAATTCAGAATTTATTAATTAATGATAAGTTATTGCTTTTACTTGTTCAGCAATTACTAGTTTTTGCAGCAAACGCTTAAAATTTGTTTGAATAACATTCAGTGATTGTTTGTTGAGTTGTATTTGCTGAATTATTTTTAAGTTTGCTGTAGAGTTGACTTGCAAAAGTAGCTGCAAATAACTATGGAAGCTTTTCACACATACACCAGGAAAAGAGCTACAATAAGAGAAGGAATATTAGTGCCAGTGATTCAAAGAAGCTTCTGAGGTTTAAAAGTGAGATTGTAAACTTTTTAACAAACTATTTTCTTGGTGGTATGGATGAAACAAGAAGTGGAGCATTAAGTTCACTTCATAAGATTGTCTTTTTTATGCTATTTAGTTAACCCAATTGCAGGAGATTTTGTGGCAAATAAAATTGATACAAAGGCAGGTAACTGGATAAAGTTTCCAACTTCAAATGTGAAATTCCATAAGCGAAAGAAAAATTGTCTTCTTGCTTTAGTTTTCCTCCAGTTATTGGTGCACTTCACTGTGCACATACATAATTGTTAAACATATGATATATGCTTCTCCATGGCAAGGCCTCCTATTCATTTGTTTATTCAGTTTATACTGAAAATATTCCAAGGCATTGCTCATCAGTAAAAGTAAAATTTTATTCAATTAAAAATCAGTAATTAGTTTTGCTGATCAGTCTTAACTTTCCTTGCCCAGTAATTACTTTTAAGACTTTACTGATTTTTACTTTCTCTATACGTACTATGTATATAGCGTATAGAGAAGGTATTGCACTCCACCCAAAAAGTCAGTACCAAGATTTCACCGGAAATATATGTTTTAGGGTTCCCTTTATCTAAAAAAATCTGATCTGTTCCATTCACATGACTTTCTCTATATCTATATAAATTATTATTATTAATAAGCTTATCTTTTATTTATTTCATGCTAATCGAGAAAAATCTGCAGAAATAGTCTTATTTTTTGCTTTATTGTAAGTAGAAGCGAAATAATGGGAGTACCATAGGTTAAAGTGAAAGCCAAAAAGCTGGTTGCTATGTGACTGATGTTCCTTTGTATCAACAGGAGTTGACAAATTCCTGTATGAGAAAAGTATGTTTTTCTAATCTGAAACCAAGAAAAAAAAAATATCTCAAAAACGACCAACTCAATGAAAAAATGTATATAGCAGAAATTGTGTGTTTTAACGTGCTCTACAGTTTTTGTTGGTTAAGTTTTTGTCCATCTCTTACGGTTTAGTAGTAATGCAAAATTCATCCAGAATAAGGTAGTCTTCAGAGGCTATTCCCAGAAAATTCAAGATATGCATTTTATTTGTCAGGTAAATGTCTTTAATATACGAAATTTTAATCAAAATCGTAAGAGCCATTTTTTAGAAAATCAAAATTTTCGAAAAAAGTTCCATGTAAAGGGTAGTTTGGGGTGGGGGGATTTTTCTCACAATCTTCGTGTCGCATCCCTGGAAGATACTAAACCTAAATACCAAGTTTGGTATTTTACCGACTTTTCGTTTTTGAGTTATCATGTTCACAGACACACGGACACACACACACACACACACACAGACCTTTTTCTGAAAATACTTTTTTTTGGATACAGGGGACCCTAAAACATATATTTCCGGTGAAATCTCGGTATCGAATTTTTTTGGTGGAGTGCAATACATTCTCTATACACTATTTTGAGAAAAATCCCCCCACACCCAACTACCCTTTACATGGAACTTTATTCGAAAATTTTTATTTTCTCAAAAATGGCTCTTACGATTTTGATTAAAATTTCGTATACTAAAGACATTTACCTGACAAATAAAATGTATATCTTGAATTTTCTGGGAATAGCCTCTGAAGAGGGTTTATTCTGGATGAATTTTACTGAATTTTGAGTAACTGCTAAACCGTAAGAAATGGACAAAAGCTTACTACACAAAAAATGTAGAGCACGTTAAAACACATAATTTATGTTATATACATTTTTTTCGTGGAGTTCGTAGTTTTTGAGACATTCCTTATTTTTGGTTTCTCCTATGAAAAACTTATACTTTTCTCATACACGAGTTTGTCAACTGCTGTCCATACAAACAAAGGAACTTCAGTGACATAGCATCTAGCTTTTGATTATCACTTTAACCTGTGGTACTCCCTTATTTCTCTTCTACTTACAAGGCTATTTCTGCTAATTTTTTACTGATTAGCATGAAGTAAATAGAAGTAAGAGCTTTTTAAGAATAATTTATTGCAGAGATGGTAGAGAAAGTCATGTGAATGGTACACATCAGATTTTTATTCAACTGACCCGGTGTCCTGGTTTTCTCTCCATTAGGCGCAAGTTTGATATGACTTACAATTAGAATGATTCACTAATAATAATTCCTTGCATATATAAGTGATTAACAACTGTTAAACCAAATAAATAGCGTAAATGAGTGATTCTTTTGCCTCTTCAGCGCTTTTCTTGTGTCGCCTATCATGAGGAAAAAATGAAATGCAATGGTGACAGTTTTTTGTCTTCGCGAGATGAAATCTTGATTGTACGTTCTCTTTAGTTTATCTTGCACGCAGGTACTTGTAGCCTCATTGCAAGCGAAGTTCATTATTGCATACCTCAAGACAGTGATCGTTGGGTGGAAGACAGACCTAAAGTCAACCGTTACAACGTAATGCGGCATCATTTTTTCCGCCGGCTAGCGACCTTATGGGAGAGAAAGGCGAAACACATATATTTTGTTTTTGTGTATTTTCAGTATAAAAATCTCAGCTCAAATCTACGAATTCAATTGTGACAATGGGCTCTTGTCAGTGTAGCTAACAGAGACGCTGAGTTCAAAATATGAATCCCAATTAATAATTTGAAATTGTAAGTGACAAAAGCTTCGAGAATAAGAATTGGGGAATCCTAACCTCTCTCACCAAGCCCCCACAACCTCGCCCGTGTGTATTATCAATAATAAATTCATAATTTACGACAAAACAAAATGCTAGCTATAGAAATTTAGTAAAATTACTGTTTTTTTTTTTTTTTTTTTTTGTTTTTTGTTTTTTTTTCTTTTAACTTATCTGGTAAGTCATATCGGACGATGAATGACATCGGCGAAATGATGTTCAAATGAGCTCAGAGTTCAAGGAGCTCATAGTTTTGACATTTGTCTTCTCAGGATAAGGGGAAACCCTGGATAAATTCGATATCCGGGTAACTCGCTCTAACTGAGATTGCAACTCAGAACATCTTGAATGTGAGGCAGAACGCTACCCCCACGCTACAGAGGTGGGCACTGTGTAATGCTCATTAATTGATTGTGATCTTTAAATTTTATAAATCGGAAATTCATTTAAATACCTTAATGCAATAGTTAGCTCCTGGGAAATGCATTTTAAGTGGATAAAGTCAGGTTTTCGTACCTAATTTTATAATTTGAGAGCCCATTTTAGGTGCTAAGCATTGGTTTCTAAGGGCAGTGTTATAGACGCGCAATACTTAGAATGCTCACATACAGACACAATAGTTAAACCAGTGAGATCTGCGACCTTAAATAAACAATATTAAAAAAAGATACAGTAGTTGTAAAAAAAGTGAAGTGAAGTTTTATTTATGGACGCTGTTTAACTGCTGTGGTTCTCAGCGTCCCATTCTATATCAGGAAGAAATGTTGGTTTTGATAAGGGATATTATAATGAAATATGCAAATATCAAAGAGTGTGTGGAACAATTAATAGAACATTTAGAATCAAAATACGTAAAGAAACAAAATTTAAGTTTTGAAAATTTAAGGCTCTAGCACACGAAAGTGCAACTTAGACTTTAACTAAAAAGCAACAGAGTAACAAACAGGCTTCAGAAATTAAATTCTTGAGAAGTGTAAAGGGATGTACGAATGAAGTATAACAAATGAAAGTATAACAAAAGAGTTAGGAATTCTTAATATAAATGACCGGTTAAAGGATTATGTTGAGAGGATGCCAGTTACCAGACTTACTAAACAAGTAATCCTAAAGGAAGGAGATCGTTGGGCCGACCTAGGAAACAATGACTGGAGGACTTTGAAGACGGAACAAGCACTTTTTTGTTTGGTAGTGTTAACTACTAATGGCACCGCAGGCGATAACACTGATGATACATGAATGAAGATGGAGCACCGGTGATATGCGATGGCGGGGGAAATCGGAGAACCCGGAGAAAACCCGCCCCAGCGCCGCTTTGCCCACTACAAATCTCGCATGTGGTCGCTTGGGACCGAACCCAGGCCTTCTAGGTGAAAGGCGAGTGGTTTAACCACTCAGCCACGGCGCGGCCAACAGGCACTTGATGGACTATGCCATGAAGTGAAGAAGAAAGACTGAAGAATTCAATGCCATAGCCGGGATTTGAACCACGGATCTCCCGATCTCTAGCCGGTTGCTCTGCCACTGAGCTACTATGGCAACATGCCGACATAGCATTGAATTTCTCAACTGACTCACACTCTAGCAACCGGCTAGAGATCGGGAGATCCGTGGTTCAAATCCCGGCTATGGCATTGACTCTACCTATCCAACTCCTGTCCTACACACGGCTTGTGTGAAAAAACAATTAATCCAAAGAAGATACCTACATGTTATATTCTAGAGACTTGCCAAATATTATACCTAGATTATTTGAATGTGTGGTTACTTACCAGTCTTGACCTGGTATTTGAGGGACAGCACACAGTCGTTGATGAGCTGTTGTAGAGGAACAGGTCGATCAGGTACGTCCAGGTCCAGAATACGCTTCATCTCGTGAGGGTGATGGAATTCCAGTACCTTGCAGTTTCTGTCATTCGTTTCTTTGACAAACTGCAGCAGCACTTCCATCACCTTCACCAGGAACTCTCTCGTTGCTGGCACGGCATCCGGATTAATCGGCTGCAAATCTGAAAAAAGTCATTATTCTCGTTACACTGTTTCCCGGAAGTCTCTTGAAACATCTTACAACAGGGCTAAATGGCTGATTCCACCAAACGAAACCCAAGACGCAGTAATAACAGAAATATTCCATACTCTTTGTTCAACTCAATCACTCAACATAAATACGTTCAAGATGTGATGCATAAAATTCTGAAAAAGTCAAACGAACAGAATGTTTTGGAAATGCTTCAAGTGACATATTTGATATAAACTTTGTATTTTGTCCAGCTCTACACTTTTCCTAATAACTTTTTATCTCTTGATTTGCTACCATAAAGTATGAGTTACATTCATGTGGGTGTTTCTACTCACTGTGAGTTATTAATGGGTTTAAAAACACTATTAAGGATGACTAATACTTTGTCCATCACGTAAATGTACATTTTAGATAATTTCATACCCAAATTTCACCGGAAGTACATGTTTTAAGAACTCCTGAATAAGACAAAAATTATAGAAACCACCCAAACTGCCCTTTACGTGGAAAATGTTGGGAAAGTTTGATATTCTGAAAAGTGGCTCTAATGATTTTGAACATATCATATATTAAAGATATTTACTTAGCAATGAAAAGGTATATCTTGAATTTTCTTGAAATAGCCTCTGAAGTCCTTCATTTGGAATGACTAGGATCACTAGTAAACTGTAATAGCTAAAAAAAAAAAACTTTCTACATAAAAATAGTTTTCGTTAAGGCACACAATTTGTCATATACATTTTTCTAGGGTTAATTATTTCCGAGTTATACCTTATTATTGGTTTTAATACGTATAACATTATTAAATTACATATTCCTCAAACAGGAAGTTGTCATTCTTTTCTTTTTACTCATGACCATACAAAGAGAACAGAATTTCAAATCAATCACATAAGGCAGTTTTAAAAAATTTGAACATCGCTTAGCCTAGTGTATTACCTTATTTCTCTCCTACTTAAATTTCTCCTAAAGTTTATTTCGATTACTATGTCGTAAATGGAAGAATAATGTTTTGTAAGAATACTTTGCTTGCAGAAATGTTGGAAAAAATCACGTGAATGGTACACATCAGATTTTTCCATCCTAACCTCTTTGTAAAGGCTATTCCAGTTTGGATGCGCACCAAAGAGTAACAATTTGCTTACCGGGAGTGGTATGCCTTCAATATGCAATACGCATCAGCATTGAGGAATTGATAATGGAGTTTTGTTATGGACGCTCTTTAACTTCTGTGGTTCTCAGCGTCCGATTCTACATTGGGCTCAGAGCCTCCTTATTAGGCTTGAGTTTCTTTTGCGTGCCGTAAATTTACGATACGGTACCAAGGGTTTTACTTCCCTTCCGAAGAATCCCATGCTAAGGATTTTATGCCTGAAAAAATTGATCGACCTCCGTCAGGTTTGAACCCACGAATTTGGGTAGAAGCTAGCATGGTAACCACTACACCAAGGAGGGAACATCACTGTTGAGGGACGGCTGTTGTCAGGAGTGGAGGAATGGGTAGGAAGCATAAAAAAGTTGTGCTATAACCTTCGCCCAGTGAAGATTGACTATCACGCTTCCCCTCCACTCTGGTTCAGAGATTTGTTGTTGTAGTAAGCAAGACGAAGATTGTTAATTAACAACGATTTAATGAATTCCATATCAATTACGGCATTATAATAATTTTTACTTTCTAAAATATCAAATATAAAATATAAGTTTAAAGTAAAACACTAGTTTTGAGAATTAATAAGAACTTCTTTCCTCCTAAATTTTGAAAGTAGAATTTATTTTTGGTTTACAAGAACAACATTTTAATTAAACTATTAAAGCATTTAATAATATATTTTGTTTTTTACGGTGAATATTTCGATTCGGTCCAATAAAGCTGGAGCAGCCTGACTTAACATATGTTCAAGGTGTGATGTTTGAAATTCTGAAAATTCAACGAACAGAATTTTTCGGAAAAGCTTAAAGCCACAACAAATTTTGACACAGTCTTTGTATTTTAACTAGCTCTAAGTACAAACTTGGCATTTAAGTTGAATATCTTCCAAGGATGCTACACAAAGATTTTCAAGAAAAGTTCCCCAACACAAACAACCCTTTACTTGGAAATTTTTTGAACTTTTTTTTTTTTTTTTCAAAATGATCCTAATGATTTTGTATATTAAATGTATTTACATTACAAATAAAGTGTAAATTTTGAATTTTCTGGGAATGGACTCGGAAGACCTGTTTATTCCGGACAAGTTTTGCAATATTTTGCATAACGGTTAAACCGCAAGAGATAGACAAACATTAAAAAAAAAAAAAAAATATATATATATATATGCTATATGCGTTTTTCTTGTAGCGTTGACAGTTTTTCAGATATCAGTTGTTATTGGGTTCAGATTTTAAAATATTTAATTTTTCTCATACGGAAATTTGGCAACCCTTAGCTATACAAACAAAGGAATTTCAGTCATATAGCAACCAGTTTTTAAAATATTTGACTATCGCTTTAGCCTAGTGTATTTTATTTCCCTTCTGCTTACAAGGCAGCAAGTAATAAAACCGTTTCTGCTAATATTTATCTCTGTTAGCATGAAGTAGATAGAAGAATAATCTTTTTAAAAATAATTTGCTACCGAGATGCAGAGAAAGTCATGTGAATGGAAAACATCAGATTTTTGTTGTAGAGCTGGCCGTTTCTGAGATACTCATTGTTAATGATTTCAGATTTAAAATATACTTATACTTCTTCCATACGCAAGTTTGTCAACTCCTAGCCATACAAACAAAGGAACTTCAATCACGTGCAACTCGCTTTTAAAATATTTGACTATCGCCTTAGCCTTGTGTATTCCCTTATTTCCCTTCTACTTACAAAGCAGCAAGTAATAAGACAATTTCTGCTAATATTTGTCTCTGTAAGCTTGAAGTACATAGAATAATAAGCTTTTTAACAAGAATTTGTAAATGATATATAGAGAAAATGATATGAATGCAACACATAAGATGTTTTAGAATATAATTTATTTCTACAGAATTGTCATCCTTTTGCTTTACAGTATAGTGTTGTAACTACGTAAAAGGCAGTGTAGAAGAGACGTGGTGGTTCTTTGCGGCAGCATATTACTCCTCGCTCATCCCTCGGGAGCACTGCGGCTACGTGATAGCTGTGACTTCCCTAGGGACATAAGGCACAATTTGAACCGAACGGGGCGGAAAGGAATGTTGCCTCAGGGAGGAAAATGGAGGCTGCAGCGAAAATCAATTGTAAACTGGAATGCGAGTTTAAAACATTGCTGTGGTCCGAGGTGAAGCAATATACTGTATATCATTCGTTGTTCTATGGGCTTTCAAGGCAGTTTACGCATTCCAAAGGAATATTTATTGCCTTCAATAACTCAAGTCCTTTTACAGCTTACGAACAAAACGCTCATAGGGCTTTCTAAATAAAGAGAGGTCTTGCATAGTTGCCAAAATGATTACTCAGAAAGTTACACACTAATGGTAAAAATCTGATGTGTTACACTCACATGGCTTTCTCTAGCTGTTCTACAAAACTCCTACAAAAGTTTATTCTTCTTTGTACACAATGCTAATCAAGATGCATGTTAGCAGCATGTTATTTCTTAGTTCCTTATAAGTAGAAGGGAATAAGAGAATGCACTACGCTAAAGTGATTGTCAAATGTTTTATAAGCTATCGTTATGCGATTGTCATTGCAAATCACTTCTTTGCTTGGCCAGGAGTAGAACAAAAGATAACTGACACTTCCCGTGTGAGAAAAGTTTAAGTACTTCACAACTGAAACCAATAACAAGGAATATCTCGAAAACGGTTACCTCCACAACAAAAACGTAAAAGACAAAAATTGTGTGTTTTGTCATGAGGTACATTTTTTGTGTAGTAAGTTTTTTTCCCCTATCTTTTACGGTTCAGCAATTAAGCAAAATTCAGCAAAATTTATCCAGAATAAAGAAGTCTTCAGAGGCTATTCCCAAAAAATTCGAGATATACATTTTATTTCTGACATAAATAGCTTTAATATACGGGATTTTAATCAAAATCGTTAGAGCCATTTTCAAGAAAATAAAAATTTTCGAAATCTTTTCCATGTAAAGGGTAGTTTGTGGAGCAGGATTTTTTTTTAAAATCTTCGTGTCGTATCCTTGGAAGATACTAAACCTAAATACCAAGTTTGGTATTTAACGGTCTTTTTGTTTTTGGGCTATGCTGTCCACACACACACACACACACACGCGGACCTTTTTTTCGGACTCAGGGGAACCCAAAACATATATTTCCGGTGAAATCTCGGTATCGAATTTTTGGGTGCATTACAATACCTTCTCTATCCCTATGTACACTGTACATAGGGGCTAGAGAAAGTAAACATTATATGTTACACTCACATGGCTTTCTCTAGCTGCTCTACAAACTTCTTACATAAGATAATTCTTATTTCTACACCATGCTAACCGAGCTAAGCATTAGCAGAATGTTCAGTTCCTTATAAGTAGGAGGGAATTAAGGGAATACACTGGGCTAAACCGACAGTCAAATTTTTACTTTCTCTACAGGTACTATATACATACTGTACAGAGAAGGTATTGCATTCCATCCAATTCGATACAAATATGTATTTCAAAATGCCGTTTTAGGGTCCCGTGTATCCAAAAAATGTAATTTTTCGGTAAAATACCAAACTTGGTATATGAGTTTAGTATCTTCCAAGGATGCGACACAAACATTTTCAAGAGAATCCCCCCCACCCCCACTACCCTTTATATGGAACAAAGAAAACTTTTATTTTCTCAAAATGCCTAACTGTTTTGTTTAAAATATAGTATATTAAGGATATTTACATGACCAATAAAATGTATAGTTTGAATTTTCTGGGAATAGCTTCTGAAGACCTGTTCATTCTGGATGAATTTTGCTAACTTTTGCATAACTGGTAAACCATAAGAGATAAACCATAGAAAAAAGTTACTACATAAAAATTTAGATCTCGTTAAAACAATTAATTTAGCAAATTAATTTTTTTTTTTTCGTGGAGTTGACCGTTTTCGAGATATTCCTGTTTGGTTTCAGTTTTAAAATGCTAAAAACTTTTCCATACGGGAGCTTCGTTAACACCTGGTCACGTAAAGAAACGGATTTCAAACCTATAACAACGACATTTTTAAATATTTGACTGTTGGTTTAGCCTAGTGTATTCCCTTCCACTTCCAAGGGACTAAGTAATAAAAAAGCTCATTAAAATAATTTGTTACAGAGATGTAGAGAAAGTCATGCGAATGGAACTCATCAGATTTTTCTACATATTCTGTAACAAAATATTCTTAAAAATCTTGTGTTCCATTCATAAGACCTTCTCTAGCTGTTTCAAACAGACTTCTTACAAAAATATTCTTTTATCTACATTATGTTAATCAAGAAAAACATTAGAAGAGATGGTCCTATTATTTGCTTCCTAATAAGTAGAAGGGAAATAAGCAAATGCACTAGGTTAAAGCGATAGTCAAATCTTTTAAAAAGGTGGTTACTGTGTGAAGAGATTGAAATTCGCTTCTCTTTGCGTAGGTGCGTACAAAACAAAAGAGATGAAAGGGAAGGAGACTTCCTGTTTGAGAAGAGTTTTAAATAGTTTAAAATTGAAAGCAATAATAAAGAATATATCGGAAGCGGTTGACTCTATTAGAAAGTGTATAAAGTGTGTGTTTTAAGGAGATCTGTATTTTTTGTGCAGTAAAAGTTTTGTTCATCTCTTACAGTTTACCAGTTATGTAACATTCATTCGAAATGAAGAGGACTTCAGGAGCTATTCCCAAGAAATTCAGGATATATATTTTATTTGCCATGCGATAGGAGAATTTTTCTGAAAATGTTTCTGTTTGCGTGTCGCATCCTTGAAGGATACTAACCCCAAACTACCCTTTACATGGAAATGATATTCCAAAAAAGTAACTCTCTCAAAAATGAAATGTCTCTGAAGATCTCTTCATTGCTGAATTTTGCATATCTGGAAATACGAATAAGTTAGTTAAAATCTTACTACACAAAAATACGAAACTCATTAAAGCTCACAATTTATGTTGTACTTTTTTTTTTTTTGGTGGAATTACCATTTCCGAGACTTGTTATTGTTTTCAATTTTAAAATACTTTCATGTAATTTGTCAACTCCTGATCATGTAAGGAAATGAATTTCAAGCACATGGCAACCAGCTTTTAGATTTTGACTATCTACTTAGCCTAATGTACTCTCTTATTTCCGTTCTACTTACAGGGAAGACCTTCTTTGCTTATGTTAATTTCGATTTGTATGAAGTAGAAAGCTCCCAACATGACCGCAGCAGTTAAAGGGGGCTATACAAATTACACAATTAAAAAACTAAAACAATTAGAGAGATGTAGAGAAAGGCATGTGCATGGAACACATTCAGTTATTTTTTCTGTTTTTCTTGCATAATTCTGGCCACTGAATTGCCGAGATAGATCACCTCCCCAAAATAGGGCCGAACTGTCGGAGGAATTAGGTTTATCATTGTCGTTTAGTAGTCGCTAATGTAAGCTCTCATATATGCAAATGTTAGCGTCGTTCAGTTTATCACAAGCAAATAATTCTCACTCTTTCCTCTAGAACAGGTTGATTCCAATACAAATGCTACAGCACTCATGACACCCACGTCACGCTGTTGCATTGTGCGATTGAGTGCCCTGTTGCAATACCGAAAGCGGATGGGTGGAACACCGTTTGTTGTTGAATGCAGCTGGCTTATTCAATAACATATATATTCATATATTCGGTGATCAAAAATAGTACCTGTTTCACAAACTGTTTTGATACTTTAAATAAACAAATTTTGAGGTGCAACCACTTCGACCAAATGTTCATTTAAAGATATTATTTTGTATTGGGAATTAAGATTCATGGGCCTTTGGCAGTGTTTGGACGCAACTAATTACTCTATATTTGGGATGACAGTGATGAATTCTCAAGCAATAAATTGTGTACCATGGATGGACCGTGGGAGAGTAGTAGCATCGCGGCCATTTGCTTGTGTACCAATCGTAGCGGAACTCTTTAATAGAGGTGGTAGTGGAACCACCCTTTCATTTCATGAGATTTAAAAGAATTGTTCATTGCTTAGTTTTTACGTCTGTGAATTGTATTTCAGGTATTTTTATTTAATTATTATATTTCAATAATTTATATATACCCTTTTCTACAAATACTAATATACTAGTATCCAGTAACAAATACTTAGCTTGTAATCAGCTATGTATAAAAAACTAACTAGCTACATTATTCTACAATAATTAATAAAGAAAGTGAAAATTGTGAGTAAGGTTAATGGCTTACTAAATCTTGCCACATTTGTCTGTGTTTATAATATTAGTACAACTACGTCCTTGAGACACTTTGTTGTCTGCGCATGCGCCACTTTAGCAGCAAGTGGATGGTTCAGAGATTTGCATACAGCAAACAGCTGGCAGGCTGAAACAACAGAGATAGAAGAGCGTGTTACCTCATAATGCAGGCTCATGGTAGTGATTTGTGGGCGTGATCCTAATGGTATATGGCTTACCAGCATCTGCTGTGTGTGGTTGCCACGATAACAGCCTCACAATAGCTAATTTTAAATTAATCTTGACTTAAAAACAGAAACATTATGCTATATTCACATTGCGTTCTGTAGTCACTCAGATAGTTTTACACGTACTGTGGTCATAGTGTATAGAAAGGTGTTGTATTGCTCGCAAAAATTCGATACAAAGATTTCACTGGAAATATATGTTTTGAGGTCCACTGAGTCGAAAAACAATTTTTAGAAAAGGTCCATGTGTGTGTCTGTGGGCAGCATAACTCAAAAAGGATAAGCCCGTTAAATACCAAACTTGCATTTAAGTTCAGTATCTTCCAAGGATGCGACAGGAAGATTTTTAAGAAAATCCCTTAATTGGAAAAATGTTCGTAAGTTTTGATTTCTTCAAAAATTGCTTTAACGATTTTGATTGAAATCTCTTATATTTAAGATATTTATATGACAAATAAAATGTATAACTTGAATTTTCTGGGAATAGCGTTGAAAGACCTGTTAATTCTGGATGCTTTTTTTTTTCTGAATTTTGCATAGCTGGTAAACCGTAAGAGATAGGTAAAAAGTTACTTTACAAAAAATGTAGATCTCGTAAAACACAATTTATCTCGTGCATTGTTTCCATGGAGTTGACCGTTTTCAAGATATTCCTTATCATTTGTTTCGGTTTTAAAATACTTTTAACTTTTCTCATACGGGAACTTGTCAATTGCTGGTCACGCACACAAACGGACTTCAATCCCATAGCAACCATATTAAAAAATATATATATATATATTTATTGACTGTCGGTTTAGCCTAGTGTGTTACTTCCCTTCTACTTATAAGGAACTAAGTAATAAGACCGTTTCTGCCTATGTTTATCTCGATAGGCATGAAATAGATAGAACAATAAGCTTATTAACAATACTTTGTTATAGAGATGTAGAGAAAGTCATGTGAATGGAACACATCAGATTTTTTTTTCTTCGTGTTAATCGAGTTAAATTTATGCAAAGGCAATTTCATTACACAATCCGTTGTACGTGAAAACGGAATATGAAAACTGAAGGGAAAGTCAAGTGTTTGAAACCGATTCGCCATAGTCTGATACAGAAACAGGCTTAAATTTAAGGTGTTTGCCAATTATGATTTAGGAAAACCTCAGTTAGGGATGACAGTCTTATCGGGATTCGAACAATGTACCTCCCGAGGAGTCATCTCGCCCTGCGAAAATGCCTGATTCCTCAAAATAGTTGTTTGGAATAAATTGTATCTTAAGGAAATTTAAACTTTTGTGCAATTCATGTGTAGGCGTGTGTGCGTGTGTGTGTGTGTGTGTGTGTGTGTGTGTGTGTGTGTGTATGTCGTATCTGTTATGGTATAAAAGTTATAGAGAAGTCCTTCCGAATTAAGAGAATATAATAGCCTCTTCCCAGAAAATAGAAATTTCACATTTTATTTCTCATTTAAGTATTTTAATCAATTCTTAACAAGTGTATTCTTAATACTCATATATAGTTACTAACAAAAACCTTTATTCAGATGCTTTCAGAACAATTCTGCAGTACAATTTTTATCTCGTCACTTCGATGCATAGACAGTTGACTGCTCTTTCTCTCTCTCTCTCTCTCTCTCTCTCTCTCTCTCTCACACACACACACACACACACACACATAACTGCAGACTCAGAACTCCATCCGGAAACAAAACTCATCTAGCTTGCAGCCCTTCTTTTTATAACTGTCGATCACGAGGACAGAAAATTTCAGAAATAGCAAAGTTTCTAGCATGTGTCCATTGCAACCAGGTGTGGTATTCTAAAGCTTTGAAGTACTGTGGCCGCTCTTCACGTGTTAAATTTACGACCTCTGCTAAATATGTGCTGCTATTTAAAGGAAACCGACAAAACACGCGCAATAATCAGCTATAAGATATCCAAGTCAACCTCTAACACACGTAGTAGTACCATATCGTTATGAAAATTTGAGAAAATAGAAAAAAATCAAGAGACATAATTAAAATTTTTTATTTAAAATATGAATACAATTAAAATTAGTATAAAACGCTTAAAATTGCATTTTCTTTAAATTTAATACTGTAAATAATTATGTGATCCGCATTTAATGATTAAACAAGTAAACGCAAAGAAGTATTTTAAATAGCCTCTGTTGAAAATATATTTTTGTTAGAAAAAGCAAAAGTAATAACATTTATTTAGGAGTGGCGGAATCTTCGCGTTTCATCTATGAAAGATACTGAATTAAAATAACAAGTTTGTCATTTATCCAACGTTTCTTTTGAGCTATTTGTTCAGACAGCCGTACACACATCTCAATTCAGAAAGATTCGAGTAAAGCGTTTGATTGTATCTATTACACAGCTTTGATTGCTAAAATGAACTTTTATGCTGTTTGTGGTAAACAGTTGTATTATATTATATCCTATTTTTCTAATTGTAAATAGACGTTCATGTTAATAATGAAATATCATCCATAAAGAAAGTAAAAATCGGTGTTCCTCAAGGCTGGATAATAGGACCTCTTTTCTGTTTTATTGCTATTAAAGATTTACCATATAATACAATTAATAAAACTATGTGCTCGTAAGCTGACAAGAAGAATTGTTTCGTGGCTACTATAATTTAGGGCGTTTAGATGTGAATTTCACTTCGTAAACGACATTGAAATGGTTTAAAACTAACAAATTTTTATTAAATTAAAACAAGACGATTCGACTGGTTTTTAGTTTTATATCATACCTAGCCAATTTTCAGCTTAAAATGGAAACTTGTGTTAGATTTTTAAGTCTGTATATGGATTAAAATGAATGTGGAAAGCATTCTATTAAATTGGCAGTCAAATTATCCCAGACGCCATTTTGTGCATCACATATTCCACGTGTGTTCTTCTAGGGTCGAAATATTTATTTACAAATTTAAGAAATCATATACTTTTCCAATAACTAAAAGCAACTTACTCTTCTCTATTTGAATCTGATTGGATATGATATAATGTTATGAGATTGACGTAAAACAACCAAAGATACTTTTTATTGCAAAAGAGTGTTTTGAATTATTAGAAATTGTTTCTATAAATTTATATTTCAAATTTATATAACTTGTATGATTTAGAGATTTTCATTCACATGCATAAATCCTCAAGAAATAACTTAATGATAAATGATAATCATGAACAGGAGATAAGCACAAAATGTCTGTATACAATTTGCAAGGCTAGGCAAAACGCAAAATACGAGTGGTTATATTTGAGACCAAACACGTATAATAAATTACCAGGTAACTTAAAACAAATAAACACGAGTTTTTTAAAATCTTAGATTATACAAATAGTTGTCAGATAAGTCATTTTATTCTCTTGATGAAATTTTAAATAAGAGAACCATTAATATGACATAATTTTATAGTGCATTTTGACAAAGGCTATACTGTGTTTAATGACAAGGTTGTTGTGTTATTGCACTGTACATCTATTCTGGTAAAATATCGATATGGAATATTTCGATGGTATGCAATACTTCATCTACCACTAGATTTGTGACAGAGAAAGAAAAAAAGTAAACAGAAATCTGGATCTAAAACCGAGGCTTACCATAATGCATAAGTTAGAGCAGTGTTTGCCAAAATCAAAAAATCTTGTGTGTTCCATTCACAAGAAGTTGTGTGAGAGAACAATATAATGGCTGAGCGTTGAAGCGACGAGAAAATTGGTACTACAGAATTGCTATGAAAGTAACGGATTAAAGATGCTTACTTGCAATAAAATGTTGAAGTAATAAAGAATTATTTGTTATAAATACTTTACTTTGTTGCAATATGTATTGACAGATAAATCAACACTAATATGTGCTCCTCAGTTGCGTTAACAAGATAAGACATGCAACGCTTAGGGGTAGTATGACTGAAATTTCATGAAAAACTCACAAAAAAATGTGGTTTTTTATTTTAATTCCATAAAATAATTTAAACATTTCTGAATATAAAAAAAGGTATAACTGACCACCAGACACCAATTTTAAAGCCTTAACTGGAGCCTACAGCAAAACATAAGAGGTGAAAATGTACTGGACTCGGCAAGAGAAAATTCATTTCGAGATCTCATTCACATCACGAAAAGTAAAAAAAAAAAATCTGATGTGTTACATTCACATGACTTTCTCTATATCTTTGCAATAAATTATTCTTAAAAGCTTATACTTCTATTTACTTCATGCTAATCAGTAAAAAATTAGCAGAAATAGCGTTATTACTTGCTTCCTTGTAAGTAGAAGCGAAATAAGGGAGTACCATAGGTTAAAGTGATAATCAATAGCTGGTTGCAATGTCACTGAAGTTCCTTTGTTCACTGCAGTTGTCAAATTCAAGTATGAGAAAAGTATAAGTTTTTCATAGCACAAACAAAAAATAAGGAATGTTTCCAAAACGACGAACTCCACGATAAAAATGCATATAACATAAATTGTGCGTTTTAACGTGCTCTACATTTTTTGTGCAGTAAGGTTTTGTCCATCTCTTACGGTTTAGCAGTTATTCAAAATTCAGTAAAATTCATCCAGAATAAACTATTCTTCAGAGGCTATTCCCCGAAAATTCAAGAAATACATTTTATTTGTCAGAAACATATCTTTAATATACGAAATTTTAATCAAAATCGTTAGAGCCATTTTTTAGAAAATCAAAATTTTCGAAAAAAGTTCCATGTAAAGGGTAGTTGGGGGTGGGGGGATTTTTCTCAAAATCTTCGTGTCGCATCCCTGGAAGATACTAAACTTAAATACCAAGTTTGGTATTTTACCTACTTTTCGTTTTTGAATTATCGTGTACACGGACACACTGACACACACACGGACCTTTTTCCGAAAATGCTTTTTTTTTTTTTAGATAAAGGGGACCCAAAAACATTATTTCCGGTGAAATCTCGGTATCGAATTTTTAGGTGGAGTTCAATACCTTCTCTATACACTATGTACATAGTGCGTATAAAGAAAGTAAAAAACGAAGTTGCAGAGAAGAAAGCAGTAGTGCAAGAATAAAAGGACAGAAAAGGCAGCAGCAGAGGAAAGGAAAAGGAAAGCTGAGGGTCCAGCCACCAACCTGGTGGATTTTAATGTGAGTCACGCATTCAAATCTTTCCTTGTTTTCTTGCTATTGATATTTTCAGTATTTTTCTTCCTGTAAAATGCCCTTTGCCGAGCAGTTTTTCTGTTGCACAAATAAAATTTGCTGTACATGTTTACAGAGGTACAGTGTATAAGAAATGTCCTAGGTTTTACTATCAGATGTATTTAAGCATATGTTTTGAATTTCCAAACATAAAACCTATATTTTTATGACAAAAAAAAACATATTTATAACTTTAAAACATTTTGGAGCATAAAGCAAAGAGAGACCAAATTCTAGGACAATTTCAAAAAATAGATGCATTGCGGTTAAAATATTACACTAAAATTTTAATTTTTTTGTCACAAGGGACTTTTTAGTGATGCTTTTAGTTTCGGTCATACATGTCCTTGGTATTTATAAACTCGCTAGCTAGAGATGATGTAACACTGACCAGGCCCAATGCTGTTTGACTTTCTGAAGCTGCAGTGTGGAATTTTCCCCTGCTGCTCGCATTTCGCTAAACAAAACCAGCAGCTACCCTTGTGTATAAACACAATGCCATAAGCCAACTGGAATAGGCTCTACACTCCCACCCACGTGTCTTCATCTGAAACCTATTTTCTTTCTTTGTGTTTTCTTCTTGCCATTTGTCTTCCACCCCCTGAGTTTCCGCCCCAGCAGAGGGTTAAAGGGACGGATCAGCGGCAGATCCACCTCGGTTAATCATTTCCTCTACCCCAGTCATACATAGTGTGGCCTAGTGAGCGTGCACTGCACACCCCCGCTTCTTTGCTGAAGCTTGCATCGAGAATGTGTAATTTGTTACAAGGGGAATCATAGTTATGCACATCTGTCTTCTGGGGTATTTATATATTGGTAAATACAGAGAGAGGTAGTCTCCTTAGCGCGGTTGCTTACCAAGCGGGAGACCTAGTCTGGGGTGCACTACCTTGTGAGATCCAATTCAAGACTACTTGATGAAGAAGTAGCGGCTCCAGGGCAGGAAGACCGCAATAACCGGCCGGGTGGGGGTTCGAGGCGCTGACCGTGTCTCGCCCAACAATACTAAACGCCATCCATGTCGTCTGTCACGGACCGCGATGGGGAATGCAGCGGTGGACGATAGGCCAAGGTTCCTTATGAGCTGTCTTGCCATGGAGTTAAAATACAGAGATCAAAAGCAAATTCAACCGTATAGCGTTTAGGTAATTATGGGTAGCTCAGGCGTTTCGTCTGGGACTGGCACTTGGGAGGTCCGGGTTCGCCCCCACCCCACCCCGTTGACAGTGCGCTCTGTCTGTGGGGTTTTCCGTGGTTTTCCTGGGGCCGCTTAATTGTATCTTTTAAGGAGAACTACATTTTTGTGTAGTAAGTTTGTGTCTATCTCTTACGGTTTACTAGTTATGCAAAATTCAGAAAAAAATCATCCAGAATTAAGGGATCTTCAGAGGCTAACCTCAGAAAATTCAATATATATTCTATTTGTCATGCAAAGATGGACAGCCAAGGATAAAACATGTTGTGACCAAGGAGCATTTTGGTTGAACAACCAGTTATACAAAATTCAGAAGAATTCATCCACAATAAAGAGGTCTTCAGAGGCTATTCTCAGAAAATTAAAATACACATTTTATTTATCATGTAAATATCTTAAATATGAGATATTTTAATCAAAATCATTAGAGCCATTTTTGAGAAAACCAAAAATGTTCATGTAAATGGTATTTGGAGGTTACTCCTCCTTGGCACAGCTCACTAAGAGCCTTGGCCTACGTCCGGCGGCTGCGTTCCCCATCTCGGTCCATTACAGACGTCATGGATGGGGTGCAGTATTGTGGGGTGAGACGTGGTCAGCGCTTCGATCCCTCCCGGCCAGTTAATGCGTCTTCACGATCTGGAACCACTGCTTCTCCATCAAGTAGCTCCTCAATTGGCCCCCCCCCGAGGGTCCTCACGAGGCTGAGTGCACCCCAATCCAGGTCTCTTAGCGGGGATAAAATCCCCACGCCGGTACTGGGAATCGAACCCACATCTCCCGCTTGGCAAGCAGCAACGTGCTAAGGAGACGACCTAGTTGGTGGATCTTTTTGAAAATCTTCGTGTCACAACCTTGATACTGAACTTATATATCTAGTTTGATTTTTAACGAACTTTTTGTTTTTCATCTATGCTGATCACAGACACACATACAGTCCCTCACGGTATACCAGTTATGAAAAATTCAGTGACATTTATCCAGAATAAAGAGATATTTAGAGGCTATCCTCAGAAAGTTCAATATATACATTTTGTTTTTCATGCAAAGGTGGTCGTCCAAGGATAAAGCATGTGGCCAAAGAGCATTTTGGTTGAACGGCCGTGTATATGAGACAGTTTAGCACTTGGGCCTATGTGGCTTGTGGCTCAGCTGACTGTACCTTATCTGTCCCCTTAGGCCGATTACCCGACTGCGTGCATAAAAAAAAAGAGGGTTGGAGGAGCAGCGTTTTAATTAAAGCACAAGGAAAGAGGGGAGTGCAACTTGCTCCTGAGGAATGCAATAATATAACAACAGCAACACATTCCTCTAACAGTAGCGTATGGAAACATCTGCTGCCTCTGAGAGGAGGGTCCATATCGATTTGGTAACCCTCCGGCATCCTCACAGCTTTAGTTCTCTGTGAACGGATTTACTTTTCCTATAGCTCATATTTATTATAACAAACTTGAAGTTTTGTAAGTAAACTTTCCAATAGGGTTGGAAACGTTCCTTGCCGAAATTTCTACCCACATGAAAACCTAGTTGGTGCACTATAACGAAAAGTTCTTCATGCGAGAGGCTTAAGAGGAGTGGAAATAGAATTTTCATCATAATTTTTTCCCATTTTTACTTTCTCTAGCCCCGTATGTACAATGTACATAGGGATAGAGGAGTATTGCATTGCACCCAAAAATTCGATGTCGAGATTTCACCGGAAATACATGTTTTAGGACCCCCTGAATCAAAAAAAAAAAAAGCATTTCCAGAAAAAGGTCCGTGTGTGTGTGTCCGTCTGTGAACACGATAACTCAAAAACGAAAAGTAGCTAAAATACCAAACTTGGTATTTAAGTTCAGTATTTTCCAGGGATGCGACACGAAGATTTTGAGAAAAATCCCCCACCCCAAACTACCCTTTACTTGGAACTTTTTTCGAAAATTTTGATTTTCTTAAAAATGGCTCTAACGATTTTGATTAAAATATCGTATATTAAAGATATTTACCTGACAAATAAAATGTATATCTTGAATTTTCTGGGAATAGCTTCTAAAGACCTGTTTAATCTGGATGAATTTTGCTTAATTTGGCATAACTAATAAACCGTAAGAGATAGAAAAAAACTTACTAAACAAAACATGTAGGCCTTGTTAAAATACACAATTTACGTCATATACATTTTTTTCATGGAGCTTACCGTTTTCGAGATATTCATTGTTGTTAGTTTCAGTTGTGAAGTACTTATACTTTTCTCAGACGGGAGTGTTCGTTTTTTTTTTTTTTTTTTTTTTTTTTTTTTTGTTCTTCTCCTGGCCAAGAAAAGAAGCGATTTGTAATGACAATCGCATAACGACAGCTTTTAAAACATTTGACTATCGATTTAGCCTAGTGTATTCCCTTATTTTCTTCCTACTTATAAGGAACTAAGTAATAAGAACATTGTGCTGAATACCTCGATTAATAAAGTGCAGAAAGAAGAATAATCTTATGTAAGAAGTTTGTAGAACGGCTAGAGAAAATCATGTGAGTGTAACACATAGATTTTTATGTTTAAATCGCATATGAATATATCAAATCTCCTTCTAATTTTGGTACAACTTTCATAGAGGTACTCTAATTGTAAATATTTTAAAAATATTGTTGAAAATAATCCTGCGTATTAGTTTTTACTTTCTCTACACTATGTACATAGTGTATAGAGAAGGTAGTATATTGCACCCAAAAATTTGATACCGAGATTTCACCGGAAATATATGTGTGTGGGGGGGGGGGCCGCATAGCTCAAAAACGAAAAGTCCGTTAAACTTAGAAGCTACTAAACTTATATACCAAGGATGCGACACGAAAAATTTGTTACCCTCCGTGGTGTAATGGTTACCATGCTAAATTAATATATCCAAAACATACTACATAAAAAATGTAGATCTCATTAAAACACCCAATTTATGTTATATACACTTGTTGTCGAGTTAACCGTTTTTGAGAGATTCCGGGTTATTATTTTCAATTTTAGCCTCTTAAACTTTCTCAACCGTCAAGACATCTTTCTGCTCGTTTCTAGTTTGTTTACTCCTGGAAAGCAAAGATGTTGGGATTTCAATTTTTTCACATTGACCGACTTTTAAAGGACGATACCATTGCTTTAGCCTGTGCAATTTCTTACTTCCCTTCTACTTACAAGGAGCTAATAATAATACTAATTCTGCTTATGAATAAAAGATTACCTCATTTCAAAACAAAAACCAAGTGATATGAACAAGGAGATTGTAATTGCACTTCAAACTCCTTGTCTATCGAGTAGCTTGCATTCCTTTGTGTAATTCCTGTAGACTCATGAACTTAGAGCACAGTTAGCTGATGGACCGCAGTCATAGTTTAGTGATCCTCGGTGAACAAGGATTTCATCTTGTAATGGTGCACATTGCCAAGAGTGACATAAAAGTATATGATACCAGGGTCACCAACTTTGATTTCCTGGAATATGTAAATCATATTAAGTAGAGGCATGTTGTTGATGTAATACCAGATACTTTGAATGCAGTCTCGTAGAGTCTGAAGAACTTGCCGAAATTTTACAAGCAGCGGTAACTTTAAAACAATACCAGCAAGCATATGGACATCATCAATACTGCATGGAAAGAAATTTAATAACTAATTATAGTGAAAATGTGTTCTTAGCTTGTTTTGAAGGGCCCAAACATGAATATGTATCTTCATCATGTGGGGAAATGCCTCAGTGTCAAAGACAACAGATAATGACATTATTAAAATGTGTATATGAAGGTTAGAAACTGAATTAATCCCATATCGTTCTTTATGTGTGTTTTTTCTAACCCATGTCAGCACTGATGCTAAAAAGAAACAATTGACTGTCACAGCCCCACTGAAAATCACAGATAGAAAATAGGCAATTCACGTTTCATAATTTGTCTATAAAAATTCAAGCGTTTCTAAAGCATGGTGTATGACACGCATGCTCAAGCAATTTTACTCTAGTATCGTAAATATTTAGTTAGGTAACAAGCTTTATAATTTATATACGTTGGTTACACCAACTAAACTACCATCAAGGTACTAGTTATTCACTTTTTCTCATCGTAATATCCTATTACAAATCTTTAACAATTTCCCAAGTCTATTTATGGTTTTTACGTTTCAATAAAGCACGCAGTTTATATTGAAATATACCTAAAGTACTTAGTTTGCTTTGGTTTCTTACAAGAATCTCCATCACTCCACTATCTATCGTAAGGTGGCGATCAAATCGTTCATATCATTCATAGTCGTGTTCATATCACAGCATTTAGAACTAGCAATATTTGAGTACTAGCCATTCAAATATTGGAGAACCAAAGCCAAGCGCTGTGTTAAGTATGGTTTGTGTGTACAAATAAACTGATTTTTATGTTCTTAGGTGTTGAGTGCATAAGTACTTTGGTTTTACCAAACCATGCGAGCGAAGCGAGGTTAGGAGGAGTTTAGTATATGTAAATAAACTAATTTTTATTCTTAGATGATAAAAACATAAATATGTGGTTTTTACCTAAGCATGCGAGCGAAGCGATCTTTTTTTTTTTTAGGTCTTGGTTTGTAAGTGTAAATGAACTGACTTCCCTGTACTTCGGTTTTAATAATTTCCACTGATTTTTACCAAAGCATGCGAGTGAAGCGAGCTTTTGGTATTTAACGGACCTTTATTTTTGAACTATGCTCCCCCCACACAAGGACATATTTCTAATTTGTTTAATTCAGGGGATCTCAAAACATGTATTTCCTGTGAAATCTCGATATTTAATTTTTGGGTGAAATGCAATACCACGCTATCTACTATGTTGTTTGTACTTGCATGCTAGAGAAAGTAAAAAATATAGTTACCTTTAAAATATAGGATTTATTTTAAATAACCTTGAATATACCATAACCTGTGTACATCGTTATATATCGTCATTAATGTTTGGAATTATTCATATTTTTAGCTTTATTTTCAAGCCCTGTCGATTTTTGGGTGTTTCTCGCTTCTACATATACGAAATTTTAAGGTTAGCATAAAGTGTCCACTTTTTAAACATTTGTCTACCGCTATTACCTTTGTATTTGTATTTATAATGAAAGGTATAGTGTAGCTATTTCTGCAAAGGTTTCTCTCGGTTAGGCTGCGCAGTGGCAGAGTGGCTAGGTGGTCCGTGTTTTTTTTTTAAATACAGCCCCGGAGGCTTGTCAGGACTCCGGCGCTGTATTCCTTTTTACCTCTTTTTTTCTAGTTTCTAAATTTCCTTAGTTGACCTATTCGTTTTTTCCTTTTTACATATACATACACAAACACATACACATTTACAAACACAGAAACACCCATGCCCAAGGCGGGACTCGAACCCACGATCCCGTGCGCCGCGAAGCACCAAAGCGAGACACTTTAGTGAGCGCGGCTACGGGGACCGGCAATTGTTCGATCCCGGAGAAACTTATATGCGGGTTTGAGGTGGACAAAGCGGCGTCTAGGCTGGTTTTCTCCAAGTTCTCCAGTTTCCCTCACCATTCAATACACCAATTGATCCATCACCATCATATCATCTTTCCGCTCACTCTCATACCTGGCTACATATTGATTATTACCCATTCCAGGTTCTCCACTCTCCTTCAATGTTCATCTGCTTAGATGTTAAACCTATTCATAAACGATATGTTAGGAAAAGCAATGTGAATGTAACGCTTCAGATTTTTTAAATACGTTTTTGAGGCGTTTTCTCAGACGTTCTTGTGATATTATATGTGATAAAGTGAAAATCTTCTGTCAGCAGCTAACAAATTCCCTCATGAGAAAGGTTTATAAGCATTTTATAAAACCAATTACAAGGCATATCCAACTGCACGGGAAAAAGTATATATCATAAAGTGTGTGTTTTAACGAGATCTACATTTTTTGTGAAGTAAGTTTTTGTCTATTTCTTACGGTGTTATGCAAAATTCAGCAAAATTCATTCAGTATGAAGAGTTCTTCAGAGGTTATTGCCAGAAAATCAAACACATACATTTGTCAAGTAAATATCTATATAATATGGCATTTTAAAAACATTTTTAGTCATTTTTGAGGCAATGTTTTTGAACATTTTTCCTTGTAAAGGGTAGTTTGGGTTGGGTGGGATTTTCCCCAAACACTTCTTATCGCATTCTTGAAAGGTACCAAAGATAAATACCAAGTTTGGGCATTTTGCGACTTTTCTTTTTACTTTCTCTATACGCACTATGTACATAGTGTATAGAGGAGGTATTGCACTCCACCCAAAAATTCGATACCGAGATTTCACCAGAAATATAATATGTTTCAGGATCCCCTTTATCTAAAAAAAGCATTTTCGGAAAAAGGTCCGTGTGTGTGTGTGTGTGTGTGTGTGTGTGTGTGTCCGTGTGTCTGTGAACACAACTCAAAAACGAAAAGTCGGTAAAATACCAATCTTGGCACTTACACACACACACACATACACGCTGGTACACATAATTTGAGGAGTGGCGTTTCAAAATGCGATTTTTTTTGGTAGTGTTTAACGCCCGCTTTAACTACTTATGGCACCGCAGGCGGTGACACTGATGATACATGAATGAAGATGGAGCACCGGTGGAATGCGATGGCGGGAGAAACCGGAGAACCCGGAGAAAACCCGCCCCAGCGCCGCTTTGTCCACCACAAATCTCACATGCGGTCGCTTGGGATCGAACCCGGGCCGTCTAGGTGAGAGGCGAATGGTCTAACCACTCGGCCACGACGCGGCCCCCAAAATGCGATAAGTCCACTTTCTCGCGTAAATTAGTTTGAAGCGGATTCGTACCCGGACAGATGCGCTGCATCGAGCTGCGGTGTTGGCTTAATTCAAAACACGCTTTTTAGCCCTTCAAATCGGGTTTTAAAATGGGTTTTGATTCAAAACGCTACAAGTCCAGCACCGAATTGGTTCAAACTGCGATAAGTCCAGCTCGTTACGATATGTTGCGCTATGATCGCATAATAATGGTAAAGCTAAGAAAGGGAACATTCCAAACTATCATGACAATGTTTTGGTGAATAACAGTGATTGTTGCGGACAAGGTATTATCATATGCGACAGGTTTGTTTTTCAGCTAGTGAAAAACATGAAAGTCGTACGTGTTGGGGATCTAGAAAGCGCCAGTAGGGCATAGTGAAAAGAAAAGTGGAGCAGATGGAAAGGCAACTACTTCAAAACACAATTTTTAGGTTGAGATTTCTTGGTAAATGCCTTTATTTACAATTATTACTAGCGGCATATTATTGCTTTACTTATGGATCGAATCCCACTTATGCCATTGCATTAAAATTGTTTTAGGTACCGTGATAAAGATTCTGAAATGTTAAAGTTTGAACCAACTTGTGCACTTTTTTGGGGGGGGGGCAGTAATAAAGGTTAATAAGGTGTTTAGAAAGGATAAGTAAGGGGAGAGAAAGGATTTAATACTGTGGTGTCTCTGTTTATTGGGGCAACTGTGGTGACATGAGGCCGAAGCAAACCGAGTGTTTGTGGGTGACTTCTGTGTGATCGGATGGTTCCGACTTTAGGGTGTAGGTATGACGTCTGACCGAAGCCCAGACGTAGACCTACTGGTTGTGGTGTTGCCTGCCATTATGGTGGCGTCTGTTTGCTGAGGGCTGCAGTTCTCGAGTGTGTGTTGAAGGCTGTGGATCTCTGGTGCAAAGCTCCTGAAGTATCTGTTTCTGGCTATTGGCAATAAGCTCGGCGACGTTGTTTACTACCAGCTCCTGGTTGTCAAGGAGGGCAGATTAGCACTTGGTGATTTCGGCGTGGTTGTCGGCGAGCTTGTTGGTGAGCAGGTCCTCCAGTTCAGCTAAGCGTGTAGGCAGGTTCGGTAACTCCGCATGGAGGTCCTGGATTGCCTCAACGATCCTGGTGTTGACGTAAGTTTCCTGGAGGAGGGTGAAGATAACGTTGGCTGCCTCGGGATGTGCACACCGGGAGGGAAGGTTTAAATACTGCTCCATACCTGTCTACCATCTTATCAGGAATAGATAGAAGGTCTACACCCATGTAAACAAACAACAGCAGGACAAAATTCTCTCATCACTTCCGTCCTCAGGAAGAAAGCGGAAAAATGAATACTGTAGTTACAAAGTTTCAAGTGAGAGTAAACAATGAGCAAGTTCCTGTATGTTCCAAACTTTTTAGATTCTATTTGGCTTAAGAGAAATCAGACTTAATAGTATTGCTGCCTCACTAATTGCTGGCAATGCCAATTTTGAAAGAAGAGGAGGGGATCGAAAAACAAAACAAAACATTCCAAAGCAACAAAATGTGATTAAGTTCATTTCAAACTTGAGGGCTAGGGAAAGACACTACAAGAGACAAAAAAGTAAAAGGCTTTATCTTTCTTCGGAAATGATTATCTCAAAGCTCTTTAAAATGTATGAGAGTGTACCTGATTCATTAAAGGTAAAAAGGTGGTTTTTCAATAATATCTTCTTTAATCATTTTCATTTGGGATTTGGTGATCCTGCAGTAGATGTCTGTAGCTATTGCTGTAGAATGAAACATGAAATGAAACTCACTAAAGATTCTGGAAACGTACAAAAGGTGGAAGCAGAGCTTGCTGCCCATAGAATGAGAGCAAAACATCTTTTTTAAAATCATGAATGAGAAACTACCGAACTGCTTGTATTTATGCTTCAATCTACAGCAAGTTCAGCCCTTGCCAAAACTTGCTATTGGCGTGGCATATTTTGCACAACTGTCGTATTATACTCTCTGCATTACAGACATACAAAATAAATCTCCAAACTTCTATTGCTGAAGTGAAAACCAGGCTGGTCGTGGACCAAATGAAGTAGCTTCAGCTTGGATAAATGTTCTAAGTAAGCATAGATATGATGAACACACCTCAGCCATAAGATCATTGTGACGGCTGCGCTGGGCGGAAGAGAGTTGGTGGCTTCTAAAAAAAAGCCCCAGACTCAATTAAAGAAATACGCTTTACATTCCCAGTGTGGCCACTCCTAGTTGCCTGCCTTTTCAGCACAGTGGAGAAGAGTCTTCGGAAACAATCTGAAATATTAACTCCTGAGCCATATCGTAAAATTTGTGAGAAAATGGTAAACTTTTTTTTTTTTTTTTTTTTTTTTTTTTTTTTTTGGTAGTGTTTAACGCCCGCTTTAACTACTAATGGCATCGCAGGCGGTGACACTGATGATACATGAATGATGATGGAGCACCGGTGGAATGCGATGGCGGGGGAAACCGGAGTACCCGGAGAAAACCCGCCCCAGCGCCGCTTTGTCCACCACAAATCTCACATGCGGTCGCTTGGGATCGAACCCCGGCCGTCTAGGTGAGAGGCTAGTGGTCTAACCACTCGGCCACAGCGCGGCCCAAAAAAAAAAAAAAAAAAAAAAAAAAAATGGTAAACGTTCACAAGTTAGGTATAGACTGGATATTTTAAACTTCAAGAAGCTCTGCGATGTTTTGAAGAAGCCACTGGGTATAAAAGACATGAAACATGTAATTCTAAAAAATCAATTAGTTTTTAAAATAGAACTCTTATACAGACTGGTTGATGCCTCAAAAAACTATGTCTCCTTGCTGAAAAGATGTGTATCAGCTGATCAGATACCGGATCCAAATGCTGTCAGTTTGATACACACTATAAAGTCAGAAAAAAGAAAGACTTAATTCTTCTTCTGAAGCAATGTTTTGTTGTTAGCTGGAAGGAAGATGAAATTCCGAAATTTTATGTTGATGCAGTTGAGAGAGATGTTGCAACAAACAACGAAGAGCAAGAATTGGTAGATGAGGATGTATATATGCTTGGAGGAGGAACCTGGATATCAAATGCTCTGAAGAAGAGCATTAGAAAATGTATGTGAAATCACTTTTATTGGTGAATTTATATTATAATTTTGTTTCTGCAATACTTGCTGTGTATTATTTTCTTTTTTCTAACTTGACATAAAACATTTTAACACTTTACTTTTAAAAACAATAACGTTTACTGCTTTGTTTAATGAATGTAGAAACACTTTTTTTAATTATTGATATAGAGATTCCCTTGATAATGTTCCAAGAAAAAATAAATAAACAAAGAAATGAAAAGAGAAAAATTGCAGGATGTTTAAAATAAACTTAAATTTGGAGAATTATTAATGGCTCAGTTTAAATTGCTTAATATAGTTAAAAAAATTAAGAAAAGGACACATAATAAAAAAGTAAGAATTTGGATAGTACATTTTGAATAATATTTTCAATTGTTCTCCTTGATTATAATTTTCATCATCTTGCTTAAACAATGTCTGGATATTTCTCAAAAAACAGCATGTGTTGTGAAGACAAGTGACTGATTTTCATTCTATTGTTTAAGTAAATGTTTGAGAACATTTTCTTCAATTTAAGATTTCATTAAATCAATTAAACTGGTTAACAATGAACATTAAAGAGTATTTTCTTGCATTCTTTCTGTATAAATTTGCTACAAAACACAATATGTCCTTTTGGTTGGTGCAAAACGAGATAAGTCCACTGATTTTCAAAATTCAATCAACAACGGTGGATTTAACTAAAGAGTGAGATTTTCGCCACTTATCTTATTTTTCTGTATTCAGAACTCTAAATATATCCCAGTGTTTAAATTTACAAAACTTTTATATAAGTTTAACTTTATATTTTTATATAAAACTTTACTCAATATAGTTTTTGGCATCTCCTGTAAAATTTGTATTTGTAGACTTATGGCGTTTTGAAAAGTTACTCCTCATATATACTATCCACACGGACTTTTTCTTGAAATGCCTTTTTTGGAGTTGAGAGGACCCCAAAAACATATGTCTCGTGAAATCTTGAGATCGAAATGTTGGGTGAAATACAATACTTTCTCTATCTATTATGTACATGATACGTGTAGAGAAAGTAAAAAGGCACAAGTTTCCGACTGTTACACAAGATATTTTTCAAAGCAGCTGTAGCGAAATATGACAGAATGAAATGCCCTACAGGCGCGGATAGGTCCTCTGTTCTGTACTTCACTGGGAGCGAGATATCGATTTCGGATAAAGATCTCGGGACGCAATTGAATTTTAAGCCATGGAAGATCAATAGAGACGGACGGACCTACTATTCTTCCCCTCATCTGGACCATTCTTCACGATAAGAGAGCATCCCCCTTATCTAGAGAGCTTGTTTTCCGGCGCGTTTCACTTTTTAATTTCCGGATGGCATCGGAACCGGAAGTAGACGCTGTAAGCAGTAAATGCTACACCAGTGCAGCGTTATCTCCCCTTGGGTCTGACATTCTATCCTCGGTAGCATCAGATATGGTTTCGTACCTGACAACCCCTGGGGTTATTACTACGTTGCGCCGGATTGAAACCCCAAATTACCAGATCAGCCTTCGGTTTTCTGGTTTATCTAGGTCCTTGAACATAACTTTTCTTACTCAATGTTCCACAAAATTTGAAAATAAATCCCGTTTTTTTACTTTCTCTACACGTACTATGTACATAGTGTATACAGAAGATATTGTAATACACCTACAAATTCGATACCGAGATTTCACCGGAAAAAAATGTTTTGAGTCCCCCTGAATCCAAAAAAAGTGCATTTTTGGAAAAAGGTCCGTGTGTGTGTGTCTGTGTGCCTTTGGACAGCATAGCTCAAAAATGAAAAGACCGTGGAATACCAAACTTGGTATTTAAGTTTGGTATCTTCCAAGGATGCGACACGAAGATTTTCAAGAAAATCCCCCACCGCCAACTACCCGTTACATGGAACATTTTACGAAAATTTTGAGTTTCTTAAAAATGGCTCTAACGATTTTGATTAAAATATCGTATATTAAATATATTTACCTGAAAAATAAAATGTATATCTTGAATTTACTGGGAATAGCCTCTGAAGATTACTTTATTCTGGATAAATTTTATGGAATTTTGCATAACTGCTAAACCGTAAGAGATGGACAAAAACTTACCGCAAAAAAAATGTAGAGCACATTAAAATACACAATCTATGTTATATATATATATATATATATATAAAACATACACACACATATATATATTTCGTGGAGTTGATCGTTTTCTACATATTCCTTGTTTTTGGTTTCAGCTTTGAAAAACTTGTATTTTTCTCATACAGGGATTTGTTAATTCCTGTCCATACAAACAAAGGAACATCAGTCACATAGCAACCAGCTTTTGACTTTCACTTTAACCTAAGGTACTCCCTTATTTCACTTCTATTTACAAGTAAACAAGTAATAAGACTATTTCTGCTATTTTTTTTTTCTCGATTAGCATGAAGTAAATAGAACCACAAGCTTTTTAACAATAGTTTGTTACAGAGACGTAGAGAAAGTCAAGTGAGTGGAACACATAAGATTTTTTTTTTTAATCTTTGACGTTTTATATTCTTTGACTTATTATATCCATTGTGAGTTATTATTTTCCTCACTTGGTATAGATATTACGGGAAAGACGTAAAAATTCTAGTGTGGATTCCTTTGCAAGCCACTAAAGAACTTCAATCTTGATAGAGATCTTTGAGAAACAAAATGAAATGAAGTTTCATTTATGGACGCTCTATAACTTCTGTGGTTCTCAGCGTCCCATTCTATATTGGGCGTGTAAGACCGCTTAATTTTGCTCAGAGGCCTCTCTATCAGGCTTGAGGTTCTTTTACATGCCGTAAATCTACGACACGGGACCAACGGCTTTACTTCCCTTCCGAAGGAAGCCATGCTAAGAATTTTTACGTCCGAAAAAATCCATCGTCCTCCGCCGGGTTTGAACCTGCGATCTTGGGTATATGAAGTTAACATTGTAACCATTACACCACGGAGGGCGACTTTTGGGAAACGTTTGATCTGTTTCATTCACATCATTCTGTTTCATTCTAGCCACAAACAAAGTTTTTACAAAATATTATCTTTCTTTCTACTGTATGCTAATCGAGATAAAGATTAGCATAATCGTCTTATTAATTAATTTCTTATAAGTAGAAGGGAACTAAGGCAATACACTATGCTAAAGCGCTTTTCAATTGTTTTGAAAGCTGTACTACGCGATTTCCATTCGCTTGTAAGGATTAAAACAAAAGAAACGCGGAGTCTTCTGTTTGAGAAAGGTAAAACTATTTTAAAATTGAAGCCAATAACAAGGTATTTCTGGGAAACGGTTAATTCAACAACAAAAGTGTACAGTACATAAATTGTGTATTTTGAAGAGATTTACATTTTTACTTTCTCTACGTACTATGTACATAGTGTATAGAGAAGGTATTGCATTCCACCTAAAAGTTAGATGCCGAGATTTTACCGGAAATGCACGTTTTAGGGTCCCCTGTATAAAAATTGGGAAAAAGTCCGCGCGTGTGTGCGTGTATGTCTCCCAGTGTATCTCCGTGTGTCTGTGAACACGATAACTCTAAATAGAAAATTCGGAAAAATACCAAACTTGGTATTTAAGTTTAGTGTCTACCAGGGACGCGACAAGAAGATTTTGAGAGAAAGCCTTCCACCCAAAACTACTCTTGATATTGAAAAAAGTTTGAAATTTTTTATTTTTTCAAAAATAGCTCAAACAATTTTGATTAAAATATCGTATATAAAAGATATTTATTTATATAGCAAATAAAATGTATACCTGGGATTTTCTGGGTACAGCCTCTAAAGACCTCTTTATTCTGGACGAGTTTTGCTGAATTTTGCGCAACTGGTAAACCGTAAGAGATAGAAGCTTACCACATTAAAAATGTAGATCACGTTAAAACACACAGTTTATTCAAATGTGTTTTTTTTAGCGGAATTAACCGTTTCTGCGATATTTCTTATTATAGTTTCCAGATTTAAAATACCTACTCACATGGAAAGTTGTAAACTCCCGGCCCTGCATAGAAACGGATTTCAACTACATGGCAACCAGCTTTTAAGGGATTCGACATTCGTTTTAGCCTAGTGTACTCCCTTATCTTCTTTCTACTTACAAAGAAGCGAGTAATTAAGAAAACATCTGCTAATGTTTATCTCGATTATCATAAAGTAAATAGAAGAACATACTTTTCAACAATTGTTACAGCGATGTAGAGAAAGTCATGTGAATGGAGCACATCAGACTTTTTTGTTTGTTCTGCTTTTGTCTGTGTCTTACAGTTTACCAGTTATTCATTCAGAATAAAGAGGGCTTCACAGGTTATTTCCAGAAAATTCAAGATATACATTTTTATTTCCTATGTAAATATCTTTAATATTCGGCGGCATTATAATCAAAATGCTCGAAAATTTGTCCATGTAAAGTTGATATTTTCTTGAATATCTTTATGACACATCCACAAATACCAAGTTTGGTATTTAATCCACTTTTCGTTTTTCATTTATGCTTTACACAGACACATACACACATATACTCACACCCCTACAGACAGACACACACAAACATATACACACTGTGAGGAGGTTTAGAGGGTTCTCAAAACATACAGTTCCGATGAAATATCTCCGTTAAATAATAGAAGAATAATCTTTTGTAATAATATGTTCCATAATACGTAGAGAAAGTCTTGTGAATAGAACACATGGGATTTTTACTTTCTCATCACTATGTGCATAGTGTATGTATAGAGTAGGTATTGTAATGCACCCAAAAATTCGATACCGAGATTTCACCGGAAATATATGTTTTGAGACCCCCTGAATCCAAAAAAAAATAATTAGAAACGTGTGCGTGTGTCTGTGTCTGTGGGCACCATAGCTAAAATTTGAAAAGTCCGTTAAATACCAAACTTGGTATTTAACTTCAGGATCTTCCAAAGATGCGACACGAAAATTTTCAAGAAAAAACTCTACCTCCAACTACCGTTTTTAAAAAAAACTTGATTTTATCAAAAATGGCTGCAATAATTTTGTTTAAAATTAATCTATTAAAGATATTTACATAAAAAAATGTATTTTTTGAATTTTTTGGGAATAGTCTCTGAAAACAAATTTATTCTGGATGAATCTTGCGGAATTTTGCACACCAGAAACCTTTAGTATACACATAATTATGCCATATGAATTCTTCTTGTAGTGTTGGCCGTTTTTTAGTGAGTCCTTGTTATTTGTTTCAAGTTAAAGCTAGCTGCGTAACTTTTCCCAAAGGAAGTCTTCTTTCGTTTCATCTGTATTTTGTTTTTCTGGCAATGCAAAGCGAACTGACCGGCTTTTGAAAGATTTAACAATCGGTTTAGTATAGTGCATTCCCTTACTACTCTTTTACTGACAAGTAAGCAAGTAACAAGAGAATTTCTGCTAATGTTTATGTCGATTAGCATGACATGGATTACAAATAATAATTTTTAAGGAAAGTTTGTTTGTGAAACAGCTGGAGAAGTTTATATGAATGTACCACATAATTTTTAAAATATATTTTTGCACAAAAGTTTAATTCCGGTGTTTCTAAATACAATCTGGTGCAGATATTTTTCATGTTTTATTAAGAGAAGAGTATATGAGACTTACACGTGAGGTATTGGTGTAGACATTTTGGGCCCTGCGTGTCAACATGAGCGGTGCTCCAAGTATCAGGAAGAAGTGCTCTCCATGTCCCCTACAGACTGTTACAACACAACACTTTATGACGACTGCGTGTGACGTGGGGAGGGAACATCTGGTCACTATCGGCTGGGGGAGATTAAGGATTAGCCCCCGACTTTGACAGATGCTGCTGCTACTGCTGCTACTGCTGCACTGCTTTAAGAGGGGAGAATTAGAATGCGATTACATTCCACCACCTCCCCTGCTCCCTCGGGCTCAAAATAATAATCAATCATCATAGCTTTTGTGATCAAAGCTTATTAAACGAGTCGAATACCGAACTGCTCTCTGGCATGCATGCTGGCTTTGCTTCTAATAGCTATCTTCAATTGTTTGCCTCTGCTGCAGCTCTTTCATGTAAGAGCTGTGTTAACTTACATACATAATATGTAGTTACAACGTTTATAATGCTTTTCAAATAGGAAGAGTTATACGCTGCAGCGAATGAGACGTGTTATGTTCTGCGTTGCCACCTCGCACTCTTCTAATATTTCCCTCGCACTCGCACACTGAGCATGCAAATCTGCCTGGTGACACAATGTTTATTCTTGTGTATTATGAAAACTATTTCTGCTAAAAATCTGTAGTTTTTATGCTTCTGCTACAAATGTTACTCCTTATCTTCCTCGTGAAATGAAATGAAATTAAGTTTTATTTATGGACGCTCTTTAACTGCTGTGGTTCTCAGCGTCCCATTCTATATTGGGCATGAAAGACAGCTTAATTTTACTCAGAGGCCTCTTATCAGGCTTGAGTTTCTTTTACGTGCCGTAAATCTGCGACACGGGACCAACGGGTTTACTTCCGTTCCGAAGGAAGTTATGCTAAGGATTTTAACCCCCGAAAAAGAGTATGCGTGTCCAACTAGCTATTTTAAGATATAATTTAATTTGCATGGGCTCTTTCTCTGGCGATTAGTACGAGGAGCAACTGCTACTGAATAAATTAGAAAGTTTTAGAATTCAATTATAATATTATATTTCCTTTACGAACTTTGAGGAACGAAACTTCAATTAAGTTAACACTTCGATAACATAATAAATTTCAGTATACAATATCAATATATATTCTAGGTAAATACGAGTTGATTTTCTTAATACGCACTTCAATTTCATCTTTCACAACTTGCAGGTTAAATTATGTCCTTAAAGCCTGATAGAGAGGCCTCTGAGCAAAATTAAGCGGTCTTTCACGCCCAATATAGAATGGGACGCTGAGAACTACAGCAGTTAAAGAGCGACCATAAATAAAATGCCATTTCATTTCCAGCATACACTAAATATAAATTTAAAACCCGATTTAAAAGCTGCTGAAGAGGCATTATAGCAATGGAAAGGGAATATTAGTGGATGGAAACAGTTTTATCATTTCTCAGATAAACCAACATACCGATAATAAAAAACCCTACCAACGTCATATATGTTATTCTTAGAGAGCTGACCATTTTTGTGGCATTCCTTGTTATTGGTTTTAATTTTAAACTACTGTTCTTAAAAGGGGCCATGCAAACCGAATCGATTCTCAATTGTTTCACATAGCGATCAGCTTTTAAAAGATCTGACTGTCGTTTTAGCCTAGTATATTCCCTTATTTTCCTTCTATTTGCATGGAATCGAGTAATAAGACAGTTTCTGCTAATGTTTATCTCGATTAGCAGGATTAGATAACGGAATGATGTTTATAGTTTGTGTATGGATCAGCTAGAGCCTTCTGAATAGACTACAGATATTTTTTTTTCCACTGGTGTTAGCTTGTGTGCTAGTTTTCCGCCGAAACTGTGAGGACCTTGAGGAAGCACCGAGGAGGAGTGTAAAAGTTCGGAAGCAATTTGAAAGCAGTTTCCATTAGGTTAATAGAATTCTCGGCAGCAGTGACAGTAAAGGGCTTGCGGTGAGCCAGGTCTTTAATACTTGGTTATGCAAATCGTATGTTGGCTCACCACGTGGGGCTTTGCAGCCATGGCAACCTGCCTAAGCCACAGTTTATTCCCCATTCAGTTTTTTGTATCGACTGGGGCGGAAATGTACACATTCCATCACCATTACCAACTTCCTCTTCTTTCCCTGCCTTGTTTATAACGCCAAATCTGCATTCACTTCGCTTTCATCCAGTTCTTAGCTTTCCTACACTTGACAACGGCCTGATTCAAGTGCTAGCCATCTGATAATAAATAAGATTATTTGCTGAAATTTAGACCTGGAAATTATTCATCAAACTCCATTCTTACTTTCCCTATACGTACTATGTGCATAGTATATAGAGAAGATATTGCAATCAACCCAAAAATTCGATACCGAGATTTCACCGGAAATATATGTTTTAGGTCCCCCTGTGTCGAAAAAATGCATTTTCAGAAAAGGGCCTTAGAGAGAGAGAGAGAGAGAGAGAGAGAGAGTGTGTGTGTGTGTGCCTGTAAGTTTAATATCTTACGGGGATGTGACACGAAGGTTTTGAGAAAAATACCCTCACTCCAAACTACCCTTTTCATGGAGCTTTTTCGAAATGTTTGATTTTCTCAAAAAAGGCTCTAACGATTTTGATTAAAATATCGTGTATTAAATATGTTTACCTGACAAATAAAATGCATATCTTGAATTTTCTGGGAATAGCTTCTGAAGACTACTTTATTCTGGAGGAATTTTACGAAATTTTGCATAACTGCTAAACCGTAAGAGATGGACAAAAACGTATGACACAAATAATGTAGAGCTCGTTAAAACACACAGTTTATGTTATATACATAAAGCTTTTTAATAGTAATTTTTTGCAAAGATGTAGAGAAAGTCATGTGAATGGAACACTTCAGATTTTTAATCATCAAATTTATTATTTTCTGTACACGTACTATGTGCATAGTGTATAGGGAAGAATTGTATTCCACTCAAAAATTGATACCGAGATTTCACTCGAAATATGTGTTTCCACCCTTGAATTCAAAAAGGGCAGTTTTAGTAAAAGGCCAGTGTGTGTGTGTGTGTGTGTGTGTGTGTGTGTGAGTGGCATAGCTCAAAAACGAAAGGTCTGTTAAATACCAGAGTTTGTATTTAAGTCTTCCACAGGTGCGACACGAAGATTTTCAAGAAAATCCCCTCATCCCAAACTACCCTCTATATGGAAGATGTTTCCAAATGTTGGATTTTTACAAAATGGCTCCAACGATTACGATTAAATTACCGTATATTAAAGGTATTTAGCTAAAAATAAAATGCCTATATTTAGTTTTTTACTTTCTCCATACGCACTATGTACATAGTGTATAGAGAAAGTATTGCACTCCACCTAAAAATTCGATACCGAGGTTTCACCGGTAATATATGTTTTAGGGTCCCCAATATCCAAAAAAAGCATTTTCACAAAAAGGTCCGTGTGTGTGTGTGTGTGTGTGTGTGTGTGTGTGTGTGTGTGTGTGTGTGTCCGTGAGCCCGTGTATCTGTGAACACGATAAATCAAAAACGAAAAGTCGGTAAAATACCAAACTTGGTACTTAAGTTTAGTATGCGACACGAAGATTTTGAGAAAAATCCCCCACCTGCAACTACCCTTTACATGGAACTTTTTTTCGAAAATTTTGATTTTCTCAAAAATGGCTCTAACGATTTTTATTAAAATTTCGTATATTAAATATATTTACCTGACAAATAAAATGTATATCTTGAATTTTCTGGGAATAGCCTCTGAAGAGTGGTTTACTCTGGATGAATTTTACTAAATTTTGAATAACTGCTAAACCGTAAGAGATGGACAAAAACTTACTGCACAAAAAATGTAGAGCACATTAAAACACACAATTTATATTATATACATTTTTTTCGTGGAGTTCGTCGTTTTTGTGACATTCCTTATTTTTGGTTTCTGCTATGAAAAACGTATACTTTTCTCATACAGGAACTTGTCAACTCCTATCCATATAAACAAAGGAACTACATTGACATAGCAACCAGCTTTTGACTATCACTTTAACCTACGGTGGTCCTTTATTTCGCTTCTACTTACAAGGAAGCGAGCAATTAGATTATTTCTGCTAATTTTTTCTGATTAGCATGAAGTAAATAGAAGTATAAGCTTTTTAAGAATTATTTGTTGCAAGGATATGGAGAAAGTCATGTTAATGGTACACATCAGATTTTTGGGAGTAGCCTCTGACGAACCCTTCATCCTGCGTGATTTTTGCACAAATGGTAAATCTCCGACAGTAGAGATGATCTTACTCTACAAAAATGCAGCCCTCGTTTAAATGCTAATTACGTCATACACTTTTGTGGTGTTAACCATTTTCGACATATTCATAATTTCAGTTTTTCAATTCTTGTACAATGGGAAGTTGTCATTCGTTTATTTCTACTCCAGGATGTGAAAGCAGAATAAAATTTCAATGATATCAGTCACATAGCAACCAGCTTTAGCCTAGTGTATTTCCTTAATCTTTTTGTACCTGCTAGCAATTAAGTATTAAGACAATTTCTCATAAACACATCTCGTTAAAATAAATATTTTTATTAGTTTCAATTTTAAAATACTTGTATTTTTCACAAACGATCAGTTTGTCATTTCTTTCATATCCCTTTCGTTTTGCTCCTTGCCGTGCAAGGAGAACCTAGTTTCAGTTGTATCACATGGCAACCAGCTTTTAAAGTATTTGACTATCGCTTTATCCTAGTGCACTCCCTTATTTCCTTTCCACTTACAAGGAAGCAAGTAATAAGACCATTTCTGCTAATGTTTATCTCGATTAGCATGAGGTATATATAAATATATTTTGTAAAAATAGTTTGTTTATAGGGCAGATAGAGAAAGTCGTGTGAAAGGAGCACATAATACATGTTATACGTATGCATTTGTTTGACCAGCCACAAGAAAAATAATACCGGTTGAGTGGAGTTCATATTTTGTTACCTGAAGTTGGAAAGCTAACTAAAAGTAATGCTGGGATCTAAGGGGACAGTCCACTTCTTAAGCATTTTAGTATTAGAAAAAATCATAATCGCATGCATCCCATTTACATTAATTTCTCCTATCTATTCTGTAAGAAACAATTTTTACAAAAGTTTATTCTTACACCTACTTCATGTTACTCAAGTTAAACATTAACAAAAATGGTTTTATTGCTTAGTTCTTTATAAGTAAAGGAAAATAAGGAAATACACTAGGCTAAAGTATTAGTCAAATCTTTTAAAAACTATCGCTATGCGATTGAAATTGAAATTCGGTTCTCATTGCATAGTCAAAAGTAAAATAAAAGAAACAGGAATGAAAAATTCCCTTTTGAGACAAGTTTTTAAAATTAAAACCAATAACAAAAAATAGCTCGGAAATGGTTAACTCCACAAAAAAGCTATACGATGTAAAGTGTGTGTTTTAACTCCATATGCAAGTCATCCAGAGTGAAGAGGTCACTTTGGAACGTAAATCTTTTAATATAGGTTAATTTAATCAAAATCGTTCTACGCATTTTTGATAAAACCAAATTTTCGAAAAATCTTCATGTAAAATGTAGTTTGAAGATGTTGAACTTAATTATAAAGCTTGGTATTTAGTCGACTTTTAAATTTGGAGTTACGTTATTCACGAATATGCATACATACGGATATTTTATCCAAAAATGCTCTCTGGGATACAAGGTAACTCTAGAGGTTAGAGAATGTTAACAGTGTTGGATACCTAGGCAAAGTACTGATCTAATGCAGCCTACCACTCCTCCGGGGGGAGGGATGGGAGGAGGGGAAACCACAGGCCACACACAGGATACGACGGAGCTAAACACAAAGACGCACGGAAGTTCTCAACTATTTCACTGGATGGCAGCCCGGAGGCTATACAGGCACCTGGAGGCCGGAAGGAGGTCTCTACAACGGCACCTAGCCTCAATCAACGCAACCAGGGGGAAGAGAGGTGCACCGGAACAAGCAACCGTGCCATCTGCCTGCAAAGCCTCAAGCCACACCTGCGCCTACCTGAAAGATGAAGGGAAATGATATGAAGGAATGAAATGGAAAGGAACCTTGGTAGAAATACAGCACCTCAGCATTCGCCTAAGCGGCCCCAGGAGAACCACCACCAGGGTACCCTAATTTGAGGCAGTACATGTCTTGTCTTGGGGCTAAGAGTGATTTAAAAGGGAAATATAAATTATAGCGAATAATATAAATTTTACCAAAAGGGACAAATGTAGACATTGAAAATGGGCAGGGAAGAAAAATTTCAAACACATCTAAGTAGCCGAGTTGTCACGAGCTGGAAAAACAGTACTGTTAAGAGGGTAGGGCACTGAACCGAAGGGGTGAGGTTACAATGCCCGAGGGTGAACAAAACAGGAAAAGAGAAAAAAATTCTCTCGCTGGTCAGGCGACAGGGTCACTTGGCGTAGAACATCCCGCAGAGCAAAAATGTGATATTTGGGATCCGTGGTGGAGTCGAACAGGCTACCTTTAGTTGTGAGGGAAAATGGTTGTTTTAATACAGACCAGAGTACGGACGAAATCACTGCATCAAACGTAATAATAATAGGCGCGGTTGCGTAAAACATAGTTCAACAGTGTGTGTTCGACGGCGGAAAAAGGCCGAACTAAATGAATAAATCACTTGTGTCTTACCACACCTGAAAAGAGATTACATGCTAGCAAAATCCGGAGCTAGGGCTCCCACATATCCACACCATTCCTAATAACCAAAATCTGCACCCCGTAACCCCGTTCCGCCCCAAAGTAATGAATTTTTGGTTGAAATGCAACACCTGCTCCATGTACTAAGTAGAGAAAGTAAACCTTCACTTCTGGCATTTGAAATAGTTGAATTACTACGGACTAAAGTTATTTAAGTACAGTACACTCTAATGCTCTTTTCTCTGACACTAGCAGAGGGTTTTTGTAGATTGCGACTGTACCAATGGATTATAGGGGCAGCATTAAGATGCCTCGAGTGAGAGAAAACTTGGGGCTGATTGAAGACTGGGGGTGCGGCACCTCCTTCGATAATGCATCGGAACCATCATCCAGGATAGAGAAGAGCTTTAAAAACTACTTGATGCACCGGGGCGCTAAATCCCACCCTCCCACGTGTGCAAACATTTCCCATAGCTGGGAGCCGCTGCACCGTTCGATTCCTTACTGGGGTCAAATATCCCAATCTGGAGCATTCAGATGAACATTTTCACATTGATTCTACAGATTGAGATGCGCTTTTTTTTTCTGTGATGAAAGTAAATCGAAAATAAAAGAATGTGATGTGTTCGATTCACATGACTTTCTCTACATCTCTGTAACAAATTATTGTTAAAAAGCTTATGCTTCTATTTACTTCATGCTAAATGTGAAAAATTAGTAGAAATAGTCTTATTACCTGCTTCCTTATAAGTAGAAGCGAAATAAGGGAGTACCATAGGTTAAAGTGATAGTCAAAAACTTATTGCTAAGTTCCTTTGTTGGTATGGACAGGAGTTGATAAATTTCTGAATGATTAAGACTATCTCTAAAACGATTAACTCCACGAAAAAATGTATATATCATGAATTGTGTGTTTTACCGTGATCTACATTTTTTGTGTTGTTTTTATCTATCTCTTACGGTCTACCAATTATGCAAAATTTAATAAAATTCATTCAGAATAAAGAGGTCTTTAGAGGATTTTCCCAGAAAATTCAAGATAAACATTTTATTTGGCATGTAAATATCTTAGATATAAGAGATTTTAATCAAAATCGTAAGAGCCATTTTTGAAAAAATAAAAATTTTCGAAAATTTTTCCATATAAAAGATAGTTGGAGATGGGGGGGATTTTCCTGAAAATCTTCGTGTCCCAACTTTGGGAGATAACAAACTTAATTTAACCGACTTTTCGTTTTTGAGCTATGCTGCTCACACACACACACGCATGCACGCACGCACGCACGCACGCCGCCTGCCCTTCCGCCCGCCCGCCCCTCTCCCCTCTCCCCCCACACATACATACACACACAAAACCACACCCAGACTGACAGACCCATAGGCTGACACACGGGCCTTTTTCTAAAAATGCTTTTTTTAGTATTGAGGGTGTCCCAAAATGTGTATTTCCGGTGAAATCTCAGTATCGAATTTTTGGTTGCAATACAATACCGTCTCTATACATTATGAACATAGTAATTAACTGTCTCGGCTTTCGCTCCTATAGACCCAAAATTGGCAAAAGAAAGTTGTTTACAAATTAGCATGATTCACTGATAATAATATTCAACCCCTTGCATATTTGTGTGTTTAAAAAGTATTAAGCGCGAGTACTTAAAAAACTATGCAATTTTCATCTCTACAGGTTTTTTTCTTTGGAGTCGCCCATCTCCGGAAAAAAAAACCTTGACGCGTTACATTCACACGACTTTCTCTACCTGTTTCCCAAACAAGCTGTACTTACAAAAGATTATTGTTTTATCTACATCATGTTAATAAAAATAATAAACATTAACAAAAATTATCTTATTACTTAGTCCCTGTAAGTACAAGGAAAATAGAGGAATACACAAGGCTAATGCGATAGTCTAAACTTTTAAAAGCTGTCGGCATGTGTCGGTTATCTTTGCATGGTCAGGAGTAAACAGGAACAGGAATGGCACATTTTAATTTGAAAAGTTCTTGAAATTCCAAAAAATAACAAGGAATATCTTGAGAATAGGTAACTCCACAAAACATGGCGTAAAGTATGCGTTTAACATGATCTAGGAAGATATTTACTTTCTCTAACCCCGTATGTACACTATACCTAACGTTAGAGAAGATAATGTATTCCACCCACAAATTCGATTACGAGATTTCACCGGAAATACATGTTTTAGGACCCCCTAAATCCAAAAAAAGGCATTTTTAGTAAAAGGTCCGTGTACTTGGTATTTAAGATTGGTATCTTCCAAGGATGCGACAGAAGATTTTCAAGAAAATTCCCCCAAACCTAACTACCCTTTACATGGAACTTTTTTCGAAAAATTTGATTTTCTGAAAAATGGCTGTAACGATTTTGGTTAAAATATTGTATATTAAAGATATTTACCTCACAAGCAAAATGTATATTCTGAATTTTCTGGGAATAGCCTCTGAAGACTACTTTATTCTGGATGAATTTTACGGGATTTTGCATAGCTGCTAAACCGAAAGAGATAGACAAAGCTTTACCTCACGGAAAATGTAGAGAATATTAAAACACACAATTTATGTTATATAAATGTTTTTCTTGGAGTTGATCGTTTTTTAGATATTCCTTGTTTTTGGTTTCATCTTTAAAAACATACTTTTCTCATACGGGAATTTGTCAACTCCTGTCCATACAAACAAAGGTACTTCAGTCACATAACAATCCGCTTTTGACTATCACTTTAACCTATGGTAATCCCTTATTTGGCTTCTACTTACAAGGAAGCAAGTAACAAGACTATTTCTGTTATTTTTTCTCAATTAGCACGAAGTAAATAGAAGCATAAGCTGTTTAACAATAACTTGTTACAGAGATGTAGAGAAAGTCATGTGAATGCAACACATCAGACTTTTTGTGTAGTATGTATGATGTATGTCTTACGGTTTACCAGTTATGCAAAACTCGTCCAGAGTGGAGGTATTCAGAGTCTATTCCCAGAGAATACAAGTTTCTTCTAAGTATCTTTAATGTAGCTTACTGTAATGAAGATCGTTAAGGCCATTTTGGAGGCAATCACAATTTTCTAAAAGTCTATTCATGTAAAGGATGTTTTGGGATGGGGTATTTTCTTAAAAACCTTCGTGTCACAACCATGTTAAAAACTGCTTTAAAATGAAGTTTGGTATTCAAACGACTTTTCGTTAGTGAAATATGATGTTCAAAGACAGGCGCGCGCGCGCACACACAAACACACACGGATCTTTTTCTAACCATTTTTTTTTTGCAATCTCAACTTTGAAATTTTGGGTACGTACTTGTACAAAGTAACTGTAGAGAAATGAAACAGTCCTTCAAATTAAGAGGATTTCGTAGGAAATTCATATGTTTAAATGCAAAGTTCATTTTGTAGTCTGCGAATTTTCTTGGAAAATGCTGAAATTAAACAACTTTTCAGGATTCACGGATATATATACACATGCACAAAAGGACCATTTTCTAATTTTTTTTTAAGTTTCTCTACTTAGCACCTAAATAGGTAGTCACCCTCCGCGGTGTAATGGTTACTAGGCTAACTTCATTTACCTAAGGTCGCGGGTTCAAATCTGGCGGAAGACTATGGATTTTTTCGGGTGTAAAAATCCTTAGCATGGCTTCCTTCGGGAGGGAATTAAATCCGTTGGTCCCGTGTCGTAGATTTACGGCACGTAAAAGAACCTCAAGCTTGATAGAGAGGCCACTGAGCAAAATTAAGCGGTATTTCACGCCAAATTTAGAATGGAACGCTGAGAACCACGGTAGTTAAAGAGCGTCATAAATAACACGCCATTTACATTTATCTACAAAGGTGGAGAAATATTCGATACCAACATTATATTGGAAATACACCTTTTATCCATAAAAATCTTTTTTGACTTTCTCTAGGCTCACACATAGTAGATAGGTAGAGAAGTAATGTAGCTACCCAACATTTAATCCGAGATTTCACTGAAAATATACTTTCCCTGAGTGTTAAAAGAAAATTTTAGAAAAATATCCGAGCGCGTGCGCGTGTCCATCTGTCTATCTAACATAATTTAAAAATCTGTTGTGTTCCATTCACATGACTTTCTCTACATATCGGTAACAAATTGTTGTTAAAAATCTTATTCATCTATTTGCTTCGTGCTAATCGAGATAAATATTAACAAAAATGGTTTTATTACTTGCTTTCTTGTAAGCAGAAGAGAAATAAAGGAATATACTAGGCAAAATCGATAATCAAATCTTTTAAAAGCTGGTTGCCATGTGATTGAAGTCCGTTTCTTTGCATTGCTAGGAGTTGGCAAATTCCCGTATGACAAAAGTTACCAGTTATGCAAAATTCATCCAGAATAAAGAGGTTTTCAGAGACTATTCGTAGAAAATTGAAGATATAGGTACATTTTATTTTTCATATAAACATATTTAATACACAATATTTTAATCAAAACTATTTGGGACATTTTTGAAAAAATAAACGTTTTCGAAACTTTTTCCATACAAACTTAACTCGGTAGGGTATTTTTCCCCCCCAAAAAATCGTGTCGTATCCTTTGAAGACACTAAAATTGAATACAAAGTTTGGTATTTTACTGACTTTTCTTTTTTGAGTTATCGTGTTGCAGATACACAAACACACGGATCTTTTTCTAAAGCTGTTTTTTTGTGCAAGAGACACTAAAGCATGTTTTTCCGGTGAAACCTTGAAATCGAATTTTTGGGTGAAATGCAATATCTTCTCTACATACATAGTAGGTGTAAAGAAAGTAAAACGAAAATTGCGTTAAAGACTAAATTTGGTATTTAATTTCAGTATCTTTAAAGGATGCAACACGAAGATTTTCAAGAGTATCCCCCTATCGCCAAAACAACTCTTGATATGGAACATTTTTCGAAAATGTTGATTTTGTTGTTAGCTCTTACGATTTGATGAAAATAGCATGTATGAGATATTTTCATGACAATATCCTGTATTTTTGAAGTTCTCTGCATTCTGTATAACTTTTGCAGAAGTGGTAAGTTATAAGATAGTCAAAATCTTACTGTATAAAATGTATATCTCGCTAAAACAAACAATTTATGACAAAAACATCTTTTGTGGATTTTACTATTTCCGAGATATTCCTTGTTATTGGTTTAAATTTTCTAATACTTCTATCCATTCCACCCAAACGGGAAATCGTTATTCGTCTTTTTTGGTGAAGAGAAGAAATCGGAATTACAAAGGAGCTCTTAAATGATTTGATTATCGCTTCAACCTAATGTATTCTCTTATTCTCCTTCTACTTACTAGAAAATGCACCTATAATAAAACTGTTTTTTCTAATGCTTAATTAAGTTGAAGTAGATAAATAAACAAGCTTTTGTAAGAATAGTTAATTGTTGAACGTTATGTGAATGTAACAAATCAAATATTTTTATTCAGGGAGTATCAAGACACGCGAAATCTCAGTATCGCATTTTTGGGTGGAATAAAACATTCCCACAAATGCAGTAGTTGCTTTTCTATTTATAGTTCAGCGAATGTTGCCTTAATGGTTTCGTATTTTAATTACAATATCCCGAAAACTGTGTAGAAGATTTTCTTTCTTTTCTTTCTGCTAGTGTGGATTCTCAGATGAAAATCGTATTAAACTTTTCATTCCTTTTAGTATACAGAATCGCCACCTAAACACATTTATATCCTTCCAGGAATTATGCAGAACTGCATTTTATAAAGCCATCTGTTAAGAATTTTTGGTACTTTTTGTAATGCTACCAAAATTATGTAATACAATCCGAAAGTTTGTACCTTGGTTATGAGAATGAAGGCTCTTGCTCATTAACTTTCGCCCTGTGAGTTCAAATGCAGTAGGCTGAAGGATTTTTGACGGGTTCGCGGGCCAGGGTTTGCTGAGAGCCATCTGCAGATGACTTCTGGTAGCGCAGTGATTTATTGCAGAGGACAATGTGGCGAGCCGAGCGGAAACAACGCCAACAGACAAAGCGCCGCACTGCTTTTAATTAACGGCCGCCATCTTGACAACTCGCAAGCTCTGCATTTAATGGCAGTACCATGTACTTGCCTCGGATGTTTGTAGGGCGAATATCCTAACCTATCGATAACAAGCGTGCCTACTTAAATAATGATAGGCTTGAAATTTCCTGTTTAGAATGAGAAAATCGATTGTTTGTTAGTCATTTGGCACATTCTCTGAGTAGATGATGTAACCAGCGTCATTTTCAAATGTAAATTTCCATCAAAATAAAAGAAAAGTAAACACCTCTGATGATGGCTATCATTCGACATAAATAAAACTTTAAACAATTCTGAACATGCACGAGGGCTAAAAACATATAAAATGAAAAGTATATCCTCAAACCAATTTAAACTGATATTTTACTGTAATTTCACGTTCTTTAATAGCAAGGAAAAATATTATAAAATCCTGCAAGGCCCTGGAAAACGCTTGTCGTAAACGACCGAATTGTGACTTCATCGTATAGTACGAACTTGGGCAATGCAACTGTGAAATTTGTAAAACGCACAGATTGTAAAACAGATGTTTGAATTTATACTAGTTATTATACATAACAGTGATATTTTACCGCGAATCAAGAGCCTTACTTGCATGGTTATTTAAATTAGTTTTACTGTCTAAATTCATGTCTAATAAAAAGAGACTCATTATGCATTTTTTAAAATATTTACCTTAAAAATTCAGTTTTACACTAGGTGAGTATAGATCTGTCATATTGTATTAATGTACTAATTTGATTATTGTAAAAAAAATATATTATTTTTCTTTTTTGTTACCTCCTATATAATATATGTTTATTCAAAATTTCGGTATAAACAAAACAAATGATAATACATATATTCAACACAGGTATTGTGGCAACGCAACAAAAGTAAAAAATGCAATCTTTACAAACATTAAGTAAACTAATTACAGAATCCAAAGGTTTATAATATCAAAGAAAGGAATGGAAATAAACAAAAACTTTATGTATGCTAGCAATGGGACTTAAAGAAAATTTCGGCCATGGAAGTATACTCTGGAAAGCCCCCTAAAATACTAGCAAACCAGTGCGTTGTCTTTTCTTCTCTGCTAATTTTTTTTTCTAATTTAATATAAAATATTTCTCAAAATTGGAGCATTATTTCGAAAAAAAGTATATAATAATTTTCTCTGACGAGCCTTGAGAGAGAATATAAAACGTTTGAAACAAATTAGTATAAATTTACGTCATGTGGAGGAGCGTTTTCAAAGTGTTTGAAAAAAGTTTGCGAGAAGAGGTTTAAAGTTGGGAGCACTTATGGATAAGCATTGGCCTGCTAATGTATAGCTTCAGTTAACTGGTAGTTAAAGTACGATAAGTGGAAACACGATATAATGCCTTAAAAGTTTAGACTTTTTACTATTTAATTATGATTCTTTTTCCTTCAATTTTCCACAACTTTTTGTAGAATTTCACAGATACGCCACCTTAAGTTGCGATATAATGCTTATGTTGACCGTCGATGTACCTATATTGCTACTTAACCTTTTCATTTTTTATTGAAATGACCGATGAAGGTTTAAAAGGGAATAATCGGTTAATCTGCCAAGCGTGGATGCATTCGTTTTTCAGACATAGCGGCTGAATTGTTGCTGCTAAAACGTCTGGATCATTAATTAGCATATCCTATTACCCACCTATTATTCAACTTTGCTAAGTTGGAACGAAGATAGCACTTAAACCTATATTAATGGTTAGTTTTCAGATAATAGTGAATCATATAAACAGTATTTCTCATTCCAACAAAGTAAGGTTAATCTTATGGTTAAAAGCATGTTTTTCAGACACTAGAAGATCATTTACCTATTAATTTGTGATGTGACATTATCTCTACAGGGAAAGTAGAATGAAAATAATTATTATTTGTTGACGCTTTGAGACAACTAAAAAGCGCCAAAACACTCCTAATTATGGTGTCAGGATAACATTAAAACATCTGATGTGTTCCATTCACATGACCTTTTCTAACAGTTCTGAAAGGAAACTCATCTTATAAAAGACTATTCTTCTATTTATTTCATACTAACCGAGATAAACATTAACGGAGCGATTTTATACGAGGGTCAGCTGATAAGTCCTGGGCCTCACACAGATATGGCGCCACTAGGCCAGTTAGACGGTAGCATCGTATAGTTTAACTCTATTTGTTTGTATCCATAATTACAGGTCAATAGCTTGTTTAGTTTTCGAATGACAGCATTTTAAACAAGACAATTTTGGGGTTTTCACGAAAATGAAAGGTTTGGAAAAACGAGCAGAGATTAAATACTTCCATTTGAAAGGCTTAACGCCTAAATAAATCAAGGAGAAAACGGACAGTACATTGAAAGATTCTGCCCCTTCAATGATTAAAAAGTGGCTTGCAGAGTTTAAAATAGGACTCCAGAGATCATTGAAAAAAAAATGCATCGTTTAGCACTGTTACATCGCAGATTAAAGTTGTTTGAGATAGCAGAGGCTGTAAACATATCAAAATAACGTGCAGGTACGATTTTAAGCCATATTTTGGGCGTTCACAAGGTCTGTGCAAGATGGGCGTCGCGTTTGTTGACACCTGAACAAAAGTTGCAAAGAAAAACTGTTTCTGTTAAGAATGTGGAGCTATACCGTAAAAATCCCAAGGAATTTTTGAGACTGCTTATTATCATGGATACATCAATACACTCCAGATAGTAAATCAGTCAAAACAGTGGATTGCGCCAGGTGAACCAACTCCAAAAAAAGGCGAAGTCAATTTTGTCAGCCAACCAAGGTTATGGCGAGGGTTTTCTGGGATGCACAAGGAATTATTTTTATTGAATACTTCGAAAAGGGTAAAAGTATCACAGGTCACTACTACATTAGCTTACTGCAATGTATGAGTGAAAAGAAAAAGACCTCATTTGACCAAAAAAACTTGTTTCATCACGACAATGCTCCGGCCCATCGTTCTGTCATTGCAATGGGAAAACTGTGCGAATTAAAGTTCCAATTGCTTGAACACCACCCTATTCGCCAGTTCTAGCACTCAATGACTACCACCTGCTCCAAAACCTCAAAAAATTTCTTGGAGGTCGAGGAGGTCATTGATGCTCTAAACAGCTATTTTGAGAACCTTGATAAATCGCAGTAACGAGATGGTTTAATTAAATTAGAACACCGATATGACAAATGTATTAGCCTTTCTAGAGATTATGATTGAGAACTAAAGCAAAAAAGTAGTTAGTACTAAAACGTATTTTATAATTGAAACCAATAACAAGGAATAATTCGGAATACTAATATTTATAGGTATATACAAAGAATATATCTTACCCAATTGGCCAAAAAGCGCAAATAACCTTCCGTGTGTTGTAGAAATTGCTGAACTCCACGGGTAAATCCAAGCATACGCCGGTCAGTGGCGTTGTAAGAGAGAGCAACCTTCATTCTCCTCTGCATATTAGAGTAAATGGTAAAGGAATCGTCGCGCTGATTGAGAAGCAGTTGTACTGAGGTCCATGTTGATATACAAGAACAATGTAAACTCAGAGAAAGTTAACAAGATTTCCACTTCAATAACAGACCCATTATTACTTTCTCTACACATACGTTGTACATGGTGTATAGAGTAGATATTGTATTGCACCCAAAAATTCGATACCTGATTTCACCTGAAAAACATGTTTTCGAAACCCCCTGAATAAAAAAAAAAAAAAAATATCTGAGTGTTCCATTCACGTGACATTCTCTACATCTCTGTGACAAATTATTGTTAAAAAGCTTATGCTTCTATTTACTTCATGCTAATCGAGAAAAAATTAGCAGAAATAGTCTTATTACTTGCTTCCTTGTAAGTAGAAGCGAAATAAGGGAGTACCATAGGTTAAAGTGATAGTCAAAAGCTGGTTGCTATGTGAGTGAAGTTCCTTTGTATGGACAGAGTTGACAAATTCCTGTATGAGAAAAGTATAAGTTTTTCTAAGCTGAAACCAAAAATAAGGAATATCTAAAAAAGACGATCAACTCCACGAAAAAAATGTATACTACATAAATTGGGTGTTTTAACGTGCTCTACATTTTTTGTCAATCTCTTACAGTTTTGCAAAATTATGTAAAATTCATCCATAACAAAGTAGTCTTCAGAGACTATTCCCAGAAAATCAAAATATAATTTTATTTGTGAGATAAATATCTTTAATATACGATATTTTAATCAAAATCATTAGCCATTTTTAAGAAAATAAACATTCCATGTAAACTGTAGTTGGAGGTGGGGATTTTCTTGAAAATCTTCGTATTGCATCCTTAGAAGCTACCAAACTTAATTACCAAGTTTGGTATTCAACGGTCTTTTCGTTTTTGAGCTATAATGTACATAGGCACACTAGACCTTTTTTCTGAAAATTCTTTTTTTTTGGATTCACGGGGACCCAAAACATATATTTCCGGTGAAAGCTCGGTATCGAATTTTTGGGTGAAATGCAATACCTTCTCTATTCAGTATGTACATAGTGCGTGTAGAGAAAGTAAAAAGCATTTCTAGAAAAATGTCCATGTGTGTGTGTCCGTCTGTCTATGTGCGTGTGTGTGTGAGGGGGGGCAGCATAACTCCAAAACGAAAAGTCCGTTAAACACCAAACTAGATTTAAGTTCAGCATCTTCCAAGGATGCGTCCAGAGGGTTTTCATCTTGTCGATAATTCACGACAGTCGCGAAGCGGGTGTGAGTAGTCCTAAGAAATGAAAACACGAGATGTATTTGATAAGACAATTCAACGAAATAGACTATCAATTATTTATAATATTTAGGATGGGAGATTTTATCAGGTTAGGATTGTAGTTCTCAAATGGTAGATGACGCATTCGACCATGTTTATTTATCGATTTCATTTTTCTTTCTTCACTGCCTCCTGAATTATCATATAGCTGACCGTGCCTACACTCAATATGCGAATATCAATACCAACAATAGAAATAGGGGACAATTATTTTATTTCAGCATTTAATATCCAATTCATAAAATGGAAAAAAACCGTTATTTTATTTGAGGTTATTACACTAGAAATACAAATAAATTATCATTTTCACTCCTCTTTCGAATTAAATACATTATGAACTGTATAAAACTTTAAATAAACATTGTAACTGAATTAATTGAAACTACAATTGTAGTTATTAAAAGTGAAGGTTGGCTGCCTGGATTGTCACCTTGGTACCAAACAGGAGATTAAACAAACGAACGTCAGGTACGCCAAGATTTCAAAGAAATGAACATCAGCTGCGATGAGATGTTTCAACAATATCGCTTCAGTCAGATGACCGCGATTGATTAAAATGCCCTAATCTTGGCCATTGTATTGGCGCTTTAATTGTTGAGCTACATTGTTAACAAAATTCCCCCACCCCATCTAACCTTTACATTGACACTTGAATTCTCAAAAATGATTAACGATTTTGATTAAAATCTTTTATATTTAAGATATTTACATGACAAATAAAATGTATATCTTGAATTTTCTGGGAATAGCCTCTGAAGACCTCTTTATTCTGAATGAATTTTGCATAACTGATAAACCGTTAGAGAGATTTCATTAAAACACACAGTTTAGGTCATATACATTTTTTTTTCGTGGAGTTGACCCTTTTTGACATATTCTTTGCAATTAGTTTTAAAATGCTAGAACGTTTCTCATACGTGAATATGTCAACTCCTGGCCATGCAAACAAATTAATTTCAATCCCATTGCAACCGTATTTTAAAACATTTGACTGTCGGTTTAACCTAGAGTATTCCCTTATTTCTCTTCCACTTATAAGGAACTAAGTCATAAGACCATTTCGGCTATGTTTATCTCGATTATCATGAAGTAGATAGCTTATTAAGAATTTGTTACAGAGATGTAGAGAAAGTCATGTGAATGGAGTCAGATTTTCTTTTTACTTTCTCTACACGCCCCATGTACGTAGTGTACAGAGAAGGTATTATGTTGCACCCAAAATTCGATACCGTGATTTCACTGGAAATACATTTGAACGAGCTATGTACTTTTTTCTTAGTAAGCTTAAACCTAACAGAACAAAATATTTATGTCCTATCAATTTTGTGGAGTTAACCATTTACGAGATATTCCTGATTATTGGTTTCAGTTTTAAAATAATTTTCCCAAACAGAAAGTGATTCGCCTCATCTCTTTTGTTTTACTCCTGGCCATGCAAAGAAATCCGCAAAGCGACAGCTTTTAAAAGATTTGATTATCGCTTTAGCCTATCGTATTCTCTTATTTCCTTTATACTGACAAGGAAATAAGTGATAAGAGCATTTATGCCAACTTTTATATCAATTGCCATGATCTAGTTAGAAGAATAAGCTCTTTTAAGGATTATAAGCATTTTAAAACTGAAACCAATAACAAAGAATATCTCTAAAACGGTCAACGCCACGAAAAAGTTATATGACCTAAATTGTGTGTTTTAGCAAGATTATATTTTTGTGTAGTATGTTTTTGTCTATCTCTTACGATTTACCAGTTAGCAAAATTTCTTCAGAATGAAGAGGAGTTCAGAGGCTTTTCCGAGACAATTCAAGATACACTTTTCATTAGACACAAAATATCTTAAACATTGGTATTTTACAAAAGTATTCCATGTAGTGGGTAGTTTTAGGTGGGGGTATTTTCTTAGTGTCCCGTCCATGGAATATCATTAATTTACATATCACTATAGGTATTTAACCGACTTTTCGTTTTTAACTTAATCTCTCTCTCTTTCTCTCTCTATCTCTCTGTCACACACACACACACTAACATTCTAAAGAAAATTACAGTGGAACCTTAAGCATGTATTTCCAGTGAAATCTCGATATCGAATTTTTGGGTGGATTGCAACACCTTTTCTGCCTATGAATATAGTACGGAAAGTAAACATTTTATATTGAAGTATTGAACTTAATTGAAGTTCAGCATTTTCCAAGAAACATGCTTTGTCAGTTATTGAATTCTCAGCAAAAGGTTTAGAATCTCATTAGAGAGAGAGAGAGGGAGAGGGAGAGGGAGAGGGAGAGGGAGGATGGGTGAGAAGGTAAACTCCAAACGAAAATTAAGACTAATGCCAAAATTTTAATTATGGACATGTTCGAATAACCAGGTGAAATTTTTCAGGAAGATTAGCCATTTCATTATCTTTATGTATAACCGTTTTTATTTATCAAAAAGCTGTAAATATTTTGATAAATATTTGAGACGTTCAATATGTCTGCAAGACTAATAAATTATACCTCTTGAATATTCTTTGAATTTCTCTTCATTGTGAATGAAATTTGTACAACTTACAAACCGTAAGGCATAAACAAATTTATAACAGTCAAAATATATAGACCTCGTTGAAATGTTCATCTCAATTTTGTAGCATTCGTCCGTCATCTTCAAAATCTTCGTTTCTGCACCTTTAAGTTGGTTGAATTTTCATCCGGCATCCATAAAGCATCTTCTGTGAAATTTACGTTTTCCCGGCTTAGGGTTATTAGTAACTAAAGTTCAGCAAATCCATATTACTTCAATTGAAGTTATTCTATTTCAAATATTTAATGTGAATAAAGTAACGTAAATAGAAGCACCCGTTCTCAGCCGTTTTGTTTTCTTCTTACACAATTGCAAAAGAAGTTGCTGCTAGACATGAGACGGTTCATGAACGAATCGTTCATATGAACGTTTACAAGGAAAAAATCGTATGAATCGTGTCAATCTTAGCATGGATCGTCGTTCAAAAAGAATCGCATGAATCGAAAAAATAGCATGAATCGTGTCAACCATAGCAGGTATCGTCGTTAAAAAAGAATCGCAGATTTGAAGAAACTTATCAGGTATTGGGGTTTGTTTTTCTTTTGCTTCTACCTTTTGAAGTACCAAGCCGAGCTTGGACGAAAACTGCCGAGTGCGCACGATGATGTGTACAGAGATTTATTATCATTTATTTTATTGTGAAAAATAATTAGTGCATAGGCTATGAGGTTAATTATAAATATATATATATATATATATATAATATACAACATACTTAAGAAAACGAACACTGCCGATCATAGCTGAAGCTACCACGAGCGTCTTTTTATAGTTTAGGGATGAGTTATTGTACACGTAAAAGCATTAGATAGATATAATAACTCCATGGCACGACAGCTCACGGGGAACTTTGGCCTACCGCCCGGCCGCTGCGTCCCCCATCTCGGTCCATTACAGACGTCATGGATGGGGTGCAGAATTGGAGGGTGAGACGTGGTCAGCGCCTCGAGCCCCCCCCCCGGCCGGTTAATGCAGTTCTCATGACCTGGAGCCGCTAGTTCTCCATCAAGTAGCTCCTCAGTTGGCCCCCCAGAGACCTTACGAGGCTGAGTGCACCCCGGGCCAGGTCTCCCAGCGTGGGAAAAATCCCCACGCCGGTACTGGGGATCGAACTCAGGTCTCCCACTTGGTGAGCAGCTGCGCTACCACCGCGCTAAGGAGACGACCATTAGATAGATATATAACTTCATAAAGAAAAATTTAGGACAAATAAAGCAATTATGCTCCAACATAATAGGTATAGAAGCATACTATTCTAATACATTAAAATTAAATCGAATATTCCTGAAGAAAATAATAATTATTTAGGGCACTAGCGTTGCCTTATAATGACACATTTATAAAAATTACATGACTTAGTGGCGCGCAACTTCGACAGTGATGAATAATAATTACTCTGCATATTAACATTACACAAATACCGCCATGCAGTTGAAGCTTGGGTATCAATTTTAGACTTAAACAACCTGTGTCTGTTTTTTTTTTTTTTCGAATAATGAAGGAAATTCTACAAAATATGTTTGTATTAAATGGAAAAGAGTACGACGTTTTTATATAAATTGCTGTTTTTATGTTAAAGAAGCTACCATATGACTGATCTCCGTGTATGATGAACGAGACAGCTTAAGTCAGACACAGAAGGCTTGGCGTCGATTGATGAATCGTGAATGAATCGTGAACGAATCGTGAACGAATCGTATGAATCGATTCATATTACATGAACGAATCGTATGAATCGATTACTGAAAATGAATCACTCGACTCAACTCTAGATGCTGCCTCATTGATTACCAAGCTAAAATCGCGTGCTCTCTGCATGTGTTTACTTCGTGATTTCGCACAGATAATTTAATAAGCCTCGCATGGTTGCCTGTTTGCAGTTCGAGTAAAGTCATTCAGACAAAGAAGTATTCTTCGGTCAGCGTCTTCTAAGACAGCAAAAGCAAAGGTAGGAAAGTCGACTACCTATGCCGTGGTCAGTTGTGTGTCGGAACTTCGTGTTAGCTACCGTACAGCCACGTGACATTACCTATTTAAACTGTCTCAGAAGACTCTGGCTAAACAAGAACATGTTCATTAAGAACAATTCTATGGGAAAATACAACGAAATGTGGCTAAGGGTTGAAGGCTGTATTCGGAACGTTTTCCGACGTGAAGTCTGCCTTCTGTGCGGGCAATTCGATCTACAGAGTTGCAATTAAAACTTTATAGATAATTCCTAGTATTATTATTTCTTAAACATTAATTTTTCTTGCCGTAATTAGAGTAAAAAAGAACTGTAGCTCACCTAGAATTTGAGTTTCTCAAATTGAATTTTTAAAGCAGCGGAAATAGCATTCTATAAACTGTAATTACTCGAACAACTTTTATGAGAACGATTTGTAAAATTAATTTAAGCTAAATAAGTGAAAATCTGGGTTTCATCTGGTAGGTTTTGGGAAAAGAAATAGTATTATTTCGAGGATAACTCCTATGTAAACAAATATAATCTCCATTATTGAGGTCCTCTGCATCATCGCTGGTTAGACATCACACGCAGGTTCAGTGAACTCGGTTAACGTATGAGCGCACATTTGGGGAAATATCATTGGGCTCCTTGGCATTTTGGGCAGTTTTATTTATGCCTCCAAAATTGACTGGATATTGAGAACCTTCCAGAAGTGTAGAGGTTTAAATTCTTCGTATTGCTGAATTTCTGTATACACACATGGCAGCTTTTTATTTTCTCTACACGTACTCGTACTATGTACATAATTTATAGAGAAGGTTTTGTAATACACCCAAACATTCGATATCGATATTTCACCGGAAATATATGTTTTAGGGTCCCCTGTATCCCAAAAAAAAAAACATTCAGAAAAAGGTTCGTGTGTGTCCGTGTGTGTGTGAACACGATAACCTAAAAACGAAAAGTCGGTAAAATACCAAACTTGGTATTTAAGTTTAGTATGTTCCAGGGATGCGACACAAAGATTATGAGAAAAATCCCCCCACCCGAAATTACATAGAGCATTTTTGGAAAATTTTAGTTTTCTCAAAAATGCCTCTAACGATTTTCATTAAAATATCGTATATTAAAGATATTTACATGACAAATAGTATATTTTGAATTTTATGGGAATAGCCTCTGAAGACTACTTTATTCTGGGTCAATTTTACGGAATTTTGCATAACTGCTAAACCGTAAGAGATGGACAAAGAATGTAGGACACGCTAAAAACACACAATTTTTGTTATACACATTTTTTCGTGAAGTTGATCGTTTTTGAGATACTCCCATTTTTTCGTTTTACCTTTAAAAACTTATACTTTTCTCTACGGGAATTCGTCAACTCCTGTCCATACAAACAAAAGAACTTCAGTCACATATCAACCAGCTTTTGACTATCACTTTAATCTATGGTACTACCTTATTTCGCTTCTACTTAAAAGGAAGCAGGTGATAAGACTATTTCTGCTAATTTTTTCTCGATTAGCTTGAAATAAATAGAGGCATAAGCTTTTTAACAATAATTTGTTGCAGAGATGTAGAGAAAGTCATGTGTAGTCATGTGTTTGGAACACATCAGCTTTTTTTTCTAAAAAGTCTTAATATGGTGTGTTTAATGGAATCTCGAAACCTGTACTTTCCAGTGAAATCTGAACACTGTATTTTTGGTGGAATACCAGTCTTACTTGCAATTATACGTGGTAGAAAAAGAGTATTAATTCATTGCAACATTTTTAGGCTGCGCAAATTAGGATGCTTTATTCCTGCACTCCGAAGCTCACAGTGTTGATATAACCTGTAGGTTTCCTAATCGAAAATGTTGCAGGTATGGACAGGGATTGATTTGGAAAGAGAGGTTGGGTTTCAATTCGTTTAGTCACACTGTCATATGTTGCTTCTGTTTTGTCTTTGGTAATATACTTCACTTTAAGTCTTTCACTATTCCTTAATAATCTACAGCTGAGTACTACCAAGTTGAAAGCCATTGAACTGCACATATTATATTTCATATCGGTGAAAATCTGGATGATAATTTCTGTTTTGGAATATCCATGTGCTTGAAATATTTTCGCTGCAAATTCAGTGTTACATTGTCAATATAAATCTTCTGAACATATATTCTGGTTTACTTCATCACGTTGTCTTTTAATCTTCAGCCATATTTGAATTTCAATAAACAGTTATGGAAATGAATTATATTTGCATTAAGACACTTTGGGAAAGATTTTTTGTATTTCGGCTTATAGAACTGCATTTAAAACAGTCTTAAATTTCTGCTACTTACAGAAAACACTTAGTCAGCTAAAGCTTCCTTATTTTGGAAAATGTTATAGCACACCCAGAAACAAATTCTGGTGTTTTATGCGTACATCAAATTGCTTACTCACTCTGACTAATTGTGTTGCTGTTAAGTTTTACTGTAACCCTCCCATTACTGATACACCTCAGCATACCAAAGTCTTACAATCATGCGCAACCTGCTGTTGAACAACTGATAATAACTTACCTTTCTAGTAGAAGTGTTCCCCGGTGCCAAACGATCACCCGCTGCTACTGTTGTGAAGAACGATTCAAACTTAACCATATATTAGAAGTTGACTTTACCTTACTCCACTGTTAAGTCTTCCCAAAGTCTCAAAATCACCCATAACTATTATTATGAAGACTCACTGAGACTTACCCTTGCTGTAATGTTGACATACGCTTCTTCGTTATTTGTACATTATTATGGAGACAAATTTGTATACAAGTGGGCTTCATAGATCCGCTATGGATGAGTTAGAATGACCTCAGCATGTTTACATTCCAGTCATTCCGTTCTACGACCAGAACAGACATGGAAAGGCAGTCACAGTGATGATTTCCTACCATTTGACTATTCCAAATCATAAACACCCACCTCTTGTGTACATAAAACAAGAATAAATATCCTCAGATTATCCTATACCATCTCTGAAGTAGATGCTATACTTGAATGTTGTTAACTGACTTTTACCTTAAATCCTGGTGTAGAGCTTGCCTATTCACTAATCATCTTCAGAGTCGTACAACATCAATAGTCCTTAATGGTGATGGGTTATTGATGACATTTTTAGTATACATTCTGGATTGTCTTAAATTCATACATTGCCTACTCGCAATTTACTGTGAAATTAAACAATTATTCTCACAAGACATCGATAGTCAAAATGCACGCGATTACGATTGGTTCATTCCTGCACAAAATTTACATGATCATGCTGCAAGAATTATGGTGAACCATTCTTGCTCTCCATAAGAATCACATGACTTTGGAAAGTTGTATAAGACATGAGTGAAAACTATATCCCAATAAGACCAATTTACATTGTACCATAACGATTTACTTTTCTACCATGAACGTAGTAGATAGAGCAAGTATTTCATTCCACCAAAACATTATATACCAATTTCAACAGAAATACACATTTTGAGGCATCCTGAATAAAAAGTCTGATGTGCTACATTCAGATAATTTTCGCTACCTATTGTGCAACAGATTATTCCTATCAAAGCTTATTCTTTTCTCTACTTCTGCTAATCGAGATAAATATTAACAGAAAGTGTGGTACTACTTAGTTATTTATAAGCAGAAAGGAAATGATTAGTAAAACCTTTTAAAAGTTGGTCAGTGTATGATGCAATTTAAATTCATTTCTTTTTGCACGACCGGGATGAAAAAAATGAATATTGACTTCTTATTTGAGAAATGTTATATGTATTGGAAATTATCCAATTAGCTAACCTATTGAGTCCTTATCACATTGTTAAGATTGAGCTGCAATTTTTGTAGTTAAAATGCATCGGGAAGAAGTCATGTCTCGCCTTTCTCTACAATAAGGTCACTGTTCGTCGAAGAAAAAAAAATTAACGCATGTAACAGCTAAATTTATGTCTGTCTTCCGCTGAACGATCAGCTGTTAGGTGTTGATAATGAAATTTGCCCGCACCGGATACAAGTATATACGCGATAGACCTTAGTAAAGATAATTTTCAAACAAAGAGTTCATTTAGCGCACAAAATGTCTTCCTAAATAGCTTCATTTTTATTTCCTTTATAGTGCATAGGTAGAGAAGGTATTGCATTCCACCCAAAAATTCTATACCATAGTTACATTGGCAAAAAGGTTTTATGTTGCCCTGTATTCAAAAAGTATTCAGAAAATAGACCTTGTGTGTGTGTGTGTGTGTGTGTGTGTGTGTGTGTGTGTGTGTGTGTGTGTGTGTGTGTGTGTGTGTGTGTGAAGAAAATCCCCAAAACTAAACTACACTTTAGATGGAACATTTTTCAAAAAATTTGATTTTACTAAAAATTGATCTAACAACTTTGATTAAAATACCATTAAGATATTTTTATGACAAATGAAAAATATATATTTTATATTTTCTGGGAATAGCTTCTGAAGTACTTTTCATTTTCATAGCTTGTAAACCGTAGACAACAAACACAAAATACAGATCTCGTTAAAACACACAATTTACGCCATGTACATTTTTTTTTGTAGAGTTAACCATTTCCTGAATTTTTCCATACTTATACTTTTTCTCAAACAGGAAGTCGCTGTCCGTGTTTCTTTTGTGTAGTTTCACTCCTGGCCTTGCAGAAAGAACAGAATCTCAAAGTCAATCACAAGCGACAGCATTTAAACAATTTGACTATCGCTTTAGCCTAATGTATTCCCTTGTTCCTCTTTTACTTACAAGGAAGCAAATAATAAAACAATTTCTGCTAATGTTTATCTTGATTAGCTTGAAGTAGAGGGAAGAATAAACCTTTATAAGAATAGTATGTTACAGAATGGGTAGAGAAAGTCATGTGAATGAAACATCGGTTATCTTACAATGAAAATATATGTAAAACAAAAATGACCACGCCTCGTTTTCTCTGCCATAGGATTCTCTATTCGTCGGAAGAAATGTTTAAGCTGTAATAACTAAATCTAGGTCTATCTTCCCCTCAACGATCAGCTGCCTGGTGGTGTGCCATGCGCTGATAATTAACTTTACCCCCATCTAGTCTGCAAGTATCTGTATGCAAAGATAACTTACAACCAACTCCTAGAATATCGGTCGTAAATGATTTAATGTGTACTTTCTTACTTTGTACGTAGAACATAGGTAGAGAAGGTATTGCATTTCCCTCAAAATTCCATAGAGATTTCACTAGAAATACATATCCTTTAGGGTCCCCATATCCTAAAAAGCAGTTTTAGAAAACTGTCTGTGTGTCTTTGAATAGAAAATGTCGGTTATATACCAAACTTGATATTAAGTTCGGCATCTTCCAAGGATGAAGGTTTTCAATAAATGTCCTTCCACCCCAAACTACCCTTTACCTTAAAAAAGTCCGAAATATTTTCTTAAAAGCTGCGCTAAGAATTTGATTAAAATACCGCTTATTACAGAGGTACATGTATCCTAAATTTTCCGAATAGTGTCTGTAGCACTCTTCATTTTGAATGACTTTTACACAACTGGTAAACCTTTGGAGATAGACAAAAACTTAATACATAAAATGCTGATTTCCTCAAAACACCGTTTATGTCATGTGAGCCAAATTTCAAAGCCCTCACATAGCGACCAGCTCTTTAAACACCGACTACCTCTTGAGCATATTGTATTCCTCTAATATCGTTGTATCTACACGGAAATATGTAATAAAAGTATCTCTGCAGATGTTCATCTCGATTAACGCTAAGCAGATAGAAATTTCTCTAGCACGTATGTACAATATACATAGTATACAGAAGGTATTATATTCCACTCAAAACTCGATACTGATATTTCACCTTAAATACGTGTTTTGAGACCCCCTGAATAAAAAAAGGAATTAAAAAAAAAGGCTGTGTTTGTGTGTGTCTCTTTGTGGGCAGCAAAGGTCAAAAACGAAAAGTTGGTTAAATACCAAACTTGAAGTTGCAACACAAAATTGTTCAAGGAAATCTCCGTTTACATGGAGAATGTTTCGAAAAGTTTTATTTTCTTAACACAGGCTCCAATGATTTTTATTAAAAGCTACATTCTTAAGATATTTTCATGACGAACGAAATGTATATCTTGAATTTTCTAAGTATAGTCTTCATAGGGCTTTCATTCTGTATGACTTCTGTTTAACTCATAAACCGTAAAAGCTAGACAAAACCTTGCTACTCAAAATTATTGACTTCATTAAACAAAACACAATTTGTCATAAGTTTTTTTTTTTTTTTTTTTTATTTTTTTTTTTTTTTAACAGTTAACCGTTTCCAAAATGCATTGTTGGTTTCAATTTTAAACTGCTTGAACTTTTCTCAAGCGGGAAGTCAACCTTCGTTTCACCTCTTTTGTTTTACTCTCTTGGATACAAAAGAGCTCCGATTTCAGTTGTTTCACATAGCGATGCGCTTATAAAAGATATGACTATCGGTTTAGCCTAAGGCATTTCCTTATTTCCCTGTACTTACAAGGAAGCAAGTAATAGACTAGTTTGCTAATGTTTATCTTGATTAACATGAAGTAGATCCAAATTAAGCTTGTGTAAGAATAGCTTCTTGCAGAATGGGTACAGAAAATCATATGAATGGAGCACATCAGATTTCTTTTTCGGTCTACTTTCACTAAAAAGTCCCAGTTCAATCTATAAATTTAATGTGCCAATGGTGCTTTACCAATGTAATATGTATTGGTGTATTAATTATCATGCTAACTTCATATACCCCAAGGTCACGAGTTCGAACATGACGAAGTACGATGGATTTTTTTCGGGCGTAAAAATCCTTAGCATAACTTCCTTCGGAAGGGAAGTAAAGCCCTTGGTCCCGCATGTGGATTTACGGCACGTAAAAGAACCTCAAGTCTAATAAAGAGGCCTCCGAGCAAAATTAAGCGGTCTTTCACGCCCAGTATAGATTGGGACGCTGAGAACCGCAGCAGTTAAACAGTGTCCATAAATAAAACTCATTTCTATTTTGGAATTTTCTGGGAATACTTTCCTAAGAGTTGTTCATTCTGAATGACTTTTATGTAACTCGTAAAGTCTCTTTTGTAAGAGATAGACAGAAACTTATTACACAAAAATGTAGATTTCATTAAAACACACAATTTGCTACACTTTTTTTGTAGAGTTAAGTGTTTCCAAGGTATTCCTTGTTATTGGTTTCAATTTTAAACTACTTAAACTATTGACACGTAAAAGAACCTCAAGTCTGATAAAGAGGCCTCTGAACAAAATTAAGGTGTCTTTTCACGCCCAGTATAGAAGGGTTGCTGAGAACCACAGCAGTTAAAAGAGCGTCCATAAATAAAAATCCATTTCCATTTTGGAATTTTCTGGGAATAACTTCTGAAGAGCTCATCATTCTGGATGACTTTTGTATAACTGGCAAACCGTGAGAGATAGACAAAAACTTACTACACATACATGTAGATTTCATTAAAACATGCAATTTTTTTTTGTAGAGTAACCGTTTCCAAGATATTTCTTGTTATTCGTTTCAGTTTTAAACTGCTTAAACTTTTCTCAAGCGGGAAGTCAACTTTCGTTTCATCTCTTTTGTTTTACTCCCTTGAATGCAAAAGAGATCTGAATTTCAATTGTTTCACATAGAGATGAGATTTTGCAAGATTTGTCTATCGTGTTAGCCTAGTGTGTTCCCTTATTTCCCTTCTACTTACAAAGAAGCAAGTAATTAAGCCAATTTTGCTTATGTTTACCTCGATTAACATGAAGTTATGCTTTTGTTAGAATAGCTTGTTGCAGAATGGGTACAGAAAGTCATGTGAATGGAGCACATCAGTTATTTTTTCGGTCTACTTTCATTAAGAAAGTCGCAGCTAGATCTATACCATTAATTTGACAATGGCCCCTTACCAACGTAATGGAGATTTTCTGCAAAACATGATGGCCTTCAAATGGGACCGCTCCCTTCTGCCACTGGGAAATAACCATTAGCAAACAAAATACAAGCCTGTACTAGGGGTGAGAGGCAACATAGTAAGATCTCTGTTACCTGGAGACTCGAAGACTCTGCTTGTAAGTTGAGATTGGCGCCTCAGTTAAGGGTCCAGTAAGGCTTGGCAGCTGAAAGGGTCGGTTTCCAACCGTGAACCATCTAAACCCATACTTTAAAGTCACTCCGCCTTTGGCAGAGGGTCGTAATGCTCTGAAGAATACTGTACCTTTTATTGTTTGATACAATTTGGCACTTTAGTTCCCAGATCCGTATAATGTCCAACAATGATGTAAGCAGGACTTACCGGTGTAGTAGAGGTTAGCCGTGCCCTTGCTGAGCCGGAAGTTGGCAGGATCCAGACCGCTACCCGAGCTCATGGTGAGCAGCTTCGCCTTGAGCGACTTACACGGGCTCAGGAGGAAGCGGTCGAGGAGCAAATCTAGGTGGGCCGGGAGCTCAATCTTGACGGCTTTAACGGGAACCGGGCAGGCAGGAGAGGTGTAGACGGTGCTCAAGGTGGTGGAGAGCGGACCGCTGCGTCATGCAAGGCTGATGATGACAGGGACGCCGGCGGAGGACGCACTGGGAGAAGGCGCTACCGACGGTACCAGCGACGTAGGGTGGGGTGGTGGCGGAGGCGGAGCGCCGGGACGCGCGGGGGCGTGGCACTCGGATATTGCGCATTTGCTGCCATCCCCTCGGAACCCCTGAGCCGAGAAATGTGCTTGGCCCAGCCATCCGTCGATATTCCTGCACGTCCTGGAGAAATTATCAGGTGCCACATTTCGAGTTCTCAGCCTCTTTTTCACCATCTTTAAGATATCCTATCTTCAGAAACTTTAGACCCTTGTATGGTTTTGTTACCCCATACTGCTCCTTTTTTGAACTTTTCTCTCTTTCTCTCTCTCCTTTTCTTCCAGCGTTTAACATCTTAAAACCATTACTTGTTTTATAGTAATGTTTCTCCTTAAATATGAAATACAGTGTACCATCCTCCACTGAAAAACCTCGGACATGCAAGTGGAACAAAAGGACCTGAACAAATAGAAAACTCGTTTAATGGTGCACAAATTAAGGGACAAGATATATTGAAATGGTAAGAAATCACATTTTTACTTACTCTAGCCGTATACATACAATGTACATAGTAGCTAGAGAAGGTATTGTATTCCACCCAGAAATTCGATGTCGAGAATTCACCGGAAATATTATTTTTGAGGTTCCCGTGTCCGAAATTTTTTTTTAGAAAAAAGTCCGTGTCGGTCTATGGACAGCATAGCTCAAAAACGAAGATACCAATCTTGGTATTTATATTTAGTATCTTCCAAAAATATGTCACGAAGATTTTCAAGAGACTTTTCCCACAACAAACTATCCTTTAAATGGAAAATGTTTTGAAATGTTTGTTTTTCTCAAAAATACTTAACGGTTTTGGTTAAATAAAATATAACATATGTTTATAACACAATTAAAAATTTTATTTTGAACTTTCTGGGAATGTCATCTCAATAGCTCTTCATTCTAGATGAATTCTGTTGATTTTGCATACCTAGTAAACCGTAAGACATAGACAAAACTTACTCCTTAAACACACAAATTTATGTCATACATACAGTTTTTTGTGGGGTAGGCCATCTTTTAAATATTTATTGTTTTTGATTTCAGTTTTAAAATATAAAGTCTTTAATATACGATATTCCAATAAAGTTCGTTAGATCTACTTTAGAGAAAATCGAAACTTTTAGACATTTTTCCATGTAAAGGGTAGTTGGGGTGCGAGAATTATCTTGAAAATCAACGTATCATATCTCTGGAAGACATTGAAATAAAATATCAAGTACGGTACATAATGGACTTTTTGTTTTTGAGCTCACGGACAGACAAACACATGGACATTCTTATAAAAAAGTTATTTTTTGGATTCAGGATTCCTCAGAACATGACATCTTGGTATCGAGTTTTTGGTGGAATAAGATACCTTCTCTACCTACTATGTACGTACATATCACTTGGTAAAGAAAGTAAAAATTTTATTAATATTAGAACAATTAGAAATATTGAAATATATTCAATACAGAGAGAGTTGGTATGGAAAATCTTCGTAAAATTCTTAGTGTTCCACCCATAAAAATGTTGGACTTTATTGGTTTTGATTTGCAACGGGATTTCATTTTTGAGTTGCGAAATAAACACATGACCTCTTACAAAAGTCTGATGTGTTCCATTCACATGACTTTCTCTATATCTCTGCACAAATTATTGATAAAAAGCTAATGCTTATATTTACTTCATGCTAACCGAGAAAAAATAGCAGAAACAGTCTTATTGCTTGTTTCCTTGTAAGTAGAAGCGAAATAAGGGAGTGACATAGCTTAAAGTGATAGTCAAAAGCTAGTTGCTATGTGACTGAAGTTCCTTTATTTATATGGATTGCAGTTGACAAATTCCTGTATGAGAAAAGTTAAGTTTTTCAAAGCTGAAACCAAACACAAGGAATATCTAAAAAAAAAAAACGATCAACTCCACGAAAAAAAGTAAGTAGCTTAAATTGTGTGTTTTAACGTGCTCTACATTTTTGTGTGGTAAGTTTTTGTCCATCTCTTGCGGTTTAGCAGTTATCAAAATTCCGTAGAATTCATACAGAATAAAATAGTCTTCAGAAATTACTCTTAGAAAATTCAAGATATACGTTATATTTGGCATGTAAATATTTTAAATATAAGTGATTTTAATCAAAATCGTTATGCCATTTTTTAGAAAATCAAAATGTTTGAAAAAAGCTCCATGTAAAGGGTAGTTGTGGTGGGGGATTTTCTTACAAATCTTCGTGTCGCTTCCTTGGAAGTACCAAACTTAAATACCAAGTTTGGTATTTAACGGTCTTTTCGTTTTTGAGCTATGCTACCCACTCACACACACACGGACATTTTCTAAAAATGCTTTTTATGGATTCAGGGGATCTTAAAACATATATTTCCGGCAAAATCTGGGTATCGAATTTTTGGGTGAATGACATACTTTCTCTGACATAGTACGTGTAGAGAAAGTAAAAATGCTTTATATTTACCCAGAGGATCTCAAAGTGTACTGCAAAATGTCGGTGAAATGTTTCATGATATATCTACCATATTTCCTCTACCTAGTATGGATAAGAAGTAGAGGTAGTAAAACCGCTACTGATGTGTTTGTTTTAGATTAACTTTAAAATCATGTCAGTTTTGTAAAACTAAACGTAGAGTGAATATAAAAAGGCTATATTGCGTACTGTAAAACACGACTAGAAATGTAACATAACCAATTGTGTAATTCCTAGCTTTTTACAGCATTTCAACAACTAAATATTTGAATTGGCAGTGTGGTCGGATTTTCGCTGTTTTTGCACCAGATTATGTAAAGCAATTAAAGTGAAATAATTGAGGACATTACAGCTGTCATGGATCTCACCCGTTCTGTACAAATGCGTCGTAAAGGCAACAGTGTGCTCATGCGCAGTAAAGTAATTAAAGCGCATTGATTAATCTGCCTGTTCGCTTAGAGGGATAACATATATTCAAGTGGCGAATAATATCACAAAACATGCGCGAGTTGTGTTGCTGCAAAAACTGGCTGTGTACCAGTTACATTTGCAAAGTGGTAGAAAATACTTGAATTAATACTTTGAACAAAATATATCGGATACATTTCATCATTTCATTAGAGCTAGGTGCAATAGGAGCTAAACACTTTATAATTAGGCAGGCAATTGGCACTACACAAGTTCAAGATGGGCGCTTATATAGGAGTATCAGAAAGAATAAGTATTGAAGTAGGCACTATATTTTTACTTTCTCTACACGTACTATGTACATAGTGTATAGAGAAGGTATTGTAATGCAACCAAAAATTCGATATCGAGATTTCACCGGAAATACACGTCTTGGGTCCCCCAGAATCCAAAAAAGCAATTTTGGAAAAAGCTCTCCGCGTGTGTATGTGTGCCTATGGACAGCATAGCTCAAAAACGTAAAGACCAAGCTTGGTATTTAAGTTTAGTATCTTCCAAGGATGTGACACGAAAATTTTCAAGAAAACCCCCTATCTCCAACTACCCTTTACATGTAACTTTTTTCAAAAATTTTTATTTTCTCAAAAATGGCTTTAACGATTTTTATTAAAATCTCTCATATTCAAGATATTTACATGCTAAATAAAATGTATATCTTGAACTTTTGGGAATAGCCTCTGAAGACTACTTTATTCAGGATGAATTTTACAGAATGTTGCATAACTGCTAAACCGTAAGAAAGATACAAAAACTTGCGATACAAAAAATGGAGAGCACATTAAAACACACAATTTATATTGAATAAATGTTTTCGTGGAGTCCATCGTTTTTGAGATATTCCTTGTTTTTGGATTTAGCTTTAAAAAAACGTATACTTTTCTCATACAGGAATTTGTTAACTCGTGTCCATAGAAACAAAGGAACGTCAGTCACATAGCAACCAGCTTTTGACTATCACTTTAACCTATGGTACTACCTTATTTCTCTTCTACTTATAAGGAAGCAAGTACGTAATAATCTATTTCTGCTAATTTTTTCTCGGTTAGCATGAAGTAAATAGAAGCATTAGTTTTCTAACAATAATTTGTTGCAGAGATGTAGAGAAAGGCATGTGAATGAAACACATCAGATTTTTTTAATTGTTTCATTTATATAGCCCCCTTTAACCTCTATGAACATATTGAAGGATTTGATTTAGAAACAACAGCTGTTTTCTCGCTAAAGGTAGGGTTGTTAGATTTAGTTTATCAGTATTATATTATTAAACACACGACATTCACTCTCACATGCATACTTCCAGACCCTGTCGGGGATAGGAAATGGTTCTAGTTAAGAAAAATTCCCTATCCCAGCCGAGAGTCAAACCAGGGATCTCTGGGTGAGAAGCCAGAACGTTGACCACTCGACCTCATAGGCATTCATTATTTGATATTTCTATAGTCTTCTGCCATGTTAAAATGTGCTTTAAATGGTAAATGAATAAAACAGATATCCTATAGCAGGTGGTCAAACTGCCCCGTATTTGACATATGCAGATATCCCTTCGTGCATTAAAAAAGTAGAACTCAACGGAGTTATTTCAAGATAAAATCCGCCAGTGAAGCACTGAAGAGAGAGAGATATCTTCGAGTTATCTCTCTTGTTTATCCGTGTAGACGGAAGGCTGTCGCGCCCATTGAGAGGGGTAGAGTCGGTTCTCCACTGGCGAGTTTTAACTTTAACTAGCTCCGTTGAGTTCTGCAACCCTTTTAACGCACGAAGGGTTATCTGTACACGCCAAATACGAGGCACTTGGGCCACATGATACATACTACTCCGCGCAACAGCACGAAGTCGTGACAAGGCATACCGCCCAACCGCTGCATCTCCCATCTCTACCCATTACTATGTACACACCTTTGCTTGGTCGCTAGTTTTACGGGGAGGCGAGGGCAAGGAAGAGAGCTCATTTGCCTGTCTTTCCGCAGTGTTGTCAACCAAAAAGGTTTTTCTCTTTCAAGCCTTCAGCCTTATGGTGAATAGGTTATCTAATTTATCGTGAGCTAGCTGACTTATTAAACTCACTTGTATGTGCTTGAACTCTGGGAGCTACAGACAGAATGAATCCTGAGCTCTGAAGTCACAAGACTGAGTGCACCTCGTATGTAGGAAATTAATATTAATGGAGGATTTTTTTGTATTGATAAAATAGCAAACTGATCTATTTATGGTAAAATTAATTCAATTTCAACATCAAACATTAAAAAGATTATTGTAATTAAAAAGAACCGGTCTCCCCCACACTGTACCGGAAACCGAACCTGGGCTTCCCCTTGAAAAGGGGCTGAGATGCCACCGCGCTAAGGAGATGTCCCATATCTTATATACCGATTATTAAACTACTAAATTCCACTGTTCTCTTAAGGAAGTGTAAACTGTAAATATTTCTTTGAAGTTGCATTCTTTAGTGCTTTGGGTTTTATCGTGGTTTACTTCAACCGTCAAGGTAAATACCGAATTGGACATTTAATTAGACCCAAAGTTCCAACCTAAAGCCTGAAAACAAGTAAAATAAAATATATAGCAGAGCATTCATTATTACCATCTATCCAACATATTGAAAGTAGGTAGACTGGGCAACACCCTAGTGTCATCTTCCCGACAAATGTAGAAGCGAAAATACTGTGTACTTAGATATCGGTAAACGCATGTTGAAGCGACCTTTGTTCCGCGACAGAGTCAGAAATAGTTTTCTATCCATAAAAGCCTCTGTAGACACGTGATGAAAAAATATTGATGCAGGGATGAGACCTCGAACAACACACGTCGATCAACCAAGCATCTCCTAACAAATCTGTCACGAATATGACTATGGAGTTAAAAAGGTGGGAAATAATTAGAAAAACATGTCTCATGTGATATATTTTATCATATAATAATAACTCCTTGGCACGACAGCCCACAAGGAACATTGGCCTGCCGCTGCGTCCCCCATCTCGGCCTATTGTTGGGGTGCAGTATAGGAGGGTGAGAGGTGGTCAGCGCCTCGAATCCCTCCCGGTCTGTTAATGCGGTCCTCATGACCTAGATCCGCTACTTCTCCATCCAGTAGCTCCTCAAATGGCCCCCCAGGGACCTCACGAGGCTGAGTGCACCCCGGTACTAGGAATCGAATCCAGGTCTCCCACTTGAATGAATGAATGAATAAGTGTATTTATTGACAAAGCAATATCATACATAGAATTTCAACAATCGCACGGGTCCACTGACCGTACGTGCTTTTGTAATACACATTACAAGCAATATTAAAACAACAACAACAAAGAATTAAAAGAGTAAACACGAAAATAAAAAGACAAAGGAAATACACAGTCCAAAGCAATATTAAACAACAATAGAGAGTTAAGAGTGAACCCGAAAATAAAAATACAAAGATATTCAAATATAGCAATTTAAATTTACAGCACAGAGTACACCTTCATAAATGCGCCCTCTTATAATAGAAAATTACACTTAAAAGACATATATACACATAATATATAGAACATATATACAACCATAGCACACACACACATATATATATATATATATATGTAGAACAATGTAGTCACTTTTGTTTAGTTGATCTTATTCCTCCATTCTCTATTGGCCGCCTCCTCAGATCTCAGCTGTCTTGCCTTAAGTACAAATTTACCTAGCCCGTCCATGTTTTCCGTGCCTGCCAGTAGCGTCCAACATGCTTCTAACCCTACAGTCTCCCACTTGGCAAGTAGCTGCGCTACCACCGCGCTAAGGAGACAACCCATTTTATCATATACCTTACTAAAAGTTTAAGGTCAGATAGAGCAATTCGAAATAAAGAGAATAAAATCATAATTGAAAATTGTGTTATTCATTATCAATACAGTTTATTCTAAAATACATATAGAACGTATGTCAGTTTGAGTCCATTATTTACAAGGTACTCGCAGGAAAAGTTTCATTGTAAACGATGAAATAATTTCAAGCTTGCGACATTTTAAACCCTTCAAGTAAACTAAACTGAAGAATTTAAACTTTTAATTGGAAAAACAAATTAATAAAGGATCCACTTTTATTTTTATTTCCATTTTTTCTATTATTTTATTTAACAACTTTATAGGTTTATTCTTGGCATTAAATTCAATCTCCGTCTACCTAAACGTGAAAGCAGCCAAATGCAATGTCTAAACATATTAACTCAAGCCTTCGTAGCATGTTGAATTTTCAAATCAGTTTGTTAATAAAGGATCCACTTTTATTTTTATTTCCATTTTTTCTATTATTTTATTTAACAACTTTATAGGTTTATTCTTGGCATTAAATTCAATCTCCGTCTACCTAAACGTGAAAGCAGCCAAATGCAATGTCTAAACATATTAACTCAAGCCTTCGTAGCATGTTGAATTTTCAAATCAGTTTGTTAAGAATTATGTAAATTTAAAATCCTTTGCTATAGATTGATTAAACCATTTGTTTAGATTGCATTTCCAATTGCCTCCATGTATTTTCCAAGGTGGGCATATTACCCTTCTCCACACTGCTGGAAGACACGTGGTCGTTGGCAATTTCATTTTCTGGAATACTGGCCAATGACTGCCCTGTTGCTAACAAGCAAACATTCTCTTGGGGCAGATAAAATGTGATTTTTGAGATATGCCTTGTTATTGGTTTCAATTTTAAACTATCTAACGTTTCTCGAATGGGATCATTCAAAGCGAACCAAACCTCGATTGTTTCATATAGCAACCAACTTATAAAGAAGCAATTCCGCTAATGTTTATTTTGATTAGCTTGATGCAGATAAAAGAATGGTATTTTGTAAGAATAGTTTGTAATGGAACAGCTAGAGAAAGTTACGTGAATGGAACATAACAAATTTCTCAGTTTATTAAGATTATTTGTTAAGCTGCATTTAACTTAAATTCATGTTTTGTATTCCACATTTTAATGGTTTAATACATTCAATTAATGGTGTAATGTGGTGTTTTTTGCCAAGTTTTCCCCTTGAAGATCCAGGTAGAGCTTCCCAGCACACTTAGTTAAAAGTCTAAACATTCCCCGGTGAAGTGAAAGTGGAATATAAAAATTATTGCTTCACTTTTTTAAGCAAACCAAAGGTGATTTTCTTGGAGGAGAAGTGTATGGAAATAAATTATTCCTCACCACAAATCTTCCAAGGGCGCAATCAGGGCTCCGGTCATGTTTGCGTCCTGGCCCTCACTCTCTCCTGGCTATGGCCTTTGGCTAGCCATAACACCCGCTCCTTGAATCCGCAGGTGCAACAAGCGGTACTGCAGCATTCCTACACCCGAATTCTCTCCGGTGGAGTGGTTTTTTAGTGGGTATTGCCAGTTTAGGGCGACCCCCACACTTGGCAGAGCTATCCCCTCTGTCGCCTGTAGATTGGGTTTTTCCACTCCACTCGAAAAAAAAAAAAATAAAGGAATACACTTGACTAAAGTGATTGTCAAATCTTTTAAAAGCGGGTCAATATGTGATGGTTTTGAAAGTCTGTTATCTTTTCATAACCGAGAGGGAAAGCAGTGTAAGCATTTTAAAATTTAAACCAACTACAAGGAGTATCTAGGAAATGGTTAACTAAAAAATAAGTATTTAACATAAATTGTCTTCTTTAAGAAGATTTAAATGGTTTGTGTAATAATATTCTGTCTAGCTCTTACAAAAAGTCGTCCAGAATGACGACCTCACTGGCTGCTTCCAGAAAATTTAAAAATACTTTTCATTTGTCATGAAAATATTTTAAAAATATTATATTTTCAGCTCTTACTTTATATTATATTTTAATCAAAATTGTTACAGCTATTTGGAGAAAATAAAATTGATGAAAATGTTTCCATGTAAATTACTGCATTCCACCAAAACTAATGTTTTTTCTTCCAACATGTTTTTAATGTCAAAACAAGTGCTAATACAAGTTTTTACACCGCGAGTGTGATTACTTCGCGAGTTATTTACATATAAATAAGAGCGGGGGAGGGGATGACGTTTGGTTTCATGTGAGAAGAAATCAAATTTGTTACCTTAATTGAAGCTTCTCGGGAGTACTACACATCTCCAAATGTGGTTATTATTCCTGAACATATTCCCTGCAGTAATGGTATCCCACAAAAAGTGTGTATAACATAATTTCACTTTACACCATCTGCGCCTAATAACTGCCACTTTTTCACATTTATCACATGGTCCTTCCATAAGCTTGGCTGCTAGCTGGACTATCAGAAAAAGAAACCAAAACTATTTCCAAAACACAATGGAATATTGCTTTAAGAATTTAAAAGGACCATGTGATAAATGCGAAAATGTACCAGTTTTTATAAATAACTCCATGGCACGAAAACTCGCAAGGAACTGTGGCCTACCACCCGGCCGCTGCTTCCTCCATTTCGGTTAATGACAGACATCATGAATGGGGTGCAGTATTGGAGGGTGAGATATGGTCAGCGCCTCGCACCCCCCGGCTCGAGCTGCTGCTTCTCCAAGTAGCTCCTCAATTGGCCCCCAGGGACCTCTCGAGGCTGAGTGCTCCTCGGACCAGGTCTCCCAGCGGGGGAAAAATCCCCATGCCGGTACCGGGAATTGAACCCAGGTCTCCCACTAGGTAAGTAGTTACGCTACTACCGCGCTAAGGAGACGAAGGTGAGGGTGGTGTACAGTGAAATTATTGTTTTACACACTTTTTTGTAGGATACCATTACTGCAGGGAATATGTTCATATGTTCAGGAATAATAACCACATTTGGAGAAGCTTCAATTAAGGTAAGAAATGTGATTTCTTCTCACATGAAACCAAACGTCACCCCCTCCCCTTGCTCTTATTAATATGTATATAACTCGCGAAGTAATTTTATTTGCGATATAAAAATTTGTATAAGCACTTGTTTTAACATTACAAACATATTGGAAGAAAAAAATAACATTTTTATCTGTTCCTATGAGAATGTTTGCTTGTAAACTACTGTCTTGTTGGGAATATTCGATGTCTCAAAGGCTACTCAAACACCAACCTTAAGTATTTTATTATGAAATAAAAGATATGAATTCTATTCATTAAGTAGATACATTTTTTCCTATTTGGCGTGTTTTAACTACAAATTAACTAGTGATATAACTGGATAGGTGCATGCTTATTAATAGGCACTACTGAATTTAAATTCATTTTTTATTTTAAACACTTTTTCTTACTAAAAATATTTCAAATTGTGCACTTTTTTATTACTTTGTTTCAAAAATACTATGATGCCTCTCAAAAGCATATTTAAAAAAATGACCAATTATTTTTTTAAATAGTGTTGCAATTTTGATAAATAAATTATTAAATTATGAAAAATCAAGGGAGTTTTGAGAGTGCGATAACTAAACATTTGCTACACTAATTAGGACTAATATAAAATATATGATAAACTTTTTTGTAAACTCTTTTGCTATAAAATTAGTTTTCTGTGTGTATATTTTAAAAATGCATCATATGCCACATTTTATTAGAACAATGAAATTAGACAATAAAGAAATATTATTTATATAACTATACAAGCTAAATGTTTGTTAAATATAAAAAATATCACCATTATTGTGTATAACAATTGGTATGAATTTTAATAAGATATTTACATAGTGTGAATTTTCCAAATTTCAAGATGCATCACGTAAATTTACACGTTGGAAATGTTGATCAGCATTACTGCTTCTGTTCTGTAAGCGTAGTGACGAAGTGTGACTTTCGCGTTGCTACATTTGGGGTGACTCGTCGCTATTTACAGAGTAAATATCAACTGAGAACAAGTAATGCCAGTTTAGGTAATATCAATATATGTAACCTTGTTTATTCTTAGTAATCAACATGCATAAAACCAGTAAGAAAACGTAAGGTAAAAGAACAACAAACACAACAACAACAACAACAAAATGAGCGTATAAAAGCTAGAGAAGGAAGTGGTACTGCTGTTTATAATACATGGCAAAAGTAATAAATACAGCAATAAAAATGTCAACAGTTAGTGTTCCTTTTTCCTCTGTTTAACTGAAGAATGAGATTTGATAGATTTTCAGTTTGCGAGTGCACCCTTTTGTTACACGCTACCATTCATAAACCTGAAAAGGAGCAGGTAGCCGGGGATAAAGTTGACTGGTTTAAATTGAAGCTTTGGCTTCAAAGCTATTGGATATTTCTTAAACTATACGGTCAGCGTTCTTCCTGAATAAAATTAGCATACATTATGGTAAAATATCATTTGGAAAAAACTCGGGTTTCCCCCGGCGCATGCATGGATTCCATACTGACCCGCTCAGCAGATATGTCGAAGTAGTTGACGATACTGCCAGGGAACTATTTTTGTTATTCCATAACAAAAAGTCGCAGTGCGATCCTTGCTTTATCGATTATTAATTTTCTGCCTGTTACCATGGCTCGCTAAAGAGCTTAGGTGCTTCGTGGCGCAGGGGATCCTGGGTTCGAGTCCCGCCTTGGGCATGGGTGTTTGTGAATGTGTACATGCATGAGTATTTGTCATAAAACAGAATACGATGAACAAAGAAAAATTTGCGAAAAAGGGAAATAGAAAAAGAAGAAACGGAAAAAATATTCTGCGTAACACTCTTGAGTGTATTGCAGCCGTAATTTCTTTAAAATCAGCTTTATAAAAGTTTTAAATTCACAATTCAGTTTACTTTAATGGACCCAACACAACCCTTGATAATTACTTGAAAATTCGAAAACATAAAGGTTTTGTTGAATTAAACCTTTTAGTAGTTCTAATAATGTCATTACAGAACTACAGTTATGTTCTAGATTCTTTATTATCAATTTAAATGTGTTAGAAATAAATAGGTACGTTCACCCTCTCTACTACGTACAGGAAGTAAGAGATGCATTGTGTCTAATATCGAGATTTCGACGAAATTTGAGGTCCATTAAAATAAAATAACATTTTTATAAAAAGGTCTGTGTATCTGTGAATAGCATGATTAAAAAACGAAAAGTCAGTTAAACACAGTTCAGTGGAAGACACTGAATTTGAATACAAAGTTTGGTATTTAACAGACTTTTCGTTTTTGAACTATGCTGTACAGACACACACACACATGTTTCTAATTGTTTTAATTCAGAGGGTTTTCAAAACATGTATTTGCGGTGGAATCTCTGTATAAAATTTTTGGGTGGAATACGATACCTTCTCTAAGTACATTGCATATACGTGCTAGAGAAAGTAATCGTTTAAGGATGCTACACAAGGATATTCAAGAAACTCCCCCAACTCTACTGCCCTTTAATGGAAAATCTTTCAAAAACTGTGTTCTCTTGAAAAATGCTTTAAACTATTTTGGTTGACTTACCGTAAGCGCGAGTCTTCTAAGTTCTCAAATTTCGTCTAATAAGCCACGTTTTATGCTATCCTAATATTAACTGAAATATTCTTATATTTATTAATATTAATGTTATTAGAGTCGTCACTACAAGGCATTGAATTTTAATCGTGACTTGTGTAGTAATTTGTTTGTTGCTGAGCAACCCCGCCGGAATAAAGTTTCAGTTCTGGTTGTTTAAACTGTACCAAATAAATCAATAAATGAATAAAAATGGATATTCCTGAAGAAGTGTTAAATTATGCAAAAAAAAAAAAAAAAAAAAAAAAAATCTGTACTTAGTTTGTTTCTCGACAACTCGAAGGATCTATATGACAAGGAAATTTCATTATTTAAAGAATGGGAAGCTGCCAAAAGAGTTAAAATAGTTTACAATTTATTTCACGATGAAATAAAACTCATTTTTGTTGTTTTCTAGAATATATGAAATGCATACATGAAGTCTAGAGCATACAATAAATATATTTATACCCTTTCCTACTAAATTGCTGTCCATCTGAAGCTATGAAAACCACTCATAAAGTATACTTATGCAGCAAGTTCTGTAATTCTAAAACAAAGCATTTCTTTAGACTTGAAGTTCTGACTTCCATAGAAAATACAAAGTGACTGTTGCAGACAGTATTTTAAAACATTCCAAACTATAATCCCCTTTGCTTTGTTCAATAGTTAATTAAAAACGTAGCACCTTTAACAACCCGGGTGGAATATAAAAGCTTTTACATTATTAGAGCGCCGAAGCTAATTAAAAACACGATGCAATCAAATTAACATCCTGGGCTTTGTTGGCTTCTTTGTTGAAATAAAAACACAGGGACATCCCGCCCACACTCTATCGGATATCAAGGCTGTGCATTATCGCCCTATTGTAATGGAAGTTTTGTCAGCACACCGTTAGCTGGCGGTAGTGTAGTGTTTATTTCTAAAATGGCTTACATCCTTTAGCAGTACTTCTACAGCATCTTTATTGTGAAATTTACGTATTCAGAATTTCAAAATTTACCGTTTTTTTTTCCCCCCCATTTCTTCCTCCGCAATTTACATTTTTAAGTTATTACACATACAGTTTGGTCGTCTTTTTAGCGCGGTGATAGCGCGGTGTTTACCAAGTGGGAGGCCTGGGTTCGATTCCCGGTACCGGCGTAGGGATTTTTCCTCCGCTGGGAGACCTTGTCCTGGGTGCACTCAGCTTCGTGAGGTGTCTGGGGGTCCAATTGAACTACTTGATAGAGAAAGAGCGGCTCCAGGTCATGAGGTCCACTTTTGTAATGACGTCAGTGGCGCTAGAGAGACGAGTGCGCATGCGTGGAGCTGTGGCAATAGAATGGAATAGCACTTGCCTTCTAGACACGCCTCGTTATCTTGAATTTTCTGGGAATAGGCTGTAAAGTCCTCGATATTCTGAGTGCCTCATTTTTAAATGAAATGAAATGCAGTTTTATTTATGAACGCTCTTTAACTGACGTGGTTATCATCTGGGGGGCGTGAAAGACCGCTCAACTTTGTTCAGAGGCCCCTTTAACAGGCTTGAGGTTTTTTTACGTGCCGTAAATCTAGACACGGGACCAACGGCTTTACTTCCCTTCCGAAGGAAGCCATGGTAAGAAGTTTTACGCCCGAAAATAAATATATCGTCTTCCGTTGAGCCTCATTTTTAATTGGCAAACCATAACAAATTGTCCAAATACATATAAAATATCTCGTTAAAAACCACAATTTGTCAAATTAATTGTGACTTTAACCACTCCAATATACAGGGTTACTACAAAAGAAATAGACAACTTCAACTGCCTGTAAAACAAAAACTATTAGAGATAGCAACCTAATTATTTTGGAGGTATGTTGAGAAACTCTCAAAGTTTCGTTTGTTGCTTTTGGTAACGCTGTAGTGTTTTGTTTGTTGTTGCAGAAGCTAGAATGACGGAAAATCCTGTGGAAAAGACATATTGCGTGTTGGAATTTGCTAGAACGCAATCAGCAACTGTTGTCCAACGACATTTTAGAACACGTTACCACAAAAATGAAATGATGCGCTCACAAAAACCAGCATCGTCTTCATCATGTCGCAACATGTCGATGCAAAAGTCACGCCGTATGACCTTACCTTCTTCACTCAGAAACTGCAACATCTTTAATCTGTAAGGCATCATGTGCAGTAGCTTCCGCAAGATTTTCCATACAGTTTGCTGTGGAATTTGTAATTGCATGCTTGCCCTAGATGTCGATTTCTGTGGGCTTCTTATGTAGGCAGAACGAACACGTTCAACGTTTTCTTCCGAAACTCTTGGTCTTCCCGAGCTCTTCCCTTTGCACAAACATCCCGTTGTCTCGAATTTTCTATACCAGTCTAGATTGACTGTCTAGCCGGTGGCGTTTTGTGGTAACGTGTTCTAAAATGTCGTTGGACAACAGTTGCTGATTGCGTTCTAGCAAATTCCAACACGCAATATGCCTTTTCCACAGGATTTTCCGCCATTTCAGCCTCTGCAACTACAAACAAAACACTACAGCGTCACCAAACGAAACTTTGAGAGTTTTTCAACATATCTCCAAAATAATTAGGTTGCTATCTCTAATAGTTTTTGTTTTACAGGCAGTTGAAGTTGTCTATTTCTTTTGTAGTAGCCCTGTATTTCTTGTTATTGGTTTCTATCTCCAAATACTTTTCAAGTTGTAAGTCGCTATTCATCTTTTCTTGTGGTTCTGCAAAGAACATGAAATTATCAAGTCTCAACATAGCCACCCGCTTTCAGATTTTTAGGAAAATATAAATGTAGATTTAAGAATCTGGCTAGATTTAATCTACCAATATCCCTCTTACACATATCTACAATGAAAAGTGTAAATGTAAAGATATACCGTTTTTTTTCCATTTTGATCATTTAATCTACCAATTAACTGAAGCTATAAATGAACAGAACGAATGCCAACTTTAAACCTTGTTTTCTCGCAAACTTCTTTTAACAGTTTTTCTATACCTACTCAAACTATCCCATTCGATGCAATCTTTGATGACGTAAAATTGATAAACTGGCATGAAGAACAGCAATAGCATCAAACCAGAAGTAGTACCACTTCCTTCTCTAGCTTTTATACGCTCATTTTGTTGTTGCTGTTGTTTTTTTTTTTGTTTTTTTTTACCTTATGCTTTCTTACTATTTTATGCATGTTGATTACTAAGAATAAACAAGGTTACATGTATTGATATTACCTAAACTGCCATTACTTCTTCTCAGTTGATATTTGCTCTGTAAATAGCGACGAGTCACCCTAAATGTAGCAACGCGAAAGTCACACTTCGTTCACAAGTAACCATTTTCACAAATGTTTACATTTACGGTCGCTCAACCGTGCTTTTGTATGTTTTTTTCTCGGTCTCTTTATAGCGTCCTGAGTTTTTATTCATTATTTTTTGAGTATGTTATTTACTAATTTCTAAATAAGTCCGAATATACGTACGGACAAGTGCATCTTCATTCACGCAGCTATTGCATTATATGGCATTCATGTTTAAAACTCTTTTACCTTTAGAAATAAGTATTCAAATTTGGAACTGAAAATTTATCCCACATAACTATGACGAACTAACTCAACTATTAAAGCGTCAATGCAATAACCGAGATTAGGATATTTCAACCAATCGCGGTCACCTGACTGGAGCAATTTTGTCGAAACATCTTATCGCAGGTGACGTTCATCGGTAATTAAACATGGTCGAATGCGTCATCTAGCATTTGAGAACTAATGAAAGTATTACAATCATAACCTGATAAAATCTCAGTTGCTATTATATTACAAATTATTAATAGTCTATTTCGCTGAATTGTCTTTCCAAAAACAACTGGTGTTTTCATCTCTTGGGAAAATTGACTCCCGTCGCTTCGCTCCGATCGTGAATGATGGGCGTATGGGTGGTATTATTTATAACAATATTTAAACATTTTCAAAGTATTTTTGGAAGCATAAGCGTTGGAATGGAATTGTGGAAAGCCAACCACAGCACCTTGAAAATTTGGTGGTACGTCATCTTTAGAGCTGAACAACATTGATCCGTTCCATCCATTCAGAGAACACTAGGATACGCTCACCGAGGTGCTCATTGTCCTATTTTCCATTTAATCCTTAGACCGTAACGTAATTCTTTTCTGAAATAGTTCCACGCCACTGTGATTACCCCACGATATATCTTTCATCAGCTCAGTTATATTACATGTTGTTGCTTTCTCTACCAGCAATGTAAATAAGAGGTAGCAAGGGTATTGCATTACACCTAAAATTAGATACATTTCCCCAGAGATTTACCAAATAGTTATTGTTTCAGCGGATCTGACAATTTCCAGTACATACAATCCTTTTTTACTTTCTCTACGCGTACTATGTACATAGTGTAAAGAGAAGATATTGCACCCCACCCAAAATGCGATACCGAGATTTCACCGGAAATATATGTTTTAGGGTCCCCTGTATCCAAAAGAAGCATTTTTAGAAAAAGGTCCTGTGTCCGTGTGACTTTGAGAACGATAACTCAAAAACGAAAAGTCGGTAAAATACCAAGTTTGGTATTTAAGTTTAGTGGTCAGACTACTCGCATCTCACCTAGTTCAGTCCCAAGCGACCGCATGTGAGATTTGTGGTGGACAAAGCTGAGCAGGGGCGGGTTTTCTCCGGGTTCTCCGTTTTCCCCCGCCATCACATTCCACCGGGGCTCAATCTTCATGTATCATCAGCGTCATGGCCTGCGGTGCCAGAGCAGTAAAAGCGGGCGTTAAACAAAAAAAAAATATTTTGAGAAAAATCCTCCCACCCCAAACTTCCCTTTACATGAAATTGTTTTCGTAAATTTTGATTTTCTTAAAAATGGCTCTAATGATTTTGATTGAAATAGAGTGTATTAAAGATAATTATCTGACAAATAAGATGTATATTTTGAATTTTCTGGGAATAGCCTCCTTCTGGATGAATTTTACGGATTTTTGCATAACTGCTAAACCGTAAGAGATGGACAAAAACTTAATACACAAAAACTGTAGAGCACGTTAAAACACAGCATTTGTCATATATATGTTTTTCGCATAGTTGGTCGTTTTTGAGACATTCCTTTATATCGGTCTCAACTTTGAAAAACTTACACTTTTCTCTTACAGAAATTTGTCAACTCCTGTCTATGCAAACAAGTCACATAGCAACCAACTTTTGACTACCACTTTAATCTATGGTACTCCCTTATTTCGCTTCTACTTACAAATGAGCAAGTAATAGACTATTTCTGCTATTTTTTCTCGATTATCATGAAGTAAATAGAAGCATAAACTTTTAATAATATTTTTTGCAGAGATGTAGAGAAAATAATGTGAATAGAACACATCAGATTTTTTTAATTTCCAAATACTTATACTTTTCTGAAATGAAAATTTTCATTCCTTTTTATTTTTCCTTCACACTGGTCATGCAAATGGAATGGTATTACATATTTCCCCTACAAGAAAATATGTAACGAAACCATTTCAGAAAACGTTTATCTCGATTAGCATGTACTAGATAGAAGAATAGGATAGACTGTTGTAGAATAGGTAGAGCAGGCTATGTGATGTTTATTTTATTTTCAAAATTCCTCTAAGTACTGTTTCGTGCAAGCCATATCTTAATAAATAATATAAACGGAATTATGTTATACCATTGATCCTGAGATATTATTAAAGATATGATTATATGAAAAATCTTGATATTAAACTTCAAAAGACAAATTCATAATGTTAAATATGAAATTGGTATTAAACGTTTTTTTTCTTATTTTTGAAATATTATTATAGTTATGATCCTAATAATTGCAACGTATATTCTAACAAATTACGGTATTTTACTTTAGATTTTATTGTGACTTTAAAATAACTATATAAATTCACAAAAGACGGTTTTTAAAATTGTAATTAGAATTTGCGAGAGAAAATAAAGGTAAACTTTTAATATTAAACATGTAGGAAAGAAATCTGTAATCAAATTACCTGATAAATTTGGATTTTGAATAAAATTGTGCTTTTTAAATGTGACTGACCTTTTCACTCCAATAAAATACAACCTTGAGCCCTTTTAGAGAATACTGTTGATAGTATCCTATGTATTTTGGATTCTAAAAGGGATGATGATGATGATAATCATAATAATAATAATAATAGTACAAATTCAAATGCTCTTAAGTATCTAGCTTTGAGAACATTTAACTTAACTGCTTTTAAGCATAAATATTCTGAAAAAAATGTCTATTTTTAAATATTTAATCTAGGTTTTAATCGTGAATTGGGTATAGAAATAGCTTTATTTCATAGTTCCACAGCTTTCTATGAAACACAGTATTTCTATATGGTAAAATATTTAAGGATTTTGTCTGGTCTAGGGAGAAGGAGAGAAAAGGAGAGGTGAGGATTACTGACAGAATGGAAGGAGGAAGTGGGAGAAGAGAGAGAGAAGAGAGAGAGAGAGAGAGAGAGACAAAGCCTTCAAAATCTGGAAGACGTATTTATTTGGATCAAATACAGTTACATCATTTCACCTATTTTAATCAAATTATGAATGGGTTAACATTTTATCAACAATTAATGTGACGCTTCTGTGAAATTGTGTAAAATTAAAAAAATATTTTATTTCCCATTAAAACAAAAAGAATTCTAAACTTTAAGAGGCTATATTGTTTTCCCAACGACCGCACTTTTAACTCAATTAACTGAAGCTATATATGGATAGGTGCAGTTTATTAGTAGCCGCTCCGACTTTAAATCTTATTTTTCTCGTAAACCTTTTTCCAACACTTTTCTACGTTCAAAATGTTCACACGATGCATTTTTTTACTAATTTGTGTGAAAAGTTGTATACTGCCTCTTAAAAGCACAAAGTAAATGATTATATTACTTTTTCAAATTAATGCTCCAAATGTTACAAATAAATTACTAAAATTTTAAAAATCAAGAGATTTATAGAGTAATACAGTAAACATTTTTCTTCACTAATTAGGGATAATGTGAAGAAGTATAATGTGGCATCTATTTGTAAACCCATTTACTGTAAAAAATGGACATTTTTATTTGATTTTTTTTAAATATGCGGGTGGGTTATATTTATTATAAGAATCAGTTTAGAAAATACAACCATAGGATTTTTATTATTTAGTGAAGTATCACGATTATTGTCTAAAATAACTCGTATAAATTTCAATAAGATATCTTTTATTGTGGGCTTTTAAATTTCACAGGAACCTTTTAAAATTTAAAAGGTTCGTCTCCTTAGCACGGTGTTAGCGCGGTTGCTTGCCAAACGTGAGACCTGGGTTTGATTCCCGGTACCGGCTGGGGCATTTTCCTCCGCTGGGAGACCTGGCCTGGGGTGCACTCAGCCTCCTGAGGTCCCTGGGGGGGGGCAATTGAGGAGCTACTTGATTGAGAATTAGTGGCTCCAGATCGAGAAGACCGCATCAACCGGCCGAGAGGGGCTCAAAGCGCTGATCAGGTCTCACCCTCCAGCACTGCACCCCATTCATGACACCTTTGGGCCCAGATGGGGGGGGGGCGGTTGGCCAAGGTCTCTTGTGGACTGCCCTTCCATGGAGTTTCGTTACCACCTTAAGAGATTAGGAATTTGATATTCCATCCCAAAACTCTTTTCACTCTTCCCTTTTACTTTCCATTTTCTCTCTCTTCAAACAGACGAAATATAAATTCTTCTTTGTAGTATACTGCATTAATACACAATTCAATTATAGCCGTATAGCATACTTTGTTGAGAGTAAAACCACGTATCTGGAGCTCAAGCATTGCTAATATAAAAAATCTGATGTGTTACACTCACATGACTTTCTCCATATCCCTGCAACAAATAGTTCTTAAAAAGCTTATACTTCTATTTACTTTATGCTAATCAGAAAAAATTAGCAGAAATAGTCTAATTACTCGCTTCCTTGTAAGTAGAAGCGAAATAAGGGACAACCGTAGGTTAAAGTGATAGTCAAAAGCTGGTTGCTATGTCAATGAAGTTCCTTTGTTTATATGGATAGGAGTTGACAAGTTCCTGTATGAGAAAAGTATACGTTTTTCATAGCAGAAACCAAAAATAAGGAATGTCACAAAAACGACGAACTCCACGAAAAAAATGTATATAACATAAATTGTGTGTTTTAAAGTGCTCTACATTTTTTGTGCAGTAAGTTTTTGTCTATCTCTTACAGTTTAGCAGTCATTCAAAATTTAGTAAAATTCATCCAGAATAAAGTACTCTTCAGAGGATATTCCCAGAAAATTCAAGATATACATTTTATTTTTCAGGTAAATATGTTTAATATCCGACATTTTAATCAACATCGTTAGAGCCATTTTTGAGAAAATCAAAATTTTCAAAAAAGTTCCATGTAAAGGGTAGTTGGGGGTGGGGGGAGTTTTCTCAAAATCGTGTCGCATCTCTGGAAGATACTAAACTTAAATACCAAGTTTGGTATTTTACGGACTTTTCGTTTTTGAGTTATCGTGTTCATAGACACAGGGACACACGGACACATGGACACACACACACACACACGGACCTTTTTGTGAAAATGCTTTTTTTGGATATTGGGGACCCTAAAACATATATTTCCGGTGAAATCTCGGTATCGAATTTTTTGGTGGAGTGCAATACTTTCTCTATACACTATGTACATAGTGCGTATGGAGAAAGTAAAAGTACAAGATGATCAATATGATCAGGTATTAAAGAGTCTCCATAGAGTATACGATTATGTCTATGTGTGCATAAACGCAAGCAAATAAATTTCAACGAGGTAATACCTAAATAAAAGACTATTGATAAACAATGTGTATGTCCTTTTTACTTCCTCTATACGTACTATGTACATTGTATAGAGAAGGTATTGCACTCCACCAAAAAAATCGATACCGAGATTTCACCGGAAATATATGTTTTAGGGTCCCCTGTACCCAAAAAAAAGTATTTTCAGACAAAGGTCTGCGCGCGCGCATGTGTGTGTCCGTGTAACTGTGAACACGATAACTCAAAAACGAAAAGTCGGTAAAATACCAAACTTGGTATTTGAGTTTAGTATCTTCCAGGGATGCGACACGAAGATTTTAAGGAAAAAAAACCCACCCCAAACTACCCTTTACATGGAAGTTTTTTCGAAAATTTTGATTTTCTAAAAAATGGATTTAACGATTTTGATTAAAATATCATATATTAAAGATATTTACCTGACAAATAAAATGTATATTTTGAATTTTCTGGGAATAGCCTCCGAAGATTACTTTATTCTGGATGAATTTTGCATAGTTACTAAACCGTAAGATATGGACAAAAACGTAACACACAAATAATGTAGAGCACGTTAAAACACACAGTTTATGTTACATACATTTTTTTCATGGAGTTGATCGTTTTTGAGATATTCCTTTTTCTTGGTTTCAGCTTTGAAAAACTTATACTTTTCTCATACAGGAATTTGTCAACTCCTGTCCATACAAACAAAGGAAAGTCAGTCACATAGCAACCAGCTTTTGGCTTTCACTTTAACCTATGGTACTCCCTTATTTCGCTTCTACTTACAATAAAGCAAGAAATGATCCTATTTCTGATAATTTTTCTTGATTAGCATGAAATAAATAAAAGATATTAACAATAATTTGTTACAGAGATATAGAGAAAGTCATGTGAATGGAACACATCAGATTTTTAATCATATTTACACTTGTTAACACTCCACAAAAGTATAGTTTCAATAACGATTTACAAAACATCATATGGTATGTAAGCTACAGAGAAAGGAATCAGGTTGATGGAGGGTTGGAGTCAAAGCTCTGGGGGAGCGAATGAAAGGGGAGAGGACTAACTCTCAGAACATGGGGCGACAGGGAGAGACAGAGAAAACTTAGTTATTTGTTAAACGCTGCCAATTAACATGATCATATTAGTACCGTCGGTGTGTCAGAATTTTGTCCCGTAGCAGTTCGTTTACCTGCCAGTATATTTACTGACATGAGGCTGTGGCTTTTAAGCACACTTAACAATCGTCGGTCTGGGCCGGGTTTGAACCTGCAACCTTGGATGCAAAAAGCTAGCACCTAACGAATTGAGCTACCCAGACAGATAAGTAAAATTGCCAGGCGTTTATGACAATACGGTTCCATCCCCGATTTTAAGGTCAGAGACGGTGCTCTTGCTCCCCCAACCAAAAAAAAAAAAAAAATTGATCTATTCCATTCGTATGACTTTCTCTACATTTGTGCAACAAATTATTGTTAAAATGCTTATGCTTATATTTATTTCATGCTAATCGAGAAAAAATAGCGGAAATAGCCTTATTACTTGCTTCCTTGTAAGTAGAAGCGAAATAAGGAAATACCACAGGTTAAAGTGAAAGCCAAAAGCTGGTTGCTATGTGACTGAAGTTCCTTTGTTTGTATAGACAGGAGTTGACAAATTCCTGTATGAGAAATGTATAAGTTTTTCAAAGCTGAAACCAAGAAAAAGGAATATCTCAAAAACGATCAGCTCCACGAAACAAATGTATATAACATAAATTGTGTGTTTTAACCTGCTCTACATTATTTGTGTGTTAAGTTTTTGTCCATATCTTACGGTTTAGTAGTTATGCAAAATTCATCCAGACTAAAGTAGTCTTCAGAGGCTATTCCCAGAAAATTCAAAATATACATCTTATTTTTCAGGTAAATATTTTTAATATATGATATTTTAATCAAAATTGTTAGAGCCATTTTTGGAAAGTCAAAATTTTCGAAAAAAGTTCCATGTAAAGGGTAGTTTAGGGTGGGGGGATTTTTCTCAAAATCTTCGTGTCGCATTCCTGGAAGATACTACACTTAAATACCAAGTTTGGTATTTTACCGACTTTTCGTTTTTGAGTTATCGTGTTCACGGACACACACGGACCTTTTTGTGAAAATGCTTTGTTTTAGATAAAGGGGACCCTAAAACATATATTTCCGGTGAAATCTCGGGATCGAATTTTTTGGTGGTGTGCAATACTTTCCCTATTCACTATGTACAAAGTGCGTATAGAGAAAGTAAAAACGATCAACTCCACGAAAAAAATGTATATAACTCAAATTGTGTGTTTTAACGTGCTCTACATTTTTGTGTGGTAAGGTTTTGTCCATCTCTTACGGGTTAGCAGTTATGCAAAAGTCCGTAAAATGCATACAGAATAAAGTATGTAAGTCTTCAGAGGCTACTCCCGGAAAATTCAAGATATATGTTATATTTGGCATGTAAATATCTTATATATAACAGATTTTAATCAAAATCGTTAGAGCCATTTTTGAGAAAATCAAAATGTTCGAAAGAAGTACCATGTAAAGTGTAGTTGGGGGTGGGGGGATTTTCTTGAAAATCTTCCTGTCGCTTCCTTGAAAGAAACCAAACTTAAATCCCGGTCTTTTGGTTTTTGAGCTATGCTGTCCAGACATACACACGGACCTTTTTCCAAAAGTATTTTATTTTTTGATTCAGGGGGACCATAAATATGTATTTCCGGTGAAATCTCGGTATCGAATTTTTTGGTGAAATACAATAGCTTCTCTATACACTAGACCCAACGTATAGAGAAAGTAAAAAAAAGGAATCAATGTTAAAATTTCAATTCAAGGTGAAATATAGCATTCAAATTAATATTTTTACTCTACGGTTATTTATTTTGGTAACATAAAAATAATCTATAATATTAGTCATCTGTAAACTGACGTAGTATCACATTTTTAAACTTCCCCTTGCATTGAAAAACTTCCACCATTCTTAATACTGCTATAAAACAATGAGAAGTCACGCAATAATTCAGCATGCTTTTAAAATTACACTTTATTATTATAATTATATTTACTTTTTTCAATACTTCATTATTTTATTTATATATTTATTTATTTTGTGTGTTCAAGCGACCTTCTGTTATCACCGATGGTTTGGTTGTACAGGTGAATAAGACAAATTGTGTAAACAGACGGTTCATGATAAGAATGCTTTGTGAAGATTGTAAAAAGAAAAAATGTCTCTAGCTGTTCCGCAAAAAAATATTTTGTTCAGAAGATAAGTCTTTTAGTACACCATGCTAATCAAAATAAGACATACGCAGAATTAGTTTTATTACGCGTTTACTAGTAAGAAGAATGAAAATAAGGGAATGCAAAAGTTAAAGCCATACTCAAGTGCTTTAAAAGCCAATCGCTATGCGAAACAATTGAAACGAGACGAAAGTTGTCTTCCCGTTCGAGAAAAGTTTAAGTGCCTTAAAGCTGATACCAATAATCCGGAATATTTTGAAAACATTTAACTTTACAGAAAAATGTATGTGACAGTAACATTTTTATATGATAAGTGTTTATCTATCTCTTATGGTTCGCCTGTTATACAAAAGTCATCCAGAGTGAAAAGGTCTTCAGCGGCTATTCCTAGAAAATTCAATATATACATTAAATTTCTCATAAACATATCCTAGAACCATTTTTGTTATAGCCATTTTTTAGAAAATCAAAATTTTCGAAAAATGTTTCACGTAAAGGCTAGTTTGGGGTGGGGGATTTTCTTGAAAATCTTCGTGTCGCATACGGGGAAGATGCCAAACTTAAATACCAAAATTGGTAGTAAATCGACTTTGTTTGTAAGCTACGCAGCCCAGAGAAAAACGGACAGATAGACACACACTAACGCACCCACACACAAACGGATGTTTTTTTTTATTCATGGGGACCCAAAACATGTATTTCCGGTGAAATCTTGGTATCGAATTTTTGGGTGCAATACAATACGAAAAAATATAATGGTGTTAACGACCTCTATATTTTTTGTGTAGTTTACGGTCTTACGATTTACCAGTTATGTAAAAAAACCGCAAAATTCATTCAGAATAAAGGTATGTTCAGAGACTATTCCCAGAAAATTGAAGATGTACATTTCATTTGCCATGTAAATATCTTAAATATAAGAGATTTCAATCAAAATTGTTAGAGCCTTTTCGGAAAAAAATTACAATTTTTTTAAGTCTTTTCGGTTTTGAGTTATCGTGTTCACAGACACACGAACACACACAGGCCTTTTTCTAAAATTGTTTTTTTTTATGCAGGGGATCCCAAAAAGTGTATTTCCGGTGAAATCTCGGTATCGAATTTATGGGGTGGAATGCAATAGGTAATCTTATTTATATACTATGTACATAATACGTGTGGAGCAAGTAAAATGTGTTTTTGTGAATTATTTGTCTAATTATGTTTGAGCTGTTTACGCCATATGAATTACCATATGTATGCAAACTTAAGAACTGAAACGAAGACTGTTTTTATGGAGATATGTCACTTTAGAAGTATAATGGGCTCATTAAGGAGCGGCACAGAGCCCACAACAATCGATTCCAGGGAACGTTGGCCTGCCGACGCTCGCTGTTGTCCCTACACAAAGGTCAAAGGTTGTGTGGAGCAATATGGCGGTGGGCCTGGTAGTGCGCGCAGCCGGCGCCTGCGTGGAACGTTTCGACGCCGAGCGAATGGCGTCGACTGGCATCGCAACGCATGAGCAGGGGGAGGGGCCTGGCTGGCGTTGTGGGCAGCGATACGTAAAATTCCATTAAATGCCCACCTCCCACATAAATCGCTGAGATAAACATTTCCCTTTACCTACTTCGTGGGAGGAAACCGTCGTGACCTATTTAAAATGCGGCTCTTTCTGCCCGACCGCAATCGATTGTTAACTTTTATTTCCGAGAAAAATCGATTCCCAGTTTGCGCTTTTCCTAATTCCAATGCACGAAAACGGAAACTGCTTTGTCGTAACCAAGCAACGGCGCTGCGAACAGATAAGGTTTGTGGAAACAGTTCTCGTCTTGTGGAATTGTCAGTTTATGAGGCAAAATTACAACCATGCTCCTATAAAGTTTTATTAGTCTTGTTTCTTGAAAGCAATCTGTTGAGTTATAATTAATATAGTCTGCATTACTATTTATTTTAAATTAATTCATCTTTCAAATTTTAAAAATCTAGAGTATGGAAGAAGTTTTATAGAAATGTATTCAGTATTTATAATAATAGTGATATTTTTGACATGTATAAAAATTCTAGCTTTTAAATGGAACACATTACATAATCATTTTTATCCTAACCTATACACTTCATGTATCCATTTCATGTATCCTAGGAAAGAACAAAAATGAGTATTTATTTTATTGTAAATCATTTTAAATCCTATGACAGCTTCTTTAAATAATGAAAATCCTTTTTCATATAAGTCCTTCGGCTTTCCGGGTAACAAAGTAAATACAGCTTTTTTAGCACAAACTAAAACTTCTTTGTTCATTCCGGCGGGGTTACGCAGCAACGAACAAACAAAGCACTAACTACGTCACGACTAAATTCAATTCCTCGTAATTAGATGACTTTAATATTAATAAACATAAGAATGTTTCACTTAATATTAGTATAGAATAAAACGTTGTATATTACACGTGGTTTATTGGACTGATATTTCATCATGATAAATTAGAACATCCCACTCACAAATAATAGTCTATTTAAGCCACTTATAACGTAAATAACTAATATTATTCTTGTTTTTCCAAATCAATCTGTTGAGTTATAATTAATATAGTCTACATTTTTATTTTTTTAAAGTAATTCATCTTTAAATTTTTAAAAATGTACAGTATGCAAGATATCTTATTGAAATGTATTTATTATACACAATAGCAGTGATATTTTGCCAGATACAAAAATCTAGCTGGAACGCATATAATTTTTACTGTCTAAATTCATTGCTATAATAAACCTGAGCCACGTGATGTACTTTTAAAAATCTGATGTTTTCTATTCACATGATCTTTACACTTCTGCAGTAGAGTCAGAATGAAAAATTCAAAGCTTAGCCCGGATTTGAACCACGGATCTTGCGGTTTCCTTTTGGTTGCTTTTTCTAAGTTACATGCCGACCTGATTACTTTCCCCAAATGATTCGCATTTTTTCCGGCAAACCACAAAGAGATTTTAAATTGTTGCATTTTTTAACATTTTAACATTTACCTGTTAAGCGAAAATACCATTGTATTAGCAAAAAGTGATGTGTTCCATTCACATAATTTCTCTAGCTGTTCCTACAAAATATTCTTCTATCTACTTCGTGCAAATCGAGATAAACATTGGTCTTATTAGCTGCTTCATTATAAGTAGGAGGGAAATAAGGAAACACATTATGATAAAGCGATACTGAAACCTTTTAAAAACTGGTCGCTATGTGAAACACTTGAGGATTGGTTGGCTTTGCATGATACCGTTTAGAAAAGTTAGGATAGTTGAAAACTGAAACCAATATCTCAAAAACGGCCAACCTTACAAGAAAAGTGTATGAGACGTTAATTATGTGTTTTGATTTTTTTGAAAATCATATCGAATCCTTGGAAGATGCTAAACATAAATACCAAGATAATAAACTAAATGTGGTCTTTTCCTTTTTGAGCTATGCTCTCTCTCTCTCTCTCTCTCTCTCTCTCTCTCTCATAGACACACACACATGAACACCTTTATCTAAAACGCTTTTTCGCACTCAAGAATATCAAAACACATATTTTCGGTGAAATCTCGACATCGGATCCTTGGGTGGAATAGAATACCTTCTCTATCTGCTGTGTACATTGTATGTACATACGTGCTAGTGAAAGTAAAAATTGCATACCGGGATTTCACTGGAAATGTGTGTTTAAAGGCATAAATGTGTGTATTCTTGTCCAAAAGTCGGATAAATGCTAAACTTGATAATCAAGATCAGTATTTTCTAAGGATACGAAACACAAAATTTCACAAAATTACCCCCCCCTCTAAAGTATTCTTTCCCTGCAATACTTGTTTATATTTGTTATTTTCTCAAAACTAGCTAACGTTTTCAGAAAAATTACACGTGTTTGAATATTGACATAAAAAGGGATACCTGACGTTTCCGTAAATAATCTGTGAAGTTCCGTGTGTCTGTCTGTCTGTCTGTGCACAGCATAGCTCAAAAACTAAAGTACTGTTAAATACCAAACGTAGTATTTAAGTTTAGTATCTTTCCAGGAAGCGACACGAAGATTTCCAAGAAATTTGCTGTTTAACACTGTAAATTGAATGAAATTTTAACTGCAAGCTGTGATTCCAATTGTTGTCTGTCAATATATTGGTGCTTAATAGCTATCTAACCAAATGGTGCCAGCCAGAGACCCCGCCGTTTTTTTTTTTTTTTTGTTTTTTTTTTCAAGAAAACTCTTTTCAACAATTAGGTACAATGCAGTTGAGCTAATTAGATACACAGAACTGCATGTAATATGTGGTTGGGGTACCATCCAGCGATGGGCCCAAAGAAATTGTACAAAGATACAAAGAAAGCAGCACAGAAAATAATAAAAGAGCTAAATGTTCAGTCGCAGATCGGAGTGCCAGCGGCGCTTCAGTCTTCGTCGTTGAGGTTCAGGAGGAAGATAAATATGGCGGAGAAGAGGATTGCTGTGGCGCAAACAGGATCGATGGAGCCTCTTGTAGCTGATGCGGAGGACACACATTACCTCCGGTAGGCCTATGTCAGCGTGCAGAGTTGAGTTGCCAGTCATGAGGCAGAGAAAACGGTTCTGTGTGCGCTGGAGTTTGATGGTCTGCGACGGAGCGGCAGAACCCCATATCGCACAGCTATATTGCCACATGGGTCGAATTAAGGAAGTGTAGACAAGACGCTTGTACCGCAAAGGCAATGGCGAGGAACCGGACACAAGATGATGGATGTCGCGGATGCGATGACGAATCCTCTGCACTAGACGGGAGAGATGGGGACCCCAAGTAAGACGGCTGTCCAAGATAAGGCCGAGGTACCTTATAGAAGTCGCGGTGGGTATCTCCGTCCCATTAAGAGAAATAACCCCGCCGTGCCTGGAGAAACTCTGGCGCTTGGAATTTCATTTCCCGAATACCTACCTTCAACGCAGTGTGATTTGGTTGGTAGCAGGAAAATACTTTTTTACTTTCTCCATACGCACTATGTACATAGTGTATAGAGAAAGTATTGCACTCCACCAAAAATTCGATACCGAGATTTCACCGGAAATATATGTTTTAAGGTCCCCAATATCCAAAAAAAGCATTTTCACAAAAACGGCCGTGTGTGTGTGTATGTCCGTGTTTCTGTGAACACGATAACTCAAAAAGGAAAAGTCGGTAAAATACCAAACTTTGTATTTAAGTTTAGTATCTTCCAGGAATGCGACACGAAGATTTTGAGAAAAATCCCCCTACCCCCAACTACCCTATACATGGAACTTTTTTCGAAAATTTTGATTTTCTCAAAAATGGCTCTAACGATTTTGATTAAAATTTCGAATATTAAACATATTTACCTGACAAATGAAATGTATATCTTGAATATTCTGGGAATAGCCTCTGAAGAGTAGTTTATTCTGGATGAATTTTACTAAATTTTGAATGACTGATAAACCGTAAGAGATGGACAAAAAGTTACTACACAAAAAATGTAGAGCACTTTAAAACACACAATTTATGTTATATACATTTTTTTTTCGTGGATTTCGTCGTTTTTGTGACATTTCTTATTTTTGGTTTCTGCTATGAAAAACGTATACTTTTCTCATACAGGAACTTGTCAACTCCAATCCATATAGACAAAGGAACTTCATTGACATAGCAACCAGCTTTTGACTATCAGTTTAACCTACAGTTGTCCCTTATTTCGCTTCTACTGACAAGGAAGCGAGTTATTAGACTATTTCTACTATTTTTGTCTGATTAGCATAAAGTAAATAGAAGTATAAGCTTTTTAAGAATCATTTGTTGCAGGGATATGGAGAAAGTCATGTGAATGGTACACATCAGATTTTTTAGAACATATTGATCCTGTCCCTCTCTTGTTCCAAAGTCGGCCTGAATTTAAAGTTTGGGATTTGGGTGTGTGCGGTTGGAAATCAACCCTCGCTGTTGACAAGCCTTCCACTTACTGGTCCCTTAATTGAAGCGCGATGCTCTACTTGCAAGCAGTGTCTCCATAAACAGATTTTACCATGTTGCCTCTCGCCCCTAGTACAAGGTAATCTTTTGTTTGCTAATGGTTAGTGTCCAGTGGTAGGGGAACGAGACCATTTTATAGAAAACTTTACGTAAATAATTCACATGATGTATCTGTGAAATTTAAATAAATTTTGTGAAAAATTAAAAACGGTTTTGTTTCATACTAAAATTGTGGAATCATAAACTTCAAGAAAATATACAATTTTCCCCACTTGCCAAACTTAAGCTACCAATCACCTGAAGTTATAGACAGCTAGGTGCATGCGTGTTAATAGGCACTCCCAGCTTTTTACCTTATTTTCTCGCTAACTTTTTCTCAACACTTTTCCATATTCAAGATGTTCCATATGATGTGATTTTTCACTAATTATAGTTACTATAAAATAATATAACAAGACAGCTATATTCTTAAATTCATTTACCACAAAACGGGAGTCTTTTATGCTAATAGTTTTAATAGATCACGTGGCTCCTTTTTATTAGAACAATGAATTTAGAGAATTCAAATGTTTATTTAAATAACCGTGCAAGACAGAATTTTGATACGTGACAGAAATATTACTATTATTTTATGCAATAGCTGGTATAAATTTCAACAAGATATCTGTGGATTTTTCAAATTTCACAGATGCATCAGCTTAAACTGCAGTGCCTGCCGTACGCAAGGAATGTTGTTGCTTGTTGATCTTTTAGTTTTTGAGTATGCTGCCTCATCTTTCTTTCAATGTTTGCTCGGCAGGCCTCACAATCAATATGCATCGGATATTTTTCATTTTTATAGCTAAAGAAAAATTCCCCGGGACCTCCGGGTGAGAAGTCAGCTCGCTGACCACTTGACCATGCAGTCTTTTTTGTTATTGTTTCATTTATATAGTCCCATTTAACATCTAAGGTCATATCGGGGGCTTTGCATTAGAAACAACACTTTGTAGGTTCTTTACGTTTTCTTCAAACACACACATTCACTCTCACATACATACTTCCAGAGTCCAGTGTTGCCAGAAGCATTAAAAAAATCGCAAAGTTTTAGTTGAAGTCGCCCAATATTTTTATTAAAATATGCAATTTATTTTATTATTTCATATACACACATACTCTCTTGGAATATTTTCAAAAGATTCTTATAATCGATATCTCTATAAGTATAACACAATCCTAATAAATGACATAATACTGGAATACTAACTTGTGTGAGCTGCGCTGATACAGATTCAGGAAATAGTATGAAAATACGAGGCGTTTGCGCCGATAATTATACTGAAATGTTACCTGAATTATTTATTTTATTAATTAATTCCCTCAGTTGAGGGCTACTTTATAGACTTATAACCATACAATCTTATAAACAGAACGATAAATGTTACATTTTAGGAATCGATTCTCCGATGTGTTGCTATGGGGACATACTTTTCATTCGTATAGTTTTACTTCCCGCACTAATGCTTTTGATCATGATTAAATTTAATTGTTAAAATATCGATATAACAAACCAACAATTCTAATATATAAGAAGTATAATGAAACATTAACTACCAGCACGGAAATTTCTTTTGCTTTCATTGAAACCACATTGCAAGTGAGAATGCCAACTTATAATCCATCCATAGCACAATATTAAGTACCACAAATTAACTATATCGCGCGAAAAAAAATTAGTATTTGCCTTTGGTCAATTTAGATTTAGAGCTCTCTTCCCTACCAAACGGCGCATAAAGTTAAAAACAGACATTAATAAAAGTTATATTTTGCAGAAATATTTTAGTAGCCCAAAGATTCGCGAATCGCCTTCATCAAAATTTGGTCGTAAAAAGCGGATTTTAGTAGCCCAATTGGCGACTTTTCGCCCAATCTTGCAACACTGTTCCAAACTCTGTGGGAGATAGGGAATAATACTGGTTAACCGGGACCGCCGGTTGAGAAGTCAACTCGATGACCACTCGACCACGGAGGCCGTCCCAGCGAATGGAATGCTGCCTCTGTTTAATATATTTGTACTGTAAGCAAAGGTTATATCTAAACTCGTCCTACAATATTTTTCCTTCTAAAGACGTTATTGATGTGTAAAAGAAAATCTACTTCTGAATGCCTTTAGAAATATATTCGGGAATGTTGAGTTTAGATCACGTTAAGGCTGTCGAGGACACGAGGATGACATGGAAATATGAATAAGGCTAGTGGGCTAGTACGTCAAATTGAAAGATAGGTCTCTGCTTCCAAATGCGAAATATAGAATGCAAGTGCCTTGCTTCGTACACTATCACCCTCTCAGTCGTAAAACTTTTCAGACTACCACTGTGATGGAGTAGTCGGCTACGAAAAGGCACACACACTAAGAAAATAGGCAGTTATAATAGTTATTCATGATACAATTGGTAAAAATCTGATGCGTTCCATTCACATGACTTTCTCTACATCGCTATACAAATTATTATTAAAACATTTTTCTGTCTACTTTATCACAATTTAGATAAACATTAGCAGAAATTATGTTAATAACCTGCTTCCTTGTATGTAGAAGGAAAATGAGGGAATATACGGCTGGTTGCCATGTGGTTAAAATCCGTTTCTATGCAACTCATTCATAACTGTCCGTGTGAGAAACATTTTAAATATTTTAAATCTGAAACAAATAACAAGGAATATCTCAAAAATGACAACTTCCACTAAAAAACGTATATGACATAAACTGTGTGTTTTAACGTGAACTAAATTTTTTATGCAGTAAGTTAATTCAGAATAAAGAGGTCTTAAGAAGCTATTCCCAGAAAATTCAAGATATACATCTTATTTGCCGTATTTTAATATATTTATATATTTAATATATGGTATTTTAATCAAAATCGTTAGATCCATTTTTGAGAAAGTCAAAATGTTCGAAATTTTTTCCATGTAAAGTGTAGTTTAGGGTGGGGGGATTTTTCTCAAAGTCTTCGTGTCACATCTCTGGAAGTTACTAAACTTAAAATACCAAGTATGGTATTTTACCGAATTTTCGTTTTTTGAGTTATGGTGTTCACACACACACACAAACACACATGGACCTTTTCCTACAAATGCTTTTTTTTTTTTTTTTTTTTTTTTTTTGGACACAGGGGACCCTAAACATATATTTCCGGTGAAATCGGGATATCGAATTTTTCGGGGGAGTGCATTATCTTCTCTATACACTATGCGCATAGTACGTGTAGAGAAAGTAACAATGGTGTTTTATAATGTGCCTGCGGCCTCGTTTCGCAACCTACCTACTCACAATATAAAATAATTTTAAGACTAGTTTTAGACAGTCCTCAATATTTATAGACCTAGTATTATAATTATAAATAGATTGTTTTACATATCTCACGGAGTTCATGCTTAATGGTCTGCGATATTCAGTTGTTGCCTTGCTTAGCATCAGTGCTGATGACATACTCGATCAAAACGAAAGCTTCCTATTAACGAATTAGTGTAGCAGTTGTAATTTTGCTCTCTCCACTGCTAATTTCCTCTGGTTCAGCAGATTCCAAGTGCATGACAGTGAAATTATCCTCCATTTTATGGATCGATACGAGCTTTCAGAAACATAGTCTACTTGAACGAAGCCGTGGACAAAGTTGGCTACATTGGAGTGTACTGAGTGACAGAATTTTCTATTTTTAACACTACTGACAACTGGTAAAAAACCTATTATTTTCTCTACACGTAATATGTACATAGTACATAGAGAAGGCATTGTATTGCATCCAAAATTCGATACCGAGATTTCATCAGAAATACATATTTTGGGACCCCCTGAATACAAAAAAAAAACATTTTCATAAAAATGTCCGTGTGTGTGTTTGTGTCTGTGGGCAGTATAGCTCAAACCTGTAAAGTCCGTTAAATATCAAACTTTATATTTAAGTTCAGTATCTTCCAAAGATGCGACACGAAGCTTTTCAAGAAAATCCCCCCCCCATCCCAAACTACCCTTTACGTGGAAAAAAATTAGAAAGTTTTGCTTTTCTCAAAAATGGCTTTAACGATTTTGATTAAAATCTCTTATATTTAAGATACTTACATGGCAAATAAAATGTATATCTTTGACTTTTCTGGGAATAGCCTCTGAAGAGCTCTTTATTCTAGATGATTTTTATTTAATTTTGCATAACTGGTAAACCGTAAGGGACAGACAGAAACTTACTAAAATAAAAAAAAAAAAAAAAAAAAAAAAATGTATATCTCGATAAAACACACAATTACATAATATACTTTTTTTTCGTGACGTTGGGCGTTTTCGAGATATTTCTTGCTGTTGATTTTAAGTTTTAAAATATCTAAACTTTTCTCATACGGGAACTTGTCAACCTTGGCCACGCAAAGAAACGGATTTCAGTCCCATAGCAACTACATTTTAAAACATTTGACTGTCCGTTTAGCCTAGTGTATTCTCTTATTTCCCTTCTACTTAATAAGGAACCAAATAAGAAGACTGTTTCTGCTAATGTTTTAGAATGAAACAGAAGAATAAGCATATTAACAGTAATTTGTTACAGAGACGTAGAGAAAGTCATGTGAATGGAAGACCGCAGATTTTTTTTTAGCATCAACTGCCTAAAAATGTATATTTTACTCCAATAATATAAATCTTTAATATTTACGAAGTCTCCGTATCTAAACAAAGGAATAAAATAGGCAGATATTCAAGTGCGGAGCTCTAATAACGACGCATAATACTGAAATATAGAACTCGGGCCGGGGTTGCGAAATTATCAGATGAGGTTTGGTGCACACAGTATAACTATGACGTGATAGTGGGCGTGGTCTCTCTAGCCCTATTCGAAACATTTGCACTACCTAGCATTGCTCACTGCCTGACCTCGTACACTTCCTACTAGTAGATAAACTTTTGAACACCGAAAGAGTGCGCAGATTGAAAAAGTTCGAAAATACGAAGAGGAAGGCGTTCGACACAGAACACATTTGTGGATTATTCAAATATATTTTGAATGACAGGTGGAGAGCCTTTTCTTTCGATACAGTAAAGATGTATCTTGTGATTCACTGTAATGAGGGTCTGGTTGATTTATAGCCATTATCTTTTCAAAGCTCTGCACATTATTATCCTGAATTTTTTCATCAAGCTATAGTTTTATTTGTAAAATTATAAGACGTTTTAATCTACTAATCATATTATGAGATAATTGTTTTATTTTGTTACTTTATTATAACGATGCATATGATGACAATGCATATAATGAGCTACTTTCGGAATAGATTATACCTCAACGTGTGCGATATTCAGATATTTTAAAAGTCGGTCGCTAAGTGAAACAATTAAAATTGAGTTCTCTGTGCACTCTAGAAGTAAACAAAAGAGACGAAAAACTTTAGGTAGCTTAAAACTGAAACCAATAACACGGAATATCTCGGGAACGGTTAACTCTGCAAGGAAAAAAAGTATAATATAGAATGTGTATGTTAACGAGTATATTTTCTGTTTAGTAAGTTTATGTCTATCTCTAAAGGTTTACCAATTATAGAAAAAAATCTACAAAAGTTATCCGGAATGACCTATAAGAGGTAAAGAGGAGAGTTCACTATGAAAACTCTTTACAACGTAGCATAAGAATTTCATAGGCTGGTAGCTCAGTCGGTAGAGCACCTGCCTGCTATGCCAGGGGTCTCGGGTTTCGATTCCCAGATGTGGTGGGCCTTTTCTCTAGCCCAGATTGTATTTTCTACGCTCCCCCGTATACTATGAATGTGTGTGATTTAATGATTAAAATTAAAAATAAACATTAATCTAACGAACATTACACGCAATAATATCATTGTTGATAGAAAACATTGTCCCAAAAGAAAATACCGCCGATAAGATGGGTTATAAATGAAACAATTGAAAAAAAAAACTGATGTGTACCATTCACATGACTTTCTCTGCATCTCTTTAATAAATTGTTTAAGAAGCTTATTATTCTACCTACTACGAGATAAACATTAGCAGAAATGGTCTTAAAACTGCTTCCTTGTAGGTAGAAGGGAAATATGGGTATACACTAGCCTAAAATGATAATGAAATATTTTAAAAGCTTGTTGCAATGTGTTTGAAATCAATTTCTTTGTATGACAAGGAGTTTACAAATTCTCGTACGAGAAAAACTTTAAGTATTTTAAAACTGATACTTATAACAAAGAATATCTCGGAAATGGTCAACTTCACAAAAAAATTTTGAGACATAAATTGTGCGTTTTAACGAGATCTACATTTGTGTAGTAAGATTTTGTATATCTCTTGCGGTTTATTAGTTATGCAAGATTCAGCGACATTCATCCTGAATAAAGAGGTCTTAAAAGGTTATTCCCAGAAAATGTGAGATAGTTTGTTTTTCTCATATAATATACGGTATTTTAATCAAAAGCATTTCAGTCTTTAATGAGTAAATCAAAATGTTTGGAATTTTTCCATGTAAAGTTGAATTTCCACAAGTACCATGTTTTATATTTTAACGACTTTTTGTTTTTACTTTCTTTATACATGCTATGTATAGAGAAAGTATTGCACTCCACCAAAAAATTCGATACCGAGATTTCACCGAAAATATATGTTTTAGGGTCCCCTGTATCCAAAAAAGTATTTTCAGAAAAAGGTCCTGTATGTGTCCGTGTGTACGTGTGTCTATGAACACGATAACTCAAAAACGATAAGTCGGTAAATACCAAATTTGGTATTTAAGTTTAGTATCTTCTAGGGATGCGACACGAAGATTTTGAGAAAACTCCCCCCACCCCAAAGTGCCCTTTACATGAAATTTTTTTCGAAAATTTTGATTTTCTAAAAAATGGCTCCAACGATTTTGATTAAAATATCGTATGTTAAATATATTTACCTGAAAAATAAAATGTATATTTTGAATTTTCTGGGAATAGCCTCTGAAGACTACTTTATTCTGGGTCAATTTTACGGAATTTTGCATAATTGCTAAACCGTAAGAGATGGACTAAAACTTACCACACAACAAATGTAGAGCACTTTAAAACACACAGGTTATGTTATATACATTTTTTCATAGAGTTGATTGTTTTTGAGATATTCCTTATTTTTGGTTTCAGCTATAAAAAACTTACTTTTCTCATACAGGACTTTGTGAACTCGTGTCCATACAAACAAAGGAACTTCAGTCACATAGCAACCAACTTTTGACTATCACTTTAACCTATGGTAGTCCCTTATTTCGCTTCTACTTATAAGGAAGCAAGTAATAAGAATATTTCTGCTAAATTTTTCTGATAAGCGTGAAGTAAATAGAAGTATATGCTTTTTAAGAATAACTTGTTGCAGGGATATAGAGAAAGTCATGTAAATGGTACACATCAGATTTTTTTGGTTACAGGGGAAATCTCGACATCGAAGTTTGAGGTGGAATACAATACCTTCTCTATCTACTGTGTATTTAAGAGTATTCGTAGAGAAGGTAATAAAAACGAGAGAATTTCATAAAGAATAGGGCGAAGTCATAAATTAATTGGTCACTGGAATTCAAAAGGTAAACCAGCTAAGTCAGATAAACCACCTAGTCATTTCTATTCCTAAAGCACATCAATATTGAATCAAATGACAATCGTTTTAAATAAATGCCGTCAGTATTTCGTCAAAATATGATGAAAACGGCTCCATTTTAAATGTCTTTTTTCCGGCAGTATTTATGATGTCACTGTTGACATATTTCCAGTGCAGACAGATTCAAGATGGCGGTGACAGCGACATGCAGGCTGGCTCGTAGGGACTCCCCGGGAATCCTGCACACGGAAACGAGGTCAAGCTACAACGATCCGATGATCCGAGCAGGAGTTGCGTCACATTGACGTCATTGTTACCCCTCGCAACCCTCAATATGTCTACATGTATACGCCAACACATTCCTGGCGCTCGTCCCAAAGTTAACTGTACAATAGTTCCGTGAGAACTGAGTGTACATAAACGGGTAATTGCCGGAATCTTGCCAAGATCTGGGGATATAACCTTACTTGGAAATGGGCTAATTTTCTGAAACGTCCAGAGAGCCGTTTGACAAAATCTGGTGTCATATTTACATGATTTTCTATATTCACTATATTTTATTACTTTCGCTACTACTTATGGTAAATAGGATAAGTATTGTATTCACCAAAAAATCAGTTTCACCATAAATACAGGTTTTGAAACTCCCGGAATAAAAATTGGATGTGTTCCATTCACATGACTTTCTCTAGCATTACCACAAACTTAACTTTCCTTACAATGTATAGTCAATATTAATAAGGTGATAGGTGTAAAAAGTAAGAGAAAGAAGCAAAATAATAGAAGTATATATTAAATGAAATATATTTAATTATTATCCAATATTTAGTAAATACTGACATTAAAAAACAGGAAAGATTGCATAAAATGATATTTATTACTAATTATTAACAGTAAATTAATAATGTCAATAAATTAATAACATAATATATTATATAAATAGATGAGATAATCAATAATAAAATAAATACACATGATGATATTCATAATTGCTAAAAATGCATAATAAATTGATTAGCTAGGTGATAAATGTTAATACTTTGACTAGAATTTAATAAAAAATAAAAAAAAAAAAAAAAAAAAAAAAACTAAAATTAAAACTAAAGAATATCAGTATATTATACCGGTTATTTATAGGTTTATTTTAATTTAGAGTTGATGGGTTAAATGATAAATGGTTGCCAGCTAAATGCTGGTTTACATTACTGTAGTAATTTAGTTACCTTCAAACTGCAGTTAGTAGATTTTACTGTTTTGTTTTAATTTCTTTAATCATTTCATTGGTATAGCTTCCTTTAACTTCAATGGTCATATCGGGGGTTTTGACTTGTAAAACGACGTGAATTACTGTAGGTTTAGAACAATAGGTTAAATCATTTTTATTACTTTCTCTACACGCACTATGTGCATAGTGTAAAGAGAAGGTATTGCATTGCACCCAAAACTTCGATACCGAGATTTCACCGGAAATATATGTTTTAGGGTCCCCTGTATCCAAAAAAAAAAGTATTTTCAGAAAAAGGTCCGTTTATGTATGTGTGTAAGTCCGTGTGTCTGTGAACACGATAACTCAAAAACGATAAGTCGGTGAAATACCAAACTTGGTATTCAAGCTTAGTATCTTCCAGGGATGCGACACGAAGATTTTGAGAAAAATCCCCCCACTCTAAACTACCCTTTACATGGAACTTTTTTTCGAAAATTTTGATTTTCCAAAAAATTTCTCTAATGATTTTGATTAAAATATCGTATATTAAATATATTTACCTGACAAATAAAATGATAAAATTTATATTTTGAATTTTCTGGGAAAGCCTCTGAAGACTTTATTCTGGGTCAATTTTACAGAATTTTGCATAACTGCTAAACCGCTAGAGATGGACAAAAACTTATCAAAGAACAAATGTAGAGCACTTTAAAACACACAATTTATGTTACATACATTTTTTCGCAGAGTTGATAATTTTTGAGATATTCCTTGTTTTTGGTTTCAGCTATAAAAATTTATACTTTTCTCACACAGGACTTTGTGAACTCGTGTCCATACAAACAAAGGAACTTCATTTGCCGAGCAACCAACTTTTGACTATAACTTTAACCTATGGTACCCCCTTATTTCGCTTCTACTAACAAGGAACCAAGTAATAGGAGTATTTCTGCTAATTTTTGCTCCATTAAATGAAGTAAATAGAATAATTTGTTGCAGTGATATAGAGAAAGTCATGTGAATGGAGCACATCAGACTTTTTTAATTATTTCATTATTTCCTTTAACTTCAATGGTCATAGCGGGGGCTTTGACTTGTAAAACGACTTGAATTACTGTAGGTTTAGAACAATAGGTTAAATCATTTTTATATTATAAACACACGCGCATTCACTCTCACATTCATTCTTTCAGACTCTATGGGGCATAGAGAATAAATTAAATTACAGAAAAATTCCCCTATCCAGCCGGGAATCGAACACGGACCTTCGGATGAGAAGTCAGCTCGCTGACCACTCGACCATGGAGGCAGTCTTTAATTTTGTTGTTGTTTTAAATAGGTGAAAATTAATTTTTCTGAAAAATGTAAAAGAAAAGAAAATTTGGAATGTAATATTTTGGATAATAAACATAAGAATTTGAAAATCACGTCCCGGTTTAAGAAATTAGGCACCAGAATGGTATATTTGCATATTTTTATTTATTTATTTTATGTACATAGGGCTAAATAGAATAAAACTTAATTAGTATAATTATTCCATGTTTTTTGCAGTTCTTTCACTTTGTGTGTAAAATTACAAACGGAAAATGTATAATAAAGATATTAATGAATGTAATTTTTACTTTCTCTATCGTATTGTGTACATAGTGTATAGAGAATTGTATTGCACCCAAAAATTGAATATCGAGATTTCATCGGAAATACATGTTTTGGGACCTCCTAAATCCCAAATAAGCATTTCTAGAACAAGGTCCGTGTGTGTGTGTGTGTCTGTGGACAGCATAGCTCAAAAACGAAAACTCCGTTAAATATCTTTCAAGGATACGACACGAAGATTTTCAAGAAAATCCCTCACCGCAACTTCCCTTTACATGGAAAAATTTTCGAACATTTTTATTTTCTCAAAAATGACTAACGATTTTGATTAAATTATCGTATATATAAGATATTTATGTGACAAAATGTATATCTGGAGTTTTCTGGGAATAACCTCTGAAGACATCTTTATTCTAAATAAATTTTGCGAAATTTTGCATAGCTGGTAAAGCGTAAGAGATAGACTTCTGCATAAAAACGGTATATCTTGTCAAAATACACAATTTATGTCCTTTACGTTTTTGTTGTGGAGACTACCTTTTCCTAGATATTCCTTGATATTGATTTCAATTGTAAATTACTTATACTTTTCTCAGACTGGGAGTGTCCGTTTTTCTTTTGTTCTACTGTTGGCCAAACATAGAAGCGATTTGGAATGACAATCGCATAACGATAGCTTTTAAAACATTTGACTATCACTTTAGCGTGTAGCTCTCTCCTACTTATAAGGAACTAAGTAATAAGAACATTCTGCTAATGTTTATCTCGATTAGCATTGTGTAGAAAGAATAGTAAAAAGTTTGTGGAACAACTAGAGACAGTTACGTGAGTATAACACATAAGATTTTTTCTCAGTTAAGTATCCATAATTGCAAATATGAATTTTAACAGAACAGTTGCGTGTTCTGAAACACCTACTGCAATCAGGTGCAAATACTGACGTTAGGATAACTTTATATTGCTCAGCATGCAGACGAAGTTATGATGCAACTCTGTATCCAGCGAAATGTACAAGTTGTGTCAGATATTGACTGCCATCTCGCGTTGCCAACTTCACCGTACAGATGTAGAAGGACTGAAGGAGTAAATCCTTAACGCCCGACTTGCGTCCCTGCATTTGCTAACTACAAGCCGTTACTTCGTGCTCAAGAATTTTTTCATTATCGACCTTTCTTTTTCTGAGAGATGTTTGTGATCTAACGATAGCGTTCTGCAGCTGCAGTTTTCGCTAATGGAAGCCACGTGTGTACAGTACGAGATGGAATTCTAGAAGAATCGGGAGAATTAGAACTAGTGCAGTCAACTGGAATAGCGCAGATAAAATGAAAAGAGAATCAGAGGAAAAGTAGAAGCTGCACATGAATACTTAGCGGTGTTATTTTGTTTCAGAAGGAAAAAAGGAGGAAAAAACGTAATGAAAGTAATTCTTCCTTCCCTGCTGTATATCCTGAAACAAAAAACAAAACAAAAAAAAAGCTGGCGTGCTCCATTCACATGACTTTCTCAAAATCTCTGCAGCAAATAACTCTATTTACTTCATTTAATCGAGAAAAAATTAGCAGAAATAGTCTTATTACTTACTTCCTTGTCAGTAGGAGCGAAATAAGGCAGCACCATAGGTTAAAGTGATGATCAAAAGCTGGTTGCTATGTGCCTGAAGTTCCTTTGTTTGAATGGACAGTTGACATTTTCCTGTGTGAGAAAAGTATGTTTTTCAAAGCTGAAACCAAAAACAAGGAATGTCTCAAAAACGATCAACTCCACGAAAAAAATGCATATAATTTAAATTGTGTGTTTTAACGCGCTGTACAGTTTTTGTGTGGTAAGCTTTTGTCCATTTCTTACGATTTTAACAGTTATGCAAAATTCCGTAAAATTCATCCAGAATAAAGTAATCTTCAGAGGCTATTCCCAGAAAATTCAAGATATACATTTTGTTTGGCACTTAAATATATTTAATATACGATATTTTAATGAAAATCATTAAGAGCCATTTTTAAGCAAATCAAAATTTTCGATAAAAGTTCCATGTAAAGGGTAATTTGGGGCGGGGGGGATTTTTCTCAAAATCTTCGTGTCGCATCCCTGGAAGATATTAAACTTAAATACCTAGTTTGGTATTTTACCGACTTTTCGTTTTTGGGTTATCTTGTTCACAGTCACATGGACACACACACGAGCGCGCGGACCTTTTTCCGAAAATGCTTTTTTTAGATAAAGGGGACCCTATAACATATATTTCAGGTGAAATCTCGGTGGAGTGCAATACCTTCTCTATATACTATGTACATAGTACGTGTAGAAAAAGTAATAAGGGATATTTGATAAAAGGGATTCAAGATTTGAAGCTATACATGTGATTTATAAAAATTGCAGTGGGAATTTTAGTAGTGTTAACACCAAGTTCATAAATAATTTTGTTACTAAAGTAGAAAAGCAGAAGTACAAGGGAACTAAGGGATTACACTAGGCTAAAGTGATATTCAAATCTTTTAAAGGCTTGTTACTATATACTTGAATTTCAGTTGTCTGTTCATGGCCTGGGATAAAACAAAAGAATCAAGTATAACAAATTCCCGTTTGAGAGAAGTTTTAAATATTTTAAAATTTAATTCAATAACAAACAATATCTCGGAAATGGTGAACTCCACAAAAAATTGTATATCATAAGTCAAGTGTTCTAACGAGATCTACACTTTTTGCATATCTCTTAAGATTTTTAAGAGATATGCATTAGTCATTCAGAATGAATATTTCTTCACAGGCTACTCCAGAAAACTCAAGATTCACATTTTATTTTTCATGTAAATATTTTTCATGTCTGTGTTTTAATCAGAATCGTTAGCCAGTTACGAAAAAAGATCTGATGTGTTGGCATTTAAATTTAGTATCTTCCAATGATGCGATACGAAGATTTTGAGCAACATCCCCAAACTACCCTTTACACGAAAAAAAATGTAATAAAAATTGAGTTTTTCAATAATGATTTTGTTTAAAATATCGTATAGTGAAGATATTTACATGACAAAGTGTGGTTTTCTGGAATATTCTATGGAGAAATATTCATTCTGGTTGGCTTTTGCATAACTGGTAAACCTTAAGGGATAGACAAGAACTGAAAATCTCGTTAAAACACACGACTTATATCATACACATTTTTTTCGTGGAGTAGACTATTTCCGAGATATTTCTTGTTATTGGTTTCAGTTAAAATACTTAAACTTTTCATATATGGGAATTTTTAACTCCTGACTATGCATAGAAACGAACTTCAATCACATAGTAACCAGCTTTTAAAAGATTTGATTATCGCTTTATCCTTGTGCACACTCTCACTTTCTTTCTACTTACAAGAAGGCAAATAATACGACAATTTCTGCTAATGTTCATCTCGATTATCATGGAGTATATAAAGAATATGCTTTTTAGCAATAATTTGTTACAGATATGTAGAGAAAGTCATATGAATAGAACCTTCAGATTTTTTTTTAATTAGCCCGAATTGGTGTAGAGGGTTTTTTTTTTTTTTTTTTTTTTTTTTTTTTTGTATTTCCAAAAATCTTGATTTTTCAACGTTTAACAGTTTTTTGTTCAAATTTGGAGAGTTTTTAAAAAAAGTGTATGACCATTTTCTTTAATGTGCTTTTGAGAGGCAGTATAAAATTTTTAAAACAAATTAGTAAAGTTGCATTATGTGAAGTATTTTGAATATAGAAAAATATTAGAAAAAATGTTGCGAGAAAATAAGGCTTTAAAGTTGTGAGCGTCTTTTAATAAGCATTCGGCCATATGTTTGTAGCTTTAAGTAATTGATAGTTAAATTGTGGTATTTGGAAAAAGATATATTTTCTTAAAGTTTGGAATTCATACCATATTATTATATAAAGGTAATATTTTAAAAAAAAGTATGGTCAAATTTCATATATGCATCATCTTAGGTAAAATTCTTCCTTTAATTCTTTCAAAGACAGAGTTTTACACACTATTGTTAGGTGGTGGTATAATAGAGGTCGTTCATTAGAGGTTTCATGGAGTTCAAAGTGAGAGATACACCAATGGTTGCGGCAGTTCTTTCCAAGACCTGCGTAACGGATATTGTTGATTTTTCATCTTTCAACGCTTCCAATCATCAGTGAGCAAAACTTACCATTTTCCTTGCATTAGGTTGGTACAATACGAATGCCAACAAAATAAATAGGGCTAAACTCATCATAAATATGTCCATATTGCCTGCATCTAAATCAACGGCCTAGTACTGTCACGAAATGTTTCGCTGAGACTAGGCGGTAGCGGATAGCTGCGCAGGGCCTTTGCTACCCTCCTCTTTTAAAGCGAGTAGCAGGAACTAAAGTTGGGGAGATCCATAGTGATCCCTGATAGTCAGCACGCTATCTCAGCTGATAAGAGCTCTCTGCCAATAGATTCATGTAAGCAATGTCGTCATCCCTGTTGTAAGATGTAACAAACATGTCTCAATGCAGTTTCAGTTGGCGCGAGCATACGCTTGTATTGCACAATTTTGCTTTGCTACCGATATTTTTACATGTTGTAATGTACTGTCGTGCTGTTTGTCAGTGTGGTAGTCGTTTAGTTTGTCAGTTTGAAAATGGCTTATTGTCCTGCTGCAGCCGTGGACGGGACGAAGTGGCAACAGTGTGACGGAGGGGATACAGGTAAGAGGTACGTCAGGGTTCACTATGGATCTTTCCGACTTCAGAAGAACTATACAAAATCTTATCCTTCTGTTTCTTGCTATCCGGAGAAAAGTTCATCATTCATTTATGCAGCTCTTATTCAAATCGTTTAAAACTGGGTCTGCTCGCAATATTTTGGCTTTGAAATTATCCTGTATTTGAATGACCATGAAAAAGAAGAGGAAAAACGGCGATTTTCAGCTGAATATCTGATGTGCTACATTGATACGAAATTTGCTGCTTGCTCCTCGCTCAACTTCTTTCAAAAGGTTGTTACTCTAGATAAACTTCCAAAAGCATTTACACATTTCGCTGCATGCTTTAACATAACCTGATTTTTACTTTCTCTATACGCACTATGTACATAGTGTATAGAGAAGGTATTGCACTCCACCCAAAAATTCGATACCGAAATTTCACCGGAAATATATGTTTTAGGGTCCCCAATATCCAAAAAAAGCATTTTCACAAAAAGGTCCGTGTGTGTGTGTGTGTGTGTGCGTGCGCGTGTGTGTGCGTGTGTGTGTCTGTGAACACGATAACTCAAAAACGAAAAGTCGGTAAAATACCAAACTTGGTATTTAAGTTTAGTAACTTCCAAGGATGCGACACGAAGATTTTGAGAAAAATCACCCCACCCCCTACTACCCTTTACATGTAACTTTTTTCCAAAATTTTTATTTTCTCAAAAATGCCTTAAACGATTTTGATTAAAATTTCGTATATTAAAGATATTTACCTGACAAATAATATTTATATCTTGAATTTTCTGGGAATAGCCTCTGATGAACAGTTTATTCTGGATGAATTTTACTGAATTTTGAATAACCGCTAAACCGCAAGAGATGAACAAAAACTTAATACACAAAAAATGTGGAGCACATTAAAATACACAATTTATGTTATATACATTTTTTTCATGGAGTTCGTCGTTTTTGAGACACTCCTTATTTTTGGTTTCTCTATGAAAAACGTATACTTTTCAATACAGGAACTTGTCAACTCCTGTCCATATAAACAAAGGAACTTCATTGATATAGCAACCATCTTTTGACTATCATTTTAACCTATGGTAGTTCCTTATTTCGCTCCTACTTACAAGGAAGTAAGTAATAAGACTATTTCTGCTAATTTTTTCTGATTAGCATAAAGTAAATAGAAGTATAAGCTTTTTAAGAATAATTTGTTTCAGGGATATAGAGAAAGTCATGTGAATGGTACACATCAGATTTTTTATATTTGATTTCGTTATTTTGAATTAAAGGCAAATAATGGATATTATATGCATGCGGCATTATTTATTGCAACCACAACAGAACATAGCCGTATTGTTATCTTTGCAGTGGTATCTAACGTAACCTTTAAATATCACTTCTTTTGTTAAGAAAGCGAGGATCTCGTCATGAAAATGGGTTTGAATAACCTTAAGAGGAGAAAAATTTATGATGCATGCACACGTTACTGCGGTGTGTCGAACAAAGAGTTCATTTTATCCCCACCGCATGCTTTATTTAGCTGTTCTTTTATTCACAAATCTGGCCCAAAAATATGTTCTATTCACACGACTTTCTCTACCAGTAACATAATCAAACTTCTTACAACAGATTCTTCTTCTTTCTATTCCATGATAATGGAGGTAATCATTAGCAGAATGTTATTATTATTATTATTATTATTATTATTTAGTTCCTTATAAGTAGAAGGGAACTAAAGGAATACACAAGTCTAAATGTTTAAAAGGTGTCGCTATGCCATTATTATTTAATTTCGCTTCCTTGCACGACCACAAGTTAAAAAAAAACGAACAAGACGACTCCTTCTTTAAGAAAAGTATAAATATTTTAACATTGAAACCAATAACAGATAATTTCACGGAAATTGTTAGTACCACAACAGAAATATAAAGGATGTAAATTGTGTGCTTTGACGAGATCTACACTTTTTGTTTACTAAGTTTTTGTCTATCTCTTATGGTTTACCAGTTAAGCAAAATTCAGCAAAATTCACCCAGAATAAAGTGGTCTTCAGAGGCTAGTCCCAGAAAATTTAAGATATACATTTTTTTTAGGATGTAAATTGCTTTAATATACGATATTTGAATCAAAATCGTTACAGCCATTTTTTAGATATTCAAAATTTTCGAAAATTTTTCCATGTAAAGGGTAGTTTGTCCTGGAGGGATTTTCTCGAAAATCTTCATGTCGCATCCTTGGAAGATACCAAACCTAAATACCAAGTTTGGTATATAACGGTTTTTTCGCTTTTGAGCTATGCTGTTGAAAGACACACATACACACATAAACAAACGGGCCTTCTTCAAAAAATGCTTAGAGACCCCAAAATATATATTTCCTATGAAATCTCGGTATCGAATTTTTGAGTCAATACAATACTTCTTTATCCCTATGTACATTGTACATACGCGGCTAGAGAAAGTAAAAATGCATTCTGGCCTTCATAGTCTATGCATTCTCATGCCACCAATGGGAACAACTGTCACACTTGATGCACTCTTCTGTGATAGGCTCCTCGAAGACCTCACCACACCCTGGACAATTCAAAACATTAGACCTCTCAAAGGTTGTTCCTGAAGTTGAAGGCAGGAATAAATCCAAATTAGACCTAGGGACTCTGCGTTTTTCAGTATTGGTATTTGGTCTCTTCTTGTTCTTCTTTTTTACTTTCTCTATACGTACTATGTACATAGTGTATAGAGAAGGTATTGCACTCCACCCAAAAATTTTATACCGAGATTTCACCTGAAATATATGTTTTAGGGTCCCCTTTATCTAAAAAAAGAGCATTTTCGGAAATAGGTCTGCGCGCACACGTGTGTGTCCGTGTGTCTGTGAACACGATAACTTAAAAACGAAAAGTCGGCAAAACACAAAACTTGGTATTTAAGTTTAGTATCTTCCAGGGATGCGACACGAAAATTTTGAGAAAAATCCACCCACTACCAACTACCCTTTACATGGAAAAATTTCGAAAATTTTGATTTTCTAAAAATGGCTCTAACGATTTTGTTTAAAATATCGTATGTTAAAGCTATTTACCTGACAAATAAAATGTATATCTTGAATTTTCTGGGAATAGCCTCTGAAGAGTACTTCATTCTGGATGAATTTTATGGAAATTTGAATAACTGCTAAACCGTAAGAGTTGGAAAAAAGTTACTGCATGAAAAATGTAGAGCACATTAAAACACACAATTTATGTTACATACATTGGAGTTCATCTTTTTTGAGACATTCCCTGTTTTTGGTTTCTGCTTTGAAAAACTTATATGTTTCTCATACAGGATATTGTCAACTGCTGTCCATACAAACATAGCAACCAGCTTTTGACTATCACTTTAACCTTATTTCGCTTCTACTTATAAGGAAGCAAGTAATAAGACTATTTCTGCTAATTTTTTCCTGATTAGCATGAAGTAAATAGAAGTATACGCTTTTTAAGAATAATTTGTTGCAGAGATGTGTAGAAAGGCATGTAAATGGTACACATCAGAGTTTTATTTATCTTGGTGCTTTATTCGATTTCTTTGCCTTTGTTTTCTTTGTCCTGGGTCGATTAGTGTACCCGTACATTACCACTCTGATTTTCATTTGTGTCGGGGTCTTGGTTTTTATCTGGTGACTGCATAGGCATATCATCTGAAATTAATGAAGGGGGTTTCCCTGTGGTCTCCTGAAGTGAAATATAAAAAAAAAATAACATACAACAAGGCATGTATTTTCTATTTAATTTTGAAATATAGGAAACTTACACATCCCCATGCACTTGTATATCTTTGATCCAAAGATGGTACACAGACAGAAGTTTTAAACATGAGAGAGAGGGAGAGAGAGAGAGAGAGAGAGAGAGAGTAATAGTATGCCGTATTCGAAAATAAATCCAAGACTATCTCTGTTTTATTCCCTTTAAAAAGGATATCAGACAACTTAGCATTACAGTATCAACAAGTACTAAATTCTTAGGTGTATATATTTATAACCAATTATCGAGGACCACCTATATTGAATATTTAAAAAAGAGACTGTCTAGCATTATATTTTTAATTCGTAATTTGAGAGATTCTATCCCAATTGAATACGTGAGAAGTATGTATTTTCTTTGAATCTGTAATCAGTTATGGCCTAATTCCGTGGGGTGGTGCTAACAAAGTAAATGACATTTTTTGTGTTCAAAAGAAAAGTATTACGATGATTAAAAAAAGTTCCTATATAACCCCATGTAGACTCCTATTTATTGAGTTAGGCATTTTAACTATTTATAATCTTTATATTTTAGATATTTTAGTATAGATACATTCCTCTCGTCATAGACATATTTAGAGGATGGATATTCATAGTTACAGTACTAGATACAGGTCCAATGTTAAACATTCCATATTATCGACTAACAAAATCTCAGAATAGTTATCAGCACTAAGGTATTAAGTTGTATAATAACTTGCCTGATAGTGTTAAATGTTTCAACATGCAGAATTTTAAGTCCAGGATATATACATCCTTTTTATTCTATACATGAATATTTTAATGATAAATTTTGTGATCTTGTTTTGTAATTTATTATGACAAGGTTATTGTACTGCTTTCAACAGACGTTATCAATGTCTGTATAGTGCTTTTAGACAAAATAAAAATGAAATGAAATGAGCCCTCTGAGTTCTTGCGTACCCTTTACCAGCCGAGTCACACTTTTCAAAAATGTTTCACAGATGACAGTGAATACTTGGTTATGCAGTTTGCCAAACAATGGATTGTTCCCTAAAGGCTGTTGTTTTCTTTGGTAATTAAGTTACCTTTCTAGCGCATGCCGAGATATTACTAATCGCTTACAATATGCAACTCAAAAATCTGAAGTGTTCCATTCACATGACTTCCTCTATATCACTGCAACAAATTATTGTTAAAAAGCTTATGCTTCTATTTACTTCATGCTAATTGAGAAAAATTAGCAGAATTGAAACCCAATTCATAAAACAAGGAAAATCTCAAAAACGACCAACTCCACGAAAAAATGTATATAACATAAATTGTGTGTTTTAATGTGCTCTACATATTTTGTGCGGCAAGTTTTTGTCCATCTCTAACGGTTTAAAAGTTATACAAAATTCCGAAAAATTCATCCAGAGTGAAGTAGTCCTCAGGGGAGGATATTCCCAGAAAATTCAAGATATATATTTTATTTGTCAGGTAAATATCTTTAATATACGATATTTTAATCAAAATCGTTAAGAGCCATTTTTGAGAAAATGAAAATATTTGTCATGTAAAGGGTAGTTAGGGGTGGGGTGATTTTCTTGAAAATTTTCGTATCATATCCTCTAAGATACTGTACTTAACATACCGCTATGCTGTCCACAGACGCACACACGGGCTTTTTCCAACAACAAAAAAAACAAAAAAAAAACACAAAAAAAAACAAAAAAAAAGCTTTATTTCGATTCGGGGGGGACACAAAACATGGTCTGGTGAAATCTGTGTCGAATTTTTGGGTGGCTTGCAATACCTTCTCTATACACTATGTACATAGCACATGTAGAGAAAGTAAAATTATATAATTTGAAGGAAAAACTAATATTTACCAATATATTTTGTGGAGCTCTTCAGTATTATAAGTAATAGCATCAGTATAGAAACAACTAAACGTTTTCTTTGCCGCTCGGTGTTGCCAATATAGAGATAATAGCACTGCATACTCTTACCCGACTGCACTATATTATTACTTTCTCTACACGTACTATGTACATAATGTATAGAGAAGGTATTGTATTGCACCCAAAAATTCGATACCGAGATTTCACCGTAAATACATGTTTTGGATCCCCCTGAATCTAAAAAATTTTGGAAAAAGGTCCGTGTGTGTGTCTGTGACAGTATAGCTCAAAAACGAAAAGACCGTTAAATACCAAACTTGGTGTTTAGTTTTGGTTTCTTTCAAGGATGCGACACGAAAATTTTCAAGAAAATCCTCACCCCCAACTACTCATTAAATGGAACTTTTTTCGAAAATTTTGAATTTCTAAAAAATGGCTAACGATTTTGATTAAAATATCGTATATTAAAGATATTTACCTGACAAATAATATGCATATCTTGAATTTTCTGGGAATAGCCTCTGAAGACTACTTTATTCTGGATGAATTTTACATAACTGTTAAACCGTAAGAAATGAACAAAAACTTACCACACAAAAAATGTAGAGCACATTAAAATACTCAATTTATATTCTTTCAATTTTTTCGAGGAGTTGATCGTTTTTTAGATATTCCTTGTTTTTAGTTTCAGCTTTGAAAAACTTGTAATTTTCTCATACAGGATTTTGTCAACTTGTGTCCATACAAACAAAGGAACTTCATTTACCTACTAACCAGCGTTTGACTTCACTTTAGCCTATGATACTCTCATATTTCGCTTCTACTTACAAGGAAGCAAGTAATAAGTCTATTTCTGCTAATTTTTTCTCGATTAGCATGAAGTAATTAGAAGAATAAGCTTATTAACAATAATTTGTTACACAGAAGTTGCGAAAGTCATGTGAACGGAACACATCAGATACTTTTTTAGTTATTCTGTCCACACACACATATACGTATTGTATTTGTTAACGACGCTGTCAATTACGGAAGATAAAGGGGCAGATAAATTTTTAGGTATTCATCTCGTGTCTAATTTAGGGTGGAAATCCCACATAGATTATATCTCTGAAAAACTAAGCAAAGGGATCTTTATGTTACGAGTACTGAGCCAACCCATTGACAAAAATCTGATGTAATCCATTCACATGACTTTCACTATATCTCTGCAACAAATTTTTGTTAAAACGTTTATGCTTCTATTTACTTCATGCTAAGTGAGAAAAAATTAGCAGAAATAGTCTTATTACTTGCTTCCCTGTAAGTAGAAGCGAAATAAGGGAGTAACATAGGTTAAAGTGATAACAAAAGCTGGTTGCTATGTGACTGAAGTTCCTTTAATTCAAAATCTTCTCGGGCTTCTAGCTATCAGTTCACCCTGAAGATGAGGAAGATGTACTTCTTCGAAACGTTGGTGTCAAACCAAGTTTTTACCTGGTTAGAAGCCCGAGAATGTTGAATTAATACGTAGCCAGGAAAGCTTCAGTTCTTATTTGAAGTTCCTTTGTTTGTATGGACAGCAATTGCTAAATTCCTGTAGGAGAAAATTATAAGTTTTAAAGCTGAAACCAAAAACAAGGAGTATCTCAAAAACGACCAACTCCTCAAAAAAAATTGATATAATATAAATTGTGTGTTTTAATGTGCTCTACATTTTTGTGTGGTAAGTTTTTGTCCATTTCTTACGGTTTAGCAGTTATTAAAATCGATCCAGGATAGACAGATATATAAGTTTATTTGACAGAACAAAGTCCATTGTGTAGCAACGTCAAATACAAGCAAGATCAAAAACAGTTGACAGTATTATAAAATACATCCAAACAATAACATGGATTTAAAGTCAAAGTGCGCTTCACTGACATCTTAAAATATTCAATGGAGAGAGCTCTGACTATTTTTCTTATCAAATAAGAGGCAGTGAACACAAACAATGAAGTCAAATTTAAAACACCCAACTTAACAAATGAAGGTTTACAATGAGTTCTGGGGGCTACACCACATAAAATTCCAATTGCCTTTTTCTGTAATAAAAGTATATTTTTAACTAAAGCATGGTTACCCCAAAATAAAATACCATAACTCAAAAAAACTATGGATTTGTCCATAATAAACTGTTAATAAAACATTGGAAGACACATTATATTTTAAAACCCGTAATATAAATATACCTCTGCATACTTTGTTAGCGATATAATTAATATGTGAACGCCAACCTAGACCAGGTTCGAAATGAATGCCTAGAAATTTTGTAATAGTTTCAGTTAAAAAAAAAGGACACTAATATTAAAAGTGAGGTCAATTGTTTTGTTTTCATTGAGAACAAGACTATTGAATTTGCACCATTTATCGCACCAGTCTTCAGAGGCTATTCCCAGAAAATTCAAGATATACATATTATTTTTCAGGTAAATATCTTTAATATTTGACATTTTAATCAATATCGTTAGATCCACTATTGAGAAAATCAAAATTTTCGAAAAACGTTGCATATAAAGGTAGTTTGGGGTGGGGGGATTTTCTTGAAAATCTTTGTGTCGCATTCTTGGAAGATACCAATCTTAAATACCAAGTTTGGATTTTAACGGTGTTTTCGTTTTTGAGCTATGCTGCCCACAGACACACACACAAAACATGTATTTCCGGTGAAATCTCGGTATCGAATTTTTGGGTGCAATGCAATACCTTCTCTATACACTTTGTGCATAGCACATGTAGAGAAAGTAAAAAATCTTTACTGTCAGGGTATTATAGTAATATATTCTCAATTATGAATTATGATATTTTACTTTGGGGCAAGCTTCTTGTTTTACAAGAGAGAGCAGTAAGAATAATTGTGGAGTTCCACCAAAAACACATTGTAAACCACACTTTATTGAACTTGGAATCCTCACTCTTCCTTGTGTATATATTTTAAACTGTTTACTATATATTAAGAAGAATAAACAGGATTGTGATTCTTGTGAAACTATGCACAACTACCCCACAAGAAGTAGGAATAACATTTATTTTAGGACATGCAAATATAATAAAACACAAAATAGTTTCGAAATAGTATCCATTAATTAATCAACATTTTACCTGACAAAATTAAGAAATTTACATTCAACAAATTTAAAAGAGAGAATGTAATTATTTTGAAGAAAAATCCTCTCTATAAGGTCCAGGAGTTTAATAACATTGAATTTTTGTATCCAGCCAGCCAGCCAGCCAGCCAGCCAGCCATCCCTCCGTCCCTCCGTCCCTCCATCCCTCCAACCATCCATCCCTGTCACCACTGCCGGTGTGCCGGAATTTCTAAACGCAGGAGTTCTTTTACATGGTAGTAAATCTACTGAGATGGGGCTGTCGCTTTTAAGCACACTTAAAAACCATTGGTTTGGGCCGGGCTTGAACCCTGACCTTGAGATCAGACCAACACACACATACACATATACACACACGCGCGCGCGCGCGGACACACATGCTGACCTTTTACTACAAAACTTTTTTTGGATTCAGGGTGAAGCTCTCTGAATCCAAACATATATCTCCGGTGAAATCTCGGAATTGAATTTTTGGGCAGAATGTAATTCCTTCTCGACCTCCTAGGTACATTGTACTTACGCGTTATTACGAATAATGCATATCTACGTCATCCATTTTCATGACGAATAAATTTGGCACAAAATGCTGCAGGCACACTTGTAACAATTGCAGGATGTCTGTAGCCATGTTGCAGTGAATGTGGTAACTGTCGGACACAGATGTCATTTCACTGTGACGTCAACTCGAGTGTATGACGTCATTGCTAATGTTCTCGCTGCTCGAAAGTGTGAACAAATTTGCCCTTAGGTTGGTCTCTTATAAATATAAGTGATGTATAACTATGCAGAGCTGAGAATATAACAAAACCAGATTGAATGCATTTTCACTGGGTATTGTTCATTTTAAAGCCAATCAACTACCAACTTTGATTCTTATTTCCGCTTTTACTTTCTCTACAGGTACTATGCACATAGTGTATAGAGAAGGTATTGTACTGCACACTTAAATTTCACCGTAAATACATGTTTTGGGATCCCCTGAATCCCAAAAATGTATTTTTAGAAAAAGGCCCGTGTGTGTCTGTGGGCAGCATAGCTCAAAAATGAAAAGTCCATTAAATACCAAAGTTGATATTTAAATTCAGTATCTCCAAAGGATGCGACATGCAGATTTTCAAGAAAATCTCAATTACCTTTACTTGGACAAATTTTTGAAAATTTTGAATTTCTCAAAAATGGCCATAACGATTTTGATTAAAATCCCTTATATTTAAGATATCTAGCTGACAAATAAAATGTATATCTTTTATTTTCGGAATAGCCTCTAAAGACCTCTTTATTCTGGATGAATGTTTTTGAATTTTGCATAACCAGTAAACCGTATAAGATAGACAAAAACTTACTACACATCAAATATAAAGCTCCTTAAAACACACAGTTTTTGTCATATCTTTTTTTTTTCCTGGAGTTGGCCGTTTTCGAGATATTATTTGTTTCAGTTTTAAATAAAACTTTTCTCACACAGGAACTTGTCGACTCCTGGGCACGCAAATAAACGGATTTCAATCCCATAGCAACCAAATTTTAAAATATTTTACTGTTGGTTTAACCTAGTGTATTCCCTTATTTCCATTTTGCTTATAAGGAACTAAGTAACAATACCGTTTCTGATGGTGTATATCTCGAAGAGAGAGAATAAGCTTATTAACAATTTGTGGCAGATGTAGAGAAAGCCATGTAAATGTAACACATCAGATTTTTATGAAAGGTTATATTTCTATCTGCTTCTTCAGCAATATTGACCTGATACGGCATCCTGCGTATGATTCTTAAGTAGCCCATTTTACCAACGGATAAAATCGGATAACTTCATTACGGTCAAATCAATATAGGAGTGGCCAACCTATCAAACTAACGGTACTGGATCGAATGCGTCAAAATGCATGTTTTGCATTCAAGAGAAACTGTGGTAAAGGCGTGGTTGGATACCGACCAATTTTAATTGAATGTGATACACGTATTTTACCATTTTATTACATTAAAAAGCTGATGTGTTCCATTCACATGACTTTCTCTACATATCTGCAACAAATTATTTTTAAAAAGCTTATGTTTCTATTTATTTCATGCTAATCGAGAAAAAATTAGCAGAAATAGTCTTATTACTTGCTTCCTTGTAGAACCGAAATAAGCGAAGTAATGGAGTTAAAGTGACAGTCAAAAAACTGGTTGCTATGTGACTGAAGTTCCTTTATTTGTTTGGACAGGAGTTGACAAATTCCTGTATGAGAAAAGTTAAGTTTTCGAAGCTGAAACCAAAAACAAGGAATATCTCAAAAGCGATCAATTTCACAAAAAGTATTCCGGGAATTTGCCAATAAAACACAAAAAATGAACTATTCATCCAATTTTATTTTATTTTATTGCCTTCAACATTTTTTGTTGGCACTTTTAGGAATCGATGTCAGTTGTCGCCGCGAATTTACCTTTGCCTGAAAACGGGTGCCTCGAAGTGATAACTTGAGTTTTGGGAAAGAGAAAGAAATCAGCAGGAGCCAGATCAGGTAATACGGTGGTTGTTTTATGAAATTTGTTGAGTTTTTGGCCAGAAATTCGTTCACAATAATAGGCTTGTGAGCTAGTGAGCTATCGTGGTGCAGAATCCATGAGTTGTCGATCCACAAATCTGGCCTTTTTCGCCGTATTTGTTCTCTCAAACGCCGCATAACGCTCAGATAATAATCTTTATTTGTCATCTAACCTTCTGGCAAGAACGTTTCAGAGCACGACACCGCGGTAATCGAAAAAAAACTGTCAACATGACCGTCAGTTTTGATCGAATTTGACGTGCCCTTTTAGGTTTCGGTTCTATTGGAAGTTGCCATTCGGAATCTTTTTGACTGGTTTGAGTGTCAAACTCGTAAACCCACGTCTCATCACCAGTTACAATGCGTTTCATGAATGTGGGGTTGGAACTGGCTCGTTCTAGCATGTCTTCAGCAATCCTTACCGAATAAGTTTCTGTAGAAAATTCAAGTCTTTCGGAACTAACCGAGCTGCAACGCGTGTCATGCCCAAACAATCGTTTAAAATGATACGAATCGATTCGTGAGACATAGAAAGTTCAGCGGCAATCTCTCTCAGATCTAAATGACACCATTTTCTTCACTTTAGCAATGTTCAGTTCAGTTGAAACCGTTGATGGCCGACCAGAACGAGGCAAATCTTCCACCACATCTCTACCACTTTTGAATGCACTGTACCACTCATATGCACGTGTTTTTGATAAAATCGTCTCACCATAAGCCCTCTAATATTTTCAGCGATTCGGCACACGAAATACCATTTGCAATGCAAAATTTGAGACAGATTCTTTGTTCAATATTTGTATCCATCGTAAAATTGCAAATCACCTTTGAGATGAACTAACAAGATGGCGTACTGTAAACAAACTAGATGGCAGATGACGATCAAACTCCGCGTTGGTGTAGAGGTTAGTTGTACCAGCTTAGCGACAACAATAATTTTGTAACCCCTTTTAAACAGGATTTTTAAATGATCAATTCCCGGTATTTTCTTGACAATGTAAATTACGCTTTAGTAGTTATGCAAAGTTCCGTAAATTTCACTCAAAATATAGTAGTCTTCAGAGGCTATTCTTAGAAAATTCAAAATATACATTTTATTTGTCAGGTGCATATCTTTAATATATGATATTTTAATCAAAATCGTTAGAGCCATTTTTTAGAAAATCAAAACTTTCGAAAAGAAGTCCATGTAAAGGGCAGTTTCGGATGGGGGGATTTTTCTCAAAATCTTCGTGGCGCATCCCTGGAAGATACTAAATTTAAATACTAAGTTTGGTATTTTACTGACTTTTCGTTTTTGAGTTATCGCGTTCACAGACACACGGACACACACATATGAACCTTTTTCTGAATTTTTTTTTTGTTGCAGGGGACCCTTAAACATATATTTCCGGTGAAATCTCGGTATCGAATTTTTTGGTGCAGTGCAATACCTTCTCTATACACTATGTACATGGTGCGTGTAGAGAAAGTAAAAATCCTTCCAAATGAAGAGCACCTCTCAGACTATTCCCAGAAAAGTCTATATATTCTCATGAAAATATCTTTAAAATTTCGTGTTTTAATCAAAACTGTTAGCCAGTTTTCAGAAAGTAGAAATAACGTCAATTATTCTGCCCAAAAATTACCACGAAATTAATGAGAATTTATGGGGGGGGGGGAAATTGATGTATTCTATTAGCAAGAATATCCCTACTTATCGGTATCAAAGTATTGTTAAAAAAATTATTCTCATATACACTTCATGCTAATCGAAATAAACACTAGCAGAAGTGGCTTTCTTGTAAGTAAAAGGGAAATAAGAGAAAACTAAAGCGATAGTCAAATCTTTTCAAATCTAACTACCATGTGGATGAAATCCCGTTTCTTTGCTAACAAATTCTCATATGTGAATAGTTTTTAGCTATTTTAAAACTGAAACCAATAACAAATAATATCCCAAAAATGGTCAATTCCACGAAAAAATCTGATGCGTTCCATTCACATGAGTTTCTCTACTTCTCTGCAATAAGTTATTGTTAAAAAGCTTATTCTTCTATTTACTTCAAACTAACTGAGAAAAAAAATAGCAGAAATAGTCTTATTACTTGCTCCTTGCAATTAGAAAAGAAATAAGGGAGTACCATAGATTAAAGTGATAGTCAAAAGCTGGTTGCTATGTGACTGAAGTTCCTTTGTTTTGTATGGACAGGAGTTGACCAATTTCTGTATGAGAAAATTATGTTTTTTAAAGCTGAAACAAAAAACAAGGAATATCTATAAAAAAAACTCCACGAAAAAATGTATATAACATAAATTGTGTGCTTTAACGTGCTCTACATTTTTAGTGGCAATTTTTTGTCCATCTCTTACGGTTTAGCAGTTATACAAAGTTCCGTAAAATTGAGCCAGAATAAAGTAGTCTTCAGAGGCTATTCCCAGAAAACTCAAGATATATATTTTATTTGTCAGGTAAATATCTTTAATATACGGTATTTTAATCAAAATCGTTAGAGCCATTTTTAAGAAAATCAAAATTTTGGAAAACAGTTCCATGCAAAGGGTAGTTGGGAGTGAAGGGGATTTCCTTGAAAATCCTCGTGTCGCATCCTTGGAAAATAAATTTAAATACCAAGTTCGGTATTGAACAGTATTTTCGTTTTTGAGCTATGCTGTCCACAGACACACACAGACACACACATACACGCATGACACACACACGGACCTTTTCTGAATATGCTGTTTTTGGATTCAGGGGGGCCCAAAACATGTATGTTCGCTGAAATCTCGGTATCGATTTTTTGGGTTGTCTCTATACACTATGTACATAGTACGTGTAGAGAAAGTAAAATGTATATGACATAAATAGTTGGTTTTAACAAGATCCATATTTATATGTAGTAAGTTTTCTATCTATCTCTTGCGGCTTACAAGTTATGTAAAATTCCGCAAAACTCTTCCAGAATGAACAGGTCTTTAGAAGCTATTCCTGGAAAATTCAAGATATACATATTATTTGTCATGTAAATATATTTAATATATTGTATTTTAATCAAAATCGTTACAGCCATTTTTGAGAAAAACGAAATTTTCAAAATGTTTACCAGGTAAAGGGTAGTTTGGGGTGAAGGAATGTTATATGAAATCTTTGTATCGTATTCTTGGAAGATACTTAACTTAAATACCAAGTTTCTTATTTTAAGGACTTTTCAGTTTTGACACACATACATACGCAAGAATCTTTTTCTAATTTTTTTTTTTTTTTTTTTTTTTTTGAAATAGGGACTCTAAAACATTTATTACCGGTGAAACCTTGGTATTGAATAAATATTATTGTTAACTATTAAAATAATTATAGTTTGAAATACAAAATTATGCCTCTGGCCCTATTAATGGAGATAAAAAAACCGCATAGAGGCAATTCCAGCTCTCTACACCACAGAGCGCTGAAAATCGAAACTGGGAGTATCAGACCAAACTCAACGACATATTCTTACTCGGTACATGGATTTCATCACTAATTTTGCATGAAGCCAGGTTTCCACCGTGCAATGGATGACTGCTTTAGCTCTTTGTGCGGGCAAAACTGCCAACGGTACCACTTAGAATTCTGTATAAAAAGAACAAAAAGCCTATTTGACAACAGAAGCAGACTTAAACTGTATGCATATTCTGTGCCCGTATCTTCATTGTTGAAATCCCGACTATACTCGCCACAAGCTTTTAAATGTCTCTTCTTAATATATTGTACATCGGTAGAGAAGGTATTCCATTCTACTCAAAAATTCTATACCGAGATTTCATCGGAAATAAACCTTTTAGGATGCCCTGTATAGAATTTCTTTTTTACTTTCTCTAGCCCGTATGTACTTACTGTATTCAATCCAAAAATGCCATGTCGAGATTTCAATGGAAATATATGTTTTGTGGTCCCCTGAGTCCGAAAAAAAACATTTTTAGAAAAATGTCCTTGTGTGTGTGTCTGTGGACAGCATAGCTCAAAAACGAAAAGACCGTAAATACCAAATTTAGTATTTAGGTTTTAGGTTAAGTATCTTCCAAGATTGCGACACGAATGTTTTCAATTAAAATCTCCCCCACCTCAAACTACCCTTTACATGGAGAAATTTTCGAAAATTTTGATTTTCTCAAAAATGGCTGAAACGATTTTAATTAAAATCCCATATATTAAAGTTATTTACATCGCAAATAAAATGTATGTCTGGAATTTTCACCGAGTAGCCTTCAAATGCCTCTTTATTCTGGATAAATTTTTCCGAATTTTGCTTAACTGCTAAACTATAAGCGATACAAAATCTTACTTTATGAAAAATGTGCGTAGATCTCGTCAAAACACACAATTTATGTCCTTCATTTTTTTGTTGTGGAGACAACCTTTCCGAGATTTTCCTTGTTACTGGTTTCAATTGTGAAGTACTTACACTTCCTGTATGAGAAAAGTATCCGTTTTTCTTTTGTTCCTCACCTGGTCAAGCAAAGAAGCGGTTTGCAATGACAATTGCATAACGACAGCTTTTAAAACATTTGGCTATCGCTTTAGCACAGTGCAGTCACTTAGTTCCCTTCTTCTTATAAGGAACTAAGTAATAAGAACATTATGCTAATGTTTATCTCGATTAGATTTGTGTAGAAAGAAGAATAGTATTTTGTAATACGTTTTTAGAGTACCTCGAGAAAGCCATGTGAGTGTAACACATCAATTATTTTTAAAAAAGGAATGTGTGGTTTTTTTTTTGTTTTTTTTTAATTACTTATGGCACCGCAGGCGATGACACTGGTGATAACATGGAATGAAGATGGTGCACCTGTGGAATGCAATGGCCGCTTTGTCCACCACAAAACTCACGTGCGGTCGTTTGGGATATATGTGTATACAAACGATAACTTAAAAACGAAAATTCGGTTAAATACCAAACGATTTCGATTAAAATACCGTCAATTAAAGATATTTACATCACAAATAAAATGTATTATTTGAATTTTCTGGGAATAAGTTCTAAAGATCTCTTCATTCTGGATGAATTTTGCATAATTAGTAAACCGTAACAGATAGACAAAAACTAACTGCACAAACATGTAGATCTAGATACAACACACGCAATTATGTTTACCCTTTTTTTCGTGTAGTTGACTATTTCCGAGATATTCCTTATTATTAGTTTCAATTTTAAAATATTTATGCTTTTCCCATACGAAAATTTTAACTTCTGGCCATGCAAAAAGACAACAACAAAAACAAAAAACAAAACAAACAAAAAAACGAATTTCAATCACATAGCAACAAGTTTTTAAAAGATTTGACTACCACTTTAACGTAGTGTACTGCCTTTATTTCCCTTCTGCTCACAAGGAACTGCATAATAAACAATTTCTGCTAATGTTTATCTTGCTCAGCGAAATGTAGATAGAAGAATAGGCTTTTGAGAATAATTTGCTATAGTTCTTACACGGTGTAGAGAAAGCCATGTGAGTGGAACACATATTTTTGGTTCTATTTACTGATGTGTATAATTTATGTTTTTATTATCTTGTTCAGTGTACTGGTTCATGCATTTTCTCATCCAACCTTGCACTTATCTCTGCATTTAAACATTATTTAGAGTAAAACTGGAAAATACTGCTCAGAATTTTGCTTACTAGCCATCTGTTTGCACTGCGCGTATCTATACGTTGTCGAGCTGTGCGACTGTGTAAAGACCATCCTTCTGCAGGGTTAAGCCCCTGCGTTTGCAATTATAACCGAGATAACCCAGGTCGCCGCCATCTTGCCACCCCATAGCGATTTGTTCCTTCACTATATCCATATTCCAAATCCAGTGCTTTTGAACCGCATCGTAGCGGCCTCCTGTATCCCTCTCTTATAAACTAGGTTTATTTTACACCAATTAGAGTGTACTTAAATAGAAGTGTGTTTTATTAATACTATTTTAAAGAGTTATCGTTTAATTCGTGTTAATAATTCAAAACATCTCGCAATAATTTCGCAAAAAACCTTATGCGTAGCAGTGTCGTCCAAACACATTCTATGTTCAGCATATGTCTGTCGAGTGTTCCATCTACCGAAGTTCATTTCTTATAGCGAAGGCAAGCTACGGCCTTTCAACTTTGTCCCTTGTTTGCTGAATGGATTATCTCCGCATGTATGATAACTCGGTCACAGGTAGAAGTTCCGTACAACTTTCAGAGAAATACGTAATTAAGTTCAGAGGCTGCGTCTATATTATTTTATCTTGCACATATTTACATACAATATACATAGTAGCTAGAGAAGGTGTTTTATTCCCCCTAAAAATTCGGTATCGAAATTTCATCGGAAATTGTTTTAAGGTCCCCTGAGTCCAAAAACAGCATTTTTAGAAAAAGGTCCGTTTGTGGACAAGTTAGCTCAAAAATGAAAGAACTAAAACCAAAACTTGGTATTTATTTTAAGTATCTTCAAAGGATGCGACATGAAGATTTTCAAAAAGTCCCTCCACCACAAACTACTCTTTATATAGAACATTTTTTTGAAAATTTCATTTTTCTTAAAAGTGACTGATAATTTTGACTAAAATACCATATATTAAAGATATTTATATTACAAATAAAATTCATATATTGAATTTTCTGGAAAGAGCCTCTGAAGAACTCTTTATTCTGGATGAGTTCTGCAGGATTTTGCAAAACAGTAAAACGTGACAGATAGACAAAAACTTAATACATAAAACAGTAGGTCTCATTAAAATACACAATTTATGTCATATTTAGTACACAAATCTATTCATCTCATTAAAATGCATAATTTGTCATATACTTAGTACACAAATCTATAGAGCTCATTAAAACACATAATTTATGTCATACGCTTAGTACACAAATCTATAGTTCTCATTAAAACACATAATTTATGTCGTATATGTTTTTCTTACAAAGTTGACCGGTTTTGAGATATTCATTATTATTGGAATCAGTTTTCAACCGATAATAGTTTGTATTTGGAACAGCTAAAGAATGAAACACATCAGATTTTTTTTTTTTTTTTTTTTTTTTTTTTTTTGTGCTTAACACGTCTTATTGCTCCCTTGTACGGAAAATAAAGCCTACAAATTATTAGGTTGTCCTCATATATGTAAACTATAAATTTCCCAAGTGACCATACCCAAACAGTATTTTATATAGACACACCATAAATTAAACCATATTTATGGAGAATAACCGCTAGTTATGAAACTTGAAATAATGACGTGCATTTTAACAAGTCATTGTAACACAGAAACATAAATGAAAATCTCTAATTTAATTTAAAAAAGTCCTCGTTGTTCAGCATTATATTAACAGGGAGATACTAGGGAAGAGATCTTGTTTCCAGGTGTGAACTAATTACAAATTGTTCATTAGCATAATGTCATGAATTAATAAAAGGTTTTGAATTGGTCTGGGTTAAACCAATCCAACCCTTATATACTAACAAGTTCCCGATCTTTGCTATCGCTTGCAACGTTCAGTAAATCAAGCAAGACCATCCTTTTCAGTCAGCAAATATCTATGCGAATATGCTCTTTCCAATGAATTTGACCGTGCTCCGACACTTTATATTACACGCTCCACTCATACGTTGTGATGGATGCATATGCAACAAGGCTCACTTTGCCCAGTTTACTCAATTTCGGTTATTGCGCGACACTAATACGTAATTCTATAATAATCTTCGAAATTCAGTTGGACTAAATTTACGGTAATGGGGATTTTTTAATATACTATCAGAATCTTTTGGAGTCATTTTCTAGAAAAAGGGAAATTTCTAAAAATGTTCCATTCGAAGGTTAATTTACGGTGGACTGATTTTCCTGAAAATCTTGGTGTCTTGTCCTAAAAATATATTGAACTTAATGACAAAGTTTATCTAAGTGACACACACAGACACGCACACTGACCTTATCTTAAAAAGCTTTTCTAAATTCATGGGTCCTCAAAGCATGTGTACTTCCAATGAAATCTAGTATAGAATTTTTGGGTAGAATACAGTATATTTTTTACCTATTATGTATCTACATTGCACATACGTGCTAGAGAAAGTAAAACCGGCTCTGTCTGCTAATAATAATAATAATAATATTAATAATAATAACAGCAAATAAATATTAAATGTGTTAAAATGTGTCTTGGTCCGATTGACCCAAGTTAGAATTTATTTTGTCTTAACTTTCTCTAACATGTATGTACATACAAGTAGCTAGAGAAGGTTTTGAATTACACCCAAAAATACGATTTCGAGATTTCTATAGAAATATGTTTTGAGGTCCCCTGACTCCCAAAATAGATTTTTTGAAAAATGTCCGTGTGTGCATGTGTATGTTTGTCTGTCTGTAGACACCATAGTTCAAAAACGAAAAGATCGTTAAAAACTAACCGTGTATTAAAAATATTTACATCACAAATAAAATTAATATTTTAAATTTACAGGGAATAACCTCTAAAGACCTCTTTATTCTGGATGAGTTTTGCATAATTTTTCTTAGCGGTTAAACCGTAAAATTAAGACAAAAGCTTAATACACAAAAATTAAGAACTCGTTAAAGCACACAATTATGTCATAGTTCTTATGTAGAGCTGACCCATTCTGAGAAATTCCTTGATTGTCGGTTTCAACTTTAAACTACTTTCACTTTTCTCAACCATAAGTGACATTTCATTTCAACTCCCTTTTTTACTGCAGGACATACAAAGCGAACCGGACTTCATTTGTTTCACACAGGACCAGATTTTAACTGATTTGACTATCGATTTAGCCTAGCGATTTCTCTCATGTCCGTCCTACTTATAAGGAAGCAAGTAATAAGGCAATTATTTACCTTGATTAGCATATCGTAGACAAAAGAATAATCTTTTATAAGGAAAGCTGTTTGTGTACCAGCTAGAGAAAGTCATGTGAATAACACACCAGATTTGTTATTAGAACAATGAATTTAGACACTACAAAATTATTATTTATATAACCACACACATAACAATTTTGAAACATTGAAAAAATATCACTATTTTGGTGTGCAATAACGATATAAATGCTAATAGGATACATTAAATATTGTACTTTTTCCAAATTTCACACATGCATCACCTTAAACCACAAATTTCCAGTCAAATCCAGAGGTCGAATTTTGGGAGGATGGCAATAGGGACATACGTAGAAGAGAAAGTAAACAAATCTGATTTGTTCCATTCACATTACTTTCTCTATATCTCTACAACAAATTTTGTTAGAAAGTTTATTCTTCTATTTACTTCATTCTAATCGAGAAAAACTTAGCAGAAATAGTCTTCTTACTTGCTTCGTTGTAAGTAGAAGCGAAATGAGGGAGTATCATAGGTTAAAGTGAAGTCAAAAGCTGGTTGCTATGTGACTGAAGTTCCTTTGTTTGTATGGACAGGAGTTGACAAATTTCTGTATGAGAAAAGATTAAGTTTTTTAAAGCTGAAACCAAAAACAAGGAATATCTCAAAAACGATCAACTCCACGAAAAATATGTATATAACATAAATTGTGTTTTATCGTGGTCCATATTTTTTGTGTGGTAAGTTTTTGTCCATCTCTTACGGTTAAACAGTTATGCTAAATTCCGCAAAATTCATCCAGAATAAAGTAGTCTTCAGAGGCTATTCCCAGAAAATTCAAGATATACATTTCGTTTGTCAGGTAAATATCTTTAATATACGATATTTTAATCAAAATCGTTAGAGACATTTTTGGGAAAATCAAAATTTTCGAATTTTTTTCCATGTAAAGGGTAGTTTGGGGTAGTGGATTTTCTTCAAAGCCTTCGTGTTGCATCCTTAAAGGATACTTAAATGCCAAATTTCGATTTTACCGTACACACGGATACACACGAACCTTTTTCTAAAAAGGTTTTTATAGGGAACCTTCAAACGTGTATTTCCGATGAAATCTTGATATAGAAATGTTATGTGGAGTGCAATACGTTCTCTATCTACGTACCATGTATTACGCAGAGAAAGCAATAAGAATTTTCTTTCCATTAATTTGTCTGATGGAAGTTTTACAAGTAGAAAGGAATAATTTAGAAATGGCTTTGAGGTGTGTAACACATTGCAGCATAAGTTTCCTAGTCAACGAGATTATTTCACCACATTTTTCGAATATGAGGCTCACGATAGACAGCCTAAATAAAAATGCAGCGAAAGGGTGCTTGTAAGATTGAGGTTATGTGCCTAGGAACTTCAGAAGGTGGCGTACAAGCGAGTGGTGGTAAAACGCTTTTTACATAACAAAAGAAGGAAGATGGCCCTGAGGTAAGTATCACCTTATGTAAAACAGTTGCCGGGGCTTAAGTGGCCTCAGAAGTCGCCAACAATTTGCTGCCTAACTAAACAAAACATTACTGCCGGGACTGTACTGACGTCACTGCTAGCATCTGCTGCACGTATAACAATGGAATCTCGCCACTCCCCCCGAAAAACTTTTTTTGATTAAAAGCAACCCCCCTGCCTGCTTCCCCCGCCATAAAGGGTGAGGCGAGGGGTGTATATATAGATAAACTTCCCCCGGATTGATTTTACGTCATTTCGGGTGGCGTGGGCCCTTCCAGCCGCGGGGGTGCAGGGTTGCAGCTTTCTCGACATCTGTTCATAGCGGGGTTCGAGCTCAGGCTCGTGTCGCAGGTGACAGAAACGTGATCTGGTTGCAGTAATGTCAAGTCCTGTTTGAAGACGGTAGATATTTGTGCAATATGAAAAATAACTTATTTCGATTTAGCATCAAAAATGTACGATCGCTTTCCACATAGGCGGCCCGGGCTCGATCCCAGGCACCCGCATGTGGGACTTGTAGTGGACGAAGCGGCGTTTGGGCGGGTTTTCTCCGGGTCCTTCGGTTTCACCCTCTACTCATTCCACCAATTGCTTCTCACCTTTCCACATAGGAGGCCCGGGCTCGATCCCAGGCACCCGCATGTGGGATTTGTAGTGGACGAAGCGGCGTTTGGGCGGGTTTTCTCCGGGTCCTCCGGTTTCACCCTCTACTCATTCCACCAATTGCTTCTCACCTTTCCACTCATCAGTTTCCTTTACATCTCAATTCATCCACTTCCTCAAGTTCTTGCCTGGCTATGGTCCGATCCCTCGTACCAGATTCTCCATTCTGTAGTTTCGTGTCGTTGGCACCCCGACAGACTTCTGACCCCTGGCAATTGGCTCATACATCCTAGTGGGGGGGTGTCTACAAATGCGGATAGTGTAAGCCGATTAGAAACAAATTAAGAACCTGAAAGTAGTATTGATGTATTCAGATTTAAGGGATATGGGACTGAACTTACAATTTCTAAATTCTAAATCGATTTAATATATAAATTGTGAACAAATTTCCAGTGATTAAGGTAACTCATGTGCAAAAATTCAACTTCATATGAGAATTACTATCCGATATATTAAATATTTTATAATACTTTAAATAAAATATCTGATGTATCACGTTCATATGACCTTCTCTATTCCATATCGTTTATTAGAAGCCACACAAACTATTTTTACAAGAGGTTAATTTCTCTATGGGGTACCGTGTATGTATGTACTCACACGTAGAAAATATTTATTGCTTTCTCTGGAAATGCATGTTTTGAAACTCCCAGAATCCAAAATATCAAACTTGGATTTCAGTTTAGTATCTCTCAAAGATGCAACAGGAAGATTTACAAGAAAATCCCCCTTCCCCAAACTACCCCTTACATGGAACATTTTTCGAAATTTTTGACTTCCTCAAAAATGGCTCTAATGATATTGAGATATTGATATATGAAATATATTTACATGACAAATAAAATGTATATTTTGAATTTCCGAGAATAGCTTCTGAAGTGATCTTCAATCTGAATGACTTTTAAACAATGGTAAAATGGACAAAAACTTACTGCACAAGAAGTGTGTATTTCGTCAAAACACACAGTTTGTGTCCTTTACATTTGCATTGTAGAGTTAACGGTTTCCGAGATATTTCTTGTTTTTTTTTTTTTTTTTTTTTGGTAGTTTTAACGTCCTTTAACCTGGTTTGGTCATATCGGGCGACGAATGCAATTGATGATATGATGCTCAAATGATCTCGGGGTCCATGGAGCTTAAAGTTACTCGACATTCGGCTTCTCAGGATAAGGGAAAACCCCGATAAAAAACCTTATCACGCTACCCAGGCGGGCATTTCTTGTTATTGATTTCAGTTTTAAACTACTTAAACTTTTCCCGAGAGGCAGACGTCCGTGTTTCTTTTGTTTTACTCTGGTCATAAAGAAACGAATTACAATGGCAATTGCATAGCGATTTAAAAATGTTGGCTACCGCTTAGGATAGCGCATTCTCGTAGTTCCCTTCTACTTATAAGGAATAAAGTAACGAGAACATTCTGCTAATACTTATCTCGATTACCATGTTTGTAGAATAGGCAAGAATTTCATGTAAATGGAACACGTCAGATTTTTAAAAATATTCACGATACGAGATTACATAAGATATATTTGCTTTGCGACGCCCTGAATTAAAAAAAAAAGAAAAGTGTCCGTGTGTAAGTCTGCGGGCAGCATAGCTCAAAAACGAAAAGTCCATTAAATACCAAACTTGATATTTAAGTTCAGATCTAATTTTTTTGTGTATAACGTTTTTGTCACTTAACGTTTGCCAGTTATAGGTACAAGATTACCCAAAATTCCTTATGAATGGATTGAGCTCTTCTCAGAAAATTCAAGATATAAATTATATGCTCCATGAAAATGTCTTTAATGCATTGTATTTTAATCAAAATTATTACAGCAATTTTCGAGAAAATGAAACTTTTGGAAAAATATTGTATATAAAGGATAGTTAGCTGGTGAGGTTTTCTTGAAAAGTTCGTGCTGGATACTGTAATATCGCATTCGGTATATATCCATCTTATGTTTTTAGTTTCTCTAGCCCCGTATGCACAATATATATAGTGAATAGAGAAGGTATCGTATTTCAATCAAAAATTCGATTCCGAGGTTTCACCGGAAATAGATGTTTTAGGGTCCCTGAATAAAAAAGAAGCATTTCCAGATAAAAGTCCTATGTGTGTTTCTGTATGTGTATGTGTGTGTGTGTGTGCGTGCGCGTGCGCGCGCGCGCTTGTGGACAACATAGCTCAAAAACAAAAAAACGGTCAAATAACAAAGTTGGTATTTAACTTTGGTATTTTCCAAGGATGCATTACGATGATTTTTAAGAAAATCCCCCCCATCCCTAACTATCCTTTAATGGAAAAAATTTCCAAAATTTTGCTTTTCCTAAAAATGGCTCTAACGATTTTGATTGAAATACCACTTATTAATGCCGTTTCCATCACAAATAAAATGTATATCTTGAATTTTCTGGGAATAATTTCTGGAGACGTTTTACTCTGGATTAATTTTGATGAATGTTGCATATCTAGTAAACCGCAAGAGGTACGCAAAAACTTACTACACAAAAAATAAAGAGCTCGTTAACATACAAAATTTATGTCATACACATTTTTTCGTGGATTTTACCTTTTTCGTGATATTCCTTGTTATTAGTTTCAATTTTAAAGTACTTATAATTTTCTCAGACAGGAAAAATCCGTTTTTCTTTTCTTTTACTCTGGCCAAGCAAAGAAACGATTTCCAATGACAGTCGCATAATGTCAGCTTTTAAAGCATTTCACTATCACTTTAGCATCATCCATTCCTTTAGTTCCCTTCTACTTATAAGGAACCAAGTAATAAGATCTCAATTAGCATTGTAGAAAGAAGAAAAATATTTTGTAAGAAGTTTGTAGTGAAAGGCATGTGAGTGTAAAACATCAGAATTTTTTGTTATAAGGTTTGCACAAAAAAACACACACACACCTACACACATACACATTGAAAGTCCTTTTTTAAAAAAAAAATGTTTTCTTATATTTCCAAGCAGATATTTCTGGTGAAAGTTCTGTATACAATTTTTGGATGGAGTTCAACATTCCCCCTACTCATTGTACGTAGTAGAGAAAATAAAAATATTGACAGAAGTTTGAAGGCCCCTAGTAACATGAAATATCAATAAATGCAGGATTTATACAATAGTATTATTTATTAGTTTCTCGGTAATGTATTTGTGTACTGAGATATAAATTTCTGTTTTCTTTTTCAATTTTTGTCAATTCGTAAATTTTGTAAGTATATTTTTACTTTCTCCACACGTGCTATGTAAATAGTGTATAGAGAAGGTATTGCACTCCACCCAAAAAATTCGATACCGAGATTTCACCGGAAATATATTTTTTAGGATCCCCTGTAACCAAAAAAGCATTTTCAGAAAAAGGTTCCTAAGTGTGTGTCCATGTGTCTGTGAACACAATAACTCAAAAATGAAAAGTCAGTAAAATACCAAACTTGGTATTTAAGTTTAGTATCTTCCAGGGTTGCGACACGAAGATTTTGAGAAAAATCCCCCCCAACCCAAACTACCCTTTACATAGAACTTTTTTCGAAATTTGTGACCTTGTGGGAGATTTTGAGTTCGGAAAAGTTTGCAAGAAAATAAGGTGTAAAGTATGGAGCGAATATTAATAAGCCTGCTATCCATTAAAAACTTGAGTCGGTCGCTAGTTAAAGTGCGCCAAATAGGAAAAATGGTATATTTTCTAAAAGAGTTGCAGATTATTTTATTATGAAAATATTATGTTTTTAACTTTCCACAATTTTTTACCCAATTTAACAAATGCGTTACCTTAAAGGACTTGGGACTTAATTTACAATTTCTATAATTTTAAAGTCATTTAATTAAAAAATTACGCACATATTTCTTATGAATAACTCATGAGCAAAATTTCAATTTGAGTTGAGAATTATTATCATAGGTGTTAAAGAGATTGCAGCCATTTTGTTTTCGCCAGCAAGTATGAAACGGAGTAGATAGGCAGCCTCTGCGGCAGAAACGTTATACACTGACCCAGAGTGTTGAACTAAGCAGATAAAAACCCGCATGCGGGAGTCAGCCCTGAGATTTAGGGCGCACGGTGTTTGAAATGCTAATGCTGAAGATAGAGGAGCTGTAATCTCTATGTTAATTCCCTCGGGGACCGCCAGCAAGGGAGGGCGTTTGGGTGTCCCAGGGGTGTGTTTGTCAGAAGGGGAGGTAATTGTCCTGCGGGGTGTTAATGTCACCACTCACCACCCAAGATGAAAAATATCTCCAAGATGGGTATCTTTTCACTTGGAAAGTTGGCTGCCTTCTGAGATGGCTTAAGCTCTCTCGGAATCTTCCCTTAATGCGTTAATTACCTATCCTTCTGCCCTTAATGCCTCATTAACCTAATTTAAACTCTTGATGAACCCGGCCGTCTTTTTCAAAAATTCCTGCTTTTTTGCGACGTTTTAAATGGAACTCATTAACGGGATGATTCGTTGGCAATCCTCTGCTTTAATTTGCCTGCTCCAAATAAAGTAAACAATTATTTAATGTGTTCCACGCACTTGACTTTCTCTACATCTATGTAAATATGCTAGTCCTTCTATCTACTTCATGCTAATCGAGATAAATATTAGCAGAAACGGTTTTGTTACTTAGTTCCGTGTAAGGAGAAGGCAAATAAGAAAAAACACTAGAGTAAAGCAACTGTCAAATATTTTAAAAGCTGGTTACATTGTGATTTAAGTTTCTTTGTTTGTATGACCAGGAGTTCACAAATTCCCGCATGAGAAAAGTGCAAGTACTTTAAAAATGGAATATCTCTGAAACGCTCAACTCCAGGGAAAAATGTATATAAAACATAAATTGTCTATATTAACAAGTTCTACATGGAGTTTTCTTCAAAATCTTCGTGTCACATCCTTGGAATATACTGAACTTAAATATTAAATTTGGTATTTGACGGACTTTTCGTTTTTGTGTCTACAGGCACGCTCACGGACCTTTTTCTAAAATGCTTTTTTGGATTCAGGTGTCTCAAAACATATATTTCAATGAAATCTTTGTATCAGATTTTTGGGTGCAATACAATACCTTCTCTGTATACTATGTACATAGTACATGTAGAGAAAGTAAACATGGAATTAATTTAAAGTCTAAATTGAAGGCTTTGCAGCTTTTAAGAGCCTTCGGAGTAAAAAATACAACATACACAAGATATAACATCAGTGATAGAGAAATTATTTATGATGAAAGCTACATTTTCGGATTTTTCTCAAAAATAAAAGGAAAAAAGAGAATATATCGGATGGAAGGAAAATCATTACATTAATTTAAAACAATTACAGATCTCATTTTTACTTTCTTTACTTATTACACAATTAGAGACAGCATTGCACTTCTCCAAATTTTCGATACCGAGATTCCTTCTGAAATACACGCTTTAGGGCCCCCTGTATAAAAAAAAAAAAACATGTTTAGAAGATGGGGCTACTCCTATTCCACTCAACTCACCTGATACATTTTGAAGCTCTTGAAGTTATCACTTTTAATTGACACTCTACCCTTTCTGTTGGCGTTGGTCCGGAATACCTCCTACAGCGTTAGTAGTTCAGATGAAAGGGCTCTCTGTCGCCTAGTTAATGGAGGCTATGCATTTGCCAGCGTTGCTTTATGAGGACGCCACTACGTCAGCATTTACATCTTGCCACCGGTACATCGATTACTGAAACTGGTGTATCATCACCTCTTGTAAATAAAATATAATTTATTCAAAATAACTCTATGGCACACTACAATATTTCTTAAAAATCTGATGTGTATCATTCACATGACTTTCTCTATATCCCTGCAACAATTTATTCTTAAAAAGCTTATACTTCTATTTACTTTATGCTAATCAGAAAAAAACTAGCAGAAATATCTTATTACTTGCTTCCTTGTAAGTAGAAGCAAAATAAGGGACTACCATACGTTAAAATGATATTCAAAAGCTGGTTGCGATGTCAGTGAAGTTTCTTTGTTTATATGGATAGGAGTTGACAACTTCCTGTATGAGAAAAGTATAAGTTTTTCATAGCAGACACCAAAAATAAGGAATGTCTCAAAAACGAAAAACTCACGAAAAAAATTTATATAACATAAATTGTGTGTTTTAACGTGCTCTACATTTTTTGTGTATTAAAGTTTTGTCAATCTCTTACGGTTTAGCAGTTATTCAAAATTCAGTAAACTTCATCCAGAATAAACTACTCTTCAGAGGCTATTCTCAGAAAATTCAAGATATACATTTTATTTGTCAGGTAAATATCTTTAATATACGAAATTTTAATCAAAATCGTTAGAGCCATTTTTGAGGAAATCAACATTTTCGAAAAAAGTTCCATGTAAAGAGTAGTTGGGGGTGGGGGGATTTTTCTCAAAATCATCGTGTCGCATCCCTGGAAGATACTACACTTAAATATCAAGTTTGGTATTTTACCGACTTTTCGTTTTTGAGTTATCGTGTTCACAAGTTCACGGACACACGGATACATATACACGCGAGCGCGCGCGCGGACTTTTTTGTGAAAATGCTTTTTTTGAATATAGGGGACCCTAAAACATATATTTCCGGTGAAATCTCGGTATCGAATTTTTGGGTGGCGTGCAAAACGTACACTATGTACATATAGAGAAAGTAAAAATACAAAATACAATGAAAATGCTGACTAACTCTCCCGAAACGCTCTTCATCTCTCCCATTTGTAGAGGTGAGAATTAAATTTTCATCAACGCTTTCTACAAACCAGTACCACAGGGAGTTATGTGGATCAGAAAACAGATGAGAGCAAAGCCGTTCTTGTGTACGTTATGGATTCTTTGCTTGTTGGACTAGCGTTGTTCTTGCAGTGCTAGACAGCGTAGAGTAGTTCGGAAGTGTGTGTGGGTGTGGGGGGGGGGGTGCTCAAAGCCACCATTTAGCGATCCTCTTTTGATTATCACTTCAGCCTCTTATTTCTCTCTGTACTTCCAGTGAAGCAAAAACACAGTGGGTGTAGAAGGTAATGTCAGTGTATCATTATATCAGATATGTTTAAGCTATCATTATTGTCAATCAAATATAGCTGTTCTGAAACTGGTATGTCTTCATATGACCCTTTATTTCAAGCATTACCTGCTGATTTATGTAACAAAATATTTCACGCTTTTAGCAGCTCTCTCGAAAGAAAAAAATCTGATGTATTCCATTCACATGATTTTCTCTACATCTCTGCAACAAATTATTCTATTTACTTCACTAATCGAGAAAAAATAGCAAAAATAGTCTGATTACTTGCTTCCTTGTTAGTAGAAGCGAAATAAGGGAGTAGCATAGGTTAAAGTGACAGTCAAAAGCTAGTTGCTATGTGACTGAAGTTCCTTTGTATGGGCACGAGTACACAAAGTCCTGTATGAGAAAACTAAGGAATATCTCAAAAACAATCAACTCCACGAAAAAATGCAAATAACATAAATTGTGTGTTTTAAAGTACTCTACAATTCTTACGTGGTAAGTTTTTGTCCATCTCTTACGGTTTAGCAGTTATGCAAAATTCCGTAAAATTGACCCAGAATAAAGCAGTCTTCAGAGGTTATTCCCAGAAAATTCAAAATATACATTTTATTGGTCAGGTAAATATCTTTAATATACGATATTTTAATCAAAATCGTTAGAACCATTTTTAAGAAAATCAAAGTTTTCGAAAAAAGTTCCATGTAAAGGGTAGTTTGGGGTGGGGTGATATTTCTCAAAATCTTCGTTTCGCATCCCTGGAAGAAACTAAACTTAAATACTAAGTTTGGTATTTTACCGAGTTTTCGTTTTTGAGTTATCGTGTTCACAGACACACGGACACATACACGGACCTTTTCCTGAAAATATTTTTTTTTAGATAAAGGGGTCCCTAAAACATATATTTCCGGTGAAATCTCGGTATCGAATTTCTGGTGGAGTGCAATATCTTCTCTATATACTATGTACATAGTAGTGTAGAAAAAGTAAAAAAAAATACATAAATTGTAAATTATTTTTAACTACTGCTTTTGCCTATGTGGATATACAGGTACAAAAGCGTTCTTTGTTTTTAATCATATCAACAACTTTAGCTTATACTTTAGAGGCAGAAGCCTAAACGTCTTGTTTGATGTTATTTTACTAATAATCGCTCATCAGTGTCATCATGGTTCGCTTCTTACTAAAAGGGTTCTATCCCAGGGATCTGCATGTGGGATTTGTGGTACACACTCAAAGACAATAAAATTCGCCTGGCAATATTTATCGTCAGAGGAGTTTTTTCGTTGTCTCCGCCCATGTCTTCCACCTGTTTTGGCGCTTGTGCCACCTTCTGATTCAGTAGAGACCTCTCGTATAGCTTTGCTATGCTCTTAAACCGTACTGGGCAATCCACGTTAGCGAAGGATGAAACGTAACAAATGAAGTTCAGGGTTGCAAACTTTGATCCCCAAACTCTCTAGTTGGACATATCACCTTTCTCATAGGGTGATGCAACATTATATTAATGATTACTCTGAGCTACATTCTGAAATCCCAATGTTTGTTTGTTTGTTTGTTTTTTATATAACTTACTGATCTTTAACCTAGTTGGTCATATCGGACGGTGAATTAAATTGGTGAAATTGTGTTAAAATGATCTCGGAGCTTTAATTTACTCGACATTCGTCTTCACAGGTTAAAGGAAAACCCCTAAGAAAAACCTCACCCGGATAACTCACCCTATGCAAGATTCCAACTCAAGACCTGTTGAATGTGAGGCAGGCACGCTACTACCACACTATCCAAGCAGGCCCAATGCCTTTGTTTCACGTGGTGGACAAAACTAACTCACTTCTTATACAAGTCAATCTGTTCTGAGGGAGCGTCGAGGTGGGTTGTAGGATGAAGGGATGGATTGCCCAATCAGTTTTGCCTTTTCTTACTTATAGGGTATCTTGTGCCAGAATGACAGCAATGAAAATCGTCGTAACATCCAAGTCCCCGTCAAACGTTAACATTTTCTATAAAATCATAGCGCCAGGCGTATTTTTAATGCCTTTGAGTGTACAAAGCAGCATCTGGACGGAAGTTATTCAGTTTTTCCCATGACTCTTACCACAACCTGTTCCGTAATCACCTTAACGTTCATCTATTTCATCATCATTTCATATCCTTTTCTTCCTTTCTAAACATTGAGCTGATCAACCATCCTGGCTACTTTCCCTGATGCAGAATCTGTCTGCTTCTCAAGAGGCATCAAGACCACAGGCGCTGGCTTTTAGGATGATGCATCTGTGAAATATCAAATATTATGAAACATTTTTAAAATGTAATAATAAATAAATGAAATTATGTAGTTCTGAGCTTTAAGAAAATATACTGTTTTTCTCATTTGGCTCACTTAAATTACCAATTAACAGAAGTTGTAAATGGGCAGGGGCATACTTATTAACAGACACGTCCAACTTCAAGCCTTATTTTCTTGCAAACCTTTTACCAACAATACTCAAAATGATCCCCACGGTGCAATTTTTAATTAATGTGTTTCAAAAAAAATTATACTGCCTTTTAAAAGCGCATTAAAAGCAATGGGCGTATAGTTTTTTTTTAAACAGTGCTCAAAATTTAAGAAATGAATTATTTAATTTTGAAAAATAAATGTTGGAGATTTTCATCATAATACTAAAGAGATTTATATGATAGAACTATTTGTGGACACATTTGCTGTAAAAAAGATTTGTGTGTATTTTATAAAAATGCATCACTCGGCTCATTGTTATTAGAACAATGAATTTAAACAATAAAACATTGTAACTTAAATAACAATGAGAAGTAGAAATTTAATACATGGAAAAATATATTTTTGTCTATTGCAAATGATATTTATATCATTAAGATGTCTTATATATTTTAGAGATGCGTCAAATTAAGTCCGTTGCCCTCTATGGTGGAGTGGTTACAATGCTAGCCCCTAAGATTGCAGATCCAAACCTGACAGAGGGTGAAGGATTTTTTTCAGTTGCAAAAATTCTTAGCATTGAAGGGAATTAAGCCGGTTGTCCCATATAATATTTATTTTCACGTAAAAGAACTCCATAGCTTGAAAGAAGAAGCTCCCTGGGCAAACTTTTCCGCCATTTCGCGTCCGCAAGTAGTGATTTGGTCATACAGTGCCATCTGTGGGCGACGAGCTGATCCCTCGTCACCATGAAGCATAGCGGCGGCGAACTCTCGAACTAAAGATGTCTTTTGCTCTTCTTAGGAAATACAGAAAATACTATCAACTTTAAGTCCTGGGAGTTCCAGTCCTATACACACGAGAAAGATAAATAATGAAAAACAATAAACGCTCATTTGCTAAAGCATGCTCTATCATCAGCTTATCTTTTTTTGCAATTTTACTCCTTATGGATGAGAACAACAGAAAAAAGTGTATATAGCTGATAGTTGGATAAAAATTCACTTAAACATGGATAAATGTTTTAAGATAACATAGGAAATCTAATTAAAATTTTCCCTTGATTCCCACGAGAAACAGAGAGAGGGAGAGAGAGGGTGAGAGAGAGAGAAAGAGAGAGAAAAAGAACTCTTTGAACTATTCTCCAAAGTGCTGAATTGCAGATTAGTGAAGATTAGCCCTAAAGAATCATATCCTTAGTACAAAAACTCATATTACATGTTAAAATCTCAAGACTTTCCCAACTCAATATTTTATCTACATAGTACATGGTACTTATGTAGAGAAGGTATTGCACTCCACCCAAAAATTTGTAACCTGCTGTAATTTCACCGGAAATAGGCGTTTTAATGTTCCTTGTAACCAAAAGAAATTTAAAAAAAATCTTTGTGTGTATGTGTGTGTCAGTGTGTCTGTGAACAAGATAATTCAAAAACGAAAAGTCGGTAAAATACCAGATTTCGTACTTAAATTAAGTATCTGTCAAGGATGCGACACAAAGATTTTGAGGAAAATCCCCCCACTCCAAACTACCCTTTACATGGAAAATTTTTCCAAAAGTTAGATTTTTTCAAAAATGGCTGTAACGATTTTGATTAAAATCCCGTATATTAAAGATATTTACATAATAAATAAAATGTATATTTTGGGCTTTATACAAGTAGCCTCTGAAGACTCTTCATTGTGGATGCATTTTGCAGAATTTTGATAACTCGTAAACCGTAAGAGAGAGACTAGAACTTACCGCAAAAAAATATAGATCGTGTTTTTTTTTTTGTTTTTGTTTTTTTATGTTATTCAAGGAATAAATGGAATTTTGAAATTATTTTCACTTGTGGAGGAGAAGAATGGGCTTTTTTTAAATTTTTTTTTTGTATTTATTCTTTTTTATTTAGTTTGTAATGGCATGGTACCCCCTTTTGGGAATTAGGAACTTTATTTATTTCAGGAGAAGCAGGAGCTCTACATCACAACAGGCCAGCATAAAGAGGAAAATGCATGATATTGCATCCAAGATCATTCCGCATCGATATAGAATCAATCAGGTGCACATATCTTGTATATCCAGGGTTTAAAGGCGTTGATTCTGTTGTCTCGAATCATCCGCCACCTCTCTGCATACAAAAAACTTCATAAAGCTGTAACCACACAGTCAGCTGGCGTGTCCAAGGTACTAAGCCAAGCATAGGTACCCATTACTGTCCAAATAAGAGCTCTCCACAATGCAGGACGCGTCCAGGGAAAATTCAGGTGTTAAAGCACACAATTTGTGTGTGTTGACCATTTTTTTCTTTCTCTATACGTGCTATGTACATAGTATATAGAGAAGGTATTGCACTCCACCAAAAAATTCGATATCGAGATTTCACCGGAAATATGTTTTAGGGTTCCCTGTATTCAAAAAAAGTATTTTCAGAAAAATATCCGACTATCCGTGTGTCAGTGTGTCTGTGAACACGATAATTCAAAAACGAAAAGTCGGTAACATACCAAACTTGGTATTTAAGTTTAGTATCTTCCAGGGATGCGACACGAAGATTTTGAGAAAAATCTCCCCACTTCCAAACTACCCTTTACATGGAACTTTTTTCGAAAATTTCGATTTTCTCAAAAATGTCTCTAACGATTTTGATTAAAATATCATATATTAAAGACATTTACCTGACAAATAAAATGTATATCTTGAATTTTCTGGGCATAGCCTCTGAAAAGTAGTTTAATCTGGATGAATTTTACGGAATTTTGAATAACTGCTAAACCGTAACAGATGGACAAAAACTTATCACACAAAAAATGTAGAGCACGTTAAAACACACAATTTATGTTATATACATTTTTTTCGTGGAGTTCATCGTTTTTGAGACGTTTCTTGTTTTTGGTTTCTCCTAAGAAAAACTTGTACTTTTCTCATACAGGAATTTGTCAACTGCTGTCCATGCAAACAAAGGAACTTCAATGACATGGCAACCAGCTTTTGACTATCACTCTAACCTATGATATGGCCTTATTTGGTTTCTACTTACAAGGGAACAAGTAATAAGACTATTTGTGCTAATTTTTTTTTCTGATTAGCATGAAGTAAATGGAAGTATAATCTTTTTAAGAATAATTTGTTGCAGAGCTGTAGAGAAAGTCATGTGAATGGTATACATAATATTTTTAGATATAGGACGTAGATGATACTATCTGAATAACATTTGTGTTATAGATGTTAGGTTGTGCAGACACTGCTGGCAAAAGCTGTTGCTCATGGGACAGATTCTGCCTAGAATTATTGAGGACGGTGCTTTAAGACCGGGCTTCGGGCAGGATTTGCAACAAGAAGCTGGCTTGTCCCTTGGCACTTGTGTTGTGTACAGAACCTAGCCGGAGGACCAATCAATACGGACTATACCACTTTTACTGGGGTCGCGCAAAGTGTTTAACAGAACCTCTGCTCTGGTCTAGAGCATACGTGTTCCAAATTAGCTGAATAGCCTGTTGAATTACTGCCAGGTGACTGGGACTGGCATTTGGAAGGTCGTGGGATCGATTCCCCGCGGCCCACCTCTCTGCCCATGGGTTTTTCGGGGGTTTTACTAGGTCATTAGACAAATCCTGAAGCGGATATTTCATGCCCCGAACTTGCTGTTCCTTCATTTCATCTTAATCGGTCTCTTTCAGGGTTGTAAATGTCCATGAAGACGCGGCAGAGGCGACATTTCATGGAGGTGACTGCACTCTGAAATACAACTCTCGGCGACGGGATGAGTGGTGTCTGCGGACTCACGTGGTCCATCTGGAACTTAACCACTGGCTCCTGGCGCTCCCCACCTTGAGATGAATTACTTGTGAACTGCTAGGAACCATCCCCGGCGGAAGTTGGCCGCCATCTGAAATTATACACATCTCATCCTCCCTCCAGGGATCTGACGTACAATAAGCTCACAGCTGCAGTGTGGAATACCGCTCTCTAACGTACACACACATCATAGGTTGACAGTAAGTCACTGTCATCACCAGAAACAATAATGAGAAACGGAACGGGATGGCTCGGCGGGAGGTCCTGGGTTCAAATCCCAGGGGCCGACCAAAATGTTTTGGGTTCCTTTTCGTGATTATCCACAGTCGCCTAGGTAAATACCGGATTTGATATTTAATACCATGACTCAAATGTTCCACCTTCAGTCTAAAATAATAGTAAAAACTAACAATAGATAGTAATTGCGCTGTCATCTATGTACTGTACTCCGCCATCTGACTACGGACAGTGAAAGTAGCTAGACTGGAGGTATCGAAGGCAGGCTGTGCTTCATCTAACTACAGACGGTGAAAGCATTTAGACTGGAGGTTTCAAAGTTTAGCTATGCTCCGCCAACTGATTGCGGATGGTGAAAGCAGTTAAACTGGAGGTCTAGAAGGCTAACTGTACTTAGCCATCTGACTGCGGATGGTGAAAGCAGCTAGACTGGAAGCCTAGAAGTCTAGCTTTACGCCGCCATCTGACCATGGATGGTGAAAGCAACAAGAGTGGAAAAATTATGGTAGTAAACCCTTTCAAAATGCTGGTCGCTTTGAGAACAATTGAAGTTCAGATTTCTTTGCACGGCCAGCAGTAAAACAAAAGAGTTGAAACGAAAGGTGACTTCCGTTTCAGAATTGAAACTAATAACAAGGAATATCTCAGAAACTGTAAAAAGAAATGTGTATGACATAAATTGTGTGTTTTAACGAGATCTAAATTTTCGTCTATCTCTTGTGGTTTACCAGTTATACAATAATCGTCCAGAATGAAGACATCTTGAGACTATTCTTAGAAAATTAGAGAAATATTTTTATTTATCATATAAATATCTGTAATATAGGTATTTCATTCAAAATCATGTGATCCATTTTTGATAAAAACAAAATTGTCGAAAACATTTTCCATGTAAAGGTTAGTTTGAGTGGTGGGATATTCTTGAAAAAAATTTTAGTAGCATCCTTGGAAGAAACTAAACTTACCAAATTTCGTGTTTGAGCTATGCTACCCATAAACACACATACATCCATGCACACATACATACCACGTTATTCTAAAAATGGCTTTTTTATGTATTCAGGGGACCTCAAAACATATTTTTCGATTAAATCTGGAATCAAATTTTTGGCGGAATACAATACATTCTGTACGTACTGTAATCATAGTACCTCTAGATAAAGTGAAAATGTGTGTGTGTATTTTTTTTTCATTTAGGCGGCCTCAAAAGTTATATATTCGGTGATCTCTCGGCAACGAATTTTGGGATGGAATGCAATACATTCTCTACTTACTGTTTGCATATAGCATGGTGGAGCAATTAAAAATTACTGAAAATGACCTATATAATGACCTTAAAATTAATCAAATATAGCCTCAAATGACAGAAAATGGACAATAAAACGGTATATCAGATAAAACATAACATGTAATGTATAAAAATGAATTATGAAAGTTGGAGGCAGAGCTTATTCACCATTTCAGTAAAACTTCGTACAGTTTCGAACTTGAAGGATCGTCTCCGTAAATTGAAAAGCTTATTCGTATGTCTACTTATGGATGCATAGCAGAAAATGTCAGTGACTGCAAGCGAAAAGCCTTCCACAAGTTTATAAAAATCGAAATTTTCTACTTGAAGAATGTTATCAATTTTACACTAAGTCTGGTAATCAACCTTCTTCATATATTCTTCATTTTAAAAAATCGCCCTCCGTGGTGTAATGGTTACCATGCTAACTTCATATACCTAAGGTCGCGCCCAGTATAGAATGGGACGCTGAGAACCACAGCAGTTAAAGAGCGTCCATAAATAACAATCCATTTACATTTCCATTTTTAAAAATACCGTAACTAAGTCAACGATGCATTGAAATAATTTTTTTCATCTATATACACTGCCATTTAACTGTGGAAAATTATATCACACATAAGTCCACCAGCACAGTCTCGGCAGGCAGTTACTCGATCTATGAACTTTGTGATAACCCTTTCACAGATCTCTGTTGATATATCTGATGACACGTTGAATTTATTCCTGATGTTGGGGAACTGTTCACACATACCTAAGATTTCACATAACCCCATAAAAAGTGACATGGAGTAAAGTCACAAGATCTCGGAGACCATTCCAAGTCGCCACGAAGTGAGATCACAGACTGAGAAGAGTTTTATGGTTGCAACGGTCCCGATTTCCTCTGATTTCTTTATCAACCGCAGAACTGTTGATGCTGTAGTAGCATTACCTCCGAAAATAGTGTATAGCATTCCCCTGTTCTATAATAAGTATTCACAATGATAACACGTTCCTCCTTTGTGAGCCCTCCATGTCAACTAAGATCCTAAAGTACACAAACAACAATTGATCAAGTAATCGGAATGATAATCGATATTAAAAGTAACGCATACAGTGGTGTCAACTTCAAAACAAAAAATTATCATTGAATTTAAAAGTTACGTAATATAAGATTGGCGCGTAATGTATCTACCAATTTCGGTTGATAAATAGGACTACTAAATAAAAGTGAAACTACTTTCTTTGTGAAACAGTGAAACAATATAAATTTTCATTTATGGATATAACACTTGCATAAACAGTACTTAAATATGACGTCAGGTCAATGGCCCCCATCTGCATTTATTCATTCTTGAAGAAGGCACGAAAAGGGCACGTCGTGCCATCTCCCATGGAATGGCATTGATTTCCTGGTCAATTGTATCTTTCAATTCCTAATGGTTTGCAAATGGTACGAGAATACTTTTCCTTTCAATTATCTTCACAGAAATTATTCCGGAACTGTTAAGTCTGAAGATTGGGACGGCCAAAATTAAATCTCCAAAGCGGGAAATCAGTCGATTGGGAAACACTCGTTGGAGAAAAACCATGCTTTGAAATGCGGTATGTGGCATAGCACCATGCTGCTAAAACCAAATGTTCAACGGTCATTCCTGGAGTTCTGGCAGGACAAAATTTTGCAAATTTCAACATGGCAGTCGGAATTTACAGTTAATGCGTGACCAGCACAATCCTCGGAAATATATGGACCAATAATCTCGCATATTCCAATTGCACACTACACCACAACATCCTGACTCATAAACTATGCGAGGATTTTGGTTTTGTTTCTTCTCAAACTCTCTGAAGAAGAAGCTCGCTTCAACTGACTTGGACAGTTGGTTAAGCGGCCATCTGTGCCAGTGTTGATACAGGCGGAGACCGTTTCAATTAAGGAACACGTAAAAGGAGCCAGGAGCAGGAACTAGTCGCCCGAGTATACTCGGGCGGGGGCAAATCACCATGGTACCTGTCCGCTTTTCTCGCGAATTTACCCATGTGATATAAAAGGTGTAGTATTATGCAAGCGTTTAAGTCTGTGTCAAAGTAATGTGGGCTGGGTGTTTCCCTTGGTGCAACCGGCGCGGACTGGTTTACCTACCGGAGTGGTCACCCACCCAGAGAGGGACCAGGCCCGGTGCTGCTTAACTTGGCCAGCCCCTTGCGGGCTGTCAAGGAAAGCAGTGCCGCTAGCGGGGAGAACTGAAAGGATGTAGGTAGGGGGTGGGGGAAAGCAGTGTTGCAGAATCTGGTCGGAGAACAACTTGACGGTCACCCATCTGAGTTGTGACTTCTACAGCTGCAATCCTTGTCTGTATGAGCCATGGCGTACCAATTACAAACATAGTTGCCGTATAATTATATCCAATTCATGCGCATGAGCACCTCAAATTGAACAGGAATACCAAGCAAAATTGGTAGATACATTAAGCGCCACTCTGTATGAAATACCCTATAGGTATGGAAGGTATGGTACCTATTCAATCCAAAAATTCAGTACCGAGATTTCACCGGAAATACATGTTTGGAAACCTCTGAATCAAAGATAAAATAAATAAAAAGTATTTTTATAAAAATGATCGTGTATATGTGTGCAGCATAACTCGAAAATAAGAGGTCGTTAAATATTATAATTTAAGTTTTGCAACTTACAAGAATACGAAACGAAAGCTTTCAGGAAAATCCCACCCCAAACTGCCCTTTACATGGAAAGATGCTCGAAAATGTTTTCTCAGAAACGGCTCTAACGATTTTGGTTAAATATATTTACATGACCAAAAATGGTATATCTTGAATTTTCTAGAACATCCTCTGAAGACCTCTACAACATGGATGACTTTGCATAGCTGAAAAAGCATGAGAGATACACAATTTACTACACGAAAATGCAGATCTCGTTAAAACATACAATATGACATAATTCGTTTGGGGGGAGGGAGGTTAACCAACTCCGAAATATTTCTTGTTATTGGTTTCAACTATAAAATAATTAAACTTTTCTCAAACGGGAATTTCTTATTTGTGTTTTATTTGTTTTACTCCTGGATATACAAGGAGAACCAAATTTCATTCACATAGCAACCAGCTTTGAAATATACGATTATCACTTCAGTGTATTTCCTTATTTCCCTTCTGCTTGAAAGGAATTAAGCAATAAAAGTATTTATGTTGATATTTATCTTGATTAGCCTGAAGTATATACAGAATGACATTTTTTAAGAATAGTTAGATAGAGAAGATCATGTTAATGTTACACGTCAGTTTTTAATTTCTCTACACGTGCTATGTACATAATGTATAGAGAAGGTATTGTAATACACCCAAAAACATATTTCACCGGAAATACATGTTTTGGGTTCCCTGAGTCCAAAAGAAACATTTTTGGCAAAGAGTCCGTGTGCATGTGTGTCTGTGTGTGTGTGTGTGTGTGTGTGTGTGTGTGTGTGTGTGTGTGTGTAAAAAATGTAAATGGCGTGTTATTTATGGACGCTCTTTAACTACTGTGGTTCTCAACGTCCCATTCTATATTGGGTGTAAAAGACCGCTTAATTTTGCTCAGAGGTCTCTATCAGGCCTAAGGTTCTTTTGCGTGCCGTAAATCTACGACACGGGACCAACGGCTTTACTTCCCTTCCGAAGGAAGCTATGCTAAGGATTTTTACACCCGAAAAAATCCATCGTTCTCCGAAGGGTTTGAACCCGCGACCTTGGGTATATGAAGTTAGCATGTGTGTGTGTGTGTGTCTATGGAGAGCATAGCTCATAAACGAAAATTTGGTATTTAAGCTTGATATCTTCCAAGGATGCAGCACGAAGATTTTCAAAAAATCTCTCCCACCTCAACTATCCTTTACGTGGAAAATGTTTCGAACATTTTGATTTTTCTCGATTTTGATTAAAATATCATATACTAAATATATTTACATGACAAATAAAATGCATATCTTGAAGTTTCTGGGAATATCCTCTGAAGACTACTTTATTCTGGATGAATTTTGCGGAATTTTGCATAATTGGTAAACCGTAAGAGATATATAAAATCTTACTTTACAAAAACTGTAGAGCTCGTTTGAACACACAATGTATGTTATTGACAGTTTTTTTCGTGGAGTTCATCGTTTTTGAGATATTCCTTATTATTGGTTTTAACTGTAAAGTACTCGTACTTTTCTCATACGGAAATTTGTCAAATCGTGTCCATTCAAACAAACGAACTTCAGTCACATGGCAACCAGCTTTTGACTATTACTTTAACCTATGGTACTCACTTATTTCGCTTCTACTTACAAGGAAGCAAGTAATAAGACTATTTCTGCTATTTTTTTTCAGGATTAGAATGAGGTAAATAGAAGCATAAGCTTTCTAACAATAATTTGGTGCAGAGATATAGAGAAAGTCATGTGAATGGAACACATCAGATTTTTTCTTTCTATTCTGTAACATAGTATTCTTAAGAAGTTTATCCATCTATTTACTTCATGCTATTCGAGATAAACTTTACCGAAATTCTCTTATTGTTTACTTCCTTATAAGTAGAAGAGAAATAAAGGAATACACTAGGCTAAAGCTATAGTCAAAGCATTTAAAGGTTGTAGCTATGCAATGGACTTTAAAATTCGGTTCACTTTGCATGGCCAGGAGTAAAAAATCAAAATCAGAGTTCCTGTTTGAGAAAGGTATAATAAGTACTTAAAACTTAGACCACTGACAAGGAATATCTCGGAAATCGTTTCAGTCCACAAAAAATGTGTATTATTCTGTGTTTTTAATGAGATTTACATTTCTTGCGAAGTAACTTTTTGGATATTTCTTACGGCTAACTAGTTATGCAAAAGTCATTCAGAATGAAGATATTTTATTTATAGTGTTTAACGCTCATTTTAACTGCTTGTGGCACCGCAGGTGATGACACTGGTGATAAATAGAATGAAGATGGAGCACCGGTGGAATGCGATGGCGGGGGAAACCGGAGAACCCGGAGAAAATCAGTTCCTGCGCCGATTTGTCCACCACAAATCTCACATGCAGTCGCTTGGGGAGAGGCGAGTGGTTTAACCATTCGGCCATGGGGCGGCCCAAGATGACTTTGAGGGGCTAATCTCAGAAAATTCAGAATATATACTTTGTCTGTAATATATAATAGTTTAATCAAAATCGTTAGAGCCATTTTTGAGATCAAAAATTGAAGCTTAGTGGCTAGAACAATTGGACGAAGACCAGGAGATCCAGCGGTTACAATCCTGGCTATGGCATTGAATTTTTAGGTCTGACTCTACCTTTCCAAACCACGTTTTCTCGGAACAGAGTACTTATTCTTTTAAGCGAAAACCTTTACTTTTTTTACTGAAATTGCAGGAGGTAGATGCATATTACTGAAGGAATACCCGCAGAGGAGCATGGTAGGGCACCGAGCGTACACCAGTGTGGCTCAATGTGCTTAAAGCATAACGTCTGGGCGGGATTGAGGGAGGAGGGAGGGAGCGAAGGGCTCCAAATCTGGGAGGCAGCAAATAGTTTACTTTAAATTGTCGTTTGATATTTTATGTTTATTACTAAGAATAAAATAATCGTAAGTATTATATTTATTTTTGGAACCCTACTTTACCTATAGGGTTTATTCGTTCTCCTAAAGCGATTTGTATATGATTAATTATATTTTTACTTTCTTATGTTCTCTTTTAATTTATTTAGGGTGTATCTTAGTTCTATTTATATGAAAAAATAATGATAATACAAACATTGAACAAAAAGAAAATCTGATGCGTTCCATTTACAGTAACGCGCTTATTCTACTATCTTCGTCATGCTAATTGAATAAACATCAGCAGAAATAGTCTTATTGCTTCCTTGTAAGCAGGAGGTAAATAAGGGAATACACTAGTCTAAAGCGATAGTCAAATCTTTCAAAAGCTGGTTTCTGTGTGATTGAAACCCGTTTCTTTGCATGGCCAGGAGTTGACAAAGTCCCATATGAGAAAAGTTAAGGTATTTTAAGACTGAAATGAATAACAAGGAATATCTCAAAAATGGTAAACTCCACGAAAAAAAAAGTGTATGACATGAATTGCGTGTTTTAAGGATATTTATATTTTTGTATAGTCAGTTCTTGACTATGTCTTATGGTTTACCAGTTATGAAAAAGTCATCAGAATGAAGAGCTCTTCAGAGGCTATTCCCAGAAAATCAAAATATGCATTATATTTGTCATTTAAATATCTTTAATATGCAGTATTTCAATCAAAATCGTTAGAGCCATTTTGAAAAATAAAAAATTTATTTTTTTTTTCCATCTGCAGGGTATTTCCTCAAAATCTTGGTGTCGCATCCTTGGAAGATGTTACATTTAAATACCAAGTTCGTTTTGGAATTATCATGTCCACAGACACACGGACACACGAACTCAAACAGGATATGTTTCTAAAAATGATGTTTTTGGATGCAGGGGATCCTAAAACGTGTATTTCCGATGACGTCTTAGTATCGAATTTTTGGGTGGAGTACAATATCTTTTCTACCAGTGTACCAAGTACTATGTAGAGAGGGTAGAAACAAATCGTGTGCTAGCGTGGACGGGGTCTCTAACTATTCCAGACGGAGTGCATCCGATGTTATTCAAGCTTGTCCAGAAGTCTCGAACCCACCGAGTTCCCTTATCTCGCAGAGGGCAGGTTCGCGCTGCAATCCGGACCGACGCCAGGGAGGAAGCTTCATAAAGCGCCCAACCGCAACATACTGAGCACAGCCGCCTGGTCCTTCAACCCTGAAACAGATGAAGGAAATGAGAAGTTCAGCATTCGCCTACTGACCCAGGGAAGCCACAAAAAGTCATGGCCATACTGAGCGGTCGCCGGAAATAGAACCTTGGACATTCCGAACATGGCTCATACATCACCTTGGAATCTCACTCAATGAAATTTCTGGAAAAAATCTGACGTATTTCATTCACATAACCTTCTCAAGATGTTCCATGTACAAGTTATTCTTGCAGAAGATTATTCTTTTATCTACAAATCGAGATAAACATTAGCAGAATGGTCTTATTACTGGGTTATTTAAAAGTAAAAGAGAAATAAGGGATACACTAGACTAAAGCAACAGACAAATCTTTTAAAACCTGTCGTAAAGACAAGGAGAAAAATGAAAGAGATGTGAAACGAACGAGGAGTTCCCATATGATAGAAGTTTAAAGTATTTAAAAATAGAATAACAGGGAAATCTCTAAAATGTCTACCTCAACAAAAAAAAAAACTGTATATTATATAAATTGTGTGTTTTAACAAGATCTACATTTTTTGTGTAGTAAGTTTTTGTCTATCTCATGTGGTTTATCAGTTACACAAAACTCATCCAGAATAAAGACTTCTACAGAGGCTATTCCCAAAAGATTGAGAATATATATTTTATTTGTTATGTAGATATCGTTAATATATACAATTTTAATCAAAATCGTATGGTCCATTTAAAAAAAGCAAAGTTTCGAAAAATGTTCCATGTAAAGGGTAGTTTTGGGTGGAAAGTATTTTCTGAAAATCTTAATATCGCATCCTTGGAAGATACTAAAACTTAAATACCAACCTTGGCTTTAACCGACTTTTTATTTTTGAGTTATGCTGTGCACAGTTACACACACACAGAACATTTATCTAAACATGCTTTTTTTTCTTTTTCATTTTTTTTTTTTTTGAATCCAAAGGTCTCAAAAATGTGTTTCCGGTGAAATCTCGGTATCGAAGTTTTAGGTGGATTACAATACCTTCTCTATCTACCATGCACGTTGTACATACGAACCAGAGAAAGTAAAAATCATTTAAAAATGCTCACAAGTGAATGTTGAGCAAGGCACGTATTGCTTAAGTACAGTTATTTAGGAATAAAACATTCAGTTGCGTAAATCCAGGTACTAGTTATGATTATGGCTAATCTCCCGAAGGACATAATTACATACCAGTGCTGTCAAACCTTCCAATCTTACGTAACATATCATTTGTTAAAAATAAACCAGAGTAATAATCAGCTGTTTGCGACTTAACACCGCCCAGTGGAAGCATATATGAACTAACAGACCGAATCAGGAAGTTATTTTGTACTGATTTCGAGCTTCTAATGAAACAAACTCAAATGATTTAGTAAAATACATATGGAAATAAACCTATAAAATTGTTATATAAATAATTGAGAAAATAGAAATGAAAAAAATGTATATAATTTATTAATTTTTATTTGAAATACAGAGTTTTAAGTTCATGAGGATTTGTAGACTAACATTTTATACTTTGGGAGAGTAACCTTTATTTCTTTTTACTCAACCTTCCCCTCACAAACTGATTCAATATCTCCCTCGCAAAGTGTTCGAAAGAAAAACAAACTAATTTATTACATTCACATGACTTTCTCTGCATGTTCTGCAAACCAACTATTCTTGCAAAACATTATTCTTCTATCTACATCATGCTAAACGAGATAACCATTAGCACAATTACTGCTTAGTTCCTTGTAAGCAGAAGGGAAATAAGGGAATACACCAAGGGACATTAGAAGTATACTGCAAGATTGGAAGCAGGCTATAGTTGTGCCTATTTATAAAGCAGGGGATCGAACAAATGCGGCAAACTATATACCAGTTAGTTTGACATCAGTAGTAAGCAAACAAGTTGAGCTCCTTATAGCACAATATTTAAGACGAGAATGGGATAAAACGCATTGGCTCTTCGAAGGCCAACATGGTTTCCGGAACGGACATTCTTGTGAGAGTCAACTAGTAGTTGTTCGTCAGGATGTAGCCGATACACTTGACGCGGGTGGAAAAGTACATGCAATAATAATTGATTTTTCTAAAGCGTTTGACCTTGTACCTCATGGACGACTAATAGAAAAACTTTGTAATCTGCAAATAGACAACAGAGTGATAACTTGGATTCGGGAATTCTTGAGCGAACGAACCCAAAGAGTGCGGGTGGGAAATAAATTATCGTCTCCTACAAATGTAACTTCTGGTGTGCCCCAGGGAAGCGTGATCGGGCCGTTGCTTTTCTTAGCATATATAAATGATTTACGGGAAGGGATAACATCTCAGATTCGCCTATTTGCAGACGATTGTTTAATCTATAGAAATATTAGCGGTAAATGTGACACAATAGATCTACAAGAAGATTTAAACAAAATTCAACTCTGGGCAAAATATAATAAAATGGAGATAAATCCAAACAAATGTAAAACAATTATATTTTCAAGGGTTAGAATAGTAGAAAACGTAATATATAAATTAGACAATAAGAAAATACTGAGAGGAAATAGCACCAGATATTCAGGGGTAATACTAAATCAAAGATTGGAGTGGGGGGAACATGTAAACTCGATCACTGGGAAGGCGTGGAAAGCGTTGCATTTCGTAATGAGGATTTTAAAACGCAGCAATGGAAAGTCGCGAAATTTGGCATACACTTCTTTAGTTCGACCAATATTAGAATATAGTGCTGCATGCTTGGGATCCGTATCGGGTGGGGCAAAAACTGGCACTAGAGAGAGTTCAAAAAAGAGCAGCTAAATTTGTAGACAGAAGTAAACGATTCGAAAATCATACCAGCACTGCTACTTCCTGGGAAACACTAGAAAAACGTAGGAGACGAGCAAGGCTATGTGCAATTTTTAGAGCCTATAAGGGGGAACCTGCATGGAAAGACATATCCAAGCCATTATACTGTGGGAGGAATGATCACTCGGAAAAAATAAGAAATAGGGAACAGAAAACAGACATAGGTAAATTCTCCTTCACAAATAGAACAATAAACGAATGGAACAAAATACCTGCAGATTTACTGGAGACTTTGCCTCAAAGTGTAAATAGTTTTAAAAAGAGACTAAAGAAGAGTGATTTATAGTCAGGATAGTAAATAAAAATATTGCGTCATTATTACTGTTGTTACAATTATGTATATATTAGTATACTATGATGTCATTGGCATTTTAACAGTGTATTATTCACATTATTGTTTATTTAACTCATTGTATTATTACATTGACAGCGCTGCCACCGGGCCACGCCCTAAGCAGTGAAATAAAGTATCTAAAGCAATGGTCAAATATTTTAAAAGCTGATCGATATGTGAACAACTGAAGTTCCGTTTGCTTTGCATTTCCGGAAAAACAAAGAGAGACAAAATGAGAGGTAACCCGATTTAAGAAGATGCGTAGTTTAAAATAGAAACAAATAAAAATAAATATCTCGATAACGGTCAATTCTGCCACAAAAGTGTTTGACATAAATTGTAAGTAACTCTTATGGTTTATCAGTTATGCAAAATTCAGCAAAATTCATCCAGAATGAACAGGTCTTCAGAAAATTCAAGATAAGCATTTTATTTGTGATGTAAATAGCTTTAATATGTGGGTATATATTCAAAATGGTTAGAGCCATTTTTGAGAGAAACAAAATGTTCGAACATTTTTCCATGTAAAGAGTGGTTTGGGGTAGGGGGATTTTCTTGAAAATCTTCATGTCGAATCTTTGGAAGATACTAAACATAAATATCAAATTTGGTATTTAACGATTTTTGTTTTTGAGTTATTCTGTCCACAGACACACGGACCTTTCCCTAAAAATATTTTTTGGACTTAGGGGGTCTCAAAAATGGCTCTAACAATTTTGATTAAAGATATTTATATAACAAATAAAATGTATATCATGAACTTCTTGGGAATAGCTCTAAAGTACACCTTATTCTAAATTACTTTTACATAACTGGTAAATCATAAAACATAGACAAAAACTTACCACAAAAATGTAGAACACGTTAAAACAACACAACTTATGACGTATATTTCTGTACATATAATTTTATTACTTTTAAAATTATAATAGTTAGATTTTTCTCAAATGGGAAGTCGTTATTCACATTTTTATTCTGGTCTTGCAAAGAGATGCGAATTTTAATTACATAGCGACCGGATTTTAAAATATTTGACTAATTTTGCTTAGGTCATTCTGCGTTTCCCTTATACCGACAAGGAAATAAGTAATAAATGTTTTAAATTCACGATTAATTGATTTGAGAATTCTAAAAAGACGTAATACAAGAGTTTGGTTCACGTTAAATCAACGTTGGGAATAATTTCTCTCTCTCTCTCTCTCTCTCTCTCTCTCTCTCTCTCTCTCTCTCTCTCTCTCTCTCTCTCCCTCCCTCCTCTGGGTCATTTGAAAAAATAATGCACAGGGGGAAACTAAATTATCTAAACATAGTTTCAGCTTGCTCTGTTTACGCCATTTCGGGTCAATATTGCGTTTATTTTGGTATTGAAGTGATCTGCTATCTGTGAGTGGTTGTAGTAACTAACTGGCCGATCCCGTTGTCTCGACCGGTATGAGCCGAGCGTTATAGATAATCGAAGTACATACTAAATTAGTGATTGCCTATGACGTAAATCCGACCGAGTCATGACCACTATTAAGGCAGAAAGCTTGAAGGACATCCACGAAACTTTACAGAATAGAAAGGAAGCAAGGTTCCATGAAATCTTTAGCGGCCATGGTCAAGCATCCAACAGTTATTCTGTTGTTTTTTCCTAATCAAACGTCCGAAATAATGAATGTAGTGAGGTGTACTAACAGTTTTTTATTCAATGTAGGATTTTAATTAAAATGTTCCTTAAAAACACTTTATTAGAAGCAAATTTGCCAATTTGTGAAAGGAAAATCGGGTGTGTTCCATGCGCAATACCTTCTCTATCTGTTCTGTAAACGAAATATTCCTACAAAAGATTATTCTTTTACCCACATAATGCTAAACCAGATAAATATTACTAAAATGGTCTCATTGCTTAGATTCTTATAAATAGAAGGGAAATAAGGGTATACACTAGATCAAAGCGATAGTCAAATATTTTAAAAGCAGTTATTATGCTATTGTCGTATATTCGGTTCTCTTTCCTTGGCCCCCCATAGAAAAGAAGAAGAAGAATGGATATTAACGGATGGGAACTTCGTGTGTGAGTAAAGTTTAAGTGTTTTAAATTAAAACAAATAACGGGAATAATTCTTAAATGGTTAGCTCTACAAAAATAACATATATGACATAAATGATGTATTTTAACGAGGTCTACATTTTTTGTCTCAGGGTTTAGCAGTTATGCAAAATGTCCAGAAAGAAGAGGTCTTCAGAGGCTATTCCTATACATATACATATTTTTATTTGTCATGTAACAATCTTTAATATACGTATTTTAAACTCGTTAGAGCCATTTTCGAGAGAGAAAATAAAAAAGCAGAAAAGGTTCAATGTAAAGCGTAGGGGGATTTTCCTGAAAAACTTCGTTCTGCATCCATGGAGGAAGCTTAACGTAAATACCAAGTTGGATATTTAACGAGCTTTTCCAACAGAGACAGCGATATACACTGAACGTTTTCTAAAATGCTTGATTTTTTTTTTTTTTTTTTTTTTTTTTTTTTTTTTTTTTTTTTGAAATTGAGGGGTAGCAAAACATATATTTCCGATGAAATCTCGGTATTGAATTTTTCGGTGGAATACAATAGATACCTTCTCTATCTATTATGTACATTCTACATATGTACTAGAGAAAGTAAAATCCTTTGCTTGGTGCAACCACCCTCTGTGAACTTTTTACTAGAATGTATTCTTCTGTATAGTACTGCGAGATACATTGTACATTTCACATATTCTTTTTAAGCATAATAGAAGCCTAATGTGATAATCTGATTTTTCCTTTTTCTACTATATTATGAGCATAGTGGGTAGAGAAAATATTGTATTCTACCTAAAAATCTAATGCCAAGATTTCACCAGAAATATATGTTTTGAGATCTCCGAATTAAAAAAAAAAACACTATGAAAAGGTCCGCGTGAGTGCGCCCGCACCTACGTATGTGTGTGTATATTTGTTTGTGTGTCGTTTGTGTCTATAGACAGCATTACTCAAAATCAAAGGTGCCATTAAACATCAAACTTAATATAAACTATATAAGGATAAATGCTTGGATTGCCAGTTTACGAGACATAAACGAATGTTCCAAATGTAAATATTGGAAAGGTACGATACAAGTCCCTTTCATTAAGGTGACCTCGTAACTGTTGACATCCACCTCTTCTACTCATCGTTCGCTAGTCCTCTGCAAGAGGCAATGCGTGATAATCTCTCTACCTAGTGCTGACATCATGTGCGGATAAACGACTGGCAGCAAGGGCCGAATAAATTTTAAGACATTGAATAAAGAATTTATATAATTTAATTTATTTTGGTCCTGGCTACCAGTGTTTATTAAATACCGAATACCAATATGGAAGCACTTGTAAATATTATGTTTTCATTCGTTTTAATTGTGTAAATTTTTGTAAAATTTAGTAAATCTGGCTACCAACTGGATTCCAATATTGTTTTTGAGAATTTTTGTTTAATTATTGTAGTAGTGGGAATTTAATTGTGAATCGATGTTATTATTTTATTTTGTTTTATTTATTTATTTCATTAAATTGTCTGAATAATCACGTATTTTCGTATTAGTTGTAGTTTTAAGTGTTTTTAAATAAACATAAAAGTTGAAATTTACGTCTCAGTGTAAGAAATTAGGTCCGGAAAGATATTTTCGGATTGTATTTATCCAAATATTTATTTGTATGTTTATTGGCCTTGAAAACTATAGGGTCATTATTTTGAATGGCAACCCACTCGTGCGCTCTCTAACAATACGCGAGAGAGCCGGGAGTTGCTGGGAAAACTATACGGTCTGAGGCGGACTAAAATCCTTACCTTATAACACCTTCTGCTCCCAAACAAGCGTTGTATCTCTTAAAAATGTTGTCACTCTCTCGCTGGAGCTCAGCAGCATGATTTTTTGTGTTTTCTTGCACGATATTATCTCTAAGTTGCCATAGATAAAATGAAATGGAGCATTATTTATGGACGTTCTTTAAATGCTGTGGTTCTCAGCATCCCATTCTATACTGGGCGTGAAAAACCGCCGAATTTTGCTCAGAGACCTCTTTTATCAGATTCACGGTTCTTTTACGTGCCGTAAATCTACGCCAAGGGACCAACGGCTTTACTTCGTTTCCGAAGCAAGCCATGGTAAGGATTTTAACGCCCGAAAAAATCCGTCGTCCTCCGGGTTTGAACTTGCGACCTTGGGTATGTGAAGTTAGCATGGCAACCATTACACCACGGAAGGGGACTAAATTACAGCTCATTAAATCAGGAGAACGAGGGGGCCACAAATCAACAATACGTATTTCTACTAATAATTGTGTTATCAAATACCTCTCTTACTGCATTTAACAATTCGGCAGCCGTGTGTGCTGTTGCAACCATATCATTTCTCTTCTGTCAAGCAATCGAAAACTGGTTTAGGAATTAGCCTCTGATATATTTTTGTATTACATAGGAGCATGGTTCAGTGTCATTTTGAAACATTGTGTATAGCTTCGAAGTTTAAAGACAGGTGCAGTAAAAGCAGCTTGCGGTCCGGGTTCGAGCCCCGGACTGTAATTTGGGAAGCCCTGCCCTAAATCATTATGCAATAATGTCATAAACACGAGAGGTAACTGAGATTGTTTCGTCATTCGAGTTTAGAAAGCTAACCGTGCAGCGTCAAGTTGGCCAGTGGTGTTATAAATACATGTAACTTTGTGATTGTAAAAGTAAACGAATAATTTGGTATACACGCAGTAGCGGTTCGCAAGTTTACATTATGGATGTTCATACAGGTTTTGAGAGCCCTGGAAATGTGAATAGCAACTGATCCATAATAGTTATGAATACGAACAACTTGATAAACCGCAGCCTCTCACAACACCACCAAAGACAACAATAGAAAAAAATCTAATGTGTTCCATTCACATGACTTTCTCTACATCTCTGTAACAAATTATCGTTCATAAGCTTATTCTTCTATCAACTTCATACTAGTCTAGATAAACGTTAGCAGAAAAGGTTTTATTACTTAGTTCCCTATACGTACAAGGGAAATAGGGAGTAATTAGGCTAAACCAACGGTCAAATGCTTTAAAATGTGGTTGGTATGGGATTGAGATCCGATTCTTTGCGTGGTCAGGAGTTGACAAGTTCCCGTATGAGAAAAGCGCAAGTATTTTTAAAAACTGATTCCAATAACACGGAATATCTGAAAAACGGTCAACTCCACGAAAAAAATTGAATATAACGTAAATTGTTTGTTTTAACGAGCTCTACATACTTGTGTAGTAAGTTTTTATCTATCTTGATTGATAGTGTTTAACGCCCGCTTTAACTACTTATGGCACCGCAGGCGGTGACACTGATGATACATGAATGATGATGGAGCACCGGTGGAATGAGATGGCGGGGAAACCGGAGTACCCGGAGAAAACTCGCCCCAGCGCCGCTTTTTCCACCACAAATCTCACATGCGGTCGCTTGGTGAGAGGCGAGTGGTCTAACCACTCGGCCACGGCGCGGCCTTTTATCTATCTCGTATGGTTTACCAGTTATGCAAAATTCAGCATTTACATCATATTTTTACTTTCTCTATATGTACTATGTACATAGTGTATAGAGAAGGTATTGCATTCCACCCAAAAATTTGATACCGAGATTTCACCGGAAATACATGTTTTGGGTCCCCCTAAATCAAAATAAAGCATTTTCAGAAAAAGGTCCGTGTGTGTGCGTGTGTGTATGTGTGACTTTGGACAGCATAGCTCAAAAACGAAAATACCGTTGATTACCATACTTGGTATTTAAGATTGATATCTTCCAAGAATGCGACACGAAGATTTTCGAGAAAATCCCCCCAACCGCAACTACCCTTTACATGGAGCTTTTTTTTCGAAAATTTTTATTTTCTTAAAAATGGCTCTACGATTTTTATTAAAATATTGTGTATTAAAGATATTTACCTGACAAATAAAATGTATATCTCGAGTTTTCTGGGAATAGTCATTGAAGACTACTTTATTATAGATCAACTTTACGGAATTTTGCATAACTGCTAAACCGTAAGAGATAGTGAAAAACTTACCACACAAAGAATGTAGAGCACTTTAAAACTCACAATTTGTTATATACATTTTTTTTCGTGGAGTTGATCGTTTTTTAGATACTCCTTGTTTTTTGGTTTCAGCTTTGAAAAATGTATACTTTCTCATACAGGAATTTGTCAACTCCTGTCCATACAAACAAAGGAACTTCAGTCACATTGCAACCAGCTTTTTACTTTCACTTTAACCTATGGTACTTCCCTATTTCGCTTCTACTTACAAGGAAGCAATTAATAAGACTATTTCTGCTCATTTTTTCTCGATTAGCATGAAGTAAATAGAAGCATAAGCTTTTTAAGAAAAATTTGTTGCAGAGTTGTAAAAAAAGTCATGTCAGATTTTTTAAAATTAAAACCCATAAAGTAGTTCCAAAACCTGGTTCTTATTCAGTCGGCTGGTTATGTTGTTGATGATCTCTGAGATGTTTATAGTATGAGATACAGCTGTGATTTCCCGTGTGAGGTTTGGAAACTATAAATCACAATAAATACATTTATTGCTGATGTACCAATTGTACTGAGAGTTTTGAATTGAAAGCGCTCTAGTATCTCGACGATTGTATTCCCTGCTGTACTCCATACCTACTTGGATTCCACATATCATACTGGTTTAAAGCCTGACTTTTACTTTCTGTATACGCACTATGTATGGTGTATAGAGAAGGTATTGCATTCCACCCAAAAATTCGATACCGAGATTTCACCGGAAATATATGTTTTAGGGTCCCCTGTATCCAAAAAAAGCATTTTCAGAAAAAGGTCCGTGTGTCAGTGTGTCCGTGTGTCTGTGAACACGATAACTCAAAAACGAAAAGTCGGTAAAATACCAAACTTGGTATTTACGTTTAGTATCTTCCAGGATGCGACACAAAGATTTTGAGAAAAATCTCCTCACCCCCAACTACCCTTTACATGGAACTTTTTTCGACAATTTTGATTTTCTCAAAAATGGCTCTAACGATTTTGATTAAAATTTAGAATACCAAAGATATTTACCTGACAAATAAAATGTATATATTGAATTTTCTGGGAATAGCCTCTGAAGACTACTTTATTGTGGGTGAATTTTACGAAATTTTTCATAACTACTAAACCGTAAGAGACGGACAAAACTTACCACACAGCAAATGTAGAACACATTAAAACACACAAATTATGTCATATACATTTATTCCTGGAGTTGATTGTTTTTGAGATATTCCTTGTTTTTGATTTCAGCTATGAAAGACTTAACTTTTCTCATACAGGAATTTATCAACTCCTTTCCATACAAACAAACGAACTTCAGTCACATAGCAACTACTTTTGACTGTCTATTTAACCTATGATAATCCCTCATTTTGCTTCTACTTTCAAGGAAGCAAGTAATAAGACTATATCTGCTAATTTTTTTTTTTTTTTTTCGATCAGCATGAAGGAAATGGAAGCAATGGCTTTTTAATAAATTTTTTTGCACATATGTAGAGAAAGTCATGTGAATGGAACACATCAGATTTTTAAATGTTAGTTTGTTTGGCAGTGTTGGTTTTCATTTAGGTCCGAGAAGTCAATGCATTTTCCTGTATGCCTGGTTTTGATCCGTATGTATTTCTTCCAGTTAAGCTGTCAATCAAGGTACATAACCAAATATTTTACATGTTGCTTTTCTGGAATGGTCTGATTATTTAGAGTAAGAGGCCGAATAGAGTTTTTTTCTGAGTGTAAATATTTATTTACATCATCTCCGTGGCGCGGCTGTTTGCCAAGTGGGAGACCTGGTCCGGGGTGCACTCAGCCTCGTGAGGTCCCTGGGGGGGCCAATTGATTGAGATGTAGCGGCTCCAGAGCGAGAAGACCGCCGAGAGGGACTCGAGGCGTTGATCATGTCTCACCCTCCATTCGCCTGGCTGCAGGCCAAGGTCTCTTTGGGCTGTCGTGCCAGGGAGCTACGCTTGGATTCATTAACTTTTATTTTTTAAGTGAATATCTATATTTGTATATTGTACGTCAGGCAGCAATATTCAGATCTTTATGAAGTGGAACAATCTGTAAAATGTGTTACAGCTGAGAGTATAGATAGTCTGGAATATGCATTCCTCGCTCATGTACCTTACCTACTTCTACCAAGATCGCATGATGACGACGTTAATGCACTGTTGCAGACATTGTATTAAACATCTTGTGTGTTTCATTCCCATGACTTTTTCTCTACATCTCTGTAAGAAATTATTGTTAATAAGCTAATTATTCTATCTACTTCATGAAAATCGAGATAAACATTAGCAAAAATTGTCCTCATTACTTGGTTACTTGTAAGTAGAAGGGCAAAAATCTGTGTTCCATTCACATGATGTCCTCTAGCTGTTCCGCAAACAAATCATTTATTCAAAACATTAATCTGATATCTACATCGTACTAATCAAGATAAACATAAGCAGAACTAGTCTTATTACTAGCTCCCTTGAAAATAGAAAGGAAATAAGTAAATGCGCAGGCTAAAGCGATAGTCTAGACCTATGTGAAACAATTGAAATTCTATTCTCTTTGCTTGCCAGGATTAAACGCACGAGAAACGAGAAGAAAGATGTCTTCCCAATTGAGAAACGTTTAAGTGGCTTAAAATTGAAACCAACAATCCGGAAAATCTCGAAAACGGTTAACTCTACAAAAAAGCAATGAGTTTTTATATATGTCTTAAGGTTTGCCAGTTATACAAAAGTCATCCTGAATGAAGAGGCCTTCTGAAGCTATTCCCAGAAAATTCAAGATATATATACATATTTCGTTTGTCATAAAAATATCTTAAACATAAGGTATTTTAATCAAAATCCTTGGAGCCATTTTTTTAAAAATCTGATGTGTTCCATTCACATGACTTTCTCTATATCCCTGCAATAAATTATTCTTAAAAAGCTTATACTTCTACTTACTTTATGCTAATCAGAAGAAATGAGCAGAAATAGTCTTATTACTTGCTTCCTTGTAAGTAGAAGCGAATAAGGGACTACCGTAAGTTAAAGTGACAGCCAAAAGCTGGTTGCTATGTGACTGATGTTCCTTTGTTTATATGGACAGGAGTTGACAAATTCCTGTATGAGAAATATTAAGTTTTTCACAGCTGAAATTAAAAACAAGGAATATCTCAAAAACAATCAACTCCACGAAAAAAAACTGTATATAACACAAATTGTGTGCTTTATAAAGTGCTCTACATTTGTTGTGTGGTAAGTTTTTGTCCATCTCTTACGGTTTAGCAGTTATGCAAAATTCCGTAAAATTCACCCAGAATAAAGTAGTCTTCAAAGGCTATTCCTAGAAAATTCAAAATATACATTTTATTTGTCAGGTAAATATTTTTAAAAATCAAAAATTTCGAATAAATACCCATGTAAAGGGTAGTTTTGGAGTGGGGGGATTTTTCTCAAAATCTTCGTGTCGCATCCCTGGAAGATCCTAAACTTAAATACCAAGTTTGGTATTTTACCGACTTTTCGTTTTTCAGTTACCGTATTCACGGACACACTGACAGACTGCCACACTGACACACACACACACGGACCTTTTCCGAAATTTTTTTTTTTTTGATACAGGTGACCCTAAAATATATATTTCCGGTGAAATTCGGTATAGATTTTTTGGTGGAGTGCAATACCTTCTATACTATGTACGTAGTACGAGTAGAGAAAGTAAAAATCAAAATTTTCGACAAATGTTCTATGTAAAGGGAAGTTGAAAATGGGATTTTCTTGAAAATTGTTGGTATCGTATCCTCTGAAGATACTTAACTTAAACACCAAGTTGGTTATTTAAGCGACCTTTCGTTTTTGAGCTATGCTGCCCATACACACACACATACACACAGACATGCACACACGGGCATTTTCTAAAAGTGTTTTTTTCGAATCAGGGTGTCTCAAAACATGTATTTCCGGTGAAATCTCGGTATCGAATTAGTGTGCGCAATACGATACCTTCCATATACACTATGTAAATAGTAAAAGTAGACAAGAGAAAGAAACAAAGTAAAAAGAACAGTGCTAAGAAGCATAAACATTACTGCCATCCAGCGGCCTTTATTCCTTACTCAATGACCAACTATCTAGTGTTATTAATATAAAGCTGTTACTGATATAGCGCGAGAAAAAAAAACTTCGTCATAGAGCACGCTTTGAACTGTGCACAATGATTGGCCCATAAGGCGATTACATCATACCAATCGCGCATGCCTAAAAGCTCCTTTAAATGTGCACAAGACAAGATGTGCTACCGTCATTGAGGCCGTAATTTAGAGGAGGAGCGCGTCAGATTTATTTAAATTACTGCATATACATTACGTATTCAAAGAAAAGTATGCAATAAATCCGCAAGGTGTCAAAAAAATTAGGATGTTCATGTGCTCTTTCTTGTGCACGCCACTGTGTCCAAGTCAAGGTGGTGAATTATGATTCTGGCACTGTGACAAGTGCATTGCGCGGAAGTCGTGAATCAACTAAAAAGGTCATGCATAAGCGCTGAACTTAGCTCAGTGGAAATAATGTCACCTGATTCGGACTTGCGATTGTGTGTTAATTTCCTCTCTATCTTCAAGTCTGGTCTGCAATCTTCTTTCCTTGTCAGAGTTCAGATTCTAAAAACTGCATGTGCAAGCCTGACGTTTCCTATCAAGGCAAACGCGTTAACATCGTCATATACTTTCAATTCCAGTTCATCGAACTTGTCTATATTTGTCATCTTCACCATGAACATTACTAGGCGCTGGAATTCATTGCCGCCAAACTGTCACAGTTTAAATACTTCTGGTCATAAATTGCACATTTTAGTTAATAGTAGCAATAACAACAAACTTAGTGAACCCCTGGATAGTGAGGTGTAGAGTGTCTCATATTCGACGGTCGCGAGTTCGAATCTCGCTTAGGGTGAGTTACCCGGATAACGTTTTTGGAGTTTTCTTATTCTGAGAAAATAAATGTCGAGTAACTTTAAGCTCCATGGACCTCGAGGGCATTTGAGCATCATTTCACCAATTTCATTCATCGTTCGATGTGACCAACCAGGTTAAGGACTTTAAGCTAAAAAGAGATGATGATTATGATGATAATAATAATAAAAATAAACTAATTTAGAGGCAATATCCTCATTTTCATTTCACACACACACACACACACACATACACATATATATCTATATATATATATATATATATATATATATATGAAAGAAAGAGAGAGACAGAGAGAATGAATGATTAAGTGCAAATATTTGTATTAGCGTTAGAGGATGATTTGACCTCCAGTATTTTCAGTTTTTCGCTATTTTCTAAACTTAAGTTCATGAGAAAACTTTCATGCTTTAGGATGGCTATTACTCCCTATCGCAGACGTCCGGTTATTTACATAACAGGTCACACGGTTGACCCTCCTCTGCCCTACACCAGTGGTGTGATGTATTATAACAAAAACTCTCTTTCTCCAACAAACAACTCTTTATTTCTTCCACAAACTGATTACAATCAGAACCTGCTCACCAATAACATTACTCAATGATGTTGTAACAATTCTGTTGTACAGTTTCTTTTCAACGTTCGCTGCGTTACAACGTTGAAAAGACGTTACAACTCGCTACGAAATTCCCTCGAAACTCACTCAGCTGTTGCACGCAATGCATTCCCAGTGAAAACTGAACTTTCAGCAGGACTTCGTTCCCCTTTTTATACCTGCTGATCTTGTGGCTGGAAATATCCAAAAGCCTTCCCACGTGCAAAACACCGCAGTAATAAATGCGTGCATAGTATGTAGAGAAGGTATTGTATTCTATTAAAAAGTTCTATAGCGACACTTAACCAGAAATACATGTTTTGAGGAGCCTTTATAAAAAAGGCCCGTGTGTGTCTATGCTTGAGCGTGGCATAACTAAAAGACTGCGACACGAAGACCTTCAGAAAAATGCATCCACCCCAAACTACCCTTTACATAGAACATGTTTCGAAAGTTTTATATTATAAAAGTGCTCAAACAATTTTCATTAAAATACCTTATATTAAAGATTTTTACACGGGAAATAAAATGTATATCCTGAATTTCTTGGGAACAGCCCCTGAAGTCACTTCATTTTGAATGACTTTTTTCATAACTAGTAAACCATAAGAGACAGACAAAAACTTATTACACAAAAGTGTAGATCACGGTAAAACACCCAATTTATGCAATATGAATTATTACAATTATTCCCTGGTATTAGATACTTGAAACTACTTTTCAACGAAAAGCTCTCATTCATTTCATATATTTTTTTTTATGTGTAACTTTATTTAACGTCGCTAAATACACAGCCCTTATAACGACATCATGTAACAATACGAAATGTCATAAAACTTTGAATACAATATTTACACATTAAATTACTAATTATACCCAACTTGTAACATTAATCATTATACTTGAACAATAATACTTATATTTTATATAGTAATTTATTCAACATTGTTTAACAGTACACAATATGTTTACAGTACAGTATATATTTCTAGTACATTATGTTTTCAGTACAGTGTATGTTTCTAGTACAATATGTTTACAGTACAGTATATGTTTCTAGTACAATATGTTTTCAGTACAGTATACGTTTCTAGTACAATATGTTTGCAGTACAGAAGTTTTTAGTACAATATGTTTTCAAATCAGCATATGCTCACACATTAAATTAGTAATTATACCTAATTTGTAACATTAGTTATTAGATTCGAACAATAATACTTATATATTATGTAGTGTATCTCTTTTGTTTTACTCCTGGTCATGTAAAGAACCGAACTTTAGTGACAAACACAGATTTTAAAGGTTTGACTGTTGCTTTAGATTAATGCATTCCCTTATTTCCCTTCTACTTATAAGTAACTAAGTAATGAGGCCATTTCTAAGAACGTTTATCTTGATTAGCATGATGTTTATTAAAGAATAATCTTTTGTAATATTAGTTTGCAGAACATATAGAGAAAGTCATGGAACACATCAGATATTTCATTTACATATGAGTAAAGTACGTATTCTCAAAATTGAGGCAGTGTTTATACCCCTATTCCATGTTGCCAGCATTTTGTAAATCGTACTCCATTTTGTACATTTGTTGTTCAGATGTTTCCTTGTTGCGTACCGAGGTTGAAATCACTGAGTACAATATAATTATTCCGTGTGCTTTCGTTAGATATTAGTTCTTTGATTTTCTCTCTGCGATTTTGTTCGTGGTAAACAAATATCGTGGTAACATGTTAATTATCTTGGTTATGAAGCTGTTTATAAGCAAGGAAAGGACACTCTTGAGAACTTCGGAGTTGAGTAAGATCAACTGTGACATATTTTCTAGGCAGGGGACCCTAGGCTACTACGCTTGCAATTGAGTTTCCGCGTTCATTTAGAAACGTGTAAATATTTGCCGCGGGATTGCTAATTGACTTCCGTTTATTGAATTGGAAAGTAATAGATTTTCCGTCGGAATTGATACAGAATAAAAATCGCGAGACACAGAATTTTCGCGTCAAAGAAAAGCTCTGAATTGGACTAGATATTGCGATTTCGTGTATGAATTGCAAAATCTAATGGAAAATAAATTACAATTATGAAAAGGGAATTTGAGTTATTTAAGAAATTGTCAACCAACATCAATTGCCTGAATCTAGAGCCTACAAACCTTAATAAAGCCCTGAGAAAGAAGAAATCTCGTCATAGATGTGTGCTTCAAATTGGCGCCAACCTTTATTTCTGCTTCTAAATTCGCTGAGGATCGTAAAATATGAAACATACCGCAAAAGTAAGAAAAATACCATGGTAAACTTAGTAGGTACTTAAGCAATTGGTCAAATAAAGTGGTAAGGAACTACATGGTCGCTATGATGTTTGCCGACATAAAAACACAATACGCAGATAAATTCTCACGCGGCGAGTTACATAGACATGTTTATCCTCACGCAAGTCACTTTTTAAGTATTGAATAGATGTGACGTTGTGAAATATTTGTTTTTGTGGGATAAACACACTCAGCTCAGGGTCAGCTGATGTTTTTAAGATAAGATAGCCAACATTTTGGTTTCTTTGTCTTCTGTTTTAAACACGTGTTGTGACTTGAGAATGTGATATATAGCGAAATTATTGCCCCGTTCGCATAGGAAGCTGTAGGATTCATTCACAATAAGAAAAATCTGATGTGTTTCATTCACATGCCTTTCTCTACATCTCTGTAACAAAATATTGTTAAAAAGCATATTCTCCTATCTACTTTATGATAATCGAGATAAACATTACCAGAAATTGTCTTAATTACTTGCTTCCTTATAAGTAGAAGAAAATGGAATACACTAGACTAAAGCGATAGTCAAATCTTTTAAAAGCGGGTTGCCATAAGGATGAAATCGGCTTCTTTGCATTGCCAAGAGTTGACAAATTCCCGTATGTGTGAAAAGTTTATTTTAAAACCGAAACCAATAACAAGGAATACATTAAAAATAGCCAACTCTACGAAAAAATGTATATGACATAAATTGCGTGTTTTAACGAGATCTACGTTTTTGTGTAGTAAGTTTTTGTCTATCTCTTATGGTTTACCACTTATGTAAACATTCGGCAAAATTTATCCAGAATAAAGAGGTCTTCAGAGGCTTGTCCCAGAAAATTCAAAATGTACATTTTAATTGTCTTGTCTATATCTTTAAAACACGGTATTTTGATCCAAATTCTTGGATCTATTTTTGAGAAAATCGTTGGTTTTTTACCAACATTTTGTTTTTGAATATCGTGTTCACAGACAAAAGGACACACGGACACATACACACACGGATCTTTTTCTAAATATGCTTTTTTTTTGGATACTGGGAACGCTAAAACGTCTATTACCGGTGAAATCTCAGTATCAAATTTTGGATGGAATGCAAAACATTCTCTATACACTATGTATATAGTACGTGTAGAGAAAGTAAAAAACTGATGCGTTTCATTCACATGTCTTTCTCTACCTATTTTATAACGAATTATTCTTACATATGTGTGAAAAAATTAATTAATATTAATTGACCTAGTAGTAAGTTAACTATGAAGCTCGTGACTTAAGGCATTTAAGATTCGTAAATCGCCATTGGGGTCGTCTTGTGGTTTACCGAGAAACATGCGAGTCAGTTGGGAAATTCAATGCTATGCCGGCATGTTGCCATGGTAGCTCAGTGGTACAGCAACCGACTAGAGAGCGAGAGATTCATGATTCAAATCCCGGTTATGGCACTGAAGTTTTCAGACTGACTCTACTCTTATTCTTACAAAAGCTTATTCTTCTATTATTTACTGCATGCTAATCGATTTAAACATTAGCAGTAATGGAATTATTGCTTAGTTACTTCAAGTAGAAAGGAAATAAGATAAAGCATTAGGCAAAAGCTGGTGGCTATGTGATTGAAATTAGGTTATCCTTACATGGCAGGTCTAAAACAAACATAAATGGATGACAAATTTACAAAAATTTGAAAAATGTACATGACATACATTGTGTGCTTTAACGAAGTCTATACTGTTTGTATAGTATGTCTTTTTCTATGTCTTGCGGTTCACCAACTATGCAAAAGCTGGAATGAAGAGATCATCAGAGAAATTCAAGTTACACGTTTTATTTGTCATGTAAGTAGCTTTAATCAAAATCGTTAGAGCCTTTTTTGAGATAATCAATATTTTCGAAAAATTCTCTATGTAAAGGGTACTTTGGAATGGGGAATTTTGTTGAAAATCTTCGTGTCGTATCCTTGAAGATGCCGAAGTTAAATATTAAGTTTGGTATTTAACGGACTTTTCGTTTTTGAGTTTTGCTGTCCAAAGACACACTCACAAACATGGTCTTTTTCTGAAAATGCTTTCTTTTGACTTCAGCAGTCCTCAAATCCTGTATTTGCGCTAAAATTGCTGTATCGAATTTTAGGAGGAATACAATACCTTCTCTAGCTACTAATTACATATTACGTGCCAGAGAAAATAATGAAGTATTAAAATGATGACGTAAAGCTTAACGTGGTAAGTTGCCTTTCCCTTAGATGTTGATTTGACTATCTACTTTTCTTGTGTAAGACAGGCTATACCAACTCGAATCATCTGAGTAAAATTACGCGCGCGTACTCGCACAAAAACGTAGCAGAGGGAGCGTGGTAAAGGGGAAAGGTCATACCACAATACTAGAACCGTGCCACTTCATTTCAACATTTGATTCAGACATGATGATAGCTTGCCCTCAATGTTCTTCCGTATTGCTTGCTGGTGGGTCGCGAGTTACTCGCTGCTCTTTTGGCGTGCACCCAAGATCACGGACCAGAAAATCCCAACAAAACAAATTGTGATGGTAGAGGTGCTTTCTTGTGAGTTGAACATCCTATCACTTTCTTATACATATAAATACAGTTGTTTCACTCTCCCCCCACTCTCTCTCTCTTTCTTGATTTACTTCTGTTTATGTTCGCGTATATCATAATGAAGGATAAAACATCACGCCAGGTTTATAAAAAAGTGTAGACAAATATTGAAATAGCAGAGAATATCTCGGAAATATTTAACACTAAGATCCTTTTTTATATAAATTGTGTATTCTAGTGGGATGTAAATATTTCGCGTAGTAAGTTTCTTGTCTGTTTTATAGTTTTCCAGTAGTATAAAACTATAAATAATTAATTTATAATGTTAAGGAGTTATATAAACTTTAATTTATGTATGCATTTACTTCTGCAATGAAGTGGTTGTCCATAAGGAGAGAGTGTACTAAATACAAGAATAAAATATCGGTTGTATAATAATACCTATATTGATATTAAATATATAAAATAAAAATAAAACCATTAAAACAAAACTGAAAAAATACAATGACAATTTGAAATAATATGTTCAATATTCGTTCAATTAAGTAGGTATCTAAATGGTTTCTCAAAATATATATGGAATACTTATATGTATGTTAATGTTTCATGCAGCAATGATGAAATTTGGGATGGGAAGGATTTTCTTCAACATTGTTATATGTATCCTTGGAAAACACAGAATAAATATATAAACATGTATTTAGCAAGTTAGATATGTGATCGGCATTTAAGAACATGTTCGCAGTCATACGCAGACACTTTTCTGAGAAGACTTGAATTTCCGGTAAAATGTTAAAATCAAATTTTTGGGTATGAATTCATATCGCATATGTTTTCAAATCCAGTAAAAAAAAAATCTGATGTGTTCCATTCACGTGACTTTCTCTAACTGTTTCACTAACAAACTTTCCTTACTATTATTCTTTTATACGACATTCTAATCCACAAAAACATGGTAAAAATTGTATTATTACTTGCTTTCTTAGTAAATAGAAGGGAAATAAATAAATACACTGGGCTAAAGCGGTTTCAAATATTTTAAATGATTGAAATTGAGTTCTCTTTTGCATTCACGGGAGTAAAAAGGGATGAAACGAAAGTTGTCTTCCCGCTTGTGAAAAGTTTAAGTAGTTTAAAATTGAAACCAATAACAAGGAATATTTGGAAACGGTTAACTCTACAAAAAATGGTATATGGCATAAATTGTGTGTTTTAATAGGATCTAAATTTTTCGTGTATACATTTTGATTGTAATGAAAGTATTTTAAACATATGGCGTTTTAATCAAAGCGTTTTAATAAAGCTTTTCGAAAAAGTTTCCGTGAAAGGGTGGTTATTCAACTTAAATACCTACTTTTCGTGTTTGAGCTATGTTGCGCAAAGATACACACAGACGGACACTTTTCTAAAATGCTTTTTATTGGAATCAGGGGTATCAAAACATGTATTTCCGGTGAAATCTGTATCGAAATTTTAGGTGGAAAACATTACTTTCTCTAACATGCACATTGTGTATACGTGCTGTATAAATCAAAATTGTAGTTCGTATTTATTATGTGATCTAATACAATACTATAATTTAGACGATTTCTGTTTTTTAATTTCTCTATACGTGCTATGTACATAGAGTATAGAGAAGGTATTGCACTCCACCAAAAAATTCGATACCGAGATTTCACCGGAAATATGTGTTAGGGTCCAATGTATCCAAAAAAAGTATTTTCAGAAAAAGGTCCGTGTGTTAGTGTGTCCGTGTGTCTGTGAACACGATAACTCAAAAACGAAAACTCGGTAAAATACCAAACTTAGTATTTAAGTTTAATATCTTCCAGGGATGCGACACGAAGCTTTTGAGAAAAATCTCCCGACCCCAAACTACTCTTTACATGGAACTTTTTTCGAAAACTTTTATTTTCTAAAAAATGGCTCTAACGATTTTGATTAAAATATCGTATATTAAAGATATTTACATGACAAATAAAATGTATATTTTGAATTTTCTGGGAATAGCCTCTGAAGACTACTTTATTCTTGGTAAATTTTATGGAATTTTGCATAACTGCTAAACCGTAAGAGATGGACAAAAACTTACCACACAACAAATGTAGAGCACCTTAAAACACACAATTTATGTTATATACATTTTTTTCCTGGAGTTGATTGTTTTTTAGATATTCCTTGTTTTTTTCAGCTATAAAGACATACTTTTCTCATATAGGACTTCGTGAACTCGTGGCCATACAAACAAAGGAACTTCAGTCGCAGAGCAATGACTATATCACTTTATCCTATGGTACCCTCTTATTTCGCTTCTACTAACAAGGAAGCAAGTAATAAGACTATTTCTGCTAATTTTTGCTCCATTAGACGAAGTAAATAGAATAATTTGTTGCAGTGATATAGAGAAAGTCAAGTGAATTGAACACATCAGATTTTTAATTTCAGTCCCAGACCTGTGACCTTCTTGCAGACTTGACACATTGCAGAAGCATTATCCAAATATCACACGATGCATGTTGTTACGCCTACTTGACCTAGACAAGGAAAATACGAGGTGAGTTAAAGTCTTTGAATTCTCTTTGCCTTCCGCAAATTGTATATACTTTATGCAACTTGAAGCACATAGACTAATGCAGGTACAATAAGAAAACCTCCACGGCTTCATGAACTGAAGTTCACGGAGGTTAACCTCTCATAGTTGAATGAATGAATGAATGAATGAATGAATAAGTGTATTTATTGACATAGCAATATCATACATAGAATTTCAACAATCGCACGGGTCCACAGACCGTACGTGCTTTTGTAATACACATTACAAGCAATATTAACACAACAACAACAAAGAATTAAAAGAGTAAACACGAAAATAAAAAGACAAAGGAAATACACAGTCCAAAGCATTATTAAACAACAAAAAAGAATTAAGAGTGAACCCGAAAATAAAAATACAAAGATATTCAAATATAGCAATTTAAATTTACAGCACAGAGTACACCTTCATAAATGCACCCTCTTATAATAGATAATTACACTTAAAAGACATATATACACATAATATATACAACCCTAACACAACAGTGACATAAGTATGACATACTATATATGTATGTAGAACAATGTAGTCACTTTTGTTTAGTTGATCTTATCCCCCCCCCTTCTCTATTGGCAGCCTCCTCAGATCTCAGCTGTCTTGCCTTAAGTGTAAATTTACCTAGCCCGTCCATGTTTTCCGTGCCTGCCAGTAGCGTCCAACATGCTTCTAGCCCTACATTCGCAGTAGTAAAAAATTGCGGCAAATATTTTTCCCGCCATTCCTCCGTACCCCTACATCTTGCCAAGATGTGAGTCCACGACTCTTCCTCCTCGCAAATGGGACAGATTCTCGTACCATTCTCGTCAGAAATTTTCGTGCTCCTCCATGCTCCTAGTCTAATCCACGCGAGCCCCTCTCTAATGAGTTTGGTACCTGTTTTGATGTATTGCTCCATACCCCACTCCGATTTCAGCCCAGACTGTACTTCTAATGACACCTTCTCTGTGCATTGCGCAATTATTTGCTGTCTGTCAATATCACAGAGGCGGTTCTTAATTTTTCTCCAAATACTTCGCCTGTTTTCCTGACCCGCCATCCAAATGTCTCCCATCCCAATTGTTTCCAACCCTTTCTTTAATTTTGATGCCCACGTCGAATTACCTTCCATTAGCAACTGTTCACGGTAGCAGACTGCCCTAATTAGAGATTGGTTTCCGTGAACGATTCTCATCCAATATTTAACTGCTCTGATTTTGCACTCTATCGTTTCACTATGTGCCCCGAATTCCCTCATTATTCCGTAGTTTGCCGTACCCCTCCCTACACCAGAATTCCTTTCAAAAATTGGGTCCTCACTTGATCCAGATTCCCTGTTTGTTCCCACCCCCATATTTCTCCTCCGTATGTCATCGTGGATCTAACTGTCGCTCCGTATACAGTTTCCATTAAGGTTATGGATATATTCGGTATTCTGTAGCGTATCCGGAGAGCTTCCGTCGCTTTCACCCTTGCCTTGTGTTTCGTAATGTCAATGTGTTTTGTCCATTTCCGTTCATTGTGAATGTGAGTCCTAAGTACACAAAAGATTTAACATTGTCCAGTATCTGTCCTGCATATGTCCAAGTCTCCTCCCTGCTATAAACACAACCCTTTTTGAAAGTCATTGCCTTAGTCTTATTCACATTAACTGTAAGTAGCCATTCATCGCAATAGTTTGTCCAGTCCTCGTTGCAATCCGTTTACTGTCGTAGAGCACAATACTAAATCGTCTGCGTATAAAAGTGTTGGGATCTGCAAATCCGCTACTACTGGTGCTTGGATATTCTCTGCTATCATTGTATCAGTAATATCATCCACAAAGAGATTAAATAGCAAGGGAGATAAAATACAACCCTGCCTCACTCCCCTATAGCTTCGGCAGCTCTAGGACACTCTGTTTCTGTCGTACTTCACACAGAATTCGACATTTTGATACCATGCCTGCAATGCTCTAACCATGTTACTTGATAACCCCTTTCTGCCTAGTTTGTACCATAAAGCATTTCGATTGATAGAGTCAAGTGCCTTCTTAAAGTCCACAAAAGCACAATGAAGCTTTCCCCGCTTAATTAACAGTTGCTTCGTCCTTAAAGTGTCTAATATAAAAGCGGCATCTATGGTACTGCGTCCTTCTCTGAAACCCATTTGAAATTTTGAAAGTTTGCCAAATTTAGATTCCCAGTCCTTTATCCGGTTATATAACACTCTACAATAAATTTTCTCCATAATTGGCAAAAGAGTAACCCCCCTATAGTTATCCGGATTTCCAATAGTTCCCTTCCCTTTATAAATGGGATGAATAATGCCCTTTCCCCAACAGGTAGGGTAATTCCCCTCAATAAACCATCTGTTACATATCTGGAGCATACTCCTACCAAACTCATTAACATTGGCTGCGGCTTTAAAAACTTCCGAGGGCAGCCCATGCAACCCTGGAGCTTTGCCTCCCTTCAGACTCCTCAGCGCCTGTGCTATTTCTCGTGCTGATATTTCCTCGTTCAGTATTGGGATCTGAAGATTTCCCAAAATTTACACTTCCTTTATAAAAATTCCTTCCCTTTCACCTTTCCCGAATATTCCCATAAAATGCATTGCCCATTTTCTGGGAGAAATTTCGTTGGGCGCTTGACGGTTGCCTCTTAAATGTTTTACTACTTGCCACATCTCGGCGTTATCCCCCCGCGTTAAAATATTACTAATTTTCTGAGTAATTTTATCTAGCCACGTAGTTCTCTTTTCCCGTAAGAACTGTTTATACTCCCTTCGCTTTTTTGTAAAAAAATTCCTAATGTCATCTCCTTCTGAATTTTGACAGAGCCTCCTCTGCTTGTTTCTTTACAGCTCTACATTGCTGGTCATACCAACCATTGCATCGTTTTAACTTACCGTGCATTTGGACTTTCATTGTCCCCGCAGCCGTTGCTATTATATGCGTTAGTTCCTCCGCTGTGTCTGCGTTCCTTTCCCCTAATCTTCTTTGTAATTTATCAACAAATACTTCTTTTTCTACCGGTTTCCATATAAATTTACTGATGAATGTCCCTTCGTCCCCCTAACCCTCTTCAGGTGCTAGCGCCGCCATGGCCGTCTCTATATTCAGTTCCAGGGCAACCGGACAGTGATGCGACTCGATACGATCCCCCACCCAAAAATTTCTAATTCTGCCAATTAAACCCTGACTTATTAAAATAACATTTATTACACTACCCCCATTTTCATTTATGAAAGTGAGTTCTCCCTCTCGATCCTCACCGTACTTGCCATTCATTATTTCTAAAGAGAAGGCATCGCAGAAAGCAAGTAATTGTCTGCCCTCCCCATTAATAAAACTATCCTTGCTCTTTCGTTGACCTTCGCGGAATTCCTCCTCCATTTGGTGATCCCCCGTTAGAGAAATATTCTCCCCTCCTAACCTCGCATTAAAATCTCCTAAAAGAATTAATTCAGCTCCTGGAAACTTTTCCTGTAACTCCACTAGCGTTTCGGTTAAGTCACTGAAGAAATTCCTGTTTGCATACTTGGACGTTGCTGGCTGGTTGTATAATCCTATAACTATTATATGTACTCCCACCTGTGCCAAAGACACAGCAATCACCCCTTCCAAACTGATTTCTAATTTAGTTATCTCAGCCTCCAGCTCAGACCTGAATGAAACTGATACCCCATAGTTACCCAAGTGGCAGTGCAGTATGTAAACATTAGTTCTTTTAGTTACTTCAGGAAATGTTGTTTGTAGTTGATCATACTTCATGGCTAGTGAAATCACCTTTAAAACCAGTATATCTTAGTTTATACGCGTTGCTTTATAGGTAGTTCTCTGGGCCGCGCCGTGGTCGAGTGGTTAGTTCACTCACCTCTTACCCAGGCGGCCCGTGTTCAATCCCAGGCGACCGCACGTGGGATTTGTAGTGGACAAAGCGGCGCAGGGGTGGAGTTTCTCCGGTTTCCCCCGCCATTGCACCAATACTCCATCTTCATGGGTGTCATCGCCTGCGGGGCCATGTGTAGTAAAAGCGGTCGTGAAATACTATTAAAAATCGCATGTGTTCCAGTCACATATGTTTCTCTACATCTCTGTAACAAATCATTATTAATAGGCTATTCTGCTATCTACTTCATGCTATTTTAGATACACAATAACATAAACATTCTTATTACTTAGTAACATATAAGTGGAAGAGAAATAAGGGAATATACTAGGCTAAACCGACAGTCAAGTGTTTCAAACTGTGGTTGCTATGGGATCGAAATCCGTTTCTTTGCTTGGCCAGGAATTACATGTTCCCGTATGAGAAAAGATTAAGTATTTGAAAACTGAAACCAATAACAAGGAATATCTCGAAAACGTTCAACTCCACAAAAAAAAAAAAAAAAAAAAAAAAAAAAAAAAATGCTTATGACATAAATTGTGTGTTTTAAAGTGATCTACATGTTTTTTTTTTTTTTTCTAGTAAGCTTTTGTTTATCTCTTACGCTTTATTAGTTATGCAAAATGTAAACAGATTCATAAGGAGCTTTTCAGAGGTTATTCCCAGAAAATTCCAGGCATACGGTTTATTTGTCATGTAAATATCTTAAATATAAAGAGTTTTTAATCAAAAGCGAAAATCAAACATTTCTAATTTTTTTCCATGTAAAGGGTAGTTGGGGTGTGGGGATTTTCTTGAAAATCTTCGTGTCACATCCTTAGAAGATACTGAACTTAAATACCAAGTTTGGTATTTAACGGCCTTTTCGTTTTGAGCTATGCTGTCCACAGACACACGCACAGACACACACACAGACACACACACGGACCTTTTTCCAAAAATTCTTTTTTTGGATTCAAGGGGACCCAAAACGTGTAAAACTTTAACTTGAAAATGATAACTAACTTATTCTCAGTTTTTGACCCCTCCTCAAATCTTATAAATTTATCAATTAACTGATTAATAACCTTTATTGGACTCATATTAATTCCATTTCCGGTGAAATCTCGGTATCCAATTTTTGGGTGGATACAATACCTTATTTATACACTATGTACATAGTATGTGTAGAGAAAGTAAAAATGTATACCTAGTTAAAACACATACTTTTATCTCACATAGTTTTTCTTGTAGAGCTGGCCGTTTCTGAGTTATTCCTTACTGGTTATTGGTTTCAGCTTTAAAATATACTTTTCTCACACGGGAATTTATCAATTCATGGCTATACAAATAACGGAATTTCAACCACATAGCAGCTTGTTATTAAAATATTTGACTATCGCTTTTGCCTAGTGTCCTCCATTATTTCCCTTCTGCTTACAATGAAGCAAGTAATAAGACCATCTCTGCTAATTTTATCTCGATTAGCATGAAGTAAATAGAGGAATAAGCCTTTTAACAATAATTTGTTACAGAGATATAGAGAAACGCAAGTGAGTGGAACGCATTAGAGTTTTTCGGAATATAATTTTATTATGAAACTTCTCTTTCTCCCTCTCGCTTATTTTATTACCTTTTTATTTTGTTAATTCTTCTTTCCTACCTACCACCTTGGTGTCTCTTAGTGCCTTTCAGCTGAAATGTGTTATGTAACTTCCTACGGTTGCTTGCAGTATGTTTTGCTTGACTGGCCAGACCTGAGGGAGCGCTAGCGTGCAAACTTCAAAGTTTCCTATCGTGCAAGCTATTAGCGAAAGTTTTCATGGACAGGATATTGAGACAGAGTCTCTAACATATAAACAGACAACTCTGCAGTTTCTAATTCATAATTTAGAGCTAGCATTTGTGGTAGACAGAACTGCTATTGGCAGCGTGAGTACAGTATCATACAATTCAGTTCATTCTTGTAGTCTATGCAGCCCTACGAGGCAAAAATAGTTTCGGGTTATCTAATAAATAAATCATCTTGAATCCTCAAATTGAAAATCCCATTGTGTCATTTATGAAAGCCATCTCTTAGAGCCTGTGCATTAAATAAGCAATTTATAAACATGTCAGCTTATAGCGCTCAGTTAAAAACATTTGACTGTCACCATTCTCTTTGTACCCAAAATGAAAAATCTTATGTGTTCCATTCACATGACTTTCTCTACATCTCTGTGACAAATTATTGTTAAAAATCTATATTCTTCTATCTACTTCATTCTAATTATTGTCGCCCTTCGTGGTGTGATGGCTACCATGCTGACTTCATATATCCAAGCTAGTGGGTTCAAACCCAGCGGAGGACGATGGATTTTTTCGAGAGTAAAAATCCTTAGCATGGCTTTCTTCGGAAGGGAAATAAAGCCATTGGTCCCGTGTAGTAGATTTGTGGCACGTAAAAGAACCTCAAATCTGATAAAAGAGGCCTTTGAGCAAAATTAAGCGGTCTTTCACGCCCAGTATAGACTGGGACGCTTAGAACCACAGCAGTTAAAGAGCGTCCATAAATAAAACTTCATTATTTTTTTTTTTTTTTTACATTTTTGCAAATTAAGATAAACAGCAGTAAACGTCCTTATTACTTGAATCCTTGTAAGTGACAAATATTTTATTCAAAAGATTATTCTTTTATCTACTTTATACTAATAGAGATAAACATTAGGAGAAACTGTCTTATTACTTGATTCCTTATAAGTAGAAGGGAAATAAGAAAATGCACAGGCTAAAGCGATAGTGTCGTCCACTCGCTATGTGAAACAATTTAAATTCTAATACCTGTCTGCCAGGAGTAAACAAATGAGAAACGAGAAGGAAATCTTCCCGTTTGAGAAAGGTTTAAGTGGCTTAAAATTGAACTCAATAATCCGGAATATCTCGAAAATAGTTAACTCTACAACAACAAAATGTATATTATATAAATTGTGTTTTAATGAGATCTAAATTTTGTGTGTAGTATGTTTTTTGTATATCTCTTACGGTTTGCCAGCTATACAAAAGTCATCCAGAATGAATAGGTCTTCAGAAGCTATTCTCAGAAAATGAAATTATACATTTCGTTTTTCACAAAAATATTTTAAACTTAGGGTACCTTAATCAAAATCCTTAATTTTTTAGAAAATCAAAATTTGCGAAAAATGTTCCATGTAAAGGGTAGCTTGGGGTCGGGGGACCCATTTGTAATTCCTATGGGGGTGTCGGTCCTAAATACGAAACGAATCTTCCAAAGATGCGATGTATTTAAAGAAAATCTCCCCATACTAAGCTAGCCTTTACATAGGAACATTTTTGGAAATGTTGTTTTCTCAAAAATGGTTTTTACGATCTTGATTAAAATACCTTATATTAAAGATACTTGCATCACAAACAAAATGCATATTTTGAATTTTCTAGGAATAGCCTTTGAAGGCCTTTTTATTTTGGATGAGTTTTGCAGAATATTACATAAGGCTTAAACTGAAAGAGATAGACAAGGACTTATCATACAAAAATGTAGATCTTATGAAAACACATAATTTATGTCATATAAGTTTTTCTTTTAGAATTAGCCGTTTTTTTAGATATTCCTTGTTAGTGGTTTAAGTTTTAACTCTGCTATGCTTATCTCAATTAGCATGATGTAAAGAGTCACTCAATAAATAACCGGAATTATTTTTTTAATTTTTTTTCATTAGAAGAATGGAATACGACAGTTATTATTTTCAACGTAACCCCCCCCCCCAAGTTCTGTACACTTATGCCAGCACTGGATAAGCCTCTCAATTCGACGTTAAAGAATTCTTGGGGGGACGTGTGCATAACCAGTTATGGACATAAGTCCACGCCACTTCCTCAAATTATTTGTTTCAGATTTTGACACATAAGGTTTGCTTACGTATCACTGTTTATATTTTCACCTCTCAGCAAGAATTATTTCCTTATGGTCCCAACATGACCATACCACATTTTCATTTCGCACCAACTTTGGTTTTGGAACTCCTCGTTTGAAATTATATGCCCACTCATAAATTTGTGTTCGACTCAAACAACTTTCAACATATTGTACTGTGAGTTTCGATTGGTTTAAACCCTTCTGCTGACAAAAATCTAATGACACTCCGCAGTTCCACGCTGGTGCAAACCTGTAACCTGTTTTCACTGAATACCAGCATTTCGTTCGCGAGGCACGGATACCAAGCCATCTGATAACAGCTCTAGGACACCACATAACAAAGAGGCACACACGCTTTGTCGAAGTTTTGCATTTTTACTTTCTCTATACTTCCTCTATACAAACTATGTACAGAGATAGTATTCTAATGCACCCAAAAATTCGATACCAAGATTTTACCGGATATACATGTTTTGGACTCCTTGCGGCTAAAAAAAAAAAAAAACATTTTTAGAAACATGTCCGTGTGTGTGTTTGTGCAGCATAACACAAAAACGAAAAGTCGATCAAACACCAAACTTGGTATTAAAGTTGAGTATCTTCCAAGGATGCGACACGAAGATTTTCAAGAAAATCCTCCCAACCTAAAACACCCTTTTATGGACATTTTTTTTTGAAAATTATGATTTTCTCAAAAATGACAAACATATCTAAAGCATTTTGATCTAAATCGTTAAAGAAATTTTTATGAAATGTATATCTTGATTTTTCAGGGAAGAGCCTCTGAAGACCTTTTCCTTCTGGATAATTTTTGTATAACTGGCAAGCCATAAGAGATAAACAAAAACTTACTACGCAAAAAATATAGATGTCATTAAAATACATAATTTATCTCATATACATTTTTTGTTAGATTTAATCATTTTCTCATATTCCGGATTATTGGTTTTAATTTTAATCCACTTAAACTTTTCTCAAACCAGCAAGCAAAGAGATTGGAATTTCAATTGTTTCACACAGCGACTGGCTTTTAAAGGACGAGAATATCGCTTTAGCCTGTGCAGTTTCTTATTTCCCTTCTACTTGCAAGGAAGCTAGTAATAAACTGATTAGCATGTTGTAGACAGCATATTAATCTTTTGAATAAACTGTTTGTTTACCGGAAAGCTAGAGTACATCTTTGAATGGAACACATTAGACTTTTTTCCCTTCTACTTTCAAAGAACCAAGTAATCAGGAAATGTCTGCCAATGTTTATCTCCATTTTCATGAAGTAGATAAAAAAATAAGCTTTTTAACAATAATTTGTTACAGAGATAGAGAGATAGTCATCTGAATGAAACACATCGGATTTTTAGAAAAAGGTTCGTGTTTGTCTGTGTTTATCTGTGGACAGCATAGCTCAAATACGAAAAGACCGTTAAAAATCAAACTTGGTATTTATGTTTAGGATCTTCTAAGGAAGTGACACGAACGTTTTCAAAAAGTCCCTCCACCACAAATAAACTTTTACGTGAGCATTTTTTTGACATTTTTGTTTTTCTCAAAAATGGCTCTAACGATTTTGATTAAAATACCGTATATTAAAGATATTTACATCACAAAAGAAGTGTATATTTTGAATTTTCTGGGAATAGCCTCTCTATTCACTATTCTGAATGAGTTCTGCAGAATCTTGCATATCGGTTAAACGCAAGAGATAGACAAAGCCTTACAACACAAAAACTGTAGATCTCGTTTTTTCGTTGGTGTTTAACGACAGCTTTTACTACTTGTGGCACCGCAGGCGATGACATTGGTGATATATGAAATGAAGATGGAACATCGATGGAATGCAATGGCGGGGGAAACCGGAGAAAACCCGCCCTTGCGCCGCTTTGTCCACCACAAATCTCACATATGGTCGCTTGGGATTGAGTGGTCCAAGTGAGAGGCGAGTGGTCTAACCACTTTGGTCACTGCGGTCTCGTTAAAACACATACTTTATGTTATATACGTTTTTCTTGTAGAGTTGACCGTTTTTGAGATACCCCTTGTTGTAAGTTTCACTTTAAACAACTATAACGTTTCTCAAGCGGGACCATGCAAAGTGAACCGAACTTCAATTGTTTCGTATAGCGACCAGCTTTCAAAAGATTTGACTATCGCTTTAGCACAATGTATTATCTCGATTAGCATGATAAGGATAAAAGAATAATCTTTTGCAAGAATAGTTTGTATTTGGAACAGCTAGGGAAAGTCATGTGAATGGAACGCATCAGATGTTTTAGTAGAAACTATCACCACCACCAGCTGAGACTCAAACCAATTGGTAAGCACTTCATTCACTGAATCTCATTGGCTCAGAGCCGTGTCAAGGCGATACGTGAGTCTATTAAGCATGGAGTTAGTGTTTGATTTCATTAATAGAGAAAGTCTTCGCTACATTAGAAAGCAACAAGTGTTTTATCATGTGCCGAGGTCAACCTCACCGTGTCGCTTGGATGGACTAGAGAGGGTATTGCACCCACATTTCGGAACGATCGTTATGATTTCCTGCCATAACCTATAAATTACTTTCACTGTGCTGTTGTATAAGGTAACGATAACAGGGTCGGTGACAGTCAAGGACAAAATGGCAGAATCGAGAATCATATTCTGATCTTTCTAACGTCTATCAATATTTTCTAACCACTTCTAAGTCAAACATAATAAATGTCTGCCTTTATTTACGAGAGTCGTTAAAGCATACTGAAAACGCGGGTAATATTGTTAAACGAGTTGATTTACATCGGTATAACGAGCATATATCTTCAGGTTAATCGTCAGTCATAGCCTATACTGCTCTTAAGCAATTTAGGTGAGATTAAACATCCTAAGCAGCCAGTGTTAAATCTGCTAAATTTATTACCCATTTTCTCAGGAATTATTTAAGATATATTTACAGGATGTACTGGATAAAAGTATTTTTAGGAAAAAAGGTGTGTGTGTGTGTGTGTGCGCGCGCGCGTACTACAAAACTCAAACCGAAATGTCAGTTACATATCAAAATTTAACGATGCTACACGAAGATTCTCCAGCGAATCTGCGCAGCTCAAACAGCGTTACTTTTTTTTTTTTTTTTTTTTTTTTTTTTCCTTCTTTCGTAATTTGTTAATGTTTCAAAAATTGGTCTAACGACTTTGATTAAAATATCATATATTAAAAGATATTTCACTGGCAAATAAAGTGTATAGGGTTCTTTATAAAGTTATTTTATACTGCTATATTTATTACTATATTTGAAATAGGATAAAAACAAAAGAAACCACACACCTGTTGATTTTAAAGTTTTTTTTTTTTTTTTTGCTTCATTTGTATAGCCCCCTTTAACATCAATGGTCATATCGGGGGCTTTCACTTGTGAAACTGTAGGTTCAGAACATTAGGTTAAACTTTATATTACTAAACACACGCACATTCACTCTCACATTCATACTTCCAGACTCTATGCGGGATAGGGAATAATTCCGGTTAAAGAAAAATTCCCCGCCCCAGCCGGGAATCGAACCCGGTACCTCCGGGTGAGAAGTCAGTTTAAAGTTATTGATTTTCACGATTACATGGAAACAAACGTGTAGACTGCCTCCGTGGTCGAGTGGTCAGCGAGCTGACTTCTCACCTGGGGCGGGAAGTTTACCCAGAATTATTCCCTATCCCCCACAGAGCCTAGAAGTATGAATGTGAGAATAAATGTGCGTGTGTTTGGGGAAAATAAAACGGTTTTATTACTTAGTTCCTTATAGGGAGAAGCGAGATAAGGGATTACAATAGGCTAAACCGACAGTCAAATGCTTTACAATGTGGTTGCTATGGCATAGAAATCCGATGCTTTGCGTGGTCTTGTGTTGATAATTTCCCGTATGAGAAAAGTATTAAATATTTTAAAACTGAAATCAATAAGAAAGAATATCTTAAAAACGGCCAACTCCAGGCAAAAAATGCTTATAACAAATTGTATATTTTGTTTTGTAGTAAGTTTTTGTCTGTTTCTTACGGTTTACTAGTTATGTCTTTAGATGCTATTATCAGAAAATTCAAGCTATACATTATATTTGCCAAGTAAATATATTTAATATACGGTATTTTAATCAAAATCGTTAGCCATTTTTGTGAAAATAAAAATTTTCAAATTTTTTCCATGTAAAGGATAGCTGAGAGTGGGGAGAATTTCTTCGTGTTGCTTCCTTGGAATATACCAAACTTAAATAAATACCAAGTATGGTATTTAACGGTCTTTTCGTTTTCTGAGCTTGCTGCCATCACACACGCGGACATTGTTTTCTAAATATGCTTTTTTTTTTGGATTCAGGGGGTCTCAAAACATGTATTTCCGGTGAAATATCGGTGTTGAACTTTTGAATGCAAGACACACATTCTCTATACACTTTGTATATAATACGTACTAGAGAAAGTAAAAATGTTTAATTTAGCTTTTTCATTAAAGGTTTAGCTCAACATCAAGTAGACATAAAATAATCTTTTTTAAGAACAATTTGTACATTCACTATTAAATTATTGAGGTTAGAGGAAGTAATACAGTGTAACAATCTTATGTTTAAGACCATTTGTAGATAAAAGAATAATCCTTTGTGAGGATAGTTTGGTTGCAGAAGAGAGAGAGAAAGTTTTGTGAACAGAACACATAAGATTTTTAAACCAGTCTCTTTTGTGTATATTAATTTCATAATACCCGAGTTATTTAATCCATCAACTTCTATTATCGCTGCTTACACAACTCTACATTAACGAACGGGTAATTTGAAGACTTTGGCAGTATTGTTTTCTGAGTCACGCCCTGTGTGGTCGCTGTTGAAAGTTGGCACGGCTATTTCTCGAATTACGTGAAAAGATCTCCAATATCGGAGTTTCTTTGTCATTTCACTTTCTCCTCATCAGCTTCCGAATTTCCCATTGGAGTCTGTTCTATTCTTGTTTTAAATCTCCATCAACAGACTGGCGCAGTAAATTCACCAGAAACATCTTGTTAACCTGTACGAGAAGCTAAAGAAAAACAAAAGAAAGGAATTCAGGGCAGAGAAGTGAGATTCGCTGGATAACTGACGAGAGAAAAATTGGCTTCATTTGATAGTAACACAAATCTTAAATTTATGGGTAGTGGAGTACGGTTCTTTAATTTCTTCTTGTAACTTAGCTGAAATGATGACGAAAAAGGAATCTGAGCATTTTTAGTTATTCCGGCCAACACAACTAAAATGAAATTAAATATTTCATTTTTATTTATCATACAATATAAATAAAATAATCCTATGTGTTTCATTTACATGACTTTCTCTACTCTGTACAAAAAATCATTGTTTATAAGCTTATTCTTCTATTTTATGCTAATCAAGACAAACATTAGCAGAAATTATTAGTTCCTTATAAATAAAAGGCAAATGAGCGAATATACCAGGCAAAACTGAGAATCAGATGTGTTAAAATGACGTTGCTATGGGATTGAAATCGATTATTTCCATGGCCAGGAGTTGACAAGTTCCCATATGAGAAACGCATAAGAGTTTTAAAACTGAAACCGATAACAAGAAATATCTCAAAATAGTAAATTCCACGAAGAAATAGTATATATTACATAAATTGCGCGTTTTAACGATATCTACAGTTTCTGAGTCGTAAGTTTTTGTCTATCTTCTACGGTTTATCAGTTATGCAAAATTCTGAAAAATTCATGCAGAATAAAGATGTCTTCAGAGGTTATTCCCAGAAAATTCAAGATATGCATTATATTTTCCCAGCAAATATATTTAATATACGGTATTTTATCAAAATCGTTAGACATTTTTGAGAAAATACAAATTTTCGAAAATTTTTCCATGTAAAGGGTAGTTAAGTGTGGGGGGATTTTTCTCAAAATCTTTGTGTCGCATCCTTAGAATATACTAGATTTAAATACCAAGTTTGGTATTTTACCGACTTTCCGTTTTTGAGTTATCGTGTGCACGGACGCACACACGGGACCTTTTTCTAAAAATACTTTTCTTAGATACAGGGGATCCTCAAACGTGTATTTCCGGTGAAATACCGTTATTGAATTTTTGGATGGAATGCAAAACCTTCTGTATACACTATGTACCAATTACGTGAGGAGAAAGTAAAGAAAATTGGCTTCGTTTGCCAGTTATATAATCTTAACAAGTTTGTTGGTAATGAAGTGCGGGGTTTTAATTTCTTCTTGTGACTCAGTGAGTTGATGACAAAATTTCTTCTGCAATATGAATAGATTATCACGAGGTTCAAAATAATTTCTGAACTATCATTCCCAAGGTTTGAACCAATATTTCTGTCCCTACACTGCTTTATTTATATTTTGTGATCTTGTAATCCATTTTGTATCGATTTATTATTTTATATGTTCTTTTGTTTCGTGCACAAATCTGAACCACTAGAGGCAAGATTAAGTATTCTGTGTGGTTTTCCCTCTGCGATTTTGTTTTTGTTATTAAAAGTTTCATGGCGACATATTTTCTTCCTTGTAAAGCTGGAATGCTGTATCATACTTTATTCATGTGTATTAATAAAGTTACTTTTGCACCAAGTTGAATACAATCCTTTATTTACGTTTATTTAAGGAAATAATTATATGACATATTAAATCTTATATCAGTGAATAATTTTAATTCTATTACTATTCATGTCGTGAACTTGATTGTGGTTATGGTAACCTTCTAGTTAATTAAAATCAAAATTGTCATTTTCGATAATGAATGTTAAAATTATGGATGGTTTATATGCTGTAGGGGACATTGAAGTAGCGGCAAATTGCGCCACTATAGGATTATTACCGGAAAAGTCTAGAAAAACATACGAAAGAATAAATTTTAAAGAAAAAGGCAGAAGACATTATGGATGAAAAATATTATTGGCTTACTTTTTCGAATTATCACGTTTCTATGCTTAAATCTACGCTTGTGATTAATGATGATTTAGATATATCTACTTAGGCTAAGCTGAGGTCCTTTTTGAAGAGAAAATTACTGGTTTTGTCACCAAAAAATCTGATGTGTTCCATTCACATGACTCTCTCTATATTTCTGTAAATTATTATTGTTAATGCTTATATTTTATTTATTTCATGCTAATCGTGAAAAATTATCAGAAATAGTCTTATTTCTTGCTTTATTGTAAGTAGAAGCGAAAGAAGGGAGTGCCATAGGTTAAAGTGAAAGCCCAAAGCTGGTTGCTATGTGACTGCTGTTCCTTTGTTTGTATGGACAGGAGTTGACAAATTCCTGTATGAGAAAAGTATACGTTTTTCAAAGCTGAAACCAAGAAAAAGGAATATCTCAAAAACGATCAACTCCACGAAAAAAAGTATGTAGCATAAATTGTGTGTTTTAACGTGCTCTACCTTTTTTGTGGGTAAGTTTTTGTCCATGTCTTACGGTTTAGTAGTTATGAAAAATTCATCCAGAATAAAGTAGTCTTCAGAGGCTATTCCCAGAAAATTCAAAATATACATTTTATTTGTCAGGTAAAGATCTTTAAAATACGACATTTTAATCAAAAACGTTAGAGCCATTTTTAAGAAAATCAAAATTTTCTAAAAAAATTCCATGAAGGTAAAGGGTAATCTGGGGTGGGGGGATTTTTCTCAAAATCATCGTGTCGCATCCCTGGAAGATACTGAACTTAAATACCAAATCACGGACCTTTTTCTGGAAATGCTTTTTTTGGATTCAGGGGGTCCTAAAAGATGTATTTCCGGTGAAAGCTCGACATCGAAGTTTTGGGTGGAATACAATACTTCTCTATCCCTATGTACATTGTACATACGGGGCTAGAGAAAGTAAAAATTGGAAAGGGAAATATTTATTTCTTAAAATCATGACGTAATTTATAAAGTGCTTTGTAACACGTTGCTAAATGAAAATACTAACAACGTGTTATTTACTTTATAGAAAATAAACTGAAGCTTTTGCAATAGAAAAGTACCAATTAATGATTTACTTTTGAAAGGAAGAAGCAAAATATATAAAGAGTGCCTCACGTAAAGAGGCACTCGAAAAAAGTATCTGAACGAGTGAGGACGGTCATGTCTTCCACTGGATCATACTTCCCAGATAGGGGATCATAGGAGACGGAGTATATGGCAATGTTTACTCGTAGAAACATTTAAGTGGAATATATTTTGCCTTCCAGCAACATAAAATAGAATTCGAGAATAATGCAACATTATTTACCCGAGTTAATAAACATAGTTTATTTAAATCAACCGGGAGATAGAATTTTGCGTTGATAGAACACAGGATAGCACTAGTGGTTCGACTTTGTGGCTCTTTCAATTTTAGATAAAATAAAATCCAGTACTTAAAAATCTGATGTGTTCCATTTTCTTTTTCTAGCTGTTCGAAATACAAACTATTCTTACAAAAGATTATTCTTTTATCTTCATCATGCTAGTCCAGATAAATATTAGCATAATTGGTTTTATTACTTGTTTTCTTTTAAGGAGTCAAATTCTTTAAAAGCTCGTGCTATGTGAAACATTTGAGAATCGGTTTGCTTGTATGGTCTCGTTAGATAAAAGTGTATTTTAAAGCTGAAACCAATAACGAGTATTATCGCAGAAACGGTCAGCTATACAAAAAGTGTATATGACATATATTATATGTTTTGACGAGATCTGTATTTTTGTGTGGTAAGTTTTTATTTATCCCATACGGATTATTAGTTATGCAAAATTAAAAAAAAAATCATCCAGAATAAGGAGGTCTTTAGAGGTTATTCCCCAAAAAATAAACATACACATATTATTTGTGATGTAAATATATTTAATATTCGCTATTTTAATCAAATTCGTTAGAGCCCTTTTTGAGAAAATCAAACTTTTTGAAAAGGTTTGTATGTAAAGTGCATTTGGGGGTTGATGTCACTTCCTTGGGAGACACTAAACTTAAATACCTAATTTTGTATTTAACGGAGTTTTAGTTTTTGAGCTATGTTGCGCATAGACACACACACACACACACACACACACACACACACACACACACACACAAACACACACACTCGCACACACGGACATGTATCTAAAATGCTTTAGGGAATTTTAAAACATGAATTTTCGGTGAAATCATGGTATTTCGAGATACATGGAGATACATGGAGATTTCGAATCTCGCTTAGGGTGAGTTACCCGGATAAGATTTTTTTCGGAGTTTTCCTTTACCCTGATAAGATGAATGTCGAGGAACTTTAACTCCATGGACCCCGAAATCATTTGAGCATCATTTCACCAATGTCATTCATTCATCGTCCGATATGACCAACCAGGTTAAAGGACATTAAACTTTAGCCTAGTGTATTTTTACTTTCTCTATACGTACTATGCACATAGTGTATAGAGAAGGTATTGCATTTCACCCAAAAATTCGATACCGTGATTTCACCGCAAACACATGTTTTCGGTCCCCCTGAATGCAAAAAAAAAAAAAGCATTTTCAGAAAAAGGTCCATGTGTGTGTGCGTGTGTGTGTATGTGTGTGTGTGAGCCTGTCTGTATGGGTGTTGTCTGCGGGCAGCATAGTACAAAAACGAAAAGACCGTTAAATACCAAACTTGGTATTTAAGATTGGTATCTTCCAAGGAAGCGACACGAAGATTTTCAAGAAAATCCTCCAACCCTAACTACCCTACACATGGAACTTTTTTTTCCAAAATTGTGATTTTCTTAAAAATGGCTCTAACAGTTTTGATTAAAATATCGATTATTAAAGATATTTACCTAATACATAAAATGTATATCTTGAATTTTCTGTAAATACCCTCTGAAGACTACTATATTCTGGAACAATTTTACGGAATTTTGTATAACTGCTTAACCGTCAGAAATGGACAAAAACTTACCACACAAAAAAGATTGAGCACTTTAAAACACACAATTTATGTTATATACATTATGAGTTGATCGGTTTTTAGACATTTCTTGTTTTTGGTCTCAGATTTGAAAAAGTTATACTTTTCTCATACAGGAATTTGTCTAACACGTGTCCATACAAACAAAGGAACATCAGTCGCATAGCAACCAGCTTTTGACTATCACTTTAACCTATGGTACTCCCTTATTTCGCTTCTACTTACAAGGAAGCAAGTAGTAAGACTATTTTTGCTAATTTTTTCTCGATTAGCATGAAGTAAATAGAAGCATATTTTTTAACGTCTTTTAACCTGGTTGGTCATATCGGACGATGAATGAAACTGGTGAAATAATGCTCAAATGATCTCGGGATCCATGAAGCTTAAAGTTCCAGAAAAAAAAACAACCTTATCTTAGTAACTCAGCCTAAGTGAGATTCGAACTACGACCTGTTGAATGTGAAGCAGACACGCTACCACCACACTAGATAGGCGGGCTAGATTTTGCTTTTGTTATACTCCTGGCCAAGCAGATGTGATTTGCAATGACAATCGCATATCAACAGCTTACAAATCAGTTGACTATCACTTTAACATTGCGCATTGCCTAAGTTCCCTACTACTTACAAGGAAGTACGTAATAAGAACATTCTTTTAATGTTTATCGATTAGCATTGTGTAGAAAGGAGAATAACCTTTTGTAAGAAGCTTGTTTGTAGAGCAGCTAGAGAAACTTGATGTGGTTTTTTGAAGTTGAATCAATTACTCTTTCCAATTGTAAGCATCATTCCTTTATTAAAGTGCACATAGAAGTTATTTGTGGTTCTTTATTATTCTCTCTGAATTCCTAACGGTGATTACTACTCTTTGTAGTTTTTGCTATGGTATTCTGAGGCAACAGTCAGCTTTAGTTGAATACAAAAACTAAAAATGACAATTTTGCTACAAAAACTAGGGCTCAGTGAATCCGAGAGTCAAGGCACGCATTGTGGAATTTCTTCAGGCTTAATTTTCCATTTTATTTGTTATTTACTCAGAATTTGTTCATGTTTTATTTAACACGTATCTCTGTTCCGAAAGAAATATACTCAATGGACATTTAACTATTTATAACACTTAAATGCTCTATATATAACCTTGAAAACGGCAAAACATCCACCCATTAACTCTCCAGATGCCAACACACGGACAGATAGCTTATTATTGATGTTTTGTATGTTCTAAAGAGCTACATTTAACTTTTTAGACAACTTTTTGTACACAGTCCTTGCATGCAGTGAGTTTGAAGGACACCTCAGTATTTTAACCTTGCTATAACCTTTTGCTTGTCGCATAATTCCAAGAATGCTATATGAGAAATCTCTGCACGCAAACTGCAATAATATTCCAGCTTGTTAAAATACCATTCTGACTTAACATTGGAGATCTCTTAATTATTATAACAGAAGTTATGTAGGTAAGTTTCCGATGAATTCTAAATTTAACATTATGATGATTATCGTCCGAGATTACAAATACCGTTTATTGATAGCGTCTGCTTATCGCTTGCAGATGTCCCCTTTTCAAAGTCATAGATAAACAATTACTATCTCCAGTATAAGAGCTCAGAATTTGCTTTTTTGGGTCCTACATTCTCTAATTTCACAGTATGTACCTCTTACTAGCTAAAGGACTGTTAAGGATTTTTCTAGTAATGATAACTTTATCAAAACTCTTACCTACAGTAATTGCTTCATTACTTTCTCTACTACACTTAATATGTACGAGTACATAGTGTATAGAAGCTTTTGTATTGCACCCAAAAATTTCATACCGAGAATTCACCGGAAATATACGTTTTGAGATCCCTTAAATCGAAAAACAAAATCATTTTTACAAAAATGTCCGTGTTTAATATATATATAATTTTATTTTATTTTTAACTTCAGTTCGGGAGTCTGGTATACCCTTTATCCTCTTTTTGCATTTTCCTAATATTTACTTTGTCTTCTGTTTGATTACAGTTTTGCTGTTTTCTTCCAACACACACACACACACACACACACACACATTTTACAAACCTATAGACAACCATGCCCAAGGCGGGACTCGAACCCAGGATCCCTTGCGCCACGAACCACCAAATCTAGACACTTTAACGAGCGCGGTCATGGGGACCTGCGTGTTTTTATGTATGTGTGTATCTGTCAGTGTGTGTTTGTGTGTGTGTGTGTGTGCGCGTGTGCGCGCGTTGTATGTGTAGCATAGCTCAAAAAGAAAATCCCATCATCCCCAACTACTCTTTACATGGAACAATTTTCGTAAAAAATGGCTTAAACGATTTTATTAAAGTATCGTATACTAAAGATATTTGCATGACAAATACAATGTATATCTTGAATCATATAGGGACAGTCTCTGAAGACATTTTTATTGTGAATCAATTTTGCTGAATTTTGCATAACTGATAAAACATAAGAGGTAGACAAAAACTTACTACACAAAAATTACATCTTAAAACACACAATATATGTCATATATGTTTTTTGTGGAGTTGATCGTTTTCGATATATTCTTTGTTATTGGTTTCAGTTTAGTTTTAAAATACTAAAACTTTTCTCATAAGGGAATTTGGCCGCGCAAAGGAACTGATTCCCATCCCATTGCAACCGCATTTTAAAACATTTGACTGTCGCTTTAGCTTAGTGTATTCCCTGATTTCTCTTCTTCTTACAAAGAGGCAAGTAATAAGACCGTTTCTGCTAATGTTTATCTTGATTAGCATGAAGTAGATAGAAGAATAAGCTTAACAATAATTTGCTACAGAGATGTAGAGAAAGTCTTGTGAATGGAACACATCAGAATTTTTTTGCATACAGTCCTTGCATGCAGGAAGTTTTGAAGGACATCTTAGCATTTTAACCTTGCTATAACCTTTTGATTGTCGTAGAATTCAAAGAATGCTATATGAGAAAACTCTGCACGCAAACTGCAATAATATTCCTGCTTGTTAAAATACCATTCTGACTTAACATTGGAGATCTTTTAGTTATAACAGAGGTTTCCGTTGAAAAGTTTTAAATTTAACATTATGATAATTATCATCCGAGATAACAAAGACCGTTTATTGATTACGTCTGATATTTATCGCAGGCAGATGTTCGACTTTTCAAAGCCATACATAGATAAGCAATTATTATCTCCGTTATAAGAGCTCAGAATTTTCTTTTTGATTCCTAAATTTGTCTATTTTCATAGTGAGTGCTAAAGGGCCTGTTATGGTTTTTTCTTTAATGAGAACTTTTACCAAGGCATTTATCTTCCTAATTGCTTTATTTTGATATTGGGTTGTTATTTATTAATATTATTACTTCCTCTACTATATAATAAGCATAACTCAAAAACAAAATGTCCGTCCAAACTTGATATTTAAGTTAAAAATCTTCCAAGGATGCAACACGAAGATACTCGAGAACATCCCAAACAACCCTTACATCGACAATTTTTCGAACTCTTACGAATTTGATTAAATTGTTTTATGTTTAAAATATTTTCATGATAAATAAAATGTATATCTTGAATTTTCTCGGAACAACTTATGAAGGCCCATTAATTCTTCTGGATCACTTTACATGACTGGCAAACCATAAGAAATAGAACTGTAGACAAAGTCGTACTTCACCAAAAATGAAGATCTCGTCAAAACACTCAATTTATGTCATATACATGTTTGTTTTGTAAAGTTAACCATTTCCAAGATACTCATTGTTATGGTTTGAATGTTTCAATGCTCTGCTTTTCTCAAATTGGAAGTCGTTATAATTTTTCTTTTGTATCCTTTTTTTGTTATCCTGGTCATGCAAATTTCTATGCTATCACATAGCGATAAGTACTTAAAATCGTAAAAGATTTGACTAATCCTTTAGTACAGTACTTCCTTTTTCCTTTGAAACCTAAAGAAAAACTTTAATTAAACTATTTCTTGCTAATGGTTATCTCGATTAGCATGAAGTGAATAGAAATATAAGTTTTTGTAAGAATAGTTTGTTGCAGAGTAGGTAGAGAAAGTCATATGAATGTAACATATTTTTTTCTAATGCCAGCAGTTGCATTGGTTAGCGAAATAATTGAATTGTGGGTACTTGGCACAATAAAGCGTATGGAAAATGGTCAAATACAAAGAAGTGTTTATGACTGGGAAATGGATATTTTAGTTTAATTTAATAGTTAGTTTTTAGAATTGCGCATCTGTCTTTTGTGAGTTTGTAGTTTACTTGATTTTTAAAAAAAATCTATGGGTGACAGACGTCCGGATCGTATTTCGTCATGCACATTTGATGATCCACTATTGAACATTTGAAATTACTTTCTCACGTTTCTTCCGTTTATTACTCTTTTTATCATTAACAAACACATATTTTAGTTTTTGTAACTTTCTGCAGGTTTAACTTCTGGGCATTTAAAAATCGAGTACCTCTCTCCTCCGAATCGACAGTTTAATTTAAACAGTTAATTTTGAACAGTCACAGACAGCACAATAAAAGTTTCGTCCAAACTTTGCTCAACGCTGGGAAAATATGACGAGGAAGCTACTCGACCTTGGATAAAAAGTAGAGTTTGTAATGTTATAACCGTTCTCGACCGCGGCTATGAGCCGCTGTATCATATTAAAATTATATTAAAATATGAATAAAATATATATATATATACCTATATATGTGAATTTTTTGTTTTTCTCGAATTTACAGGATTAATTTCAGTATGCTCCCAGCTCAGTTTGCTTCTCCCTTGAACCCTGGGAGGAGGGATGAGCTAGGGTGACCAGATCCAGATGACGACGGGTGCAACCATGAACGTGGTCCCTAACGTTTCCAGATAGAACAGGTGGGTGGGTATAGATGGTAAATAAGGTACATGTAACGACGCGTAACTAGGAGCTAAGTTGATCTATTGTGTGCTAACAACTCCCTCGGATAATGTGAGGGAACCACAGAAAGGCTACAGGCCGCAGGCATAGAGGGTACAGAGACGTACGGAGGTCCCTAAGTCAGTGGTTGAAAGCTCTTCATCCCGACGCCAACGCCACAGGTTCGGATCTTGTCAAACGTCCCCGACCTTGAGAGTATAGCGACAGCGCCGCCTCGACGCTGAGAACATGCATCCGCACCATCTGTCAGCGCTGCCACACACCTCAGGCGTAGAAGCACACCTGAAAGATAAGGAAGTTGTATGAAAGGGAATGATGGAAAGCAAATCGTGGAGAACAACCACCCGAGCATTCACCTAAATGACAAGAGGGAATCACAAAAACCCTAAGTCAGAGCGGATCGAACGCGTGATCGCCCGAACGCAAATTGTATTAATTTAATATTATGATTTTCGATAATTTGTGAAGTGCGGTACAATTATCAAGAACAGATGAGCCGTGAATGGTGGTAGATGATTTTATTACTTCTTGAACATCTCCACTGATCATTAGTTTGCAGGAGCCATTCTAATGCTTATTGTCTATTAGTAACGCTATCCTTGTTACTACTGAGCTGTAATAGATGCGGAGAGTAAATTAATACTCTCATGGCCATTAGAACCGATCTGATATTATCTCCCAGCAACACAGGAGAGTTAAATGTTTTGTTCTTTTTCTCTGTTGTTATACCTTGAGGATATGATTATCACCGCCGCATTGTTGACAGTGATTAATGATCTTAGTCCTGAGTCCTCTTTAACTTGATTGTCCATTAATTTCAACTGAGATGTTGCAAGTGCTTTGTTCTCTTGCTTCATATCGTGACTTAGCATTTTTCCGAGGAAAGGCAGTCTCTGCCTTTTAACAAAGCCGTAATGACACAGTGGTAGCGGAAGTATTCACATCAAGGGAGGTATGGATATTTCAGAGGGCCTGCACAATGACCAGCAAATAAGATATTTGAAGCAAGTTATGCCATGTAGGCCAATAAGGCTAAATAATGGCTTGTGAAAAACTTCTGCATAATATCGGTAGGTGGTACACAGAGCACAAATAGTATTAGACATCGAATTTCTGATTGTCTGTAGGGGATTTATAGGGCGTGTCTTTTGATATCCGCTGGCCCCTCCGTCACTCTAATTGGGCAAGGAGGAGGGGCTGTAGCTTACTCTTGCAGTACACGTTACTTAATCTTGCTTCCAATTGAGTAAAGTGAAATATTAGCGAATGAGTTGACAAACCCAGGATAGGTAGGTATATGCTTTATTGGTTCGATATAGAACACTCACCTGCAAGGTGACAGTATCAGCCAATAAAATAAAAACATGACGTAATAAAGTACCCTACAAACGGTAAGGAATGCGGTGTGCGGAACAAGACAGTGCCGGTTTCTTTCTGTGCCTTGTGTACAATCTCTTTGATTGGTGGAGGGCGATGGATTTTTTTGGGCATAAAAATCTTTAGCAAGAAGCAAACCCGTTGGTCCCGTGTCCAGATATACCACACGTAGAAGAACCTCAAGCCTGATAAAGATGCCTCTGAGCAAAATTAAGCGGCCTTTCACGCCCAACACATAATGGGACGCTATTAAAAAGCTTCCATTAAAAATCACAAAAAACTCGGAATGGTCTGTTGACCCTTAGGACATATCAACCATTTTCCTTTTCAGTATATGAGAGAACAGAGAAGCAACTTATGAGTAAACGTAACTCCATGGCACAACGGCCTACAAGGGATCATGACCTACCGCCTGGCCGCTGCATCCCCTATCTCGGTCCGAAGGCGTGTAGTGCTGAAGGATGAGACGTAATCAGCGCCTCGAGTCCCTCCCAGCCGGTTGATGCGGTCTTCTCGATCTGGAGCCGCTACTTCTCAATCAAGTAGCTCCTCAATTGGCCCCCAGGAATCTCTCGAGGCTGAGTGTACTCCGGACCAGATCTCCCAGCGCCGCTGCCAGCTTGGCAAGCAGCCGCGCTATCACTGCGCTAAGGAGCCGACCAAAATTATGAGTAGGGACCTGATTTATCTTATACTAATAATTGATAACTACACTGTTGTCTATGTTACTTAAATATGTTGTAGTGTAATATATTCTTATTATTACATTTATTAATTTACTTTCATTCTGTATAAAGTTTTATGATGGTATCATATTTGTCGTTTTTACTTTCTCTAGAACGTGCATACAATGCTCATAGTAGATAGAGAAGGTATTGTATTCCACCCAAAAATTTGATCCGAGATTTCACCGGAAATATTTCACCCTGAACAAAAAAAGAATTTTTTAGAATAATGGCGTGTGTCTGTCTGTCTGTCTGCGTGTATGTCTAACGACAACATAACTCGTAAACTAAGTCTTTTAAATACCAAACCTTCCAAACTTCCCAGCTACTGTTTACATAGGACATTTTTTCGAAAATCTAGATTTTCTATAAAATTGCTCTAATTTTGATTAAAGTGCCATATATTTAAGATATTTAGGTATATCTTGATCTCAGAATACGTGTTTATTCGGAATGACTGAGAAATCGAGAAAGAGACAAAAGGTTATAGCACAAGAAATGTAGATCTTGTTAAAATCCACAATTTGTCATGTACATTTTTTCTCGGGTTAACTATTTTGAGATAATCCTTGTTATTGGTTTCAAATTTAAAATACGCTTTTCTGAAACAAGAAGTGGTCCGTGTTTCTGTTGTTTTACTCCCGGCCATGCAAAGAAGCGAATTTCAATGACAATTGCAAAACGACAGCTTTTAAAACATTTGACTGTCAGTTTAGCCTACTGAATTCCTTTAGTTCCCTTCTATTTACGAGTATAAAGAACAAAGTAGTAGGATAGTTTCTGTTAATGTTTATCTTGATTAGCATGAAATAGTAAATGAATAATGTTTTGTAAGAGGTTTATTGCTGAGCCGGCTGAGAAAGTAATGTGAATGGGAAACATTGGATGTTATTGGTAAAAATTCGAGAGAAGCGGCCCGGGCTGGATCCCAAGCTAAATGTGGAATTTGTGGTGGACGAAGCGACGTCTAGAATGGGTTTTCTACGGTTCCTCCGGTTTCCCCCGCTATTCATTCCACCAATGCTCCATCATCACCTTTCCTGTCATCCAATTCGCTTGCATTTCATATCATCCACTTCCTCACGCCAGGCAACGGGCCGACCACTCGTTCCAGGTTCTTCATTCTGTGGTTTCGTGACGTTAGCTCTCCGACAGGCTTCTGGCCCCTAGTATCTGCTTGTAAGTCCTAGGGGGTATCAGTCCTACATAAGAGGAGGGTAAGCCGACTACGAAAATAAAATCTGATGTGTTCCATTCACATAACTTTCTCTACATCTCTGCAACAAATTTTAGTTAAAAAGGTTATGTTTCTATTTACTTTATGCTAATCGAGAAACATTAGCAGAAATAGTCTTATTATTTGCTTCCTTGTAAGTAGAAGCGAAATAAGGGAGTACCATAGGTTAAAATGAAAGTCAAAAGCTGGTTGCTATGTGACTGATGTTCCTTTGTTTGCATGGACAGGAGTTAACAAATTCCTATATGAAAAAGGTAGGTTTTTCAAAGCAGAAACGAAAAACTAAAAATATCTTTAAAATGGTCAAATTGATGAAAGGAAATATGATAGAGCAGGTGGGGCAGACCGGAAATCCCGGAGAAGACCCGCCCAGATGCCGCTTTGTCTACCACGAAGCTGGCATGTGGTCCTGATGATAGGCGAGCTGTCTAACCACTGGCCACGGCGCCGCCATAGCTTCATAAATCGCGATTGAATAAAGGAAGTAAAAGAAAATGAAATGAAACTTTCCCTGGATGTAAGTTCACTTTTACAACACTCTACCGATGATTTTTTGCAGACTGCGATTGATTTATTAAGCCCCATACAAACCAAAAGGTGTACACGCAATATAAGTTTTTTTTGTTTTTTTTTAGCTTAACGTCCTTTCAGCTAGTTGACCATATCGAACGGCGAATGAAATTTATGAAATGATGCTCAAATGATCTCGGGGTCCATGGAGCTTAAAGTTACTCGACATTCGTCTACTCAAGATAAGGGAAAAACCCTTATCCTGGCAACTCATCCTAAGCGAGATTCGAACTCACGACAATTTGAATGACAAGCAGACACACTACCACCACACTACCCAAATGGGCAACATGAGTTTGGTATTTAACCGACTTTTCGGTATTAATTATGACGTTAACACACACACTTCCACATATTCACGGACCTTTTGTAAAACTGCTTTTCGAGGGGTTCTGGGAGTCTCTAATATATTTCCAATATTGGATGGAATACAAGTACCTCCCCACTTACTACACGTGGTAGGTAAAGTAAAAACAAAAACTCTATTAATTAGCAAACTTTGTATTTAAATTCATTTTCCAAGGTTGCGACTCGAACTTTTTCAAGAAAATTCCCACCCCAAACATTTTAAATTAATACTTATCTATTTTTGAAAAATGGCACACTTGGTTTTGACTACAAGAAAATTTGTTTTAAAACTTCCCTATTTATTTCTGCTTTCTTTATTTCCTGTGTTAGGTTTATATGAATGTTTATATTTATATACTCTAATGGGTTTACTGTGGGCCATAAGTTTTCTGTATACATTTCAGGAATACACCTGTTTTCGAATCTCATCTATGTATTTTATGAATCCTTTTGTAGTATTAAGATGTCAGTTTTTTCTTTTATATTCTCTCCAATATTTGTCTGAAGGCAATCTGATAAGTTTTTTCATGCTAAATTAGATCTGATTTGTTTATTTCAGAAGTTTTGAGAAGGTCATTGGTTACATTTCCAGTGCTGTAATTGGTTTAGTTTTTATAGCTCCAGTAATTAAACGAATTGCATGATTTTGTTCTACTTCTATGTCACATAATTATATTCCAGTTCTTTAATAGTTATAATTCTGTATGCCTGTATTTACGTATCCAAATGTGACACTTGGAACGGCTAAGATTTGTTTCAGAAGAAGCCTAACCAAACACGCATATATATTATGGACGTTTGTATACCAACAGTTCAGGCTAGCACAAGGCAGCAACGAACTCACGACCCCCTTTTCCCAGGTACTCGTGACACTAAACGTAGTCGTATTTTAAACGAAGAATAATTAGAGAAGCCGTCACTTTCTCCTTTCATGCTGCCTCTCAGCAATTGTGCTATGTCATCTGCGCCAGCTCCTCACGTTCACACCCACATTTCCATTTAATTTATTACAGAACTTAAAACCTTTATTGCAGGAGAGCGCATGCGCTGTCGGTGGCGCATGGTGACAAGGCAATGAAATTACAAACACATGGCTGGGAAAACTCTCAATGATTCATGTGTTGTCACGAAGAACCGCATCATAAAATAGAACTCTCAAGCACATAAGTTTTACTCGTTCGTTTCAAATGGCACATGATGAGATCCGCTTATTAGAGCCCAATTCATTCAGAAAGCAACAACGAATATACCGAACTGAAGTTTAGGTGCCGCTTTATATGCTCTTTCCTGGGAAACGTATGTTTACTCGTTTGAATATTCGCTCGTTGAACAGCTCATATCATACCATAATTCTCAGGAGTATTGCGTTAGCAAACAAATAAGTGAAGACCAAAGACATGCTTGTGAGAAATCACAACAATACACCATTGCAATTTGATGGTCAGGTCATAGAGACAGTGAATAGTTTCTGTTATCTAGGAAGCATCGTAACGGCAAATTGAGGGGCAGATGAAGAAGGGCGCGTTCGCAATACTCCGTCCCATATGGAAATCTAAAGAACTCAGAGCAAGAATACGAATCTTCAACAGCAATATCAAGTCTATGTTGTTAAATGCAAGTGAAACTTGGAAAGTGACCAAACTCTTGACACAAAACTTCCAGACATTTGTGAACAAATGCCTTAGGAACATCTTAGAGATGTAGTGGCCAGATGTGTCAAATGAGAAACTGTGGACGAGAACAGATCCATTGCCGGTTGACCAGCAGACTAAGAGAAAAAAAGTGGCAATGGATTGGGCATAAACTGTGCAGACCTGATGACAGTATTGCTAAACAAGCCATGGAGTGGAATCCTCAAGGCCAAAGCAGAAGATTAGTGGAGGAAGAGAGTGATCAGCTGGATATTCATGGGGAAAAATGAAACACATAGCACGCCACAGAATCAGATGGCAAAACCTTGTCTCTGCCCTATGCTCCTCAACAGAAGTTTAAGGAAATAAGTCAAGTAAGTCAAGCGCATGCGCTATCAGTGGCGCATAGTATTGCATTCCACCCAAAAATTCGATACTGAGATTTCACCGGAAATATATGTTTTAGGGTCCCCTGTATCCAAAAACAGTATTTTCAGAAAAAGGTCCGTGTGTGTGTCCGTGGTCTGTGAAAACGATAACTCGAAAAAGAAAAGTCGGTAAAATACCAAACTAGGTATTTAGGTTTAGTATCTCCCAGGGATGCCACACGAAGATTTTGAGAAAAATTCCCCACCCAAAACTACCTTTTACATGGAAAAAATGTCGATAATTTTGATTTTCTTAAAAATGGCTCTAACGATTTTGATTAAAATCCCGTATATTAAAACTATTTATGTCCGAAATAAAATGTATACCTCGAATTTTTTGGGAATAGCCTCTGAAGACCTCTTTATTCTGGATGAATTTTGCTGAATTTTGCTTAACTGCTAAACCATAAGAGATAGAAAAAAAAAAAACGTACTGCATAAAAAGTGTACTTCATGACAAAACACACAATTTTTGGCCTTTACGTTTTTGTTGTTGAGGTAATCGTTTTCGAGATATTCCTTGCTATTGGTTTCAATTGTGGAGTACTTAAACTTTTCTCACACAGGAAGTGTCCGCTTTTCTTTTGTTCTACTCCTGGTCAAGCAAAGAAGTGATTTGCAATAACAATCGCATAACGATAGCTTTTAAAACATTTGACAATCACTTTAGCATAGTGCATTCCCTTATTCCCTTCTACTTATAAGGAACTAAGTAATAACATTCTGCTAACATTTATCTTAATTAACATTGTGTACAAAGAGGAAGAATCTTTTGTAGGAGTTTTGTAGAGCAGCTAGAGAAAGTCATATGAGTGTAACACATCAGATTTTTAAAAAAGGGCCCGTGTCCGTGCGTCCATGTGTCTGTGAACACGATAACGCAGAAACGAAAAGTCGGTAAAATACCAAAATACCACTTTAGTATCTTCCAAAGATGCGACACGAAGATATTCAAGAAAATCCCCCATCCCAAACTACAAAATTTTCGAAAATGTTTATTTTCTCAAAAATGGCTCTAGCAATTTTGATTAAACTACCGTATATTAAAGATATTTGCAGGACAATTAAAATGCATATTTTGAATTCTCTGGGAATTCTCTGAAGATGAATTTTATTCGGGATGAATTTTGCTGTTTTTGGCATAACTAATAAACCATTAGAGATAAACAAAAACTTACTACACAAAGTATGTAGACCTCGTTGGAACATACAATTAATGTCAAATATACATTTTTGACCATTTTTGAGTTATTCCTTATTATTGTTTTTAGTTTTAAAACATTTAAACCTTACTCACGCGGAAATTTGTAATCTTCTGGCAATGAAAAGATACAGATTTCACCCACATTGCAACCACCTTTTAAAACATTTGACTATCGATTCAGCCTAGTGTATTCCATTATTTCCCTTCTACTTACAAGAAAGCGTTTCTGCTAATGTTTATCTCGATTAGCATGAAGTAGACAGAAGAATAAGCTTTTTTAACAATAATTTATTTCTGAGATTTAGAGAAGGTGATGTGATTGGAACACATCAGATTTATTTATTTATTCAATAACAACAGGCTCCTTTAGAAAGTAAATATTGCATGTTTTAGTTTTATTTTAGTGTTATGTTTCTATTGAATCAAGTGTGTATCTTTTAAATATGTAATGCAATAAGTATGGATGTGGAAAATTGTTACTTCTATTAAGTCAAGTGTAATTTTTAAAATATAACTACTATATACCAACAAGTTCCAAAAATATTAAATTTACATAAGGAGGTTCTCTCTTACCTTGGTTGATAGTCTTTTATTTCAGATTCCTTTTATGTTTTGTTTCCATTTTGTTGAACATTTTGTGTTATTTTAATTTGTCAAAGTGTATTGAATTCACGAATATGTAGAATACCTTGGTATGATTTGTTATTAGACCATTGTCGGTAGTTGGCCTGTTGCTGCAGAAGCGTCCCATTTTATATTACGTGTAAGACCGTTAATTTTCTCATGAGCCTCTGTATCAGGTTTGAGGTTCATTAGGTGCTGTAAAATCTATGATTTGGAACCAACAGCTGTATTTTGCTGCCGACGAAAGTCATACAAAAGATTTTTACACCCGAAAATATCCATCGACCTCCGTCGGGTTTGAACCCGCGACCTTGGAAACCAAAGGCTAGCATGTTACCTAGATCAGCCTCTGGAGACCTCTTGGATGAATGTTGCTGAATCTGGCACATGTATTATTGAACCTAATTGTCTTAATGTAGATAAAAGAATAATGTTTAACATTAGCTCCCAAACGTGATATAAACATTGTTAAAACAGAAATTACTAATAAGAATGTTAATAATCATCTAGGAAAGGCCTTACTAAACCGAATAAATAAATAAACCCCTGCTGTAACCAAGGTTGAAGAATGAACTACTGCATAGCAAAACACACAATTTATGTCACATACTTTTTTCTGTAGAGTTGACCGTTCCCGAGATACTCCTTGTTATTGGTTTTAGTCTTTTGTCTGTCTTTTTGTATACACACACACACACAGACTGTTTCAAAACGACACCAAACTAAGGTAGCAGTCGATTAGCATACACCTTGACTTGTCCGAAGCATGATGTCGCAACTTTCAAACTCTTCTATTTAAAGTTTTATTTGTATATAAAAATCGCACACATTTGGGATTAGACAGCGTAGGAACAATGGTTGTCATACGCCATGTAAACAACCTAAGAACGTGTTATACGAAACACACAAAAAACCCATATGCTAAGTTTTCCATCACTAAGGTGACCAGTGCCGCAGCGGCGAGTCTATCAAACCACCCCTACACCACGCGACTAGAACCTTCTCTACCAACCGGCATCTCTCTTGGAGTGGGCCAGGCACGTGCCATTTGGTTGTGTACGACTGCCTAATCCATGTTGATTTTATGGCAGTTTTTGTATGTGCCGAATTTAGAGCTAAAAATTATATTCACGTATCACGTACGGTATGACCAATAAGGTCAACATCTTCGTTTGGTGTCGTTTTGAACAACCTATATATGAAATACCGTTTCGGAGTTTGGTCGGGGCTCAGGCGCTGTATAGCCTTTTTCTTCTTTTTGCATTTTCCTAACATTTACTTTGTTTTCTATTTGATTATCGTTTTTTTCTAACACACACATGTACACATTTTACAAACATATAAACACCCATGCCCAAGGCGGGACTCGAAGCTACGATCCCCTGTGCCACAAAGCACCAAAGCAAGGCCCTTTAGCCAGCGCGGTCATGGGGGCCAGCAGTTTTAAACTACGCAACTTTTCTCAATTGGGAAATCACCGTTCGATCCATCTCTCTTTTCTTTACTGCAAAGCGAACTGAATTTAATTGTTCATACAGCAATCAGCCTTTAAAAGATTTGACTATCGCTTTAGCCTAGTGTATTTCTTTATTTCTCTTCCGCTTACAAGAAAGCAAATACCAAGACAATTTTCTTAATGCTATGTAGATAAAAGAATAGTATTTTGTAAGAATAGTTTGTTTCCAGAACAGTTAGAAAAACTCATGGGAATGGAGCACACCAAATTTTTATTTTTCTGGCTATATCGTTACTCACAAATATTTTCAAGAAGTGGTTTCAAATAGATAACACCGACAGTTCGTCCTTGGGACTGCTAAAAGACAAGTAATTATGTAGGTCATTATGTTATAAACACTTCCTTGAACTAATAAGAAATAAAGGAAATAAACCGTAATAATAGTTGGTTTGAATCCCTACTTACTTCATTACATTTGCACTCGCTTGTTAACAGCAAAAAAAAAAAATTGATGTTTACGTCACTCCCAGCTTATTGATGCAGAAACAAAACACCTACTACTAGCACTTAACTCCTAAAGTCTACCTTTTTAAGATAGTTTTGAGGAAATGTTCTTAATTCACTGATGTTTTACATCTAATTCTATTAATTAAACATTACAAAAAGAATCTAATGTGATCATGACTTTCTCTAGCTGTTCCGTAAAGGTTTGCTACAAAAGATTATTCTTTTATCTACTTCATCTAATCGAGAAAAATTTGTCTTATCTTCTTTCTAAGTAGAAGAGAAATAAGGGAATACATTAGGTTAAAGTGATAGTCAAATGTTTTAAAAGCCGATCGTTATATGTAACAACTGAAATTCTGTACTCCTTGCTAGGAGTTAACAAAAGAGAAACGGAAAAAAAAATATATCTCCCGTTTGAGATAATTAAGTAGCTTAAAACTGAAATCAATTACATGTAATATCTCGAGAACGGTTTACTCTACAAGAAAAATTAATTAAAATAACCAAAGTGCGTGTTTTAACGAAAACTACATTTTTGTATAGTAAGTTACTATCCAGCGCTTACGGTTTACAGTTATGCAAAAGTCATCCAGAATAAAGAGGTCTTCAGAGGCTATTCCCAGAACATTCCTTTGTCATAAAAATATATTAAGTATATGGTATTTTAATCAAAAACGCTTTCTAGAAATGTTTTCCGTGTAAGGAGTAGTTGGGTGTGGGGGATTTTCCTGAAACTCTTAGTATCACATCCTTTGGTATTTAGCCGACATTTCATTTTTGAGTTTCTGTCCAGACACACACACACATACTTGACCTTTGCTATGTTTTTGCTTTTTTTGAATCAGAAACCCCGAAAAACATGCATTTCCGGTGATATCTCGGTATCGAATTTTGGGAGGAGTACAATAAGTTCTCTATTCATGATGTATATTGTACATATGTGCTATAGAAAGCAAAAAAAAAAAAAAAGAAGAAGAAGAAGAAGAAGAAAAGAAAGAAAAAAAAATGAAATGAGCTCTCCGTTGAGTTGGTAAGGATTAGTTTATCAGCTCCTCCCACATTCATGGCTACACTAAGTTGATTGGCATATGTACTTTTGCGAGTGCTGATGTCCACCAGAGGCAAGGACGTCATACCGTTTTTAATTCTTTAAAAATATGTAATTAATTCAGGTTTATTTCTTTATTTTTTAGTCTGACTCATAAATATGTTTGCCTAGTGACAGAATAAAATATACATTTAGGGATTTTTACAAAAAATGCTTTAAATGCGTATTTAAAAAAATCTTATGTGTTCCATTCGCATGACTTTCTCTACATCTCTGCAACAAATTATTATTAAAAATCTTATACTTCTATTTACTTCATAATAATTGAGACAAAAATAGAAATAATCTTCTTACTTGCTTCCTTGTAAGTAGAAGCGAAATAAGGGAGTTACTATAGGTTAAAGTGATAGTCAAAAGCTGGTTGCTATGTGACTGAAGTTCCTTTGTTTGTATGGTCAGGAGCTGACAAATTCCTGTATGAGAAAAGCATTAGTTTTTCAAAGCTGAAAACATTAACAAGGAATATCTAAAAAACGATCAACTCCACGAAAAAAAGAAATGTACATAGCATGTTTTAACGTGCTCTGTAGTTTTTGTGTGGTAAGGTATTGTCTATCTCTTACGGTTTAGCAGTTATGCAAAATTCCGTAAAATTCATCCAGAATAAAGTAGTCTTCAGAGGCTATTCCCAGAAAATTCAAGATCTAAAAATGTTATCTATCGGGTAAATATCTTTAATGTACGATATTTTAACCAAAATCCTTAGAGGCAGTTTTAAGAAAATCAAAATTTTCGAAAAAAGTTTCATGTAAAGGGTAGTTGGGGGAGATTTTCCTGAAAATTTGAGCTATGCTGTCCACAGACACACACACGCACACATAAGAACTTTTTTCTGAAAATGCTTTTCTTGGATTCAGGGGGATCCAAAACATATATTTCCCGTGTAATCTCGGTATCAAATTTTTGGGTGGAATGCAATATCTTCTCTATACACTATGTACGTGTAGAGAAAGTAAAAACTATAAAAATAAAGCGATTTTTAAGACATAATACATTTTACGTTCTGTTTAAACCATACAAATGATTTTAAAAAATCTGATGTGTTCCATTCAACTGACTTTCTCTACATCTCTGCAACAAATTAGTTTTAAAAAGCTCATTCTTCTATTTACTTCATGCTAATCGACAAAAAATTAGCAGAAATAGACCTATTACGTGCTTCCTTGTAAGTAGAAGGGAAATAAGGGAGTGTTATAGGTTAAAGCGATAATCAAAAGCTGGTTGCTATGTGACTGAAGTTCCTTTGTGTGTATGGACAGGAGTTGACAAATTCCTGTATGAAAAAAGTTAAGTTCTTCGAACCTGAAAACAAAAACAAGGATATCTCAAAAACGATCAACTCCACGAAAAAAATCAATACAACATAAATTGTGTGTTTTAATGTGCTCTACATTTTTTGTGTGGTAAGTTTATGTCTATCTCTTATGGTTTAACAGTTATGCAAAAGTCATCCAGAATAAAGAGGTCTTCAGAGGTTATTCCCAGAACATCCAAAATATACATTTTGTTTTTCAGGTAAAAATATTTAATATACGATATTTTAATCAAAATCGTTAGAGCCATTTTTTAGAAAATCAATTTTTTCGAAGAAATTTTCATGTAAAGGGTAGTTTGGGGTGGGGGGATTTTTCTCAAAATCTTCTTGTCGCATAGATACTAAATTTAAATACCAAGTTTGGTATTTTACCGGCTTTTCGTTTTCGAGTTATGGTGTTCACACACACACACACACACACACACACACATACACACACACACGGACCTTTTTGTGAAAATGCTTTTTTTTTTTTTGGAAATAGGGGTCTCCAAAACATATTTCCGGTGAAATCTCAGTATTGAATTTTTGGCTGGAGTGCAATACCTTCTCTATACACTATGTACATAGTACGTGTAGAGAAAGTAAAATTGCCTAGGGAGTGTTTGATGATATTCTTTGTGATTGCTTGTTTCACACTTCTGTTAATTTTATACTTCACCCTCCATTTCACAAATATATTTGTAATTCTTTCTCGAAATCCAAAACAATAGGCCTACTACTGTTACTTTTCTGCGATTGTATTGTTCTTTAAAGAATTGTAAGGTGGGCTCATATATTTTCTGTTTTTCCAGATGAACTTCTTGAGGCATAAAGGAAAGATCAGAAGGTGAAGCAATGTAAGTCGACATTGGTATACGTTATCACAGGAGAAGTTTTTTTTTTTTTTTGTTTACTAAAAGATCTTATGTGTTTCCGTTTATATGACCTTCTCTTCGTATTCTTCTTCTTTTTCCTAAGTGCTAATCCAGAATAATTTTATTATTTATTTTCTTGTAAAAAAGAAAAAATAACTTAGCCACAGTCAAAGCTTTGAAAAGCTGGATGCATTGTGGTCCTCTTTACTCATGGCTGAGTAAACCAAAAGCTATGAAACGAATAATGCCTTCCTGTTTGAAAAAAATATAATTATTTTAAAATTGAAACCACTAACAACGAACATCTGGGAATCGGTTAATTCCACAAAATATTTGTATATGGTATAATTTAAGTGTTATAACGAAATCTATAATTTTGTGTAGTAAAATTTTGTCTTTCTCTTATGGTTTACTGGTTTAGCAAAAGTTCTTCAGAATGAAGACTGCTTTAGAGGCTATTCCCAGAATATTGAAGATGTACCTTTTTATTGGTCATGTTAATATTTCTAATATATAAATTAAAATTGTTATAGCCGTTTTTGAGAAAAACTTTTTTTTGAAAATTGCACATAAAAAGGGTAGTTTGGGGTGGAGGAATTTTTATCCAAACCATCATGTTGCTTCTTTGGAAATACTGAACTTAAATACCAAGTTTGGCATATAAAGGGCTTTTCCTTTGTGCTATCTATAATAACTCTTCACATACACACGGACTTTTTTCTAAAAATGTCTTTTTTTATTATTTAGGGGAACCTGTGTATTAAAAAAAACATTTTTAGACAAACGACTGTGTGTACGTGTGTGGAGAGCATATCTTAAAAATCTGATGTGTTCCATTCACATGACTTTCTCTACTTCTCTGCTACAAATTATTGCTAAAAAGATTATACTTCTATTTACTTCATGCTAATCAGTAAAAATTAGCAGAAATAGCCATATTACTTGCTTCCTTGTAAGTAGAAGCGAAATAAGGGAGTACCATAGATTACAGTGATAATAAAAGCTGGTTGCTATATCATTGAAGTTCCTTTGTTTATATGGACAGCAGTTGACAAATTCCTGTATGAGAAAAGTATGTTTTTCATAGCAGAAACCAAAAATAAGGAATGTTTCAAAAATGACCAACTCCACGAAAAAATGTATATAACACAAATTGTGTGTTTTAACGTGCTCTACGTTTTCTGTGTAGTAAGTTTTTGTCCATCTCTTACGGTTTAGCAGTTATTCAAATTTCAATAAAATTCCAGAATAAACTGCTCTTCAAGAGGCTATTCCCAGAAAATTCAAAGTATACATTTTATTTGTCAGGTAAATATCTTTAATATGCGAAATTTTAATCAAAATCGTTAGAGCCATTTTTGAGAAAATTGAAATTTTCGAAAAAAGTTCCATGTAAAGGGTAGTTGGGTGTGGAGGGGATTTTTCCCAACATCTTCGTGTTGCATCCCTGGAAGATACTAAACTTAAATGCCAAGTTTGGTAATTTACCTACTTTTCTTTTTTGAGTTATCGTGTTCACAGACACACGGACACACACACACACACAAACACAAGCACACACAAACACACACACGGACCTTTTTCCGAAAATGCTTTTTATCTTTCTCTAAACGCACTATGTACAGTGTATAGAGAAGGTATTACACTCCACCCAAAAATTCGATACCTATATTTCACCGGAAATATATGTTTTAGGGTCCCCTGTATCCAAAAAAAGCATTTTCACAAAAAGGTCCGTGTGTGTGTGTGTGTGTCTGTGAACACGATAACTCAAAAACGAAAAGTCGGTAGAATACCAAACTTTGTATTTAAGTTTAGTATCTTCCAGGGATGCGACACCCCAACTACCCTTTACATGGAACTTTTTTCGAGCATTTTGATTTTCTCAAAAATGGCTCTAACGATTTTAATTAAGATGTATATTAAAGATATTTACCTGACAAATAAAATGTATATCTTAAATTTTCTGGGAATAGCCTCTGAAGAGTAGTTTATTCTGGATGAATTTTATTGAATTTTGAATAACTGCTAAACCGTAAGAGATGGACAAAAACTTACTCCACAAAAAAGGTAGAGCACGCTAAAACACACAATTTATGTTATGTACATTTTTTTCGTGGAGTTTGTCGTTTTTGAGACATTCCTTATTTTTGGTTTTTGCTATGAAAAACCTGTACTTTTCTCATAGAGCTAACTATCAACTCCTATCCATATAAACAGAGGAACTTCATTTACATAGCAACCAGCTTTTGACCATCACTTTAACCTATGATAGTGCCTTATTTTGCTCCTACTTACAAGGAAGCAAGTAATAAAACTATTTCTGCTAATTTTTTCCGATTAGCATAAAGTAAATAGAAGTATAAGCTTTTTAAGAATAATTTGTTGATGGGATATAGAGAAAGTCATGTGAATGGTACACATCAGATTTTTTAGATAAAGGGGAACCTAAAACATATATTTCCGGTGAAAACTCAGTATCGAATTTTTGGGTGGAGTGCAATGCCTTCTCTATACACTATGTACATATTGCGTGTAGAGAAAGTAAAAATCTTATGTGTCCCATTCACATGACCTTCTCTACATCTCTGCAAGAAGGTACTCTTCATTCTAATCAAGAAAAAATTAGCAGATCTGCTCTTATTACTTGTTTCCTTGTAAGCAGAAGCGAAATAAGGGAGTACCATAGGTTAAAGTGATAGTGAAAAGCTGGTTGCTATGTGACTGAAGTACCTTCGTTTGAATGGACACGTGTTGACAAATTCCTGTATGAGAAAAGTATTAGTTTTTAAAAGTGAAATCTACAATAAGGAAAAAAACGATCAATTCCACGACAAAAATGTATATAACGTAAATCCTATGTTTTAAAGTGCTCTGCATTTTTTGTGTGGTAAGTTTATGTCCATCTCTTACGGTTTAGCAATTATGCAAAATTCCATTAAATTCATCTAGAATAAAGTATTCTTCTCAGGCTATTCCGAAAAATTCAAGATATACATTTTATGTGTCAGGTAAATATCTTAATATAAGATATTTTAATTAAAATCGTTAGAGCAATTCTTTTAAAAATATCAAAAAATTTTAAAAATGTTCTATGTAAAGGATATTTTGGGGTGGGGGGAGTTTTCTCAAAATCTTCGTGTCGCTTCCCTGGAAGTTACTAAACCTAAATACCAAGTTTGGTATTTTACCGACTTTTCGTTTTTGAGTTAGCGTGTTCACAGACACACGAACACACACACATACCTTTTTCTGAAAAAGTTTTTTTTTGGATACAGGGGATCCTAAAACATATATTTGCTCTGAAATCTCGATATCGAATTTTTGGGTGGAGTGCAATACCTTCTGTATACACTATGTACATAGCACGTATAGAGAAAGTAAAAACGAGACATCGCTTAAATGCTAAATTTGTTATTTAAGTTTAGTATTCTTCAAAGGGTGCGACACAAAGCTTTTCAGGAAACTTCCCCTTGCCAAACTACCCTTTACATGAAAGATTTTATGTAATTTTCGATTCTCTCAAAAATGGTTTTAGCAATTTTTATTAAAATGCCATAAACTAAATACCTATGTTTACATGTAAATTCTGAATTTCTTGGAAATAACCTTTGTAATTCTCTTCACGCTAAATGACTTCTGCATAACTGTTAAGCTGTAAGAAATGAAAGACTTGCTAAAAAAAACTTTAAGATCTCATTAAAACACACAATGTGTGATTTTTAAGATCTCACCATTTCGCTCTATTCCTTGTTGTTGGTTTTAAAAGTTGCAATGCTTACTTTTCTCAAATTTTAAATCGCTTTAGACTGTTTTCATCTGGTTCATGCAAAGAGAAGGGATTTTCAGTACCATTACATAGCGACCAGCTTTGAAAGGACTTGACTATCGCTTTGGCCTAATGCATTCCCTTATTGCTCTTCTACTTATAAGGAACTAAATAATACCATTTCTGCTAACGTTCATCTTGATTAGCACGAAACAGAGAAAAAGGATACGTCTTTGTAAGAATACTTTTTTGCACAACAGATAAGAAAACCATGTGAATGGAACACATCTGATTTTTTGATGGTATGCCTGTCAGTGAGAATTCGTATAGAAGACGCCACAAATAAACAGGAAATATGGGGTGTGTTAGAAAATTCAAAGTCGCTCTATTTACACCCAAAAATAAAGAAAGAGGGCTTAAGGGGACATACGAGTATCTCTGAAAATTGATACAAAATGACAAAAAAATCCAAAAATGTTTTTTGTTAATATCAGTTTAGTTTGCTTTAGTGCCACAATAAAAAATGTAATGTTAATAATATTTTATGTTACATTTTTATGGTTTGTATCTTCTTCCAGACGTAAGCATTTATTAATAACTTAATATGTTATTTAGTATTTTATATTATTATATAGTAGTAATAGATGGAGAATATATATAAAATATATCTTTATATAGATATATTTATCTTTTGCAGTTTGTGATGATTTAAATAGCCCTACATAAGTGTCGTGGCTGTTATACCCATTGTGTAGTTCCCTACAGGGAAGACAGAAGGCCATAAGAGAATAAATGCATTTTTAATTGCTTCATGTGAATAAGCATTGTCAATTTGACGGCTAATATTAATTTATTCTTTTACTATTAGTGTGCATAAATGGCATTTACAGGTTGTTAGGGGTCAGATATTTGTATTGATAGTTAAGAACAGTGTAATGAACATTATATCAACATTTGCTTCATTTTTGGACTTAATAATTTTAGTTATTAAGAGTAAAATGTTTTCAGGTTGGTAAGTAGGAACCTCCAAGTAGGCAAGGTGGTACATACAAGACACAGGCGAGATTGGCTCAAGTTGGCAATACCATCACTTGACCATAGTTAATAAATTTGGGGGGGGGGGGAGAATTCAGTTTTCTTTGCATGAATGATTAGAATAGTCTTATGTTGTATTGTACCTTATTGGATACATTTGTACCTTCTCTACACGTACTATGTATATAGTGTATAGAGAAAAAATTGAATAAAAGGTCCGCGCGCGCGCGTGTATGTGTCGACAACATAGCTCAAAAACGACAAAATCGTTAAATACAAACTTGTATTTAAATTTGGTAGCTTCCAAGGATGCGACACGAAGATTTTCAAGAAAATCCCCCTACCTCAAACTACTCTTTACATGGAATATTTTTCGAAATGTTTTATTTTCTCAAAAAAGCTAACTATTTTTATTAAAATACTTTATGCTTAAGACATTTAAATGACAAACAAAATGCACATCTTGAATTTTCCGCAATAGCCTCTGAAAACATCTTCATTTTAGATTACTTTTATATAAGTGGTAAACTGTAAGATATATATGAAAACTTACTATATAAAAATGTAGATCTTATTAAAACACACAATTTATGTCATATATTTTTTTTTTACTTTTAGTGTAGTAACCATTTTCGAGAAATTCCTGATTATTGGTTTCAATTTTAGCCATATAAACTTTTCTCGAGACATCTTTCTTTCTCGTTTGTTTACTCCTGACAGGCAAAGAGATTGGAATTTCATTGTTTCACATAGGGACCGGCTTTTAAAGAACGAGACTGTCACTTTAGTCTGTGCCATTTCCCTTGTACTTACAAAGAAGCTAGTAATAAGACCAATTCTGCTAATGTTTGTCTAGATTAGCATGAAGTAGATAAAAGAATGATTAGAAAAAGGTGTTTGTTGGACAGCTAGAGAAAGTTATGTAAATGGATCACATCGGCTTTTTGTTTGTTTTCATGCATTTTGTATTTTGTATTGGGGTTTTCTGAGCTACGTGATCTTCAAGCTGTTTCATGACGCGCCTTAAGACGTGTAGGTAGATAATATTTTAATTCTCCCTTTCGAGCTGTTTCATTAATTTCTGGCACGTTAAATGCAATACATGGTGAAGATTATTTAAATGAAGTCTTCTAGAGAGGAATGGGATAGCCGGAACAAAATGAAATACCAGGATTTTAATAATAATAATAATAATAATAATAATAATAATAATAATAATAATAAAAGTTGCTCTCGTTAAACCAAAACGGTGCCAAAACCTTGCCTATCACGTGTAAAAAAAAAAAAAAAAAAAAAAAAAAAAAAAAGCTATGTACAAAGCGCTTAACAAGCTCACCTCTGAACGAGAAAATAGTTCAAAAAGAAGCACAGGCGGCACAAGAACAATTAAATTAAAGCAGCAAAAGTAAAAGGTTCGGGATGAAAAGAGAAAGGGGGGGGGGAAGCTGTAAGCACTACGAAGCCCAGACTGAAAACACTTAACACATCAACAAACTTACAAAGAAATTCTAGTGCATTAGTGAGATGATATCTATGTAGATTCTCCATTAGAAAATTGGATAGAATATTAGAAATGTCACACAAGGTGGAACGAGAACTATTCAAAATTTAGAGAACATTTTTGTAGAACTGTTTTTAAAACCACTGATATTGACTTGTATTAATTTATTATGAACTAAAATGTTCTGCACAATTACTATGTAATTGTATACTATTCGATATTAAATACAAAAATTAGTGCGCTTTGTTATATTACGTAAGAATGAAAATATATTGAACTTTCATCAGAACTGTATTCTTGCCCCGTGGACAAAGTCATGTTACTCCGGCACCGGGACATTCATTTTCTAAAATGGCGAAATCATCTTAATTGTATTAATATAAAAATCTGTATGCCCCATTCATATGACTTTCTCTACATCTCTGTAACAAAGTATTGTTAATAAGCTTATTCTTCTATCCGCTCCATGCTAATCGAGATAAACATTAGCAGAAACGGTCCTATTACTTAGTTCCTTGTAAGTAGAAGGGAAATAGGGAATACATTAGGTTAAACCTACAGTCAAATGTATTAAATTCTGGTTGCTATGGGATTGATATCCGTTTCTTTGCGTGGCCAGGAGCTGAAAAGTTCCCGTATGGAAAAGTTTAAAACTCAAACCTATAACAAAAGGGTCAACTCCACGAAAACAATGCATATTACATGAATTGTGTCTTTAAAGAGATCTATATTTTATATGTTGTAAGGTTTTGTTTATAATTTGTGGTTTAGCAGTTATGCAAAATTCCGCAAATTTTACCCAAAATAAAGATGTCTTCAGAGGCTATCCCCAGATAATTCAAGATATAAATGTTACTTTTCATGTAATCATATTAAATATACGAGTTTTTAATCAAAATCGTTAGCCTTTTTTTTTTTTTTTTGAGAAAAACAAAACTTTCAAAAAATTGTGCATGTAAACCGTAGTTTCGGACTTGGAAATCTTTGTGTCGCATCCTTGGAAGATATCAAACTTAAATACCAAGTTTAAATACCAAACGGTCTTATAGAATTTGAGCTATGCTGTCCACAGGCACACATGAAACCTTTTTTTTTTTTAAAAAAATTGGACTCAGGGGACCTCAAAACATATATTTCCGGTGAAATCTCGGTATCGCGTTTTAGGGTGGAATACAGTACTTCCTCTATACATATATACATAGTACGTGTAGAGAATGTAAACATGTCTCTCCTTTCTCTATATGTCCCATGATGATCTAGGGTATAAAAAATGTTTTCTTTTTACATACGCTCTAAATTGCATTCTTTCTGTCTGTTACATTTTTACTTTCTCTATACGTACTATATTAATAATGTAGGTATATAGAAGGCATTGCATTCCACCCAAAAATTCGATACCGATATTTTACCGGAAATATACGTTTTAGGTCCCCTGGATCAAAAAGAGCATTTTTAGATAAATGTGTGTGTGTATGTGTGTGTGTGTGTGTGTCCATGTCCGTGAACACAATAACTCAAAAACGAAAAATAAAATACCTAACTTGGTGTTTAAGTTTAGTATCTTCCAACGATGCGGCACGACAGTTTCTGGGAAATTACCCCCCCCCCCCATCCCAAACTACACTTACATGAAAAAATTTCGAAAATGTTTATTTTTCTCAAAAATGGTTCTAATTATTTTGATTTAAATACCATGTATTAAAGTTATTTACATGATAAATACAAATATATATATATTTTTAATTTTCTGGGAATTGCCTCTGAAAAGCTGGATTAATTTTGCTGAATTTTCTACAACTAGTAACCTGTAAGAGATAGACGAAAACTTATTACGCATAACATGTAGACCTCTATAAAACTCACAATTTATGCCCTATACATTTTTTTCGTGGAGTTTGCCATTTCTGATAATTTCTTATTATTGGTTTCAGTTTTAAAAAAATTGAACTTTTCTCATACAGGTATTTGTCAACTCCTAGTAAAGCAAAGAAATGGATTTCAACCACATGACAATTTACTTTGTAAAGATTTGACTCGCTTTATTCTAGTGTATTTCCTTATTTCCCTTCTACATATAAGAAGCTAAGTAATAAGACCGTTTCTGCTAATGTTTATCTTGATTAGCATGAAGTAGACAGAAGAATAAGCTTTTTAACAATAGTTTGTTACAGATGTAGAGAAAGTCCTGTGAATGAAACATGATTTTTAACATGCCTAAATACACTGAAACTGAATTTTGTAATTCTTTTAATATGCCTTTGAATATTATAATAATAACTCCATGGCACGACAGCTCACGGGGAACCTTGGCCTACCGCTGCGTCCCCCATCTCTGTCCACTACAGACGTCATGGATGCGGTGCAGTATTGGAGGGTGAGACGTGGTCAGCGCCTCGAGCCCCCCGGCCGGTTAATGCGGTCCTCATGACCTGGAGCCGCTACTTCTCCATCAAGTAGCTCCTCAATTGGCCCCCCAGGGACCTTACGAGACTGAGTGTACCCCGGGCCAGGTATTCCAGCGGGGGAATAATCCCCACGCCGGTACTGGGAATCGAACCCAGGTCTCTCGCTTGCCTTTGAATATTACTTTAACAATATTTTCGCCCATACATACTTCATTTATATAGTATTTATTGCGGCACCTTGGAATCTTTGCGCGCCTCTTCTTTTCGTATTTTTTCAAATAAAGTTATCTGACACAAGTTCAAGTTATAATGTACATATAAAATAATTATTCTGGCTACTGCCATTTAAATCGGCTTCAAGATGTTAAACGAGAACTTCGTTTTTGAGTTATTTTGGTCAGATATACGTATGACAGACATATCCACTTTTATTTTCTTCTAAAAATTACACTTATGGATTGAGTGGAGCTCAAAATGAACATTTCTAATGCAATCTCGGTATCAAAAGTTCCTCTACTTACTATAGGTAAGCGATAGAGAAAGTAATAGGCTTTCGTAGGAAATGGCAGTAGAAGCTACATATATATAAATAAACGATAAATGGTAGTGAAAGTCCTAACACATTAGACTTTTGCATGATGATATCACCAACAGTTTATTTAGCAATAAATAGCAACGTTTAGCATGGCATCAGCTGCAGTTATAGAATTATTGTGATGTGTTTTGTTTATGCTGAAAACATTTACTTCTGCTTCGTGGGATACCTAACAATACAATTATATGCAATTTCACCGTCACTCGTAAACACTTCATGAACTGTTTAATACCGCTATATTTTACACGAGAGAAAACCTGCTTTTCCATCAATGACGTTGCTAGTTCATGCTTCACTTTCAGAGCAAATGGATTACGCGCACAAAGCGGTGCTGCTCGAGTCGTTTTTTGTTTTTTTTTTTTTGTTTTTGTTTTTTTATATCGCGTATTGCGATTTAAAGTTTGCTTCTACTGTCAAGATCTCGGCATTATAACGATGTTGTGACGATAAAACACAAACTCATGATTTTCTCTTCTGACTGACGATTGAAAAGATTTTATGGGCCAGTGCACTTGAGTCAAGCGATTATCTTATCGTAGTTCTGAACTTGTGGAACAATAAATCTAATGGCTCTCGAGAAAGCAATGGTTTTCCGTTACTATTAGACACCTAACACTCCCTGCAATAAGACAAAGCCGCCTCGGTAGTGTGGGGTAGCGTTGCGAGGTTGCGGGCTTGAATCTCGCTTAGGGCAAGATTTGGGGGGGGGTACCTTAACCGGTGAAGGTGAATATCTAGTAACTTTAAGTTCCATGGAACCCATAACCATTTGAGCAACGTTTCACCTATTTCATTCATCGTTCGATTTGACTAGTTAAAGGGTGTAGAGCTTAAATAATAATATTAATAATAATGGTAATAAACTTACATTTTATAATTTTTAAAAATCTGATGTGTAGTATTCACTTGACGCTCTCTACCTGTTCTGCAATCAAACTTTTCTTAAAAGAGATTATTCTTTTATCCATTTAATGCTAATCGAAATAAACGTTAATAAAACTTCTTATATTATTACTTGCCTCTTCGAAAGCAGAAGGGAAATAAGGAAATACATTAGGTTAACGTGATAGTCAAACCTTCTAAAAGCCGGTAATTTCATTTGCATAGCCAGGAGTAAAATAAAAGAGAGAGAAAATGAAGACGAAACGTTTCAAGTTTTTAAAAATTGAAACCCATAACACGAAATATCTCGAAAATAGTTAACTAAATAAAAAATCTTAGGTGTTTCATTCACATGACTTTCTCTACACCTCTACAAAAAGTATTGTCAAAAAGGTTATTCTTCTATTTACTTTATGCTAATCGAGAAAAAAAAAATAGCAGAAATCGTCATATTACATGTTTCCATGCAAGTAGAAGGGAAATAAGGGAGTACAATAGGCTAACGTGATGGTCAAAAGCCGGTTGCTATGTGATTCTTTGTTTGTATGGACAGGAGTTGATATTCCCGTATGAGAAAAGTGTCTTTTATAGCTGAAACCAATAAAAGAAATACCTCAAAAACAATCAACTCTACGAAAAAAATGTATATTACATAAATTGTGTGTTTCAGCGTGATCTATATTTTTGTGCATTAAGTTTTTGTCTAAATCTCACGGTTTACCAGTTAAGCAAAATTCACTAAGGATAAAGTCGTCTTCAGAGGCTATGAGATCTTGATATCGAATTGTTGGGTGAAATGCAATGTCTTGTCTATACACTATGTGCATAGTACGTGTAGAGAGAGTAAAAATGTATATGCCAAAAACATATATGTTTTAAGAGATATACCTTTTTGTGTATTAAGTTTTTGTCTATCTCTTGCGGTGTACCAGTCTTCAAAATAAAGAGGTCTTCAGAGGCTACTCCCAGAAAACTCAAGGTATAACTTTTATTTGTCATGTAAATATCTTTAATATACGGAGGTTTACATTCCTTGTAAACGGTAGTTTGGGGTGGGGAAATATTTCTGAAAATCTTTGTGTCGCATCCTTTGAAATACTAACTTTGGTGTTTTACCGGCTTTTCGTTTTATCGTGTTCAGACACACGGAAATTCACAAAGACCTTTTACTTAAAATGCTTTTTGAATATAGGGTACTCTAAAACGTGTATTTCCGGTGAAATCTCTGTATCAATTTTTGGGAGAGGCACCATACTTTCTTTACCTGAGACTGAAGTAAAGAAAGCAAAAACATAAGTTTTGAGCGAATGTAGTTAGTGCATTCTACCATGGAAATTATGTTTCGTTTCGTTCGTTTCGTGTTCGGCTTACCTTCCCCGTATTTGTAAGACTAACTCCCCTGTTGCGGAGCTAACGGCACGAAACCATAGAATGGAAAACCTGTTACCGAGAGGTTGGACCGAAGCTAGGTATGAATATGAGTAAGTGGATATGAAATGTAAGCGAAATTGATGGTTGGAAAGGTGAGGTGCAGTTGGTGGAATGAGTGGTGGGAGAAACCGGAGAACCCGAAGAAAACCCGCCCAGACGCCGTATGCGGTCGCTTGGATTCGAACCCGGGCCACCTAAATGGGAGGCGAGCAGTTAAACCACTCATCCACGGCGCCGCCGAGTTATTCACATATTTCAAATACAAGATTTTTTTTTTTGGTAGTGTTTAACGCCCACTTTAACTACTAATGGCAACGCAGGCGGTGACACTGATGATACATGAATGATGATGGAGCACCGGTGGAATGCGATGGCGGGGGAAACCGGAGTACCCGGAGAAAACCCGTCCCAGTGCCGTTTTGTCCACCACAAATCTCACATGCGGTCGCTTGGGATCGAACCCACAAATACAAGATGATGTAGTGTTTTGTACTCTATTTCCAGTCAGGAACCGCCCCCAGAGCTGTCGTTGGACTTAACTTTATTGTGTATGCTTCAAAATGCCCAAGCTGTAATTTTATTTTCCTTAGAACTTTTGTTTACGCATGTTAGAAAGAGCTTACTCGTACATTTGGTGGTCACAACACAAGTTAAAAGAGAATTCTGTTTGTATGATTCCACTTTTTATGAAAAAATCTGGTGTTAATTTCATATGACTTTCTCTACATCTCTGCAACAAATTATTATTAAAAAGCTTTTGCTTCTATTTACTTCATGCTAATCGAGAAAAAATTTGCTTACTTATTACTTGCTTCCTTGCAAGTAGAAGCGAAATAAGGGAGTACCATAGGTTAAAGTGATAGTCAAAAGCTGGTTGCTATGTGACTGATGTTCCTTTGTTTGTATAGCCACGAGTTGAAAAATTCTTATATGAGCAAAGTATGTTTTTCAAGGTTGAAACCAAAAACAAGAAATATCTAAAAAACGACCAACTCCACGAAAAAAATGTGTATACATAAATTGGGTGTTTTAATGCGCTCTACATTTTTGTGTGGTAAGTTTTTGTCTAACTCTTACGGTTTTCCAGTTGTACAAAATTCCGTAAAATTCATTCAGAATAAAGATGATTTCGGAGGCTATTCCCAAAAAAGTCAAGACATACATTTTATTTGTCAGGTACATATCTTTAATATATGACATGTTAATCAAAATCGTCTGAGTCATTTTTGAGAAAATCAAAATTTTCGAAAGGGTAATTGGGGGGGTTCTTAAAACTCTTCGTGTTTGGTATTTAATGGATTTTTTGTTTTTGAGATATGCTGCCTCCAGGCACACACACATACACACACACACACACAAGCATATACACACGAACATTTTTCTAAAAATGTTTTTTTTTTTTTGGATTCAAGGGGTCCTAAAGCGTGTATTTCCAGTGAAACCTCGGTATATAATTTTGGGTGCGATACAATTCCTTCTCTATACACTGTGTACATAGTACGTGTAGAGAAAGTAAAAAGAGAAACTAAATGCCTATATATGCAAGGTTTTGAGCCATTGAAACAGAAATAATTACTGATAGTAAAATATAACCCATAATTTGGTAAATTTCTCGTAATAATATGGTTAAAATCATGCAGTACACCTCTGGTGACAAATTGGGTAGTTATCCAAGGAGTATCTCCTATTTTTAGAACACCTAAGTAGTTTGTGTACTCATAAAACAATGTTATCTCCTTTCCTGGTGAGGAATTCGTCGTTAAACGAGTTGTCAGACGTCCATTATGGGAGTGAAGGTTATCTGTTTCTTTTCTTATGACGCACGTAGTTGTTTCGTTCTACACTATATCGAAACTTGGCCGTTTCTAACTAAGAAATTTAAAAAAAAACTTAAATTTACGTTTCCGTAGCTGTTTTGCTTTCTGTAATTACGAGCACTACCACTACAACGACAGTGTCGCATTTCCACGCATGCACACTAGTCACTCTGGTTCATTGTATGTCCACTGACGCCATTACAGCGGGATCATGATGTGTTTACAGTTGCTAGTCATCATTCAAAATATTTAAGACAATGATCCTGTCGATACTATTTTTGAATGGAAGGAATATTAAGCCAACTGAAATTTATCGCCAACTTGTAAGAGATTTGCGGTGAAAATGAAATGGCAGATGGAATGGTAAGAAAGTGGTGGAGGCAAATCATGATAGGCGATCCATTGTTCAAGGTACTGGGCGGCCTTCTGTTATCACTGCTATTACTTGCTCCCTTGTAAGTATAAGGTAAATAAGGGAGTACACTAGGCTATAACGATAATCAAATCTTTTTAAAGCTGGTTTTCAAGAGGCTGAAATGTGTTTCTTTGTATGCCCAGGTGTTGACAAATTCCCGTATGAGAAAAGTATAAGTATTTTAAAGATGAAATCAATAAAAAGGAATATCTCAGAAACAGTCGACTCTACAAAAAAGACGTACATATATGAAGTTTTAACGAGATCTACATTTTTTGTGTAGTGAACTTTTGTTATCTCTTACAGTTTGCCAGTTATACAACATTCAGCAAAATTCATTCAGAATAAAGAGATCTTCAGATACTACTTCTAGAAAATTCAAGATATACATTTTATTTGTCAAGTAAATATCTTTAATATACAGATACTGTCTCAAAACAGGTATTTTCGATGAAATCACGTATCGGATTCTTAGGTGGAATACATTACCTTCTCTACATTCTTGCACAAAATACGTGTAGAGAAAGTAAGGGTTAAGTTTTGAATTTTTAATGTTATGCACGATACTTATATGTTTAAAGATTTTTATTGGATTCAATTTTATAATGTTTATATTTTCATTAAATGGGATTGCGTTATTCGTTTATCTTACTCTTGGTCAAGGAAAGAGAACGGAAATGTCATCAATAGAGCAACCCACATTATGCTTTGTTGTTTGTTGTTTTTTATAATTATGCTTTACTATTATGCTTTATTTGTTAACATAAACAATACATAAGAGTGGACTTTATACCAATAAACTTTAGTCAGATACTGTTTAGGCTTATTAAATCAAAAACTGAATTTTTGTGAGTAATGTTAGTGTAGAGGCTAGCTTAGTACCTTAATAAGCTAGCACTGGTCCTAAATAGTCTAGTAATGAAGTGAATGAACTTTTAGTCATACTTATCACTGCCAGTCACACTCTACAAATGAACATCACCCTCTTGAAGTTTATTTTGATTAATTGCAAATTGAAGGTGAGATTGCACATTTTCTTCCGTCAGATATGATCATGTAGAGTTCAAATCAAATTGAGAGTTCTCAACTGAAGCAGATGATGGAGGAACCATAATTGCTTTTATTGCCAGCTTACTTAAGATAGGCATCTGATGGAATGTTTCTGCCAGAAAGGCAAGGCAGAAGTTGAAGACAAATTTTATCAATGTACCATTGCTGCATGTGTTTATATTTCTTCCACTGGAACATCAATAGTTCACCTGAAGTAAAAATGAAAGAAATCTTCTCAAGAACAGCTAATGTTGGATCTAAATTCTGAACTTCCAGAAATTTACAGCAGTAGGGCATTTATTAATAGGAATGCTCTGCCAATTTTTTACAAGCTGCACTAACTTTGAACCTTCCGAAGAACTGAGGATACAAAATGCCAGACCTGTGTTGTATCTTGATTGCCTGATTCCAAAACTGCATTTGATTGCAGAGTCCGATTGAAATTTCAGCTATAGCTCTGAGCTGAAGTACTAGTTCTTTATTTTCAACCAACCACTTCAAGTTTCTACAGCAGCACTGCCTTCGCCATCTTCCAAATCAATCCACTGTTTTACTGCGTTCAATTCATGCACCTGACTTGAGCCACGTAACCCTGCGCGTATTAAGGAACTGGAGGCAAACAAATGTTCCTACTTATTTTAGGCAGTCAAGCAATATCTCCCTTCTGGTGGGAGCTTTCGCTAAGGTAGTCTTAACAGCTGCGATGAATTTATCAACAACTTTTAGTGAAAATCTAATTTCTTCAGCACAAAGATGCAATACGTGAACCTAACGTGTAGAATGTAAAAGCTAAGGTGCAACCCCAACCAGTCATCTGCCAACAGAAAGCATATATATATAGTGCACTGTCTGATATTAAAACAATAAAATTGCCTCAGTGAAAACCAGGACATAATGTATCGAGTATTAAATTTACTATAAGCATGTCAGTGCAGTGTTCAACAGTTTTGGTTTCACAAGACAGGATTTTTCATTCGCAACACCCAGTGGAGCAACATGAATATTCACACCTTATAGTTCTTTGTATCTTGTTTCATCAACCACTAGATAGACAGAATTTCCTTCACATTTTGACTTGGTTTCCTGTAAGTCTCTTCAGCATACTTTGCAAATTAGCTTCTTAGAGTGGTTTCACTAGGAGCCGGCTGCAAACATATAGTTGTTACAGTTCATTGACAAAATCATTGGCTACGAAAGACATGCAATGGAATACCACCATTTCTTTTATATTATTCTTGGATTAGTCCATGCACTGCCATACTTAAGGTACTATATTTGTTATGTATACTGCTAGGACCACCTGAAGTTGAACTTGTCCATTACTCTTGTTTCCGAGATCTATGCTTAAAGGTTTCCAAATGTTTCTGCACAATAGATTTTTTTTTTCCAAAATGAATGTACTCTGAACATAAGGAACATAAAGGTTTCCCCTTTTCAGCCACAAAATAGCCTGTAGGAAACTTGTGATATTTTAGGCATGCTGGTATTAAATAGATATGCAGCTCTCTGAAACAGAGTTTGTACTGAGCATAAAATCGTTAACCTGTACTCTACAATGATTATTTTAATTGTTGTCCTGTTCCTCGCAGAACTAGCTATATATTTAATTTTGAAATTTCCATCGTTCAAAAAATTAGCTTCCCATCATTTATGTGAGTATGTTTATAGTGCATTGAAACAGGCAATTCATTTTCTAAGAATTGTGCTCTATTTTATATGTTATGCTTTTATGCTTTATTTTTGAAAAGTATATTTTATTGTGCTTTTAAAATTAGTTCCATTCAGAACCTTAGACTGCCAAATTTATATTTTCGGTAGCAAACACATGTTTTAAGTCCTGTTATGTTTTTTATACTTTTGGGTTGCCTTAATCATCATATAGCGACCAGCTCATAAAAGATTTAATTATCGGTTAAGCCAAATGTATTCCCTTATTGCTTTGAAAGTATATACAAGGAAAGGTGTAATGTCATAATGCAAATAGTTATCTCGACTAACGTGAAGTAGATAGAAGAATAACCTTTTTAAAAATAGTTTGTTGAAGAAGGGTATAGAAAGTCACACATCAGCTGTTTTATGCGTAGTCAATAACTGCATGTCATGATTCATGACTGTTTAAGGATAATAGTTATGTGTGTTTCTTTAGTAACAGGAATTATACAGGTTTCAGTTGTAATGTAATTATATAAACCTATACTTACTGCTTACACGGCTATCTAACCATCAGATCATTGCACCGGTTTTATAGCTGGATTTCCCAACTTAATCTACGATGACCCTGAGCATAGGAAACTTTGATATGTGCAGTTTTAACTCATGTTTTGGGATTCCTTCAGTTCTATCTCAGGATTGTCTGGAAAGGCATAACTCGGAAATTACTGATGTACAAAAAAAATCTGATATGTTCCATTCACATTACTTTATTGTAATGCACCCAAAAATTCGATACCGAGATTTCTCGGAAATACATATTTTGAGACCCCTGAATTAAAAAAGATAGAAAAATGTCCGCGTCTGTGTGTCTGTCTGTCTATGTGTGTGTGTGTGTGTCTGTGGGCAGCATAGCTGAAAAACGAAAAGACCGTTAAAAAGTAAACTTAGTATTTAAGATTGGTATCTTCCAAGGATGCGACACGAAGATTTTCAAGAAAATCCTCCCACCCCCAGCTACCCTTTACATGGAACTTTTTTCGAAAATTTTGATTTTCTCAAAAATGGCTCTAACGATTTTGATTAAAATGTCATATATTAAAGGTATTTACACGTCAAATAAAATGTATATTTTGAATTTTCTGGGAATAGCCTCTGAAGACTACTTTATTCTGGATGAATTTTACGGAATTTTGCAAAACTGCTAAACCGTAAGAGATAGACAAAAACTTACACCACAGAAAATGTAGAGCAAGTTAAAACACACAATTTATGTTATATACATTTTTTACGTGGAGGCGATTGTTTTTTAGATATTCCTTGTTTTTTGTTTCACCTTTAACAAACTTACCTACGTTTTTTTCATACAGGAATTTGTCAACTGCTGTGCATACAAACAAAGAAACTTCAGTCACTTAGCGACAAGCTTTTGACTATCGCTTTAACCTATGGTACTCCCTTATTTTACTTCTAGTTACACATTAAGTAAGTAATAAGACTATTCCTGTTAATTTTTTTTTTTTTTTTTTCGTTTAGCATGAAATAAATAGAAGCATAAACTTGCTAACAATAATTTTCTGCAGATATGTAGTGAAAGTAATGTGAATGTAACACATCAGATTTTTATCTAATCTAATTACAATTCTGTCTTCGATACTTTCGCACTAATTAATAACGCTCGAAGGTTGCGGCTACTATTGCATGCTTCGAATTTCTCGCCGAAACTGATTCAACTGCTGCTCGCTAATCACACCCAGTTGAAACTGAAGTCTCGTAGTACGTTTATGCTTGTCGATCACGTGGCAGGAAACTTCCAGAAGCAGTCGCACGTACAAACCACCGCAGATGTCACACTCACTCAGGTGTAACTATCGCAGCTTCGATGTCAAAATAACTTATCGAGACACACATGTTCACTAACGTAGTGTAATAAAGGGTGGCAACAATCAGCCATGACTTATGAAGCAAGTTTTACACACGTTCAGCGACTATAGCCGCAAGGCGTAGCTATACTATTAAGAATTTGGGAACTACTGTGACTCACTATCGGCGAATCCCTTTGCAATCACCGCTAAACGGGTGATTAGTCAACGCTGCATTACGATCACTGAAGCGCCAAAGTCAGAGTAACTAAATTTTCGAAATGAGTACCCTTGTATTAACCTAAGCCTCGTATACGTCAGAATCTGTCTATATTCTTCTATACCCGTTTTTATTTATTTCTCAGAATGGTACACCAAATTAATATTATTTTTTCCTTTACTCTAGCATTACTATTATTCTTGATCTTCCATCATACAGCCTAAAGCTATCACAAACCAAAGTTTCTGTTTCTGAGAAAGAAAACACACGTAATAGCCTTGGCTGGACCTTTCTGTTTCTTTGAAAACAAACCGTCTGAATGCAAAACAAATAATTCATTCTTAGAGAAAGTGTTTTATTTATGTCTTTGTGAATACGCCCACAATTGTTGTTTTATCCTCTATGCAAAAGAAAAAAGAACGAATGTCTTCGGGCAGCTGCAAGAGAAACTTAAATAACTCTTTGCAGCATGCACTGAAACCTGTTTTGGGAAGAAGGGATAGCCATACTGGTACATAAGATGCAATGACGTTTCGCTTCGCTAAAGACCACAATAATTCTTCACCAAAGATGGAGTATTACCATAAAGTTTCTAAGACTTTATCTCGGCGACCTTCGAGTTGAACCAGTCATTAGTGACACTATCGTGACGGATCGTTTTTAAATCCTCTTTCACTTGAGGCAGCCAAAAAATCCCTATCACTTTTCCATGAATCGTTTGGAAAAGGAACTCCATCTTCTGCGAAAAAAAATGTTGTTTTCACTGGAATCGCATTTAGTGGAATTCCCTGTATAAGATTTTGGTAGTATTAAACCTTTACAAATTAAATCGATAATTTCCGCAAACACTGTCAGTATTTCATGACGTATTCATCATTTCATCTGTGACACGTTCATCTATCGATAGACGGCAATTTTAGGTTACATTACATAAGAGTATTTTGTCAATTTTTACTATTTGTTCTCTACATCTATTACTTTCTCTGCACGTACTACATACACTGTATAGATGCAGTATTGTATTCCACCCAAAAATTCGATACCGAGATTTCGCCGGAATATATATGTTTTGATGTTCCCTGAAACCGAAAAAATCATTTTAGAAAAAGATCCGTGTGTGTGTGTGTCTGTCTGTCTGTCTGTGTGTGACTGTGGACAGCATAGCTCAAGAACTAAAACACCATTAAATACTAACATTGGTATTTAAGTTTGTCTTTCAAGGATGCGATGCGAAGATTTTCAAGAAAATCCCCCACCCCAAACTACCCGACGTGAAACAATTTTCAAAAAAGTTGAGTTTCTCAAAAACAATTCTAACGATTTTGATTAAAGTACTGTATATTAAAGCTATTTACATCACAAATAAAATGTATATATTGAAGTTCCTGGGAATAGCTTCTGAAGATCTGTTCATTCTTGATGAATCTTGCATGACTGTTAAACCGTAATAAATACACAATAGCTTAATACACAACAAATGTAGACCTCGTTAAAACCACAGTTTATGTCATATCATTTTTGTTGCAGAGTTGACGTTTCCAAGATATTCCTTGTTATTGGTTTCAATTTTAGCTCACATCTTCTCAAACGGAGTTTCCTTTCGTTTCATCTTTTTGTTTTTATGAAAATGCAAAGTGAACCGACTTTCAATTGTTCACATGGCGATCAACGTTTAAAATATTTAACTATCGCTTTAGCCTGGAATATTCCCTTGATTTACCTTCATAGTTTGTTTGCAGAACGAGTAGGGAATATATGTGAATGCAACACATCAGATTTTGTTTTCATTGGAATTGGATTTAGTGGAATTCCCTATATTAGATTTTGGTAGGAATAAAACTTTATAAATTAAATCGATAATTTCCGCAAAAATTATCATTATTTCATCACGTATTGAAATTTCATCTGTCATCGTTCATCTATTTATCATCGGTAATTTTATTGTTGGTTATATTTCAAAAGCGTATTTTGCCAATCTTTTGTATCTGTTCTCTACATGTATTTTACTTTCTTTTTTACGTATAGTAACTTTCTTGAAGCCCTCTGAACCCATGTCTGGGAACAGCCACTGAAGACATTTTATTCTGGATGAAATTTTCTGAATTTTGCATATCTGGTAAACCGTAAGATATTGAGAAAAGCATACTCAACAAAAAATATAGATCTCGTTAAAACACATTAATTATGTTAAATATACTTTTTCGTGGACTTTATCGTCTTTGAGATATTCCTTGTAATTGGTTTGAGTTTTAAAATACTTATATTTTTCTCATACGGGAACTTAAACACCTGGCCACGTAAAGAAATGGATTTCAATCCCATAGCAACCACATTTTAAAACTTTTGACTGTCAGTTTAGCCTAGTGTTTTCACTTATTTCCCTTCTACTTATAAAGGAACTAAGAAATAAGACCGTTTCTGCTAATGTTTTATCTCAATTACCATGAAGTAGATAGAAGAATAAGCTTATTAACAATAATTTGTTGTGGTCAGCGAGCTGACATCTCACCCGGTGGTCCAGGATTCGATTCCCGGCCTGGGCGAGGAATTTTTCTTTAACCAGAATTATTCCCTATCCCTCTCAGTCTGGAAGTATGTATGTGAGAGTGAATGTGTGAGTGCATGTGTGTATTTGAGGAAAACAAAACGATATAAATCCAACGTAAAGAACCTACAGACAACGGGTTGTTTCTAATGCAAAACCCCGATATGACCTTAGATGTTAAAGGAGGCTATATAAATGAAACAATAAAAAACATTGTTACAGAGAAGAGAAAGTCATGTGAATGGAGCACATCAGATCTTTTTACTTTCTCTACCCGTACTACGTACATAGTGTATAGACAAGGTATTGCATTCCACCCAAAAATTCGATACCGAGATTTCACCGGAAATGCACGTTTTGGGTCCCCTGAATAAAAAAAAAAAAAGCATTTTACAAAAAGGTCCGTGTGTGTGTCTGTAGACATCATAGCTCAAAAACGAAAAGACGTTTGTTTGAATACCAAACTTGCATTTACCAAGGATGCAACACAAAGATTTTCAAGAAAATTCATTCACCCCCAACTACCCTTTACATGGAAAAAATTTCGATAATTTTAATTTTCTCAAAAATGGCTCTAACGATTTTGATTAAAATCTCTTATATATAAAATATTTTCATGCCAAATAAAGTGTATATCTTGAATTTTCTGGGATACCTCTTTATTTTGAATTATTTTTATTGAATTATGCATAACCGGTAAACAGTAACAGATAAAAACTTACTACACAAAAAATTTAGTTTTATGAAGATTAAAAAAATGGAATCTATGAGTATAAAAATAAACTAATAGTATTGTAAATGGGGACCAATGTTTTCAGTTGTTCTTAAGAGTTTGACTTTTTTTTTTTTTCAGGAAGGACCTTTGTTTAATTTTACTCAATTCATCCCTCACTTACCAATCCAATTTATCCCTCACTTACCAGTCTCATGATAAAACACACAATTTATGTCTTATACATTTTTTTCGTGGACTTGATCGTTTTTGAGATATTCCTTGCTTTTTTGTTTCAGCTTTATAAAAGCTTAGGTTTTCTCATACAGGAAGTTGTCAATCATGGTATATAGCAACCATCTTTTGACTATCACTTTAATCTATGGTCCTCCCTTATTTCGCTTCTACTTACAAGGAAGCAAGTAATAAGACTATTTCTGCTAATTTTTTCTCGATTAGCATGAATTAAATAGAAGCATACGCTTTTTAACAATTTGTTGCAGAGATGTAGAGAAAGTCATGTGAGTGGAACACTTCAGATTTTTTTATCGATAAAGTCTCAAACCACCACAAAAGCTAACAACGGTAACAGCTGCTGAAAACCTTTGTTAGCGTGACTGCTGGTTGTCATCGCCTGTGACCCAGAACACGTGACTTGTTTCATAACTGCTATTGAGGATCTTTCTGTGACAACTTGTCTGATAATAATGATTGGCTTTCCGATATCGTCCCATATTTGCGCTGCGAGTGACGTCATTGTTGCCGTGACTTGTCAAACGCAAGTGTTTGCCTTCACTTAAACCACAGCCAATACTTGAAAAGTGTTGCTGGAGAGAATCGCTTTTTATTCCCATGAAGTGTCTTTTACTGCGACTTGGATCAACACTTAGCTTCTAGGGCGTGAGAGGGAATCCTCTAACCAAGGATTTCATAAACACGTCAGTAATTAGTCACAGATAAAGCCCCGATTCAAACTTTAATACAAAAAAAAAAAAAAAACGTGTGAGTTCCATTCACATGACTTTCTCTACATCTTGCAACAAATTATTGTTAAAAAGCTAATGCTTCTATTTACTTCATGCTAATCGAGAAAAAAATAGCAGAAATGGTCTTATTACTTGCTTCCTTGCGAATAGAAGCGAAATAAGGGAGTACCATAGGTTAAAGTGATAGTTAAAAGCTGGTTGCTATGTGACTGAAGTTCCTTTGTTTGTATGGACAGGAGTTGACAAATTCCTAATGAGAAAAGTACATAACTGAAACCAAAAATAAGGAATATCTCAAAAACGATCAACTCCACGAAAAAAATGTACGAGTATATAACATAAATTGTGTGTTTTAATGTGTTCTACATTTCTGTGTGTTAAGTTTTTGAGAATCTCATACGGTTTAGCAGTCAAGCAAAAATCCGTAAAATTCATCCAAAACAAAATAGTCTTCAGATAATTCCCAGAAACGGACCTTTTTGTAAAGATGCTTTATTTTTGGATTCAGGGGGACCCAAAACAAGTATTTCCCTTGAAATCTCGGTATCGAATTTTGGGCGGAATGCAATACCTTCTCTATACACTGTGTACATAGTAAGTGTAGAGAAATTAAAAATTAGCAGAAAGGGTCTTATTACTTGCTTCCTTGTAAGTAGACGGGAAATAACGGAGTGCCATAGGCAAATGTTTTAAAATCTGGCTGCTGTGTGATTGAAGTTCCTTTGTTTGTATAAACAGGAATTGAAAAATTCCCATATGAGAAAAGTATAAGTATTTTAAAGCTGAAGCCAATAACAAGGAATATCTAAGAAAGGATCAACTTCACGAAAAAAAGTATAAAACATAAATGGTGTGTATTGACGAGCTTTACATTTTTGGGGAAGTAAGTTTTTGTATATCTTTTAGGGTTTACCTGTTACGCAAAATTCCGGAAAATTCATCCAGAATAAAGATGTATTCAGAAGTTATTCCCAGAAAATTGAAAATATACATTTTATTTGCCAGGTAACATTTTTAATATACGATATTTTAATCAATGGTTAGATCCATTTTTGGGGTGGGGGAAGTTTCTTTAAAATCTTCGTGTCGCATCCTAGGGAGATACTGAGCTTAAATACCAGCTTTGGTATTTAACGGACTTTTCGTTTTTGAGCTATGCTGCCCACAGACACAAACACGCACACTTTTGTAAAACTGTTTTTTTTTTTTTTATTCAGGAGGACCTAAAACATGTATTACTGGTGAAATCTCGGTATTGCAATACAATGCCTGCTCTACACGCTATGTTCATAGTATGAGTAGAGAAAGTAATATTATGAATTAAGTTTTAATCTTAAAATGAAGAGTTAGTCACAAAGCTAAGAACATGACATTTTCATTAATACAAGTGTTGGAGACATTAACGAGTTACGTAAATGTTTAATTTGAAATTCTGCATTTTCACTTTCTCTAACCCGCACGGGCAATGTACATAATGGATAGAGAAGGTATTGTATTTCAAAAATTCGAAGTTGAAATTTCACTGGAAATATATGTTTTGGAGTTCCATATATCCGAAAAAAGCATTTACAGAAAAAGGTCCGTGTATGTGTGAATAACTGTGGACAGCATAGTTCAAAAACGAAAAGACCGTTAAATACCAGTGCATGTAACATTATTAAAAATAATATGCTCTAAAGTTGCCATTGCTGTCATTTTTAATATAGCTATACTATTTATTTTCCTCAAGTAAGGTTCTTATTGTATTCTGGCCATCACTGCTTTAAATAACGAAAATTCCTTGCCATATAACTCCGATTTGCGGGTAATAAACTAAGTACAACTTTTTTAGCATAGTCTAAAACTTCTTCAGGAATATCCATTTTCATTCATTTATATATTTATTTGGTGCAGTTTAAACAACCAGAATTGAAACTGTTTATTCCGGCGGGGTTGCGCAGCAACGAACAAACAAAACACTACCTATATACGTGACGACTAAAATTCAATTCCTCGTAATGACGACTCTAATAATATTAATGCTAATAAATATAAGAATATTTCAGTTAATATTATGTATATTACATGTAGCTTATTAGACTATTATTTGCTCTGAGAAATTAGAACAGTTGCTCTTACGCGCTCGTATACTAAACATCCCACTGACAAAATATAATAGTCTATTTAAGCCCTTATAACATAAATATGTTGTATTTTATGCGAATAGTTATGGACAGTTCTTCGTTCTGCATGGCTACACATAAATGGTAAGTAAATGGTAAGCAGTAGGAGATAGACAAGTCACTCAACAAAAATGCATCTCTCTTTAAATATACGCGCTTAATATCACTTACAAATGTTTGGCATAACCTCATTTCAGAGATATTCCATAACTATGCTTGCTTTTCATGATTACCTTCTCTAGCACGTATGTACAATGCACATAGTAGATAGAGAAGGTAGGTATTGTATTCCTTCCGAGATTTCACCGGAAATACATGTTTTGAGTCCCCTGTATAAAATAAGATGTTTAGAAAAATATTGTATCTGTGAACGCGATAACTAAAATCCAAAAGTCAGTTAAATGCCGACTTTGTGTTTAAATTCAACATTTTCTGTGGATACGAGCGTGGATTTTCAAGAAGGTCCCTCATCTAAACCATCCTTTACATGCAATAATTTCGAAAATTATGATTTTTTCAAAAACGGCTCTAAGGCTTTTGATTAAAATACCGTATATTAATGATACTTACATGACAAAAAATAAATTTTGATTTTTTTTTTTTTGGGAATACCCTCTGAAGTCCCCTTCATTCTGCATACTTGTAAATAGTATTAGATTGAAAAAAACTTATTGCACAACAAATGTAGATCTGGTTAAAACTTACATTTTACGATATATCGTATACATTTCCAAGAAACCCTTGTTATTGGTTTCAGTTTTAAAATACTTAAAATTTTCTACTCCTGGTCATGCAAAAGAACTTTTTTTTGTAGTGTTTAACGCCCGCTTTTACCACTTGTGGCACCACAGGCGATGACACTGATGATACATGGACTGAAGATAGAGCATCAGTGGAATGCGATGGCGGGGGAAACAGGAGACCCCGGAGAACCCTGCGCCACTTTGTCCACCACAAATCTCACATGTGGGAGCTTGGGATCGAACCCGGGCTGTCTAGGTGAGAGGCGAGTGAAGTAAGCACTCGGTCATAGCGCGGCCTGCAGAAGAACTGAATATAAATCACATATCGATGTTTTTAAAACATGGACTATCGCTTTAGCCTAATATAGTCTCGTATTTCCTTCTACTTCATTACTGCTAATGTTTATCTTGATTATTACAAAACAGATGGAAGAATAAGCTTTTTAAGAATAATTTGTTACAGAAAGATAGAGAAAGGCATGTGAATGTGACACATCAGGGTTTTTCCCCCCCCCTAATCGGAGCCTCATTTTCGGTGTCATTTGTTTACTAAGTTTAATGACAATTGTTTCGGTGGTTCATGAATAAAAAGAAAGAAAATATGTGAACATAAATTTTAAAATGCTCCTTTATGTAGTAGATTACTCATTATAAACATTACCAGCTTGATAATTACCACGAAAGTATTGATTGGGTTTTCATTATGCGATAACTGAAATCGATAGCTAGAGTATCGACCTCAGAAGTTACCAAGAACGAGGTGGAATATTTTCGCTCAGTCGAATCCGGTCAAGTGGAAGAGCGGTAAGAAGTACCTACACCCATTTTCGATGTTGACCTCCAAAATGCTCATTAATGTTTAACTGCAGAACCAGTGTTGCCAACACATGATTATTTTTTCCGTCAGATCAACACCCAAAAATCCATAAAAATTAGCAATTCCATAGGTATTTTCTTTCAAAAATAAAAATTAAATTAAAAATTGAGGTCAGCACTTTGAATAAATATCTTGGTTAGATCTGAAACATGATCAAGAGATCTAATTGCTCAATGATTTACTACAAACAACGAAAGATCAGCTTCTGGAAGGAAAACAAATGAGATATTTTCAATTCAGTTTTCACTTACATCCTGTATGAAAATCAATATGACATTAATTAACAATTTCTAATAGTATCCGTAAAAAAATCCACCATAGTCAAGGCTAAACGTTGCCCGTCATACAACTTGAAAATCCGCCAAGTTGGCAACCATGTGCAGAACGTATAAATACTGTACGGCGCTAAAACCTCCTGGGTTTGTAGGACTCTCCAGGTGCGGCAAAGTACATGCTTGTGAATGTAGAGGTGACCTTGTCATTGGATCTTAAAGCAGCGAGAAGAGAGTTGGTTCCCATATTATCTCCTCACTCATTTGTTCAAAACGAGACATGGTTTTGTTTACGTAACCTGTTACAGCACAGAAGATGCAAATGTTACTGTTTTCCATCACTGAAATTCTTCCTCTTTAAGACGATGCAATCTGTGAAATTTGAGCAAAAATGATGAAAGATTAAAACATTATTTCTACTTTTTCTACGCGCATTATCCATATAGTAGGTCGAGAAAGTATTGTATTCCACTCAAAAATTCCATGTCCAGATTTCATCGCCAATATGTTTTCAGGTTCCCTGGATCTAAAAACAAAGCACTTTCAAAAAAGATAATTGTGTGTGTGTGTAGACGTTTAGCTCAAAACGAAAATGCCGATAAATATAAGGTTTGGTACGTAAGTTTATTACCTTTTAGGATGCGAAACGAAGATTTTCAGAAAAATCTCCCCACTCCAAACTAGCCTTTATATGGAAAACATTTTGAAAATGTTGTTTGCTCCCAAATAACTAGCGATTATTTTTATTAAAATGTGGTATACTAAAGATATTTACATGACAATTTGTATATCTTGAATTTTCTGGAAACAGCATTTGAAGACTATATTCTGGATGATTTGGCACAACTGGTAAACCCTAAGAGATGGACAAAATCTTACTATACAGAAAATGTAGATCTCTTCAAACAATTTTTATTGGTTTCAATTTTAAGCTCTTAAATTATTCTGGATGATTTGGCACAACTGGTAAACCCTAAGAGATGGACAAAATCTTACTATACAGAAAATGTAGATCTCTTCAAACAATTTTTATTGGTTTCAATTTTAAGCTCTTAAATTTTCTCAAAAGAGAGGCTATCTTTTGTTTCACCTCTTTTGTTTTATTTCTGGGTAAGCAAAGAGAACCGAGTTTCAATTGTTTCACATAGCAACCGCCGTTTTAAAAGATTCGACTATCGCTTTAGTCTAGTGTATTATCTCCTTTTCCTTTTACTTAGAAGAAACTAATATAATAATGTCTGCTAATTTTTGTATCAATTACCACGATGTGAATAATGGAGCAATCTTTTATAAATACAGTTTGTAAAAAAGACCATGTGAATGGAACATATCAAATATTTTTTCAAAAAGTAGCATGAATCTAAACGTTAAGAAACGACACTAGAAGGGCAATTTTGACTACAATCGGTCAAAATTGTAAATCGCTTGTTATAGCAAATAAGTGTTGGAACATTTGGGTATCCATAGAGAATCAACATTTAGCTATCTCTCTATTGCTCCAGGCTTTGCACTCATTTAAAAATCGTACCTGTTTTCAGCATACTATTTTATAAAACATTGCTTTTTTTCAAAACTTTATTTTCACACTTTCACAATGTTCCACGCGTCTCAATTTTCGTTTAAATACACATAACTTTGCCAGAATTTGCAGAAGCATCTATTGTACTATTACAGGCGAAAATATTATCCTAGCACCAATAGTAATGTTTCAAAAATAAAGAAAGCTTTATGAAAATATGATTAATTTTAGAAATTAAATGTTTAATCTTTAATATAGTATCAAAGTAATCAAAGTTATTGAAATGTTACTGCGTAAAGTTTTTATGTGGTTCAAAGCTCCAATTCAAAAATTGCCAACCAATTTTCTGAAATTTTGAAGTGCATGGAACATTTTGATTATGTAATATATTTACCTAATAAAATGTATAAAATATTTTATATATTGCATAGGATTTATCCAATTTGAGTGAAATTTTGTATTCATATTAACATAAAAGCAACGCAATCCCAGTACATCTTCAAAAAAACTCTACACAGAATTATACAAATTTAAAATTTCACTCCTAATGTCCCTTAATCACTGCCCGCTTTTACAGTAGACAGTGTTTTACTTAGCCCTGCTTGTCATAAACTTGTTCCGCTGACTTGTAGATATTCTTCCGCGCTGGGTTTCCTTCCCCTTTCTGCTGATTGGTTAATCTACACCTTCAAACGATGATAAACAAGGCATGTCCAATGCAAGAAGAGGCGGTAAAACCGATCTAAACACTGTCATGATAGGATATGTGTGCTTTCGTCATCTTAAAACGCAGGTTTAAAACGAAATATCCTATATTTTGTTGATAAGCATATTCATGCATTCCAGATGGATTAATTCTGTCACAAAACATGTTTGGCTCAAAGGTTATGATGATGTAAATTTGACAGTTATTTTCCAATAGGTATATGAAGATAAATCATCATGTTAAATAAGGAACTATTTTGCATCACACAACACGCTACTCCAACCCAGAACTAATGGCAGTGACTAATGTACGCTACAGTTATTAGATACGGAGAAAAGTTGTACAGACTTTTACTGGCATGTAAAAGAGCTTATGCGGTACGAAATTCCAGCATACCGGTGGCACTGATATGGTCCTGGGAATTGATAACGTCGTTAAACAAACAAAATATTTTTTAATCATAGTCCATAGCAGTAGTAATAATTGCAATGATAAACACAGCCCGATCGGATAACGGTACTACTACACGATTGCTGCAAACTCTAACACCCCCATTCACCTACACCCTGGACATCCTGGGATGAGTACAGAACAGGATAAATACAGTGTTTTGGAGTGAACCTCATAACTAGCTTTATTTGACATCCCTCCGCGTAGGCTTATCAACTTCTGAACTCTGAATTCCGGGAGAAAATGAGATAAAACACTAAAGCTAGAAAAATTGATAAAGAAAACAAGATTAACGTCGGCCGTGAAAACCTAAGCATGTATAAAAACAGTCATATGAATGTTTCCAGGGATTGTTAAACGTGCAAATATTTTTACTTTCTCTACACGTACTATGTACATAGTGTATAGAGAAGGTACTGCACTCCACCAAAAAAATCGATACCGAGATTTCACTGGAAATATGTTTTAGGGTCCCCTATATCCAAAAAAAAAAAAGTATTTTGAGAAAAAGGTCCGTGTGAGTGTGTGTGTGTGTGTGTGTCCGTGTGTCCTTGTGTCAGCGTTTCCGTGTGTCTGTGAACACGATAACTCAAAAACGAAAAGTCGCTAAAATACCAAACTTGGTATTTAAGCTTAGTATCTTCCAGGGATGCGACACGAAGATTTTGAGAAAAATCCCCCACCCCCAACTACCCTTTACATGGGAATTTTTATCGAAAATTTTGTTTTTCTCTAAAATGGCTCTAACGATTTTGATTAAAATATGTATATTAAAGATATTTACCTGACAAATAAAATGTATACCTTGAATTTTCTGGGAATAGCCTCTGAAGACTACTTTATTTTGGATGAATTTCACGGAATTTTGCATAACTGCTAAACCATAAGAGATGGACAAAAACTTAACACACACAAATGTAGAGCACATTAAAACACACAATTAATGTTATATACATTTTTTTCGTAGAGTTGGTCGTTTTTTAGATATTCGTTATTTTTAGTTTCAGCTTTGAAAAAATGCTTTTCTCACACAGGTTTTGTCAAGTCCTATCCTTACAAACAAAGGAACTTGAGTCACATAGCAACCAGCTTTTGCCTATCACTTTAACCTATGTTACTCTCTTATTTCGCCTCCACTTAAAAGGAAGCAAGCAATAAAGCTTTCTCTGTTAAGTTTTTCTCGATTAGCATGAAGTAAATAGAAGCATTTTTAACAATAATTTGTTGGAGAGTTGTAGAGAAAGTCATGTGAATGGAACACATCAGATTTTTCTTTTTCATTTCTACTCCCGATGAACCAGCCATTACAATAACCAACTTACAACTACGACCACAGTCAAAGTCCTCGACTCAAAGACCTCAAACTGCTAATAATTATTAAATTTGTAATTTCTATTTGGAAATACAGCAAGAACTGCGGCTTGATGTTGATGCAACAGTTGGTTTCCTTTCTCCTTCCTGACTTCAACACTGCCGGCACACAAATCAAAACACTATTATTTCCTTCTATGCACTGACAATCCATGCAATACGGATGAAATACTCGTATATTATGAAAGTATAGCACAAATAATAATAATAATAATAATAATAATAATAATAATAATAATAATAATAATAATAAATAAGGGAATAAGGAGATATCACATAATTCTGGGAGATTTCATTTCAGTTCTGGGAGCTGGGGGATTCCATTCAATTCCAGGAGACATCCAGCCATTCCGGGAGAGTTGGCAACCCTACCTCCTCGCACCTAAACAGCAACACTGCCTCTGAGATGACTCCAAAAATCCAGATCTATGATCACCTCCGACACCAGTCAGAAAACGCCAACACAACCTCGGGGAGATATTGCAGATGAGGTGTTAAGACACCGCCTCAGCATTCCACCTCTTAGCCATTTATCATTGTGTAAACCTGTTCGCACAAATTTTGCTTGAGAAAGCAAAGCTTGGAGGAAAAAGACGCATGCCCATACTGGAGACCGAAAAAATAATCAACATTTTTACTTTCTCTAACCCCGTATGTACAATGTACATAGGGATAGAGAAGTATTGTATTCCACCCAAAAATTCGATACTGCGATTTCACCGGAAACACATTTTTAGGACCCCCTGTATCCAAAAAAAAGTGTTTTCAGAAAAAGGTCCGTGTGTGTGTGTCTGTGTGTCCGAGTGTCTGTGAACAAGATAACTCAAAAACGAAAAGTAGCTAAAATACCAAACTTGGTATTTAAGTTTAGTATCTTCCAGGGATGCGACACGAAGATTTTGAGAAAAATACCCCCACCCAAAACTACCCTTTACATGGAACTTTTTTCGAAAATTTTGATTTTCTTAAAAATGGTTCTAACGATTTTGATTAAAATATCATATACTAAATATATTTACCTGATAAATAAAATTTATATCTTGAATTTTCTGGGAATAGCTTCTGAAGACCTGTTTATTCTGGATGAATTTTGCTTAATTTGACATAACTAGTAAACCGTAAGAGATAGACAAAAACTTACAATACAAAAAATGTAGGTTTTGTTAAAATACACAAGTAATGTAATGTACATTTTTCTCGTGCAGCGTACCGTTTTCGAGGTATTCATTGTTATTAGTTTCAGTTCTGAAGTATTTATACTTTTCTGAGACGAGAGTGTCCGTTTTTCTTTTGTTCTACTCCTGGTCAAGAAAATAAGCGATTTGTAATGACAATCGCATAACGACAGCTTTTAAAACATTTGACTATTGGTTTAGCCTAATGTATTCCCTTATTTTCTTCCTACTTATACGGAACTAAATAATAAGACCATTGTGCTAATGAGTACTTCGATTAGCAAGGTGCAGAAAGAAGAATAATCTTATGTAAATATTTTGTAGAACGGCTAGAATCCCATGACGTTTGTTGGCGGAAATAATAATGTGGATTGTATAATTTAAACTGTTCTTCTTTGTTCTGATTCTTTTCATTTTCTCGGTGTACGACAAGGTAATTTTCAAGTCCAGTGATCAGTGGTCTTTAATACAAATACAGTTTTTTTCAGGGTTTTGAACCCTATATTATGGAAAATTATACATCGCTATCTCCCACAAAGAGAATATACCTCTAAAATGACATTTGGTAGCATGCAAGTTATAACTTCCAGGAAATTGTAAGCATATTTACAAACAGAAGTTTTGTGAGATGGAACAAATTCTGTTCCCTTTGTTAGAGATCATTACGACTTATTGGTTAACCATTGTTCTAACACTTCGCTGTAATCTGTCATTAAAATGCAGCAAGAAGACAATAGAAGAACGTGAAAGGTGAAGTTTAAACCCTGAGAAATCTGCTACTTGGAGTTTGCTCTACGGGAAACCCTTTATGTAGATTCCACGTCGTATGCCAAAGCTTACTAAAACTACGAGGGTATTTCAGAAAATGACAGACGATTTGGCATAACTAAACAATAAATTTATCAACTAAAGGCTTTATTTACAAAGTTACAGTACTTTAGTCTATTTTTCAACGTAATCGTCAATGCTATCAAGGTATTTATTGTCACGTGGTGCCGGTTTCTCAATGCAGATGTTACTCTTCCACCTCCAAAGATATGAGCCAAAACGTACTGCCACTTTGAGGCCTTTATCGGTTGGGAATTCTTCTCCATCCAAAAAGTGGAACTAATACGATAATTACATGGTCTTGCTCTCGTATTTATTCTCCACGTTGGGGGTGAGGGGATTTTCTTGAAAAGCTTCGTGTCGCATCCTTGGAAGACACCAAACCTAAATACCAAGTTTAGTAATTAACGGTCTTTTCGTTTTTGAGCTATGCTGTCCACAGACACACACAGACAGACACACCATATACACACGGACCTTTTTCTGAAAATGTTTTTTTTTTTGGATTCAGGGGGTCCTAAAACATGTGTTTCCGGTGAATTCTCGGTATAGAATTTTTGGGTGGAATACAATACATCCTCTATACACTATGTACATAGTACGCATAGAGAAAGTAAAAACGTATATGACATAAATTATATGTTTTAAGCAGATTTACATTTTTTGTGTTGTAAGTTTTTGTTTATCTCTTACGGTTTAACCGTTATGTGAAATTCTGCAAAAATCGTGCAGAATAAAGAGGTCTTCAGAGAAAATTCAAAATATACTACTTTTTATTTGGATGTAAAAATATTTAATATATGGTATTTTAATCAAAATCTTTGGCGCTATTTTTAAGGAAAGCAAAATTTTCAAAAATATTTCCATGCAAACGATAGGTTGTGGTGGGGGGATTTTTTTGAAAATCTTCGTGTTGCATCCTTGAAAGATATTAAACTTAAATATTAAGTTTGGTATTTAACAGTCTTTTTATTTTTGAGCTATGCTGTCAAAAACACACACAATTTCACACAATAACCTTTTTTAAAACAAAAAATCTTATGTGTTCCATTCATATGACTTTCTCTACATCAAATTATTGTTAGAAAGCTTATTCTTCTTTTTACTTAATGATAATCGAAAAAATCTGATGTGTTACACTCACATGACTTTCTCTAGCCGTTCTACAAACTTCTTACATAACATTATTCTTCTTTCTGCACCTTGTTAATCGAGGTATTCAGCACAATGTTCTTATTACTTAGTTCCTTATAAGTAGGAAGAAAATAAGGGAATACACAGGCTAAATCGATAGTCAAATGGTTTAAAAGCTGTCGTTATGCGATTGTCATTACAAATCCCTTCTTTTCTTGGCCAGGAGTAGAACAAAAGAAAAACGGACACTCCCGTCTGAGAAAAGTATAAGTACTTCACAACTGAAACTAATAACAATGAATACCTCGAAAACGGTAAGCTCCACGAAAAAAATGTATATGACGTATATTGTGTATTTTAACAAGGCCTACATTTTCTGTATAGTGAGTTTTTGTCTATATATTACGGTTTATTAGTTATGCCAAAGTAAGCGAAATTCATCCAGAATAAACAGGTCTTTAGGAGCTATTCCCAGAAAATTCAAGATATACATTTTATTTGGCAGGTAAATATCTTTAATATACGATGTTTTAATAAAAATCGTTAGAGCTATTTTTAAGAAAGTCAAAATTTTCGAAAAAAGTTCCATGTAAAGGGTAGTTTGGGGTGGGGGATTTTTCTCAAAATCTTCGTTTCGCATCCCTGGAAGATACTGAACTTAAATACCAAGTTTGGTATTTTACCTACTTTTCGTTTTTGAGTTATCGTGTTCACAGACACACGGACACACACACGGACCTTTTTCTGGAAATGCTTTTTTTGGATTCAGGGGGTCCTAAAACATGTATTTCCGGTGAAATCTCGACTTCGAATTTTTGGGTGGAATGCAATACTTCTCTATCCTATGTACATTGTACATATGGGGCAAGAGAAAGTAAAAAAAGAGCAGAAAGAAGTTGTATTACTTGGTTCCTTGTGAGTAGACGGGAAATAAGGGAATACCAAGGCCTAAAGTGGCAGGCAAATCTTTTAAACCTGGCTGCTATGTGTTTGAAGTTCCTTTGTTTGTATAGACAGGAGTTGACAAATTCCCGTATGAGAAAAATATAGGTATTTTAAAGCTGAAACCAATAACAAATAATATCTCAAAAACAGTCAGCGTCACGAAAAAAATGTATATAACATAAACTGCGTGTTTTAACGAGATTTAGATTTTTTGTGAAGTAAGTTTTTGTCTATCACTTACGGTTTACCAGTTATGCAAAATTCGGAAAATTCATTCGGAATAAACATGTCTCCAAGGCTATTTCCAGAAAATTGAAGATATACATTTTGTTTGTCATGTAAATATCTTTAATATGCGATATTTTAATCGTTAGAACCATTTTTGAGAAAATCAGGGAAGTTGAGCGTGGGGGGATTTTCTTGAAAATCTTCGTGTCTCATGCTTGAAAGATACTGAACTTAATTACTAACTTTGCTATTTAACGGACTTTTCGTTGAATTACTGTCCACAATTACACTTACTGGCGTTTTTTCTAAAACTGCTATTTTCGGTCTCAGGGGACTTAAAAACATATATTTTCGGTGAAATATAGACATCGAATTTGCGGTGGAATACAATACCTTCTCTATTCACTGTGTAGTATGTGCATGCGAGCTAGAGAAAGTAAAAATGTTGAAGTGGTAACACAATATATACGGATTAATGCAGCGCATTCTGCACTGGTTCAAGTGCATCATTAGCCAAACCACCATTACAAAAGGCTGTTCGTGGAACTAACAAGATAATTACATGGTCTTGCTCTCGTGTTTATTCTCCCATTTTACCTCCCAGAGCACTGGTCAACTCTAACACAAGAGCGAAACAGGTTCTCGATATAGCTAGTGCAATAGGAATAAACAGCATCTGCATTGCTGCAACCAATTCTTTAATAGTATAGGGGTGTCCAAAAGAAGTTCAATTTGAACATGGAGTAAAGAAGAGGTATTAGGGGAGATGCAGGGAATGGCGGTCGCTTAAGAGTTGTAGAGTGTGGCCGCTGCCGTCATTTGGTTTTTTCTTAGAGTACGTTCACATATCTTGTCTGACGTGTTGTAATTTTCGAGAAAATCAATATTTTCGAAATGTGTTCCATGTTAAGGGTAGTTTGGGATGGGGGATTGTTCTCAATCTTCATGTCGCATCCCTGGAAGATATTAAATTAAATACCAAGTTTGGTATTTTACCAAATTTTTTAGTTACATGTTCACAGGCACACGGACACACAAGGACTTTTCTCTAAAATGCTTTTTTGAATACAGGGGACCCTAAAAATGTATTTCCGGTGAGATCCGGTATCGAATTTTTGGGTGGAATGCTATAGCTTCTCTATATACTATGGTACCTGTAGAGAAAGTAAAAAGAGAAGCAGTAGTCCAAGAGACGATTTTTCACATCAAGGAAAAGAAATGATACTTTCCTTGAACTTTGCATACCTTTGTGTGTCCTTGACATCTGCAGTGAATATCGGTAAACAATTGAATAACATCACGTGGTTACTTGTCTGTGTATGAACTGTTATCTAAGTTGCTATTAGCTACTAATTCTAATGAAAGTGTTTTATAATTAATATTGTTCATATTTTATACTCTTAGATTAAATATGGAAATAAAAGTTATATTACGTCAGTGCTTAAGTGTATGCTCTTCTTCCGGGGACTCCAGTTTACAAGTGTCTGTGGGCACCAAGGATGCGATTTTCAAGAAAATCGCCCCACCCCCCAACTATCCTTTACATGGGAAATTTTTCAAAAATATTAATTTTCTCATAAATAGCTCTAACGATTTTGATTAAAATATCGTATACTAAATATGTTTACATGTCATATAAAATGTATATCTTAAATTTTCTGGGAATAGCCTCTGAAGACATATTTATTCTGGATGAATTTTGTGGAATTGTACATAACTGATAAACCGTAAAAGATAGACAACAAATTACAAAATAGAAACTGTAGAGTTTGTTAAAACACACGATTTATGTTATATACTTTGTTTTCGCGGAGTTGATCGTTTTTCAAATATTCCTTATTGTTCGTTTCAGCTTTAAATGATACTTTTCTCATACGGAAATTTCTCAACGCCTGGTCATGCAAACAAAGGAACATCAATAGCATAGCAACAGCTTTTGACTATTAGTTTAGCTTATGTCCCTTATTTTCCTTCTACTTACATGGAAGCAAGTAATTAGAATATTTCTGCTAATTTTCTCTCGATTAGCATGAACTAAATAGAAAAAAAAAAAAATTTAACAATAATTTGTTGCAGAGGTGTAGAGGAAGTCATGTCAATAGAGCACATCTAATTTTTTTAAAGTTGTTTTCATTTTAATTGCATTCTTCCCCAAAACATTCAATGTCAAGATTTCCCATGGAAATACGTTTTGAAGCTTCTGAACATCAACAAATATTTTATAAAAAGGTCCGTGGTGTGCGTGTGTGTGTGTGTGTGTGTGTGTGTGTGTGTGTGTGTGTGTGTGTGTGTGTGTGTGTGTGTGTGTAAACTATAGCATTTTTCGCAAATTTATTTTTTTCAAATGGCACTTACGATTTTGGTTAAAATACCAAATACCAGCTATTTGCATAACAAATGGAATTTATATCTTGAATATTCTTAGAATAATCACTGAATGACTTTTCTGGATGACTTTTGGATAATGGTAACCATAAGAAATAGACCAAAGTCTTAGTACAAAAATATGTTCTCCCTATGACACACACACCAATAATTTTATCGGCGGAGTTGAACTACTTCCGTGATATTCCATACCATTGGTTTGAATTTTCAAAAACTATTTTGAGCCTTCAATTGACGGTATAAAAGACCAACGTTTTCTATTTATTAATTTATTTTACGTTACACGTTATTTAATACTTATCTATTCATTTTCGCTTTCTCTAGTTCGTTCATAGAAAATAGGTAGAGAAGATATTGCATTAAAAATTCGATACCGGGAATAAAATACACGTTTTAGGGTCCCTGTATTAATAAATGCTGTTTTAGAAAAAGGTCTCTGTTTGTGTATCAGTATATCAGTGTGTCAAACAGCCTAACCCAAAAACGTAAAGTCAGTTAAATACCATTAAATACTAAACTAAATATTTAGTATAGCATCTTCCAAGGATGTGACAAAAAACATATAAATTTTGCTATTTAATCAACATCCTTTTTTAGTTTGATTGTTCACGGACATGCACGCGCGGACCTTTTTCATAAAATGTTTTTTGGACTCAGAAGATCTGAAAACATGAATATTGACATAGAACTTTTTACTGGAATACGATAATTTCTCTACCTACTATATGCATATAACGTGTAGAGAAAGTAAAAAAATCTGATGTGTACCATTTACATGACTTTCTCTACATCTCCGCAATAAATTATTATTAAAAAGCTTATTCTTCTATTTGCTTAAATGTAACCGAGAAAAAATTGGCAGAAATCGTCTAATTACTTGCTTCCGCGTAAGTAGGAGGAAAATAAGGGTGTACCATAGGCTAAAGAGACAGTCAAAAGCTGGTTGCTATGTAATTGAAGTTCCTTTGTTTGAATGGACAAGAGTTGACAAATTCCCGTATGAGAAAAATTAAGTATTTTATAGCTGAAACCAGTAACAAGGAATATTGAAAAAACTATCAACTCCACGAAAAAAATGTGTATTACATAAATTGCGTGTTTTAGCGTGCTCTACATTTTTGTGAGGTAAGTTTTTGTCCATCTCTTACGGTTTAGCAGTTATGCAAAATTCAAAATACAAGTCTTCAGAGGCTATTCCCAGAAAATTAAAGAAATACATTTTATTTGTCAGGTAAATATCTTTAATATGCGATATTTTAATCAAAAGCGTTAGAACCATTTTTAAAAAAATCAAAATTTTCGAAAAAGTTGCATGTAAAGGGTATTTGAGGGTGGGGATTTTCTTGAAAATGTTCGTGTCACATCCTTGGAAGATACCAAACTTAAATACCAAGTTTGGTATTTACTGTCTTTTCATTTTTGAGTTATGCTGTCCACAGACACACACACATGCTATATTTTGGATTCTGGGGGTCCCAAAACATGTATTTCCGGTGAATTCTTGGTATCAAATTTTAGGTGCAATACAACTTCTTCCCTATACACTATGTACAGGTACGTGTAGAGAAAGTAAAAAATGTATTTTAATGCTGCTACACTGGCAAAGGATGACCGCGAGGTTGTCATATTCTACCAGGTAAAATTTAGGATACAAACAAAAGCAAAATTTCGTTGATTGATAGCACATAAGAGCGCTTTACTCTTATAGTGAGGAAGTGGTAGAGGAAGTTCTGAAACACGCCGATGGCGATGTATCTGGAAGTGGAAATGGCTCATTAACAGCAATTAAGTGAGAGCTCGTGCACCAGTTTTTCTGTTGTTGTTTTTTTTTTTTTTTTTTTTTTTGTTCTTTGTTTTGTACAACGTGTACAATTAAAAACACACACCACACAAACTTCTTAGTTATTTGTGTAACTGCTGTTTTCTTGCTGCCAATCCATTCTATACCTTTCTTGCCTCTTTTCAGATTTTTTTTCTTCGTTCCTGCGTAACTTCTTCCAGAATAATTTTACTTTCTCTACAAGTACCATACACAGTGTGTATAAAGAAGGTATTGCATTCCAACCAAAAATTCAATAATTCACCGAAAATACACGTTTTAGGGTAGCCTGTAACCAAAAAAAGCATTTTTGGAAAAAGGGCCGTGTGTGTGTGTGTGTGTGTGTGTGTCCGTGTTCCCGTGAACACGATAACTTAAAAACGAAAAGTCGGTAAAATACTAAGCCTGGTATTTAAGTTAAATATCTTCCAGGGAGAAAAATCCCCCACCCCAAACTTCCCTTTATATGGAAAAAAATTAGAAAATTTTTATTTTCTCAAAAATGGCTCAAACGATTTTGATTAAGATGCCGTATTCTATGGGTATTTATATGGAAATTTAAAATATATATTTTGAATTTTCTGGGAATAGCCTCTGAAGACCTCTTTATTTTGAATGAATTTTGCATAAGTGGTAAACCTTAAGAGATAGACAGAAACTACTACACAAAAAATGTAGATCACGTTAAAACACACAATTTATGTCATACACTTTTTTTCGTGGAGTTTACCATTTCTGAGATATTCCTTGTTACCTTTTCCGATTTAAAATACTTAAACTTTTCTTACACGGAAAGTTGTAAGCTCCTGCCCGCATGGCAACCAGTTTTTAAAAGATTTGACTATCGTTTCAGCCTAGTGTATTCCCTTATTTTCCGTCTTCCTACAAAGAAGCAAGTAATTAAGAAAATATCTGCTAATGTTTATCTCGATTATCATAAAGTAGATAGAACGATATTCTTTTTAACAATAGTTTGTTACAGCGATGGAGAGAAAGGCATGTGAATGGAACACATCAGATTTTTCTTTAGTCATTCCTTCTAAGGCTTCTCTTGGAAAGCAGTTTCGGCCCGATCAGTGCTCCCACCAGTTTATTTTCATCCTCGCCATTCTTTTGCTAATTCTTTCAAAATCAAATTGAATTTGAAAGGTAAACTCAGATTGAAACATTCAGTAGCATCTTCGGAGATTGGAACTATGAACCTTCCACCTACCGTGCCGATGCTCTAATCAACGAGCTAACATGGTTACATGCTGATACAACACGACTCGCATTTGACCTGGTAAACAAGAAGGCGTTTTCAAATTTCATTTCAAAAGTGAATATTGAATACTTACACATAGAAACGTTTTGTTTATCCCAATTTCTCAAAGTATTCTCCCTGGCACTTTATGCAGCATTTCATCCTTTGGAACCACTTCTGGAACATCCACACCACTCAAGTTTCCACTCTCTTTCGTTTGCTGCTACAGCTTCTTCAGGGCTAGAAAATCTGTGAAGTAAAAATATTTTGCCTCAGTTCCTTGTAGAAACTTCATTGTTACATTAGAAGTGTGAGATGAGATATTGTCATGATGCAAAAAAAAGAAAAATGCAACTTAGTCATTTGGAAGCTTTTCATGGATACTTTCGGAAAGCAAACTTCTGTGTACCATTTTGCAGTAACAGTTTTCTGATTCTCTAGCACAGCTGTTACTAAGTGACGTTGTGGAGAAGAAAGAAGCGCTCCTTGCTCTGTTGATCTTTAGGGTGTTTGGCCATTTGGGAACACCAAATGGAGGACATACGTTTTATTTCTGGGTCAAACTGCTATATCCATTTTATGTCACCCGTAACAAATCTGAAACACGGCGAGACTTTCCACAGTTAAATTTTTGCAGCATTTTTTGGCACCATTCTCCCTTATGGAGCTTCTGTACTTCAGATAAATTATAGGGCTTCTATCTTGAGAAAATGTTTTACACGAAGGTGTTCAAGAAGAATGGTTAAAATATTTGGCAATCTATGCCAGCTTAATGTCCTTGCAAGTTAGTCTTGAATCTTCCCTAACTATTATTTCCATAGTGGTGATGTTTTTCTGTCACTATTGTCGATGGTCTGTCACTCTTCTCTTCAGATTTAAGAGAGTGTCTCCCCCTCTTGAATTTTTAAACCAGCGGAACAAAGTGACACATGACGGAGAATAGTCCCCAAAAGCCCCACTCAAACGCTCAATTAACTGCGTTCGATTTACGTCGCATGTAATACCAATGCCTGTATAGTGCTTTTAGATAAAATAAAAATGAAATGAAATGAAATACAAGATCATTGCACGAAAATGTCCTCTCTAAATCTCCATTGGACTTGCAAGAACGGCCCTTACATTTTTGAGTTATGTTGTCCACAGATACACACTCGTACCTTTTTCTAAAAATACTAAACATAAATACCGATACAATGTATATAGTGGCTAGAGAAGACATTACATTCCATCGTTAAAAACCAAACTTGGTATTTATGTTTAGTATTTTTGGACAGTGTTTAACGCCCGCTTCTACTACTTATGGCACCGCAGGTGATGACACTGATGATACGTGCAATGAAGATGGAGCACCGATGGAATGTGTCGGCCGGGGAAACCGCATAACCCGGAGAAAATCCGCCCCTGAGCCACTTTGTCCACCACAAAACCTACAAGCGGTCGCTTGGGATCGAACTCGGGCCGTTTAAGTGAGAGACGAGTGGTCTATATATGTTTAATATCTTCCAAGGATGCGACACGAAGATTTTCAAGAACATTTCCCCACCATAACTTCCCTTCACATGAAAAATGACTTCAACAGTTTTGATTAAAATACAGTACCTATATTAAAGATATTTACATCCCAAATAAAATGTATATTTTGAATGTTTTGGGAATAGTCTCAGAGGACCTTTTTATTCTGGATGAGTTTTGCACAAATGTTGCATAATGGTTAAACTGTAAGAGATAGACAAAACTTAATACAGCAAAAATATAGATCTTGTTAAAACAGATCATTTATGTCAATATGTTGTGACTGTTTTAGAGATATTCCTTGTTATTGGTTTCAATTTTAAGATACCTAACTTTTCTCAAACGGGACCATATCTCATTTGTTTCACATAGTTACCCGCTTTAAAAGACCCAAGACTATCACTTTAGCATAAGGTATTCCCTTATTTCTCTTCTACTTACAAGGAAGAAAGTAATAAGACCAGTTCTCTAATGTTTTTCTAGATCTGCATGATGTAGATAAAAGAATAATATTTTAAAGAATATTTTGTATTTTGAACAACTAGATTAAGCTATGCGAATGGAACCCATCAAAAAGTGTTACTTTCCTTACATGCACTATGTACAAAGTGTATTGAGAAGTTATTGCATTCCATCCAAAAATTCGATACCGAGATTTCACCGGAAATACATATTTTAGGACCCCCTAAATCCAAAAAGAGCAGTTTTGGAAAAATGTCCATATGTGTACAATTTGTGTGTCCGTGTCCGTGTTTCCTTGTGTCTGTGAAAACGATAACTCAAAAACGAAAAGTCCATAAAATACCAAACTTGGTATTTAAGTTTAGTATCTCCCAGGGATGCGACATGAAGATTTTGAGAAAAATCCCTCCACACCAAACTACCCTTTACATGGAAAATTTTGTTTTTCTCGAAATTGGCTGTAACGATTTTCATTAAAATGCCGTATAATAAAGATATTTATATCGCAAATTAAATGTATATATTGAATTTTCTGGGAGTAGCCTCTAAAGACCTCTTTATTCAGAATGAATTTTTCGTAACTCGTAGACTGTAAGAAATACACAGAAAATTACTATACAAAAAAATGTAGATCACATTAAAACACACAATTTATATCCTATACTTTTTTTCGTGGAATTGACCATTTCTGAGATATTCCTTGTTATTGTTTTCAGATTTAAAAAACTTAAAATTTTTCTCACACGGAAAGCTGTAAACTCCTGCATAGAAACGGATTTGAATCACATGGTAACCAGCTTTTAGGAGATTTGACATTGGTTTTAGCCTGATTTTCTTTTTACTTGCAAGGAAGAAAGTATTAAGATAATTTCTGTTAATGTTTATCTCGATTATCATAAAGTAGATAGAAGGACATGCATTTAAACAATTTGTTACAGCGACGTAAAGAAAGTCATGTGAATGGAACTCATCAGATTTTTTTTTTAAATTTAGGTAACGTTTACGTTTAATTTTCATTGTGAATGGGGTTTTACACATCCTGAGGTTCAGCCGCGTCGTTGAATACCAAGTTCCAACTTCTCGCTGCAGTTAACCACTGATGATTTCTGGATGAATATAGACAGACCAGGTGACCCTGAGAGGTGCTCCGTCATGCTCAGTAATCATGCCTAGTTTGATTATTTCTCTGCATCCACCCCATTGACTTTCAAAAAAATCTACTGGCTGAGTTCTCTGAGCTTGCAAGTGGTTTATCCAGTGAGAACACTACACCCATTAATTACCTCTAAGCAAAAACAGCTGTCACTCAAACTGAAATATGGTAGTCCAGAGCAAGGAAAAGGTTCCTTAACCCGTAACGTGCAAAAACAAAATGACCAAACTATCACTCTGGACAAATAGTTTGAAAGTACTTTCATCAGCAATGGTTGCAGTAAAGCATGTATAATTTATCCGTTATATATTCAAAACTTTCTTTGATCTCTTTAATTCCATAATCTTAATATGATTTCGCTTCCGCATAGATTTGATTCCTATTGATTAATAATTTCCGCGTTACTCGTCTTTGACATTCTACGTAATTATTTCTCTGCATTTTATTCGTCAGCGTCACTTATCACGTATCTTTAAACCGCCATTTTCCTATGGATCCCTTGTTAAACGACTGTGTTTCCCATCAACCCACTTTTCACGACCCCTGGTTATCAACAACACCACTAAGGGCCGGTTGTACGATCTTGGAATAAATCTTGGAATAGTTATTCTTGGAATACACTATTCACGGTATAAATGTGGTGGCGATTTGTACAATGCATTGTATTTCTTAGATATTTATTCGACTGTTTACAGATTTAAAACTAATGTTGGCTATATTGCGAGCCATTCATGGCCAACTTGATTCGTAAATACTGCTTTATTTTGCTGAAATTTTGCATTGTTTTCATAATCAGCTATTCCTAAACTGTTTATTATTTCTTATTTTATGAATGTTCACAATTTTTTCTACAACTATGAATGTTCAGAAGTGTGTTCGGATGCACAATTGCTATACATTTACAAAAAAAAAAAACACATATACTGTGACTTCTTGCGATAGGTTAGAAGTATGGCAATGAAACCTTACCGAAATGGAAAAGGCGTGTTCTTTATGTACGCTCTTTAACTGCTATGGTTCTCAGCGTCCCATTCTATACTGGACGTGAAAGACCGCTTAATTTTGCTCAGAGGCCTCTCTATCAGGCTTGAGGTTCTTTTACGTGCCGTAAATCTACGACACGGGACCCATTGCATTACTTCCCTTCCGAAGGAAGCCATGCTAAGGATTTTTACGCCCGAAAAAATCCATCGTCCTCCGCCGCGACCTTGGGTATATGAAGTTAGCATGACAACCACTACACCACGGAGGGCGACAAACCTTACCGTATGTGCAAAGTTGTCTTGTGCTGATATGACATCTTTCCGTTTCTGTGCTCATAACAGTTAACGCATTTAACCTGGTTTCTGTATTTTACTATTTAATAAAATACTTAGTAAACGATTTTGAAAAGTATATTCTAGCTGCTGCCACCCACTATCACCTTAAGATATGCATAATTGAATCGTTGTACCAAGATCAAGTACATAAACAATTTGCTATACAGGTAATATTAACCAACAGAAATATTAAAAGCTATGTAGAATAATACATTAAACCGTTCCTATTACAGCCTATTACACTTTAATGATGTGAATATTTAATACAACAGTTAGAAATTATCAACCAGGCCAATAAAACCGAGAGCGTTATATTTTACGGAAGGTATTCTCTATTCAATAATGTATTAAACCTAGAGCATACAATACGGAAAATTATGAATTTACTGTAAAATAATATTATATTTAGATTTGGGAGCTCTGGAGGCGTCTTCTAATATGGGCATCTCCTTTCTACATCATAAAGCTTGTAGTGTTATCGTTGTTAAACTTAATATAAGCTCCAAAATCTGAATATAGTACAGAATGTCGCTAACATTAACATTTGTGGCTATATTAAGTTTTGAAACATATTGCCCTAGAAGTAACCAATCCTATGTGTTTCGTAAATAAAACATAACCTCGTTTTTTAAAACGCCATGCATTGTACTGGTGCATTATTACGTTACACTGTCGTATATTTATCTGGGTAGGATTAAATTTAATTGTTGTTTAAGGTTGTTGGAGATTCAGGACTGGGCGATCTCGGGGTCGAATCTCGTCGCTGGTGTATTTTCCTCCGGCTATGTACATGGGAACTTGTGGATGTTGTAAGGTGAACATTAAAAAATCTGATGTGTACCATTCACATGACTTTCTCCATATCCATGCAACAAATAATTCTTAAAAAGCTTATACTTCTATTTACTTTATGCTACAAATTAGCAGAAATAGTCTTATTACTCGCATCCTTGTAATTAGAAGCGAAATAAGCGACAAGTAGGTTAAAGTGATAGTCAAAAGCTGGTTCCATGTCAATGAAGTTCCTTTGTTTATATGGATAGGAGTTGACAAGTTCCAGTATGGGAAAAGTATACTTTTTTGATAGCAGAAACCAAAAATAAGGAATGTCACAAAAACGACGAACTTAACGAAAAAAATGTATATAACATAAATTGTGTGTTTTAATGTGCTCTACATTTTTTGTGCAGTAAGTTTTTTTTCCATCTCTTACGGTTTAGCAATTATTCAAAATTTAGTAAAATTCATCCAGAACAAACTACTCTTCAGAGGCTATTCCCAGAAAATTCAAGATATACATTTCATTTTCCAGGTAAATATGTTTAATATCCGAAATTTTAATCAAAATCGTTAGAGCCATTTTTGAGAAAATCAAAATTTTCGAAAAAAAGTTCCATGTAAAGGGTAGTAGGGGTGGGGGGATTTTTCTCGAAATCTTCGTGTCGCATCCCTGGAAGATACTAAACTTAAATACCAAGTTTGGTATTTTACCGACTTTTCGTTTTTGAGTTATCGTGTTCACAGACACACGGACACACACACACACACACACACACACACACACACACGGACCTTTTTGTGAAAATGCTTTTTTTGGATATTGGGGACCCTAAAACATATTTCCGGTGAAATCTCGGTATCGAATTTTTGGTGGAGTGCAATATTTTCTCAATGGCCAAGAGTGGCGTTAGGAAGCTTTTTTCTAACGGACCTTACGTATAGGGGAATGGAGAGGCGCCGTACTGTCGCTCATCTAGATGTTCCAGAGTTACACCCTCCGAGAAAATTAGCTTTTGACTATCTATACAGCTTTACCGAGAAACATATCTTAAATTATGTCATTATTTATTCATCAATATAGCTCAATCTTAAAACAGATATTCAGTATTGTATTGGCTTTCTAATGGTATGTTTACATTGTTTCTAATCCAAAAATATCTGATGTGTTCCATTCACATGACTTTCTCTACAAATCTGCAATAAATTATTGTTAAAAAGCTTATTCTTCTATTTACTTCATGCTAATTGAGAAAAAAATTATCAGAAATAGTCATTACTTGCTTCCTTGTAAGTAGAAGCGAAATAAGGGAGTACCATAGGTTAAAGTGAAGTCAAAAGCTTGTTGCTATGTGACTGAAGTTCTTTTGTTTGTATGGACACGGGTTCACATAGTCCTGTATGAGAAAAGTATGTTTTTATAGCTGAGACTAAAAACAAGGAATATCTCAAAAATATTCAACTCCACGAAAAAAATGCAAATAACATAAATTGTGTGTTTTAAAGTGCTCTACATGTGTTGTGTGGTAAGTGTTTTAAAGTGCTCTACATGTGTTGTGTGGTAAGTGTTTGCCCATCTCTTGCGGTTTAGCAGTTATGCAAAATTCCGTAAAATTTACCCAAAATAAAGTAGTCTTCAGAGGCTATTACCAGGAAATTCAAAATATACATTTTATTTGTCAGGTAAATATCTTTAATATACGAAATTTTAATCAAAATCGTTAGATCCAGTTTGAGAAAATCAAAATTTTCGAAAAAAGTTCCATGTAAAGGGTAGTTGGGGTTGGGGGGATTTTTCTCAAAATCTTCATATCGCATCCCTAGAAGATACTAAACTTAAATACCAAGTTTGGTATTTTACCGATTTTTCGTTTTTGAGTATCGAATTGAGTATCTGTATCGAAATTTTGGTGGAGTGCAATACCTTCTCTATACACTATGTACATAGTACATATAGAGAAAGTAATTACCGATTTATATTAATTTGATTGATAGTTTTTCATTAATTATTGCTTAATTATATTTATTTAACTATTTCTTTTTTGTCGTATGGTATATCGCCTCAGCCCCGCTCCTTGTAGTTAAAATGGCTCACCTGTTCTACACAACGGTTATTTACAAATATTTTTGTGCTAATAGGTTCTTTCCCTATGAACGCCGTTACCTTTGCTTTTATAAAAGAAAAGAAATGTTCTTATTATGTTCTTCACAAACTTGATTACTGTTTTCTATTATTTTCATTTTATGCATACCCAACTTACCATCCTGTATATTGCGTTCCTCAAACTGTAGATTTAATTAAAAGTTATGGTCTTTAATATGCTTTATATATCATTGTATTTACATGGAAAATTCATGTTTGTATTTAAATTAGAAATTAAACAGTGTCGACGTGATACTCCGTAATTGCAGTCTGCACAGTGACCTCTCATATCGTGCAGAATGCAAGCTTGTAACCGTGAAGGGTAAAGCAGGTAGCGGTCACATCAAAAAGCAACCTAGCAGGTTCTGAACAAACGCAAGTAGCGGAATTATTCATTTGTTTAGTAATACCTTTCTAACCTGGACACTGAGGCTAGACGTTTCTTTCTGTAGTCAATCACCCTACGTATAGGGTGACAATTAAAGCAGTAGTAGATAAGAGCCATGATATATTTTACTCAGGACACTTTCAGGGATTTACGGATTCAAAATCCAGGCTGTAAATGTGGGTAGGTAACTTTTTAAACAGTTTATAACTCAAATTCCTTTCTTTTGTAAACCTGAAGTTTATTTCAATTAATCACGAAATCGCAATCATGTTTTAGTCCGTTTTTTTTTTTTTTTTTTGCAGTGTTTAACGCCCCTTTTTACTGCTCTGGTACCGCAGGCGATGATACATGAGGATGGAGTCCCGGTGGAATGAGATGGTGGGGGAAACCGGAGAACCCGGAGAAAACCTGCACCTGCGCCTATTTGTCTACCAAAAGTCTCACATGCGGTCGCTTGGGATCGAACCCGGGCCGTCTAGGTGAGAGGCGAATGGTCTGACCACTCAATTCGACAATTCTATCTCGCGATTTATTTATACTCGTTAATTCAGACAAAATATATCCACTTTCTCGGACTAAAATACTGATTTACTTCCATGTCCTATCTTTATATCAGTGGAAGTTAATTTATATTCCACTGCAAATATATTCGCGTTCTCCAATCTTCGCGTAAAATTCACTGCACGCGTCGTTTCCTTATCCCCTGCCTAGCAAGTGGATTTCAATCTCATAACAACGAAATTTTAAAACATTTGAATGTCGGCTTAGCCTAGTGTATTCGCTTATTTCCCTTCTACCTACAAGAAACTAAGTAATAAGACCGTTTCTACTCATATTTATCTCGATTAGCACGAAATAGTAGGATTAGCTTATTAACAATATTTTATTACAGAGATATAGGGAAAGCCATGTGAATGGAACACGTCTGATTTTAATGGTGTTTAACGCCCGCTTTTACTGCATAGGCACCGCAATGATGAAACTGCTGATACATGAATGAAGACCGGTGAAATGTGACGAGTGAACCGGCGAACCCGGAGGAAACCTGTTCCTGCGCCGCTTCGTCCATCACAAATCCCACATGCGGTCGCCTGGGATCGAACCCAGGCCGTGTTGATTTGTCACCTTGTGTGCCCATTTTTTTTACTTTCTCTAGCCCCATATGTACAATATGCATAGGGATAGAGAAGGTATTGTATGTTGTTAGGAGTCTTCAATCCTTGGATTGGTTTGCAGCGACTCTCCATTCAGATCTTCTCTCTGCTTTCCGTTTGAGTTCTTCATATTTACTGCATTTCATATCTTCCATAATTTGTTTTATATATTGTGATCTTGCTCTTCCTTTGCCACTTCTTCCTTCTGACATACCTTCTATTATAATATTCAATGTGCTCTAATGTCTTAATAAATGGCCTATTAATTTTGTTCTTCTTTTAATTTGGTTCCAAATTCGTTTTTCCGCTTCTGCTCTTTTATATACTTCTTCATTTTTAATTTTGTCACTCCATTTAATTTTTAGCATTTTCCTATAGCACCATGTTTCAAAAGCTTCTATTCTCTTTCTTTCTGCTTTTAAAATTGTCCAAGTTTCACATCCATATAACATAATACTCCATACATATGTTTGTAATAAATTCTTCCTGGTTTCAAGGCTAATATGTTTGCAGTAAATAGCTGGTACTTTTTATTAAAAGCAATTTTGCGTGTTGTATTCTACTGGTTATTTCTGTTTTGCTCCTTCCATCATCTGTTATTTTGCTTCCTAGATATTGAAATATTTCGGTTTCTTCTAATAGTTGTCCATTTAGTTTAATTTTTGTGTTACTATTCCCTTTCTTCCTGCAAGTCATAATTTTTGTTTTTGATTTATTAATGTTTAAGTTGTAGTTGTTCCTTAATGTATTTTCTAATTTGTTTTGGAGTCCCCTGAGCCCGAAAAAAGCATTTTTAAAAAAGGTCCGTGTGTGTGTGTGTCTGTGTCTGTGGACAGCATAGCCCCAAAACAAAAAGACCGTTAAATACCAAACTTGGTATTTAGGTTTAGTATCTTCCAAGGACGCGACATGAAGATTTGCAAAAAATCCTCCTCCTAAAAACTACCCTTTACATGGAACAAATTTCGAAAATTTTGATTTCCTTAAAAATGGCTCTAACGATTTTGATTAAAATCCTGTATATTAAAGATATTTATGTCCGAGATAAAATGCATATCCCGAATTTTTGGGAAATAGCCTCTTAAGACCTCTTTATTCTGGATGAATTTTCCTTAACTGCTAAACCGTAAGAGATAGAAAAAAACTCACTACACAAAAAATGTACATCACGACAAAACACACACTTGATGTCCTTTTACGTTTTTGTTGTGGAGGTAACCTTTCTGAGATATTCCTTGTTATTGGTTTCGATTGTGAAGTACTTAAATTTTTCTCACACAGGAAGTGTCCGCTTTTCTTTTGTTCTACTCCTGGCCAAGCAAAGGAGTGATTTGCAATGACAATCGCATAATGATAGCTTTTAAAAAAATTTACAATCATTTTAGCATAGCGTATTCCCTTATTCTCTTCTACTTATTATGAACTAAATAATAACATTCTGCTAATATTTATCTCGATTAGCATTGTGTACAAAGAAGAATAATCTTTTGTAGGAGGTTTGTAGAGCAGCTAGAGAAAGTCATGTAAGTGTAACACATCAGATTTTTTTTCTATCCGTCTACAGTACTACATCTCAAAACACTCGATTGCATACCTTTTTTTTTTCCAACGAGTAAAAATAAAAATATTTACGCAAAAATAAAATTAATTACTATTTAAAAGCAATATCAACATGCGTTATATATTCTCCTAGGCCAATGAAAAAGAAAATGCTAAATCTATATGGCTGAATAATGTATTGCTAACAATATTCCTGTTATAATCTGAATTCATTACCACAAGCCTAATAGTGTACAAAATGTAATCGTAATGAGAGATTGGTGGCTTTATTTACGCGGAGGTTAGCGCGATCAATGCTGAATCTGCTTTTGAATAGTAATATATGCTTGCGTAAATAGTCTTATTTCTAATACTCACTCGAAAAAAAAGGTATGAAATATAGATGAGTTAGTGTTTTGCAGAAGTTGTGTGTGTGTGTGTGTGTGTGAAAGAGAGAGAGCGAGAATGAATTAATCTGTGAATTTGTAATGGCGGAGAAAGGTGCTCATTTTATTTAATATAGTGTCTGCAGATTTATTCGGTCTTTGCTGTCAGTCGTTTGTCCACCCATGATGTCAATACTAGGTAGCGAGTTTATCACGCGTTTTCTCTTGCAGAGGACTAGCAAACAATAGGTAGGTGTGGATGTCAACAGTTTCGAGGTCACTTTAGTAAAAAGGGGCATTTACTGCACCTCTCCAATATTTATTCACTTGCGTCTCGCAAACTCACAATCGTAGCGTTTATGCTGATAGATGTTCTTCCAGTTCGGAAGTAGCAGTCAACCATACAAATTCTGTGATCGGTAGTCACTTCCATCTCGCGGGAAAGAACGCATAAAATGTCCTAGTGAAAAACAGCTCTGCACCGCCCAGTACATCAACCTGTTTGCATAGTTAGCAATGCATCAGTCTAAGGTTCAATTCCGCACTCCCCTTTGAGACGAGGAGCTCGCTGAACTAATAATGATGTCACGCTTTTAAATCCACTGGCGCTAAAGGCAGAATAAAGCAGAAGGCCCGGTATTTCGTTCATTCGTTGTCGGCTTGCCCTCCCCCTAGATAGTACCGATAACCCCTTAGGAATTACAAGCGGTTGCCCAGGGGTCAGAACCTGTCGGGGAGCCAACAGCATGAAACCACCCAATGGGTAACCTGGAACAAGTGGTCGGCCCGTAACCAGGCATGAGCGTGAGGAAGTGGATAATATGAAATGCAAGCGAAATGAATGATAGGAAAGGTGATGATGGAGCAGTTAGTGGAATGAGTGTAGGGGCAAACCGGAAAACCCGGAGAAAACCCGCCCAGACGCCGCTTCGTCCACCATAAATCCTATATGCGGCCGCTTGGGATCTAACCACTCGGCCACGGCGCCACCCCCGATATTTTACTTTACTTTTATTGTTAGGTCCTAAAGAAAATGTTTAAATATGTATTGTCCTCTTCCCTCTTTCAAGGATTAGGTTTAAAACTTAAATTTATTATTAATAAAGAATATTATCTCAAATTTTAATAATTAAAGGATATATAATAAAAGAAATATAAAATCGTTAAGATTTGTCGTGTTGAGGTCTAAATTCTAACATTAAATTCAACATTTTTGTATATAAATTAAATAAAAATTAAACAATAAAAAGAACAAGAATCAAATTTTTCACAACGGTACAGCTATGCAAAACAGAGAGACAAAAGCCTACTAAACAAAAAATGTGATGTGTTCCATTCACATGACTTTCTCTATATCTCTATAAATTATTACTGTTAATAAGCTTATCTTTTATTTATTTCATGCTAATCGAAATAAATTAGCAGAAATAGTCTTATTTCTTGCCTTATTGTAAGTAGAAGCGAAATAAGGGAGTACCATAGGTTAAAGTGAAAGCCAAAAGCTGGTTGCTATGAGACTGATGTTCCTTTGCTTGTATTAACAGGAGTTGACAAATTCCTGTATGAGAAAAGTATAAGTTTTTACTTTCTCTATAGGCACTATGTACAGTGTATTGCACTCCACCAAAAAATTCGATACCGAGATTTCACTGGAATAATATGTTTTAGGGTCCCCTTTATCTAAATAAAGTATTTTTGGAAAAAGGTCCGTGTGTGTGTGTGTGTGTCTGTCTGTCTGTCCGTGTGTCTGTGAACACGATAACTCAAAAACGAAAAGTAGGTAAACTACCAAACTTGGTATTTAAGTTTAGTATCTTCCAGGGATGCGACACGAAGATTTTGAGAAAAATCTCCCCACCCCGAACTACCCTTTACATGGAACTTTTTTCGAAAATTTTGATTTTCTCAAAAATGGCTCTAACGATTTGATTAAAATTTCGTATATTAGATATATTCACCTGGCAAATAAACTGTACATCTTGAATTTTCTGGGAATAGCCTCTGAAGAGTAGTTTATTCTGGATGAATTTTACTAAATTTTGAATAACTGCTAAACCGTAAGAGATGGACAAAAACTTACTTCACAAAAAATGTAGAGCACGTTAAAGTACACAATTTATGTTATGTACATTTTTTTCGTGGAGTTCGTCGTTTTTGTGACATTCCTTTATTTTCGGTTTCTGCTATGAAAAACTTATACATTTCTCATACAGGAATTTGTCAACCTCTGTCCATACAAACAAAGGAACTTCAGTGACATAGCAACCAGCTACTGATTATCACTTTAAGCTATGGTACTCCCTTATTTCACCTCTACTTACAAGGAAGCAAGTAATATGGCTATTTCTGCTAATGTTTTACTGATTAGCATGAAGTTAATAGAAGCATAAGCTTTTTAAGAATAATTTGTTGCAGGGATATAGAGAAAGTCATGTGATTTTTCAGATTTTTCAAATATGAAACCAAGAAAAAGGAATATCTCAAAAACGATCAACTCCACGAAAAAAAATGTATATAACATAAATTGTGTGTTTTAGCGTGCTCTACATTTTTTGTGGGTTAAGTCTTTGTCCATCTTTTACGGTTTAGTAGTTATGAAAAATTCAACCAGAATAAAGTAGTCTTCAGAGACTATTCCCAGAAAATTCAAAATATACATTTTATTTGTCAGGTAAATAAATTTAATATACGATATTTTAATCAAAATCGTTAGAGCCATTTTTTAGAAAATCAAAATTTTCGAAAAAAGTTCCATGTAAAGGGTAGTTTGGGGTGGGGGGATTTTTCACAAAATCTTCGTGTCGCATCCCTGGAAGATACTAAACTTAAATACCAAGTTTGGTATTTTACCGACTTTACGTTTTTGAGTTATCGTGTTCACAGACAGACGGACACACTGACACACTGACACACGAACACACACACACGGACCTTTTTCTGAAAATACTTATTTTGGATACAGGGGACCCTAAAACATATATTTCCGGTGAAATCTCGGTATCGAATTTTTTGGTGGAGTGCAATACATTCTCTATACACTATGTACATAGTGAGTATAGAGAAATTAAAAATGTAGAACTCTATATCATATACATTTTTTCTAGAGCTGATCGTTTCAGAAATATCCCTTGTTATTGGTTTCAATTGTAAACTGTGTAAATCTTCTCAAACGAGCGTTTAAAAGATTTGACAGTTGCTAAAACTTTTGACTGGAACAGTCATCTCTTAAGAGGTTTACTCAGATCTCTTTTTTCAATTGGCCGATTGTTTTTTACTTTTTTAAAAAATTATTATTTATTTGTGTATTTGTTTTTTCGTAGCCTATTATCTTGATTAAGACGGGATTTGTGGTGAACAAAGCGCTGCAGGGGCGGGTTTTCTCCGGGTTCTCCACTTTCCCCCGCCATTTCATTCTACCTGTGATCCGTCTTCATTCCAAGTATCGTTAGTTTCATCGCCTACGGTGCCATATGTAGTAAAAACGGGGGTTAAATACTATAAAAAATCTGATGTGCACCATTCACATGACTTTCTCCATATCCCTGCAACAAATAATTCTTAAAAAGCTTATACTTCTATTTACTTTATACTAATCATAAAAAAATAGTAGAAATAGTCTAATTACTCGCTTCCTTGTAAGTAGAAGCGAAATAAGGGAAACGTAGGTTAAAATGATAGTCAAAAGCTGGTTGCTATGTCAATGAAGTTCCTTTGTCTATATGGATAGGAGTTGACAAGTTCCTGTATGAGAAAAGTATACGTTTTTCATAGCAGAAACAAAAAATAAGGAATGTCACAAAAACGACGAACTCCACGAAAAAAATGTATACAACATAAATTGTGTGTTTTAATGTGCTCTACATTTTTTGTACAGTAAGTTTTTTTTCCATCTCTTACGTTTAGCAGTTATTCAAAATTTAGTAAAATTCATCCAGAATAAACTACTCTTCAGAGGGTATTCCCAGAAAATTCAAGATATACATTTTATTTGTCAGGTAAATATCTTAGATATACACAATTTTAATCAAAATCGTTACAGCCATTTTTGAGAAAATCAAAATTTTCGAAAAAAGTTCCATGTAAAGGGTAGTTGGGGTGGGGGGATTTTTCTGAAAATCTTCGTGTTGCATCCCTGGAAGATACTAAACCTAAATACCAAGTTTGGTATTTTACCTACTTTTCGTTTTTGAGTTATCGTGTTCACGGACACACGGACACACACACACACACACGGACCTTTTTGTGAAAATGCTTTTTTTGGATATAGGGGACCCTAAAACATATATTTCCGGTGAATAAGATTTTTTCTGCTTATTTTTCTCGATTAGCATGAAGTAAATAGAAGCATAATTGTTCAGTGAATGGAACACATCATCTTTTTTTTTTTTTTTTTTTTTTCAGGAGTAAAGCAAGAATGCAGTCAGTAAATAATTTCAGCTACAGAGTGATATTTGGCGATAAAGTTACTCCTCTTAGCTATGGCGACAATAGTACCACCTTTGAAGTAAGTATTCTTGTTATTTATATATGTATTTGTTTTTGTGCAGGGCAGCCTATTATCTTAATAAAGACGGTTCTTGTTTGTCATTCTTTCAAATGTGTAAACGGTTTCCTCTGTTCTGATAATTTGACGATCCACTTTTAGCTCTTGGTGGGTATTGATTGACATTCATTAAAAGCAAATACAGAAACTAATTTAATTCTGAAGAGGTCAAATTTTTAATTGCACAGAACGTTTTAGGTTTCATTTGTACTGCACTGAATGTAATTTGAAAATGTCGCACGCATTTCATCAGAATATCTTAATCTAGCTCTAATCTCTCATCACTATTCTGAGTGTTGTATATGATATTTAAATTGAACTATATTCATAACCGGTTTTTCTGCTTTAGTAAAGGAACCGGCTGGTACACTACCATAATAAATTGCTGTACATTCATTGCCACCGGTTTGTGGTACATTCTTGAAATCATTGGTAGATCTTCAGGTGCAATCTCTGCAGTATTGACGAAAACAGAATATTTGCAGTAAATACAAAACAGCCTTAGACTAAGGCAGATGTGTTGTGTTCCTTTGACTTTCTTTGCCCTTTATATTTTAATAAAGTATGAAAACTGATTTTATGAATAATTATTTTTCTATCTACTTCGTTTATATGATCATCTCCTTAGCGCGGTGATAGCACAGCTGCTTGCCAAGCGGAAGACCTGGATTCGATTCCCGGTACCGGCATAGGGATTTTTCCCCGGCTGGGAGACCTGGACTGGGGTGCTCAGCCTCGTAACGTTCTGGGGTGCCGCTTGAGGAACTACTTGATGGAGAAGAAGCGGCTCCAGGTTGAGAGGACCGCATTAACCGGCCGGGAGGGATTGAGGGGCTGACCACGTCTCACCCTCCAATACTGCACCCCATCCATGACGTCTGTCATGGACCGAGATGGGGGACGCAGCGACCGGGCGGTAGGCAAAGGTTCCTTGTGAGTGTCGTGCCATGTATTATTATTATTATTATTATTATTATTATTATTATTATTATTACTTCATTTATATCCAGAAAAACCCTTGAAATAACTAGGGAACTTATATCATGGTATAAGTCGCCTGTTGAATGAATGATTAAATCAATGACCAGGGAACTAATATCGCGGTATGTATCCCTGTTGAATGGATGAATGACCAGGCATCTTATATCGCCTGTTAAATGAATGACTAAGGAACTTATATCACGGTATAAGTCGCCTTTTGAATAAATGAATGACCAGGAAACTTATCTCGCAGTATAAGTCGCCTGTTGAATGAATGAACCAATGATCAGGGAACTTACATTGCGGTGAATGTCACCTGTTGAATGAATCAATGACCAGGAAACTTATATCAGGGTATAAGTCGCCTGTTAAATGACTAGGGAAGTTATATCGCGGTATAAGTCGCCTGTTTATTGAATGAATGACCAGGAACTTACATAGTGGTATACAACTCTGGTTGAATGAGAGAAGGAATGACCAGCGAACGCAAGAGACAGCCTATATTTCGATACAACGTACTTTTTGTGCCTACCATCCCCAGCAGGAACGAATGAGATGAAGGTTCCATAGAGACCAGCCGATAGAGCCCTACAGAAATCTCTAAGGATGACCTGGTCATACCAATGGGAAAGCTCAAGGCTTCCCTCTGGCGGAACCGGGAAAACTCTATCCTCAAAGAAGCCTACCATCTGTCAGGTCCAAGAACATTCAATGACAAGCATCTGTAACGCTTGTGTGACCCTAAATCTTCCTGAGACTAGAAATAAAGTGCTTGGAAATCAGGAAAAGAAAATTAGTGTTAAAGAGAAGCCATTCCAGCATTCATTAGCCAACCAGGGGAGCCATTAAATGCCCATTGTCAGGCTTACCGGTCTCGGGAATCGAATCAGGGCCTCCCTAACGCGTGTCTCGCCCTTCACCGCTAGGCAAGTTGCCTGTTGACTTTTCTGGCACAAACCATTTGTTTCACTTCGATCATGCTTATCTGTGGGTGTCGGATCACACATGTGTGAGGGCAAGCCAACAATTTTTGCACAAAGAACGGAAAAATATGACCACTTTAAATTCGAGGGCCATCCAGAAATTAACGAATAACTTGTCCTAAATAAATAATGACGAAAGATATCAACACAACTGAATTTACAAAGTTACACCTTATTCTATTTCTCAACGTAACCGCCATTGCTATCAAGGTATTTATTCTTACGTGATACCAATTTTTCAATGCAGATGCTGTACCGCCGAAGATCTGTACATATATGCCACTGCCGCTTTGAGGTCTTCATCGGTTGGGAAATGTTTTCAATCCAAAAAGTCTTGTACGGTGTTCAAAGTGAAGCACCGGTTTTTACTTTCTCTATACGCACTATGTACATAGTGTATAGAGAAGGTATTGCACTCCACCCAAAAATTCGATACCGAGATTTCACCGGAAATATATGTTTTAGGGTCCCCTTTATCTAAAAAAAACATTTTCGGAAAAAGGTCCGTGTGAGTGTGTGTCCGTGTATAACTCAAAAACGAAAAGTCGGTAACATACCAAACTTGGTATTTAAGTTTAGTATCTTCCACGGATGCGACATGAAGATTTTGAGAAAAATTCCCCCACCGCCAATTACCCTTTCCATGGAACTTTTTTCGAAAATTTTGACTGTCTAAAAATGGCTCTAACGATTTTGATTAAAATTTCGTATATTAAAGATATCTACCCGACAAATAAAATGTATATCTTTAATTTTCTGGGAATAGCCTCTGAAGAGTACTTTATTGTGGATGAATTTTATGGAATTTTGAATAGCTGCTAAACCGTAGGAGATGGACAAAAACTACTACACAAAAAATGTAGAGCACGTTAATACACACAATTTATGTTATATACATTTTTTTCGTGGAGTTCATCGTTTTTGAGACATTGGTTTCTGCTTTGAAAAACTTATACTTTTCTCATACAGGAATTTGTCAACTGCTGTCCATACAAACAAAGGAACTTTAGTGACATAGCAACCAGCTTTTGACTATCACTTTAACCTATGGTACTCTCTTATTTCGGTTCTACTTACAAGGAAGCAAGTAATAACACTATTTCTGCTTTTTTTTTTTTTTTTTCTGATTAGCATGAAATAAATAGAAGTATAAGCTATTTAACAATAATTTGTTGCAGAGATGTAGAGAAAGACATGTGAATAGAACACATAAGATTTTTCTGAAATCTTTTATCAACCTTTGCATTCAACTCCAATATAACGATTGATGAACTTCCATTACGGCCTTTGCCGTGCACACTGCTTCTACTTGAATACTCCTCATTTATGCGCCATTTCCTCAATGAAGACTAGGTCATTACGTTATCACTATACATTTCTGTTATATGTCTATAAAATTCGATGTGTTACACTGCTCTACAAACGTTCTACAAAAGAGTATTCCTCTTTCTACACAACGTCAATCTAGATAAACATTAGCAGAATGTTCTTATTACTTAGTTCCTAATAAGTAGGGGACTAAGTGAACGCAATATGCTAAAGTGATAGTCAAATGTTTTAAAAGCTATAATTTTGCGATTGTCAGTGCAAATCGCTTCTTTGCTTGACCAGCAATAGAACAAAAGAAAAACTGACACTTCCTGTCTGAGAAAATAATAAATATTCACAATTGAAACAAATAACCAGGAATGTCTCGGAAACGCTCATCACCACAAGCACAAAGTAAAGTACATAAATTGCGTGTTTTGACGAAATCTGTATTTTTTGTGTAGTACGTTTCTGTCTATCTCTTGCGGTTAGCAGTTAAGAAAAATTCAGCAAAATTCATCCAGAATAAAGAGGTCTTCAGAGGCTATTCCCAGAACATTCAAAATATACATTTTGTTTGCCATATAAATAGCTTTAATATTACGGTACTTTAATCAAAATCGTTAGAGCCATTTTTGAGAAAATCAAAATTTTAGAAAATGTTTCCATGTAAAGGGTAGATTGTGGTGTGGGGATTTTCTTGAACATCTTCCTGTCGCATCCTTGGTAAATACTAAATCTAAATACCAAGTTTGGTATTTAACGGTCTTTTCGTTTTTGAGTGATGCTATCGACAGACACGCACATACACAGAACTTTTTTCTGTAAATGCTCTTTTCGGACTCAGGGGACCCCAAAATATATATTTCCTGTGAAATCTCGACTTCGAATTTTTAGTGGAATACAATACCTTCTCTATCGACTATGCTACATTGTACATGCTGGCTAGAGAAAGTAAAAAATTAATAAATTCTTAGGCAGTAGAAAGGTATAACATCGGCATTGAAAAACTGGTAGCACGTGACAATAAATATATTGACAGAATAGAGATTAGCTCGAGAAATAAAGTAAGATACTCTAATTTCGACGCAGCGAAACCTTCTCCTAGAAAACTTCGACCGCGCCACTGAAGATGTCCACCGTAGTTGTGGACGAAACGTCTGGTACTCCTAACACCAGCAGACCACGGCAAAACAGCCCGGAAACATTTCTTAGTTACAATGACTCCGGCCGTGAAAGCCTACGTTCTCTCATAAATAAAGTTTGTTTTGATACCTTTCCTTATTATTTATGAGTAGTTGTGCCAAATCGTTCGTTACTTTCTGGATGACCCTCGTACTTCCTCTTTAATTAAATTTTGATCTGCGTAGGTATTCTCGTAGTTCTGATTTCGTAAGCAAAGGCTGCCACACTGGCGCTCTCTGTTCTCAGACCATACATATCCTGTATATCACGGAACCCCTATACGAGAGTTTATCTACCTCTTAAAGTGAGATATGAGTCATTATTATATAATATTACAGCAGAAAGGGCTAGTTTTTTCTGGAGTCCGCTTTTCAACTTTCACGTAGTTCATTTGACCATTATAAGTTACCTTGAGTTGTTCCAACCTTGTAAATTGGAAAAGAATTTTCCAGAATATCATTGACATGACCCGCATGTAGTGATTCCTGTGTTGGTGTAAGTGCCAAATTCCAATTTAATTTACCAGCACTTCCTTAGTGCTTGAATTCCTGCACTTCTGTTATTTGTAAAAAGGTACAAGTAAAACCGACAGATATCAGCTATGTATTTCAGCATAAAGAACATTAAGGAATATTGGGATTGCATTTTAAATTTTAAAGCTATTTACTTGAAATTTTGCACTCTTAATACCGGAAATAAAGAAATTGCTGTGCAAAAACGCAAGTCTCCAGCTCAAATACTTTCTCGGATAATATAATTACATATTATTTTCTCTGCATAGTACGTAGGTAGAGAAGGTATTGCACTCCACCCAAAAAATTCGATGCCGAGATTTCACAGGAAATATATGTTTTAGGGTCTCCCTGTATCCAAAAAAAAGAGGCATTTTTAGAAAAAGACCCGTGTGTGTGTCTGTATATCTGTGAACATGATAATTCAAAAATGAAAAGTCGGCAGAATACCAAACTTGGTATTGAAGCGTAGCATCTTCCAAGGATGCGTACCTAACAAAGATTTTGAAGAATATTCCCCCACCAAATCTGGCTTTATATGGAAAACTTTTCGCAAATTTTGATTTTCAGTAAAATATTGTATCTATATTAAAGATATTTACTTGAAAAAGTGTATATTTTGAATTTCTGGGAATAACCATTGAAGAGCTCTTCATTCTCGATGAAATTTGCTGAATTTTTCATACCTGGTAAAACGTAGGGGATAGACAAAAATGTAGTACACAAAAATATACATGTATCTCGTTAAAATATATTGTTTATGTCATAATTTTTTTTTGTAGAGTTGATCATTTTTTAGATATTTCTTGAGATCTTTTGAGTTATATTTCCCCCCCCCCCCCACACGCACACACTCACAGAGATACTGAACAAACAGGCACACGGCAATTTCTCCAAAAATGCTTTTCTGGGTTCGGGGAGTCTCAAAACATATATTTCCGGTGAAATCTCGGTATCGCATTTTTGGGTACAGTACAATACTTTCTCTGTACACTGTGTACATAATACGTGTAGGGAAAATAAGAAGTCTGTTCCAGGGATGTGACACGAAGATTTTGAGAAAAGTCCCCCACCCTAACTATCCTTTACGTAGAACAGGTTTCAAAATTTTTGATTTTCTCAAAAATAGCTCTAACGATTTTTATTAAAATACGTATATTAAATAGATTTACATGGCACATGAAATGTATATCTTGAATTTCTTCAGTCGCTGAAGACTTCTTTATTCTGGATAAAATTTTCTGAATTTTGCATAACTGGTAAACCGAAGAAACAGACAAAAAATGATTACTCAAAAAATACAGATTTCGTTATGTCATATACATTTTTTTATCGTGGAGTTGACCATTTCCGAGATATTCCTTTTTATTGCTTTCAGCTTTAAAATATACGGGAAATTTTAGATTCCTGACCATGCAAAGAAACAGATTTCAACTTCATGGCAACCAGCTTTTAAAAACATTTTACTATCGCTTTACCGGTATTCCCTTACTTACCTCCTACTTACAAGGAAGCAAATAATAAGGCCATTTCTGCTAACGTTTATCTCGATTAGCATGAAGTAGACAGAAAAAAAGCTTTTTAACATATATATGTTAAAATACTGTTTTATATTGCCAGTAAAAAGATTGCAAAATGAGACCATAGGCCGAGTTTTGCAATATAACTGACGCAACAGATCTGGACATGTGAAAATCTTGATGAGAGCTAAGAAGCGAGTTGTACTTTCAGATATGCAGTTCACCAGTCGACTCATGCATGCTGGAAGAGTCCTGTCACAGTCAATGTGAAATATCTGTCACCTCTTATGCACTGCACTGATAAACATGTATTTTTATATTACATTCATATCTACACAAATGGTCTACTATATGTATAAACAATGTCATTCGTCTACCTCCAAATGCTTCCACACCTGACAGCCCTTCATCAACGCTATTGCTACTTTCTGCACCAATTAACCTGGATTACAATTCTTTCTGTTTGATTTTCTACAATTCTTTCTAATGATTTTCAAAGTTCTCAACATGTCGACATACATTTTCCCATTCTGGCCTGCCAATTTCTGCAATTCACTGGCGAAACAACTGTTCATCTTTTAATTTAAAAGTGTTATATTAAGTTTTTTTCTTTCTTATCTTTGAGAATCCTGGAAACGGAACTTAGTGAGATATCAGTTGCCTTGGCTACTGTTTTATTCACTTTCTGCAGATTTTTGAAGAACTTGGGGAACATACATTTTCTTCCTTCATCTCTGCCTCTTGTTTCGTGAAGTCAGGGATATTTGCCATTATTTCTCTGCTCTGACTAAGTAATACCTTGCCACTTAACTTTAAAAACGTAGGAGCCAGGGTTAAAAAACAAATGGACACTATTTACTGCCCACTTTGAATACAAACATATGCGGGTCACTTTCGATGCAGACTGTACAAAGTTTGCTCGCTGTGACTTTAAGTAAGCAAAGTATCATATCACAAACCGCGATAAGCTAGGCTCGGTAGCTCGGTTGGTGGTCAGGATCACGATTCCAGAAGTTTTGCGCCGGCAATACTACGAAGTACATAAGACCATTATAACACGTGTATCATTCACTGTAGTTTAGACAGTCGTCAATATTTATTAACAAATTATTAATTACTAGATTATATTTACGCAGCGTGGCTGCGATATCCATTTATTTCTTCTTAGCACCAGTATTAAGAATAGCTGACACATTAATCGACTACCCACATCCAGTGCAAGGTTGCCAAATCAAGGAACAGGTCAACGATCAGGATATGGCAATGAATATTACTAACAGATAGTTTGATCAAGATAACCTAATTATGACGTAACATTGCTTAATTATTGTAAACTCAAATGAGATCCAGTCTATTTAATAAACAACTACAAATACACAAAGTAACTGTGATGTCATGAAACCAAAGTTGGTGACAATGGAGTGCGATAAATTGCGATTTTTAACTCATGTTGACTGTGTTAAAAAATCTACCCTTAGTTAGAATCGTCCAAACATAACTTTAATATACAGTATTTTAATCAAAATTATTAGTCATTTTTGAAAAAAAAAATTGTTATACAAACGTTAGTTTGTGCTTGAAGAATTTACTTGAAAACGTTCTTATCGATTCTTGGAAGATACTAAACTTAAATATCAAATATGGTATTCAACGGTCTTTTTCTAAACGGGGCTTTTTCTAAAAATTATTTTTTAGCTTTTGTATTCAAGGTGCCTCAAATCATTTTTCCCGTGAAATCTTGACATTGAATTTTTGGGTGGAATACATTATCTTCTCTATCTACTATATGCACACTATGTGTAGAGAAAGTAAAAACACATACAGAAAGGAGAAGTAAGGTCAAAAGGAAGCGCATGGATGTTTTAAACATGTTTTTTTTTTTTTTCAAATATTTAACAGTCTTTTCGTTTTTTAGCTGTGTAGTCCACACACGCGCGCGCGCGCGTGCGCCTTTTTTCTAAAAATGCTTTATTTGGATTCAAGGAGTGTCAAAACATAATTTCCGGTTTATTCTTTTATCTACATGATGTTAATCGAGATAAACATTGCTAGAGTTGTTCTTATTACTTGCTTCTTTGTAAATAAAGGAAAATGAGGAAATGCACTAGCGCTAGGGCGATAGTCAAATCTTTTGAAAGCCGTCGCTATATGAAACAATTCGAAATTTGGTTCTCTTTACTTGCTAAAAGTAAATAAAAGAGAGATGAAACGAAATATGCTTTCCCGTTTGAAAAAAAAACAGTTTAAGCAGCTTAAAACTGAAACCAATACCTCGGAATATCTTGAAAACGCCTACTTTAAAAAAAAAAAGTACGTCATAAATTGTGTGTTTTAAAAAGATATACATGTTTAATGTAGTAAGTTTTTTCTATCTCTTACAGTTTACCAGTTATACAAAATTCATCCAAAATGAAGAGAACTTTAAGACTATTTCCAGAAAATTCAAGATATGTGTTTCGTTTGTCGTGAAAATATTTTAAATATATTTTAATCAAAATCGTTACAACCATTTTTGAGAAAATCGAAATTTTCTAAAAATGCTCCATGTAAAGGATAGTTTGGTTGGGGGATTTTCCTGAAAATCTTCATGTCGCATCCTTGAAAGATACTGAACTTGAACACCAAGTTTGCTGTTTAACCGATTTTTCTTTTTGAGTTATGCTACACACACACACGCACCGCGCACGCACACGCGCACGCACAGAGACAGACAGACACAGAGTGTGTTGCTAAAATGTTTTGGAATACGGGTCTCAAAACAGTATTTCCGGTGAAATCTCGGTATTGAATTTTTGGACGATTACGATACCCACTCCATCCACTATAAAAATTAGTCCCTTTTGCTCTGTCTTTATAAACTGTTTTATTTATATATAGTTTAACGTCCTTTAACCTGGTTGGTCATATCGGACGATGAATGAAATTGGTGAAATGCTGCTCAAATGATCTCGGGGTCCATGGAGCTCAAAGTTACTCGATATTCGTCTTCTCAGGATAAGGGAAAACCCCGAAAAAAACCTTATCCGGGTAAATTATCCTACGCGAGATTTGAACTCACGACCTTTTGAATGTGAGGCAGACACGCTACCACCACACTACCCAGGTGAGCTCTAAACTTTCTTATTACTTTCTCTATACGTACTATGTACATAGAGTATAGAGAAGACATTGCACTCCACCCAAAAATTCGATACCGAGATTTCCCGGAATATATGTTTTAGGGTCCCCTTTATCTAAAAAAAGCATTTTCACAAAAAGGTCCGTGTGTGCGTCCGTGTCCGTGTCCGTGTGTCCCCCCACCCCACACTATCCTTTACATGGAACTTTTTTCGCAAATTTTGATTTTCTCAAAAATGGCTCTAACGTTTTTTATTAAAAGTTCGTATTTTAAAGATATTTACCTGACAAATAAAAGGTATGACTTGAATTTTGTGGGAATAACCTCTGAAGAGTAGTTTATTCCGGATGAATTTTACTGAATTTTGAATAACTGCTAAACCGTAGGAGATGGACAAAAACTTGCTCCACAAAAAATGTAGAGCACGTTAAAACTCACAATTTATGTTATTTACATTTTTTTTTCGTAAGTTCGTCGTTTTTGAGAAATTCCTTATTTTTGCTTTCTGCTATGAAAAACTTATACTTTTCTCATACAGGAACTTGTCAACTCCTATCCATATAAACAAAGGAACTTCATTAACATAGCAACCAGCTTTTGATTATCATTTTAACTTATGGTAGTCCCTTATTTCGCTTTCATTTACCAGGAAACGAGTAATAAGACTATTTCTGCTTAGCATAAAGTAAATAGAAGTATAAGCTTTTTAAGAATAATTTGTTGCAGGGATATAGAGAAAGTCATGTGAATGGTACACATCAGATTTTTTATTATAATATCCAGATGAATCCACATGTCAGATGAATAACGTTACTCACATCGGCAACATAGCTTTTAGTTCGGAGTTTGGCCGCTAACCTGTCAGATTCCAAGTTAGAAAAATAACACTGTAGCTTTTGCCTTCGGCAAATGCGGTTTAAAATCCTTTAAAATGGACATTAAGTTAAACTGGTTCGCATACAATAATGCGATCCTTGACCCTAACCTACTGGTTTTCCGTTATTACCTGAATTATGCCTTATAACGTGTTCTGGTTGTTACGTATGTCGCTAATTCGCTCCATTTTTGCGTCCTCTATGGCTTTTGCTCGCCCCACCTCTCTAAGTTCAAGGTGACAATTGCACACGCAGAATAACTATAAACAAGGAAGGAGTCAGTCAGTTTCTAAGGTTCGTTTTTGTGCAGAGAAAGCTGGCAGGTATATTATCTCATGGGTCTACCACAAGTCGATTTTTGCCAGCGGAGGAAGTGTTGCATCGTTTTCACCAGTCATCTCGCAATGGCACTTGTTTTTTTCGTTCCTTCCGGAGAAAGCTGGTGCGGACTGTTCGGCAACTAGCTTACAGTTCGATTCCCGCCCCGGGCACGAGTGTGCAACATTGGCAAATCTTCGGTGAAAGGAAGACGCGAAAGAAAAGGGTTTCTGTGTTAGTTGATGTTGCTTGCATTATTAATGAGCTCTAAAGGGGACTAAAGACTGAAAATAACCAAAAATACATTTTTACTTTCTCTAGTCCCGTATGTACAGTGTACATAGTGGATACAGAAGATATTGTATTCCACCCAAAAATTCGATTTCGAAATTTCACCGAAAATATGTGTTTTGGGGCTTCCTGAGTCCGGAAAAGCATTTTAGAAAAAGGTCCGTGTGTATCTGTGTATGTGTGGATAGCACACTCAAAAACAAAAAGACCGTTAAATACGAAACTTGGTATTTAGGTTTACTAAGGATGCGACACGAAGATTTTCAAGAAAATCCCCCTATCACCAACCCTTTACATGGAAACATTTTTGAACATTTTAATTTTCTCAAAAATGATAAATATTTTGTTTCAAATGTCGTATATTAAAGATATTTACATCACAAATAAAACGTATATCTTTTTCTAAGAATAGCCTCTTTAAGTCCTCTTCATATTGGAATTAATTTTGCCGAATTTTGCTTAACTACTAAACCGTAAGTGATAAACAAAACCTTACTGCACAAAAAAAAAAAAAAAAAAAAAAAAAAAAAAATGTAGGTCTTGCCAAAGCGCACAATTTATATTCTTTACATTTTTGTTGTGGAGGTAACCGTTTCAGAGATATTCCTTGTTATTGGTTTCAGTTGTAAAGAAGTACCTACTTATATTTCTCTTAGTCAGAAAGTGTCCGTTTTTCTTTTGTTCTACTCCTGGCCAAGCAAAGAAGCGATTTGCAATGACAATCGTATAATGACAGCTTTTAAAACATATGAACATCGCTTTAGCCTAGTGTATTCCCTTTAGAGGCATTTTTAAGAAAATCAAAATTTTCGAAAAAAGTTCCATGTAAAGGGAAAGTTGGGGATGAGGGAATTTTCTTGAAAATCTTCGTGTCGCATCCCTCAAAGATACCAAACTTAAATACCATGTTTGGTATTCAAAGGTCTTTTCGTTTTTGAGCTTTGTTGTACACACACACACACACACACACACACACACACACACACACACGGTCCTTTTTCTGAAAATGCTTTCTTTGGATTTAGGGGGACCCAAAACAAGTATTTCCGGTGAAATCTCGGTATCGAACATTTGGGTGGTATGCAATACCTTCTCTATACACTAGGTACATAGTACTTGTAGAAAAAGTAATAATGAGCATTGTATTTTAGGCACACAGTTCTAGCCCTCCCTTCTGCTCTTGGCGCTTCTTCAGTTACTTTGTTTCACATATTTTACATGTTTTCTTCTCTTTTTTTCCCCCGTTTAGTTTCTGAGTTAAACTTCTTCCTATTCCCATAAGGCATTTTATTCCAATACTTTGGAGGAAGCGTTTCTTCCTCTTCTACATTTACGATTTATCTATCTCTGTTTCACTTTTATAAAACGTAATTATTGGCTAAAATGCAAATGTTTTATATTAGTTTCCCACCGGTGAAGCTCATTTAATTCACACACATACACACAGACAATAAGTACAAATATTTGTATCAGCGTTTGATGTAATGACCCAGAATTTCGCCGATTCTAAAGTTATGTTGATAATGAACAATTTCACCATGTTTTAAGATAGTTATTATTTCCTATCTCAGACGTTTGGTGATTGTTTACGTAACAGGTCACACGTTTGACCCCCCTCAAACCTTTCACCTGTCCGACTATAGATGCTGTGATTTGAGGGAAGAATATCGACCGTACTGAAAATTCAACCTACGTAATCCTACATTTTGTTTTCATGTATTGCAAGTTCAACTTAAAAATGGTATTTACTTTACTTAAATCACCGTCATTGCTGTTACAAAGGTGAAAATTTAAAATTAAAAATCAACACTTAAAATATCTTCAAAATGGGAATTAAGAGAATCTGTGTCACAGATCTTTTGATACACTGCAGTAAAAGTTCTCCTTTTGGGAAGATGACTATTTAGAAATCACCGACGATACAGTCCCTCGTAGTACTGGCATGTTCCCCAATTGCGGCATAAATTAAATGAATGTTAGAAGAAGCATATGTGAAGCCATTCACTGTGTAAAGGAAAGTTTGCGACTGAATGCGTCCTTCGTTTCCTCACTGTGAGTCACGTGACTGCAGGTCGGTGGAGTGCGAGCTGTACTACATGCAGGAGCTGGCCTCTGCGTGACATATGTAAACACAACAGAGACATAACGTAGAGCCGTTCAAAAAACATTAAGCCCTAACACTTGTACTTCATTTATGACAGTGCTATTAGTAAGTGGACAAAATGAGATACACAGTATTTTTCAGAACCTGATGACCCTTCCCCAGTCTTCTTCTAAAGGTTCTTTTTTTAAAGTTTTGGATTAGGGGGTGTATGGCTGGAAACCAACCCTCGCTGTTGCCAAGTCTTCCACTTACTGGTGCCTTAATTGAGGCACGATCCTCGACTTGCAAGCACTATTTCCAGGAAGCAGATTTTACGTTGCCTCTCGCCCCTGGTACAGGTTCGTTTTTTGTTTGCTAATGGTTATTACCCAGTGGTAGGGGGGAGCGGTCACGTTTGAGGGCCACCATGTTTTGAAAAAAACTAATCTATGTGTTATGCACATTGTGCTATGCTAATATAAAATTGTTTGCACTATTCTCCTCCCTCCCTTATCAGCGGAGACGGTGAGCGGGTCGCACTCGCTGAGGGGGAAAGAAAGTCGCTCACGAAGTACCCCATCTAACTTGAAATAGCCCCGTTGAGTTCTGCAAATCTTTTAACGCACGGATGAATATCTGGACAAGCCAAATACAGGGCAGTTGTGTCGCCTAGTTAGTAAGTAGGGAAATATATGTTTTGAAACCCCCTAAAATATGTTTTTAGTAAAATAGTGTGTCCGTATGTGTGTGCCTGTGAACAGCATAATTCAAAAACGAGAAGTCAGTTAGATAGCAGATTTGATATTTGAGTGCAATATCTTTCAAATACTATTTACATAGAACATGTTTTCAAATTTTTGTTTTTCTAAAAAATGATTAACGATTTTGATTATATGTTTAAGACATATTCGTGATAAATGGAAAAAATATCCAATTTTCTCGGAATAACCTCTGATGTCATCTTCATTTTGGATAACTTTTGTGTGACTGGTAAACCTGTAGAAAAATCTTAGTGCATAAAAAATGTAGATGTCGTTAAAGCACGCACTTTATGTCAGATACCATGCTTTTTTAACTAATTCTTTTCAATATATTCTTTCTTAATCGTTTTTATTTCCATTTTTTATTTTATATATATATATATATATATATATATATATATACAGATAAATAAAAAAAAGATAAAAAAATCTCATATGCTCCATTCACATGGCTTTCTCTACATCTCTAAATAAATTAATGTTAAAAAGCTCATTCTTCTATTTACTTAATGCTATCTGAGAAAAAAATTAGCAGAAATAGTCTTATTACTTTCTCCCTTGTAAGTAGAAGTGAAGTAAGGGAGTACCATAGGTTAAATCGATAGTTAAAGCTTTTAAAAGCTCGTTGCTATGTAAATGAAGTATACTTTTGTTTCTATGGACAGGATTTGAGAAATTACCGTATGAGAAAAGGATAAGTATTTTAAAGCCTGAAACTAATAACAAGGAATATCTCAAAAACGGTCAACCTCACAAAAAATGTATATAACATAAATTTTGTGTTTTAACGAGCTCTACATTTTTTGTATTGTAATTTTTGTTTATCTCTTACGGTTGACCAATTATGCAAAATTCCGCAAAATTCATTCAGAATAAACATGTCTTCAGAGGCTATTCCCAGAAAATTCGAGATATACATTTTATTTGTCATGTAAATATCTTAAATATAAGAGATTTTTTATCGAAATCATTAGAGCCATTTTTAAAAAAGTAAAAATTTTCGAAGTATTTTCCTTATAAAGGGTGGTTGAAATGAGGGGATTTTTTGAAAATTTTCGTGTCTCATCGTTGAAAGATACCAAAGTTAAATACCAAGTTTTGTATTTAATGGTCTTTTCGTTTTTAAGCTATGCTGAGACACACACGCATTCACACACGGACCTTTTCCAACAACAATTTTTTTTTTTTTGGATTTAGGGGGACCCAAAACATGTATTTCAGGTGAAATCTCGATATCGAATTTTTGGTTGCAATACAATATCTTCTCTATATATTGTGTGCATAGTACGTGTAGATAAAGTAAAATTAAGTCACGCCTGGTACAATAATACCATGGCAATATTTTATACGATGTATAAAATACTTTAGCCCAGATCTGAAACGAATGTTTCAATAATATTGCTGACAGTTCTATTAACGTCATTGCTGATAAACTCGTCGACCTCTGGATGGAAGAGCTTATTATGTATCTGGCAGATATACTACAGAAGAATAAAGAATTTCGAGATTTTAAAAGCCCGGATGGTGTTATGCGTGTTTGTCAGGATGTACGCTTTACGGTTGCTTGCAAAGAGGAAATTTCATAATCGCATTTACCTGTGGTTGAAAAGAGGTCACAGAGTTGTTGAGTAGGATTAAAACAATATAAACATGTTTAATTACTTTGTAAGAATTTAAAAATGCTTGGCTAACGGCCTGTTTCTTTTGGCGCTTATTTTCCAGTTTTTATCTTTGCTTCTCTAGTATTTATTGTAGCGAAATTACATTTAAGAAAACAGTACAGGCCAAATGGGTTTTTACTTTTTGTGTACTCAGTCCCTATTCTAAGAAACGAGTATACGTAAATTCGCTCTAGGTGTTTATGCATATTACAGACATGTATATATATCACCATTATTAGTATATTATTTTATATTGAGTATTAAATCACATGGGCATTTAATCGTATCTACAGGAACCTCGTGTGGTTTTTTAACCTTCCCGCATATGAAAAATTATGTTCAGATATTGTGTACTGACAGCCATATGGCCATGTATTTCGCAGTCTAATAATAACCAATATCTGGCCGTGACAGAGTTCCAATTGGAAAGTCGTCATGACAGATTCTAAGCCTACATAAATATATTTTTGGCCTTCCTTGTTGAAAATTGCTTCTGTAGTTGGGACTTATAACATGTTGAAATGGAATAAATAAATAAGATAAATGGGCTTAACCAACCAGAAAGAAATCAAAATTAGCAAGCATGTACAACGCAATTAAAACTTTAATGTTACAGCAGGATTTAAGGAAGGTGGCAGTTTCAAAAGAACAGCTGTATCAGCTCAATCATTCCAAAATATAAATGAGAACAAGAAATTTGGCTGACTCCGTAGCTCAGTAGGTAGAACACCTGACAGTTGTGCGAGGGTCCCGGCTTAGATTACCGGCTAGGGGTGGGAATTTTTCTCCAGCCAAGATTATTACTTCCCCGAGTCTGGAATCATGAATAAGAGTGTAAATATGAGTGCATTTTTATGTTGTTCAACGCTCGCTTTTACTACTATGGCACCGCAGGTAATGACCTCATGATACATGGAATGAAGATAAGAGCACCGATGGAATGCGATGGCGGGGGAAACCGGAGAACCCGAAGAAAACCGGCCCATGCGCCGCTTTGTCCACTACAAATCCTACACCACCAGGAATCGAACCCGGGCCACCTTGAGAGGCGAGTGGTCTGTGTGTGTGTGTGTGTGTGTGTAATTAATGAATAAAATTAAAGAAAAAGTAGAAACCCAATGACAGTCCAAAGGTAGGTTAAGTGCCGCAGAAATGACCGTGCAGTTAAAGACGGGCACAAAAATGGAATTTAATAATATATAATCCCTTACTGGTTTCCTAAAGAGTAAACGATTTGCCAAGAAATTGTTTTGACAAGCCTATGCATATCGAATCTACAAAGGTAAGCTAAATATATCCATGAAAAATTAAATTGTTGAAATATTGCCATTGTAAACATGGTAATTAATCAAATTTAAACAGTTGTTAGCTGTAAAACACACGCATTACGCTTTTCTGGAACTAAAATTTGGTTATTTTTTGTTCTGCTTATTTGTGTTAAATACTTTCGTAAATGAATTATGCCAAATCAAAGTATCTACCCTGATTGTTTAACAAACATTTATTGGCGCAACTGATAATATCTCTTTAGGAGGTAACCCAAATGCTATGAAATACTTGCCAATATAAAAGAATACAATTAAATTACAATTTAATCTATACAAAAGAAATCGGAACTATTTGTCAAAAATTAGCAACCGTTTTCAAACTATGTGGTGTTAGCCGACTTCGCGAGTTGCGTGTCAGTGGTGCAGGGTTTCACCATATCTATAAATGGACAATTTTCTCGGATGTTTTTGTTTTTGTTACCTAAAACGCATTAGAGTTTCGACAGAGTGTTTGAAATATCCATCCATAGTTTTCTATTTTCGCTTGCATGCTGTACTGCTTCTCCATAATTACTCATTCGTGTGTGTCTGCTGTTGCGTCATGATCTTCCTGATCCTAATATAGTGTTAGAACCACGAAGCCAGCGGTTATGTGATATTCGTTTTTGTTGTTGCTGTGGTAGTTACGAAAACAAAGAAAGCACAGGTTCATTATGAACAACAATGCCGAATGGCATTAAAAGTGAATGAGCAATGACTATTGATGTTGATATACTTAGGAGGAAAGGAAAGATCAGAAATGGCATAGTTTAGACTCTGAGACTGCAGGTACAAAACCAACTGACAATTCTGGCAGAAGAAACTGTCGATTCTGTGGTTTGGATGAAGACTGGATACATATTTTGGTGGAATGTGCACATGGAGAATCAACGAACAGTTATCTCAAATGAAAATTCTCAAGTCCCTTAGAAAGATTGGGATATTGGAATGTCTACACTTATAACAAGCCACCTCTCAGAAATGTTTAGCTCCACAACAAAAATGTATTTGACATAAATTGTGTGTTTTGACAAAATCTACATTTTGTGGAGAAACAGAGACAGCGATTGCAGTGACGGTTGCTAACTTTTTGACAAATCTGGTTTCTTTTTATAGATTACATTGTATTTTAATTGCATTCTTTTATATTGGCAAGTATTTCATAAAATTTGGGTTGCCTCCAAAAGAGATATTAAATGTTTGTTAATCAAACAGGGTATATACTTTGATTTGGCATAATTAATTTACGAAACTAGTTGTTAACACAAATTTGTAGCACAAAAAATAACAACATTTTAGTTCCAGGAAAGCGTAATGTGCCTGTTTTACAGCTAATAACTATTTAAATTAGATAAGCACCATGTTTGCAATGACAATGTTTCAACAACTTAATTTTTCATGGATATATTCAACATTACAATTTTTCCACATTTTTACTTTTTTGAATTTGCAAATAATATTTTTTTATTTCTACTGGCATTATATAATAGCTAAATAATTAAGGTTCAGAAGTCAGCTTATTATACTAACAATAAGCATGCAAAAGTGTGACTATGTATTGCAAGTAGTATCAGAGAAAAAGATACATGGATTCACATGTTTTAAGTCTAAGTTTTTATTGCTTTTCTCTGATTGAAATACTTCCTATAGACTCAACCACATAAACTATTAATGCAAACAACCACTTGAAACAATTTTCATTATTTATAAAATATTGCATACAAATTTCTGAAAAACAATTTAATACTTTAAGAGCAGAGGTAATTCAAATCACATAACGTATAATTTCTGTTGTTCAGACTACCTTGTCCCCTTAAATGCATAATACATCTAATAAAATTTCAGTTACTGTAAATGTTAGAAATGCGCACCATTAAAAAAGTTTTAGTTTGGGTTTCATTTTTGCATATAACATATTTATCTACCATGTAATAAGAGGACAGCCTGGAATTGAAATGGCAAAAAAAAAAAAAAAAAATGTGATTTGGGAGAAGGAAAGTTTAGTTTTTGTTGGCAATTGATCTTTGGTGCATCTTCAATTTATCCAGATATTACTTTTGTCTAAATTTCTGTTGGACATTTTTTGATTATTTAGGAGGATAGGCCTTACTCAATTGGTTTTACTCAATTGACTCCTCATAAACCTAATTTGTTTTAAAATCCTACGCTGAAAAACTTATACTTTTCATAGTATTTTCTCACATTAGCGTTTCTAACTTTTTGTAATATACTAAAAATAGCTTTCTAATTATGAATTATTTAACTATAATAATTATTGCCTTTGTTTATATATTTTCAAGTCATATTACTACACTCACTTTTTAACTAACATTGCATGATAATCAGGAACTTTTACTTACAATAAACCACGTAATGTTTAAATTAATTTGGTACAATTTTAGTGGAATGAAAAAAAAATTATTATTGAAAATACACCCAAACAACATTATATGGTGCTTGATCAGAAAAATGAGTATAATACAGGTGCACCATCAAAGTTTTATAATTAAGTTAGATGTGTCTAACAAACAAAATGCTTTTGGAACATGTTGTCAAGTGCATTTTCTACCAAATAAACATGTCAGAAAAATGTTATAGGAATGGTTAAAATAGTATAGCATACCAAAAAGGACTAGAAATGTATTTTATGGTTCAGGGCAGTTCTAAATGGTGGTAAAGAATATTTTGTGAATATTAATCTGAAAGGGAATTTTCCCACAAAATACAAAACTCGAAATTCTGGGTATAGTTTTTTTAATTAATATCTAACGTATTAGAATGAAAATTTTAGCATATGTGTAGCTAAATATATAAAAAATATGCAATAGTCTTTTTGTGCTTTAATTCTTTTGACATAAAGTAAATTCTGTTCTATTAAAATGTTAAGGGAATTTATTTTATTTTCCTTCTCAATAATGATTTAACAAATAATAATTGTTTTTAAAAAAAAATTCACAGATTTATTACTAATTACCTCCACTATGAACATGGAGATCAGCAATTTTAAAAACTTGTACCAAATTTGAAGAATTAAAACTTAATATTTTGAAAAACAAGGAATCAAGGGCTGTGAAACGTTTTCATTCATTGCTTGGTAATACGAAGGAAATCAAGAAAGTAACGAACGATTTGGAATAACTAAATAATAAGAAAGATATCAACAGAAATATCTATTTGCGAAGTTGCAGTACCATACTCTATTTCCTCAAAGTAATTTCCATCATATCCAACGGCGATGTTATGCTTTTCCACCCCTAAAAACTTATTCGTTAATTTGAAATCACAAAATGTTCAGCCAATCGAATTTTATAGCCAAATAAAGCAAGCGTATGTTGATAAAGCGTTGAATGAGTCTTTAGTGAAGAAATGGCGCATAATTTGAGTAGTTAGGGAAAAAACCAGTGTGCACGACAAAGAGTGGAATGGAAATTCGTCAATCGTTATAGAGGAGTGGAAAGCAAATGTTGATATTAGAATTCAGAAAACACCGTACACTTGCTGATTGGAAAAGATTTCCCAACCGATGAAGACTTCAAAGTGGCAGTGACATCTTGGCTCAGATCTTTAGTGGGGAAGGGTGTAACATCTGCACTGAAACACCGGCCCTGGCTCTTTACTGGTCATACTCATATTTTACAATAGTTTATTACACCATTTTGTCTATTTACTGTCCATACCCATTTATTTTTCACTTTGTATAAGACTTGTCCAATCTTCTTACTATCTTTTTGAAACATTCCAACTACTGCTACCTTTTTATCTATTTTAAACCATTTCTTATTAATATACTCTTTTCTCCAAATTTCAGTCCCTTTACATTTAAATAAAATGTGTTCCATATCTTCATTTCCGCCACATATAGGACATTGGTTACCTTTCCTTAAACCTTTCCTTAAACCTTTTAATCTCCATACTCCTGCTTTCAGCCATGCAATACCTTCTCGCTCCTCTTTATTTGTCACATCTATGTACTTTTCCCTTCCCCATGAGACTTTCATTGGTATAAGAAAACTAAAGATCTCTTTTCACTTATTTAACTAAATATTTTTTGTATTTCTATATCCTCAAATCTTTTCCTTGCCAACTTCCAGAAGTTATTCACATTATTTTTTCCTCTTCTCCACATTTCCCCTAACCCACTACTTTCCAGGTTATTTCTGAGATAGTCTACCCATCCCTTGTTCTTTAAACTTTTCTCTTGATATACTAAACACTGTTTTAACAAATTCCTTTCTTCCAATTTCAATATTCTATGCCAAAATTTCAATGCCTTTTCCATAATCTTTCCCTTACTTGCCACTCTACCCAGCTCTATTTGTGCTACCTGCCTAACAGTTGCATTTGGTAACCCAAGTATTTCTTTGCAAAATTTCCTATGCACCTCATCTATGACTTCCCATCCTCCTTCTAATCCCCATACTTCTATCCCATATAGCATTTTTGCCTCGACCACCATATTGTACATTTTTTCTAACCATCTAATATTTACATTAGGTGCTTTGTATTTGCAACTTCTAATAGCTGATAAAGCTCCTTTTCCTTTTGCCAATGCAAATTTCTCTTGTTCGTTACTTTCTGGATGGCTCTCGTATATGTGATTTTCTAAAACTTTCATCAGGTTTACTTTAATGAAGTAGAAATTCCTTTACTAACAAAGTGTCCCGTTAAGAAATAATTGCAAGCCGTTAATTTAGAATTTAGTACATTGCTAGTCTATAACAAAAGGAGTAATTATCAATGTACGAGCCAATTTGCCACATTTGAAGCTTTAGAGAACACCAACATTCCATTTACTAAACAACTGCCAGTCATATAGAGGAACATACTCTCCTCGAATTGACTGAACAACCCGAAGGTATGATCTTGAAGATAATGCTTATATCTTCTTTTTTTTTTTTCTTCAGTTTTTATGGTTCCAAGAGTCTATTGTTCGTAAAGAGATGCTTGCCAATGCAGCTGCTGGTGAAGAAAATCCAGATAAAAACCTCTACGACATATTGTCCTTCACGCACTTCGCTGTTGTGAAATAATAATTAGAGAAAATAATGAGAAATAAAACCAGTAGCGCGTATCACGTGCCGAAGTCCTCATTCTCTTTTATATATAAGTGTGTCGCAATGATCATTTTCTCTGATGAAATTATTTAGTAATTCCATTGATATCCTGCATTAGAGAGTGACCATATTGAGGCCCGCGAGTCGAGACATTTTTACTTTCTCTACACGTACTATGTACATACTGTATAAAGAAGGTACAGTCTTCGCCGGAAAAGCTAACAACAACGCCCCTCCGTGCCCTTAGGCTGACAACAGCTCGACAAAGGGTCAGCCAAGTTGTAGGAAGACCATCAGCAAGGAAACAATAGGACCCAACCCCTTCTCTGAGGATTTTCACATGGAACATCGAAGGCTTCAAAAAAAGGTTGGGTAGCGAGAATTTCTTGTATTTCCTTAGTAATTTTGACGTTGTATGTTTAACAGAAACTTGGTTGAAAAACAGAGAAAATGTAACACTTGCTAATTTCCGTAGTTTTAGTTGGGGAAGGGAGACACGGGGAAGGAGGGGAAGGTGGCCAGGAGGGGTATCAGTTTCATTCAGGTCTAAGCTGGAGGCTGAGATAACTAAATTAGAAATCAGTTTGGAAGGGGTGATTGCTGTATCTTTGGCACAGGGGGGAGTACAAATAATAGTTATAGGATTATACAACCAGCCAGCAACGTCCAAGTATGCAAACAGGAATTTCTTCAGTGACTTAACCGAAACGTTAGTGAAGTTACAGGAAAAGTTTCCAGGAACTGAATTAATTCCCTTAGGAGATTTTAATGCGAGGTTAGGAGGGGAGAATATTTCTCTAACGGGGGGTTATCAATGGGGGGAGGAATTCCGCGAAGGTCAACGAAAGAGCAAGGATAGTTTTATTAATGGGGAGGGCAGACAATTACTTGCTTTCTGCGATGCCTTCTCTTTAGAAATAGTGAATGGCAAGTACGGTGAGGATCGAGAGGGAGAACTCACTTTCATAAATGAAAATGGGGGTAGTGTAATAGATTTTATTTTAATAAGTCAGGGTTTAATTGGCAGAATTAGAAATTTTTGGGTGGGGGATCGTATCGAGTCGCATCACTCTCCGGTTGCCCTGGAACTGAATATAGAGACGGCCATGGCGGCGCTAGCACCTGAAGAGGGGCAGGGGGACGAAGGGAGATTCATTAGTAAATTTATATGGAAACCGATAGAAAAAGAAGTATTTGTTGATAAATTAGAAAGAAGATTAGGGGAAAGGAACGCAGGCACAGCGGAGGAACTAACGCATATAATAGCAACGGCTGCGGGGACAATGAAAGTCCAAATGCATGGTAAGGTAAAACGATTCAATGGTTGGTATGACCAGCAATGTAGAGCTGTAAAGAAACAAGCAGAGGAGGCTCTGTCAAAATTCAGAAGGGAGGGGGGAAATGACATTAGGAAACTGTTTACAAAAAAGCGAAGGGAGTATAAACAGCTCTTACGGGAAAAGAGAACTATGTGGCAAGACAAAATTACTCAGAAAATTACTAATATGTTAACACGGGGGGATAACGCTGAGATGTGGCAAGTAGTAAAACATTTAAGAGGCAACCGTCAGGCGCCCAACGAAATTTCTCCCAGAAAATGGGCAATGCATTTTATGGGAATATTCGGGAAAGGTGAAAGGGAAGGAATTTTTATAAAGGAAGTACAAATTTTGGGAAATCTCGAGAAATATTTGGACGAAGAAATATCAGCACGAGAAATAGCACAGGCACTGAGGAGTCTGAAGGAAGGCAAAGCTCCAGGGTTGGTTGGGAAGTTTTTAAAGCCGCAGCCAATGTTAATGAGTTTGGTAGGAGTATGCTCCAGACATGTAACAGATTGTTTATTGAGGGGAATTACCCTACCTGTTGGGGAAAGGGCATTATTCATCCCATTTATAAAGGGAAGGGAACTATTGGAAATCCGGATAACTATAGGGGGGTTACTCTTTTGCCAATTATGGAGAAAATTTATTGTAGACTGTTATATAACCGAATAAAGGACTGGGAATCTAAATTTGGCAAACTTTCAAAATTTCAAATGGGTTTCAGAGAAGGACACAGTACCATAGATGCCGCTTTTATATTAGACACTTTAAGGACGAAGCAACTGTTAGTTAAGCGGGGAAAGCTTCATTGTGCTTTTGTGGACTTTAAGAAGGCATTTGACTCTATCAATCGAAATGCATTATGGTACAAACTAGGCAGAAAGGGGTTATCAAGTAAAATGGTTAGAGCATTGCAGGCAATGTATCAAAATGTCGAATTCTGTGTGAAGTACGACAGAAACAGAGTGTCCGAGAGCTGCCGAAGCTATAGGGGAGTGAGGCAGGGTTGTATTTTATCTCCCTTGCTATTTAATCTCTTTGTGGATGATATTACTGACACAATGATAGCAGAGAATATTCAAGCGCCAGTAGTAGCGGATTTGCAGATCCCAACACTTTTATACGCAGACGATTTAGTATTGTGCTCTACGACAGTAAACGGATTGCAACGAGGACTGGACAAACTTAAGAACTATTGCGTTGAATGGCTACTTACAGTTAATGTGAATAAGACTAAGGCAATCACTTTCAAAAAGGGTTGTGTTTATAGCAGGGAGGAGACTTGGACATATGCAGGACAGATACTGGACAATGTTAAATCTTTTGTGTACTTAGGACTCACATTTACAATGAACGGAAAATGGACAAAACACATTGACATTGCGAAACACAAGGCAAGGGTGAAAGCGGCGGAAGCTCTCCGGATACGCTGCAGAATTCCGAATATCTCCATAACCTTAATGGAAACTATATACGGAGCGACAGTTAGATCCACGATGACATACGGAGGAGAAATATGGGGGTGGGAACAAACAGGAAATCTGGATCAAGTGAGGACCCAATTTTTGAAAGGAATTCTGGGTGTAGGGAGGGGTACGGCAAACTGCGGAATAATGAGGGAATTCGGGGCACATGGTGAAACGATAGAGTGCAAAATCAGAGCAGTTAAATATTGGATGAGAATCGTTCACGGAAACTAATCTCTAATTAGGGCAGTCTGCTACCGTGAACAGTTGCGAATGGAAGGTAATTTGACGTGGGCATCAAAATTAAAGAAAGGGTTGGAAACCATTGGGATGGGAGACATTTGGATGGCGGGGCAGGAAAACAGGCAAAGTATTTGGAGAAAAATTAAGAAACGTCTCTGTGATATTGACAGACAGCAAATGATTGCGCAATGCACAGAGAAGGTGACATTAGAAGTACAGTCTGGGCTGAAATCGGAGTGGGGTATGGAGCAATACATCAAAACAGGTACCAAACTCATTAGAGAGGGGCTCGCGTGGGTTAGACTAGGAGCATGTAGGAGCACGAAAATTTATGACGAGAATGGTACGAGAATCTGTCCCATTTGCGAGGAGGAAGAGTCGTGGACTCACATCTTGGCAAGATGTAGGGGTACGGAGGAATGGCGGGAAAAATATTTGCCGCGATTTTTTACCACTGCGAATGTAGGGATAGAAGCATGTTGGACGCTACTGGCAGGCACGGAAAACATGGACGGGCTAGGTAAATTTATACTTAAGGCAAGACAGCTGAGATCTGAGGAGGCTGCCAATAGAGAAAGGGGGGGGGGGAATAAGATCAACTAAACAAAAGTGACTACAATGTTCTACATACATATATATTATGTCATACTTAGGTCACTGTTGTGCTAGGGTTGTATATATTATGTGTATATGTCTTTTAAGTGTAATTATCTATTATAAGAGGGTGCATTTATGAAGGTGTACTCTGTGCTGTAAATTTAAATTGCTATATTTTAATATCTTTGTATCTTTATTTTCGGATTCACTCTTAATTTTATTGTTGTTTAATATTGCTTTTGACTGTGTATTTCCTTTGTCTTTTTATTTTCGTGTTTACTCTTCTAATTCTTTGTTGTGGTTATTGTTTTAATATTGCTTGTAATGTGTATTACAAAAGCACGTACGGTCTGTGGACCCGTGCGACTGTTGAAATTCTATGTATGATATTGCTATGTTAATAAATACACTTATTCATTCATTCATAAAGAAGGTATTGTAATGCACCCAAAAATTGTATACCGATATTTCACCGAAAATATATGTTTTGGGACTCCCTGAATCAAAAAAAAAAATCATTTTTAGAAAAATCCCCGTTTGGTATCTTCCAAGGATGCGACACGAAGATTTTTCAAGAAAATTCCCCCACCCCCAGCTACCCTTGACATGGAACTTTTTTCGAAAATTTTGATTTTCTCAAAAATGGCTCTAACGATTTTGATTAAAATATCGTACATTAAAGACATTTACCTGAAAAATAAAATGTATATCTTGCATTTTCTGGGAATAGTCTCTGAAGACACTTTATTCTGGATGAAATTTACGAAATTTTGCATAACTGCTAAACCGTAAGAGATGAACAAAAACTTACCACACAAAAAAATGTAGAGCACGTTAAAATACACAATTTATGTTATATACTTTCTTTTTCGTGGAGTTGAGTGTCTTTTAGATATTCCTTGTTAATGTTTTCAGCTTTGAAAAACGTATACTTCTCTCATACAGGAATTTGTCAACTCCCGTCCATACAAACAAGTCACATAGCAACCAGCTTTTGACTATCACTTTAACCTATGGTACTGCCTTATTTCGCTTCTACTTACAAGGAAACAAGTAATAGCTCTATTTCTGCTATTTTTTACTCGATTAGCATGAGGTAAATAGAAGCGTAAGCTTTTTAACAATAATTTGTTACAGAGATGTTGAGAAAATCATGAGAATGGAACACATCAGATTTTTTTAATATTTAAAGATAATTTGCTTTGTTCTAATCATTCAGATGGAATATCAATATCGTGATTAATATTTCTCTATTACTCTCTAATAGATACTTATATAGTACTTAATTCAGGTCAAAGTAGTTAGGTGGCCCAAAAAACTGCAATAAGTTTACTGACCGAACCTCAAAAGAAGTTGGATATTCCTGATTTAAAGGCTTTGAACGACAGAAGCTATGATTATCCCTCTGTTGGTAATTGTCGTTTCGTAATGATGACGATAAACCTCCTCTGACGCAGGAACGAATGTGAACAGACAGGTTTTGGCGGGTATTCCTCCCAAATATTTCAAGGAAAGTGATTGTGGAATATATGTCTGGAAATGCTAATGAATAATTTGAAATAAAATATGCGGGTGAGTCAGAAAGTAAGTTTCCGCGGTTTTTGTGGATCACTGTATAAGGATACAGTACGCAAACTGTTATTTTGTATATTAAAAACATCTTATGTGTTCCATTCACGTGACTTTTTCTAGCTGTTACACAAACAACTTTCCTTAAAAGATTATTCTTTTATTTGCGACATGCTAATCAAGGTAAAACATTAGCAGAAATTGTCTTACTGCTAGCTTCCTTGTAAGTAGAAGGGACATAAGGGAATACGCCACGCTAAATCGATAGTCAAATCTTTTAAAAGCTGGTCCTAACTGAAACAACTGAAGTTCGGCTCGCTTCGCATAGCCCTGCAGTAAAAGAAGGGAGATAAAACGAAACGTCACTTCATGTTTGAAAAAAAAAATGGCATGTTATTTATGGACGCTCTTTAGCTGCTGTGGTTCTCAGCGTCCCATTCTAAATTGGGCGTGAAAGACCGCTTAATTTTGCTCAGAGGCCTCTCTATCAGGCTTGAGGTTCTTTTACATGCCGTAAATCTACGACACAGCACTGACGGCTTTACTTCCCTTCCGAAGGAAGCCATGCTAAGGATTTTTACACCATCGTCCTCCGCCGGATTTGAGAAAAAAGTAGTTTAAAATTGAAACCAATAAGAAGGAATATTTCAGAAACAGTCAGCTCTACTTAAAAATGTGTAGGACATAAATTATGTTTTAACGAGATCTACATTTCTTGTGGACTATTTGTTTATTTCTTACACTTTACTACCAGTTATGCAAAAGTCATTCAGAGGCTATTCTCAGGAAATTCAAAATACGCATTTTGTCACGCAATAATCTTTAATACACAATATTGTAATCAAAATCGTTAGAGCCATTTTTGAGCAACTGAATTTTTTTTTTTAATTTTCCATATATAGGATAGTTGGGTAGGGGGATTTTCTCGAAATGTTTGTGTCGTATCCTTGAAAGATACTGAACTTAAATATCAAGTTTGGTATTTAGCCGTTTTTGAGTTATCATGTTCACATACACACGCGCGTGCGGAAGTTTTTCTATAGTCTTTTGTCATTATTGTTGTTATGCATTGCACAAAGCATATGTTTCCGGTGAAATCTTCACATCGAAATTTTGGTTGGAATACAATACCTACCTTCTCTGCCTAATATGCACATAGTACGTGTAGAGAAATTATCATGTTTCTCTGCTCATACTTTTATAAACTATTCTTTTGTAAGTTCCAAGTAAACCTCCAATTACGTATTAGCTGTATGGTAGAGTAGGTAAAGTGATAGCAGATTCTTAAAACCATCGTTAGAGCCACCTTTTAATAAAAATATTTTCAAAAAATGTTCTAGTAAATGTTAGTTTAGGGGGGGTCTTGAACATCTTTGTATCTTTGAAAGATGATGCATTTATTTTTTTTGTTTTGTTTTTGGTTTGTTTTTTATGTTTTGTTTTGTGTAGTTTGGCGTTTTCGAGATATTCCTTGCTACTGGTTTAATTTTTAAATACTTGTACTTTTCTGAAACATATGTCGTTAGTGTTTCTTTTGTTTTACTCCTGGCCATGCAAAGAAGCGAATTTCAATGACAATTGCATAGCGACAGCTTTTAAGACATATTGCTATTGCTCTAGCCTAGTTGTTAATTCCCTTCTACTTATGGGGAAATAACTAAAATAAAATGTTGATCATGCGTATCTTGATTAGTATGGAGTATAAAGAATAATAATCTTTTGTAAGAAGTTTGTTTGTGGTACAGGTCGAGAAAGTCGTGTGAATGTAACGCATAGTATTATTTTGGCGTGTTTTCCAATTCAATTTTGGCGTCAGGTGCATTCCAAGATGTTTAACATCTTCTCAGCTACATTGTGTACATTGATGGTTATGTTCTTGTACATTTCTAGCAAGACAAAGGTTTTAATATTGTGTCTTTTCAGTGTATACCATTTCCAAAAAGGTATGAATGACAATTTACCTCAGCTATTAAAACGCCAATGTAATGGCTGAGATTAGGCAATTTTAACTAATCGCGGTCATCTGACTGGAGCGATATTGTCGAAACATCTTATCGCAGCTGATGTTCATTTCTTTGAAATCTTGTTGCAACTGACGTTCGTTTGTTTAACCTCCTTTCTTGGTTATTGTTAACAATGTGACAATCCAGGCAGCCAACCTTCACGTTTAATAATTGTCAGTACTTTTAATTAAGTCGTTACAATGTTTATTTAAAGTTTTATCCAGTTCATAATGTATTTAGGTCAAAAAACGAATGAAAATAATCATTATTTGTATTTCTTATGTATGAGATGAGTGCAATAACCTCAAATAAAATAGTTTGTTTCCATTTCATTTACCTATTAGTTATTTCAAGCTGAAAAAAAAGCATTTGCTATTTCTATTGTTGCTGTTGGTATTCGTATATTGGGTGTAGGCACGGTCGGCCATTTCATAATTCAGGAGGCAGTGAAGAAAGAAAGAAATTAAAAAAAAAAAAAAAAAAAAAAAACGATAAATGAAGATGGTCGAATTGTCATCCACCATTTGAGAACTAATATAAGTACTACAATAATAACCTGATAAAATATTATTAATAGTCTATTTCGCTGAATAGCCTTATCAAATACTACTCGTGTTTTCATCTCTTACGACAATTCACTCTGTCGTTTCGCTCCGTTCGTGAATTATCATCAAGATGAAAACACCTCGTGGTATTACTTATGATTAAATGTTCTTTGACTTCTAAAACATCCACACCGCATCTGAATATTAACACATATTGGGTTTCACTTTCTAAAGCGATAGGTACTGTTAGATGCAATAGAGCATCGTCCAAACGCATTAAGACAGCCGGTATACGGCAGTTCTAGGTCAAATCAAGTCTCGTTTGGACTAGTGGAAAAGTACTAGTGTTCATAACCGCGCTTGCACCTCCACTATAATATCCAGTCCATCGTGATCTGAGAACTCTGTGACGTCAGGTAATAACGTGCTTCGCAAGAAAGAAAAATAAACTACTCTTGGCATTGCAGTTTAAGGCTGCCATTATCTTTAGCGTTCAAACATTGTATTCGACCTAAAATGTAGATGTTGACATTTCATATGAAATTCACGTTTTGAAGTCCTCTAAAAGCAAAGAGTTTTTTGGTATCAAGGTTCAAAAACTCATGGAATTTAGCCTCCAGTCTCCAAACATTTTTTTTCTATAAATGACTAATGATTTCCTTCTTCTTTCCCTACTTACCCTTCGTGTAGAGGACTTACAAGCCAGCACCTGGGGTCAGATGCCTGTTGAGCAGAGAGAGAGAGGCCAGGATGGTTGAAATGAGAAGTGTGTGTGTGTGTGTGTGTGTGTGTGTGTGTGTGTGTGTGTGTGTGAAAATCTGAATTATCTGTCAAGAGTTTTCATTCCCATAGTGTTTTATCCATCTGTAAAACCACGATATACCAAAAAAAAAAAAAAAAAAAAGACTTACTAGAAAAAACAGAGTTTTTTTTTTTTAATTTAGCAATTTATACTCGACAATTACCCCCATGTTTTCATGTCCACAAGTACCAGGTGGCCCAGCTGCCCCGTGTTTGACGTATACAGATATCCCTTCGTGCGTCAAAAGTGTTGCAGAACTCAACGGGGCTATTTCAAGTTAAAATACGCCAATAGAGAACTTCATTTCCCCGGCCTTGCTTATCAGTGGAGATAGTGAGCTGGTCGCACTCATTGCAAGCGATAAAACGATGACCAGTTTCGCCAGTTCTCCACTTTCGTTTCTTCTTTCCCTTTTTACGAGTTCGTTACAACCGCCTATGATATAAAAATGTAATGTTGTTTCCTCATGTACCTACATGATCCGACAGTAGGATATGACGGTTTTTATATCCCATTTGTGAGATACTCAGGATGAATTAAAGGAAAACATATAACTGAAAGCAATGTAGAACAATGCAATTTATTTGTTTTATCACTTATTAAAACCATACTTTCCAGGTGGCCTTCCGGCAACGATACATTCTTGCATTCTGCAACGAAAGCTCTGCATAACTCGTCTCAACAAAACAATAGCACTGATTTCGTTCCTTATGTTTTGTTTCAGCTGAATGAAGTTGGGAGGTTTGTTGTAATACAACCTACTTTTCAGATAATCCCATAAGAATTGTCAGCTACTACAATGTGGTTTAAGAGACCATTACTTGCTTTTCAGTCATCTGATATTTATTCTTCAGATAAATTAGAAATTCAGTTGATGAAATCATTAGCAGAAGTAGATTCAATTACAATAGGTATAAATCTGTGGTTCAGATCAGGAGATCTTGGCGGCCAAATCGTGTAAGTAAGCGTCTTGGAAACATGTTTCGCAAACAGTACATTGAACCACAAACAATGTGTGCTGGGGCGTCATCTTGCCGGAACCATAATTCGTCATCGAAATTAATTTCATCAGGAATTTGCAACATTGAAGAACGAGTTGGACTTTTGTTGCATAGCTTCTCTGGCTCTCGCAATGTTTTCAGGCGTCCGGGTGGTTTTGCACTACCAACAAATGTATCACAAACATTGCCAGTTGTAAATTTACTCACCCAATTTAGGATATTGTTTCGGGGCGGAATTCTTCCATGCCGTGCGTTATTAATTTCATTTCTAAGTCTTCTCTGCACACCAGTGATAGATTTCAACTCGAAATAACTTCTTACTGCGAACACACGCTCTGCTGCATGCCAGTTATCCATGTTTTGTCTTTCATAATTATGAGAAAAGCAATTGCATTGCATCCGGATCGTATTACCAACATTGCTAATACCTTCACTCAAAACCACTAGCCGGACCCTATATAGTGGTTTAAGGTGATGCATCTGTGAAATTTGACCAAAATTTTGTAAATTAAAAAAAATATTGTTTCACAATAAAATATTACTTCTAAACTTAAATAAAATATAATGCTTTTCTCCATTTGGAGAACTTTTACTATCAATTAATTGAAGCTAAGGATGCATAAAGTCATGGCTATTAATAGGCACTCCCAAATTTAAATCTTATTTCCCCGCAACCTTATATATTCAAAATCGTCCACACGATGAAATTTTTCATTAATTTATTTTAAAATGATTATACTGCCTCTCAAAAGCATGTTAGAGGAAATGGTCATATTATTTTTTCAAATAATGCCTTTACTAAACTTTGAAAAAATCAACGAGTTTTGGAATGCCTTTACTAATGTTTCTTCATTAATTGCAGCTAATATAAAAATAAAATCTGATGTGTCCCATTCACATGACTTTATATCTCTGCAACAAATTAATTTTAAAAAACTTATGCTTCTATTTACTTCATGCTCATCGAGAAAAGAATAGCAGAAATAGTTTTTATTAATTGTTTCCTTGTAAGTAGAAGCGAAATAAGGGAGGGCCATAGGTTAAAGTGATAGTCAAAAACTGGTTGCTATGTGACTGAAGTTCCTTTGTTTGTATGGATACAAGTTGAAAAATGTTTATATGAGCAAAGTATGTTTTTCAAGGCTGAAACCAAAAACAAGGAATATCTAAAAAACGACTAACTCCACGAAAAAAAATGCACATAACATAAATTGTGTGTTTTAATGCGCTCTATATTTTTGTGTGGTAAGTTTTTGTCTACCTCTTACAGTTTACCAGTTACACAAAATTCCGTAAAATTCATCCAGAATAAAGTAGTCTTCAGAGGCTGTTCCCAGAAAATTCAAGATATACATATTATTTGTCAGGTATGCATCCTTGATATATTATATTTTAATCAAAATCGTTAGAGCAATTTTTTATAAAATGAAAATTTTCGAAAATTTTTCCATGTGAAGGATACTTGGGGTGGGGGGGATTTCTTGAAAATCTTAGTGTCGCATCCTTGGAAGATACTGAACTTAGGGCCGACCACCTCGTTCCAGGTTCTTCATTTTGTGGTTGCGTGCAGTTGGCTCCGCGACAGGCTTCTGACCCTGGAGGGGGGGGGGGTAAGCCGATTACTAAAAAACAAATCTACCGGTAGCAATTAAAGGAAACGTGGTTACTTTTGTGCAATTCAAAAATATGTACGATTACATAAATCGAAATAGTTCATCGGAGCGTTTGAAGAATCGGATTTAGGGACTATATATTTCATGTGGTACCCATTCAATACTGACCAACCCAGTTCACTGCCTGTGTCAGTTTCAACCACTTCGTCCATTAAAACTCTGATGTATTCCATTCACTGGAGTTTATCCGTAAACTTTCCTTACAAAAGATTATTCTTTTATCTACGTCACGATAATCTAGATAAACATTAGCAGAATTGGTCTTCTTACTTGCTTCCTTGTAAGCAGAAGGGAAATAAGAGTTAACACTAGGCTAAGCTGTAGTCAAATATTTTAAAAACGCATTGCTATATGAAACAATTGAAATTCGGTTCTCTTTTGCATTCCCGGGAGTAAAACAAGAGATGAAACGAATGTGGATTTCCCGCTTAAGAAAAGTTTAATTAGTTTGAAATTGAAATTAATAACTAGGAATATTGTAAACAGCCCGGCTGGGTAGTGTGGTGGAACGCGTCTGCCTCACATTCAAAAGGTCGCTAGTTTGAATCTCGCTTAGGGATAAAGTCTTTTTCTGGGTTTTCCCTTATCCTAAGAAGACCAATGTCAAGTAACTTTAAGCTCCATGGACCCCGAGAACATTTGAGCATCATTTCACCAGTTTCATTCATCTTCCGATTTGATTAACCTGGTTTTAGACGTTAAGCTACACAAAAGAATGTATATGACATAAATTGGATGTTCTAATGAGATCTACAGGTATATTTGTGTAGTAAGTTTTGTCTGCCTCTTACGGTGGTATTTTATCAAAATCGTTAGAGCCATTTTTTAAAAAAATAATATTTTCGAAAAATAGTCTATGTAGAGTGTAGTTGGGGGTGGAGAATCTTTGTGTCTCATCCTTGCAAAATACTCAACTTAATTACCAAGTTTGATATTTAATGGTCTTTTATTTTTTGAACTAGGGCGCACACACACACGCACACACATGGATATGTTTCTAAAATGCTTCTTTTTTGGATTCAGGAGGTCTCAAATAATGTATTTCCGGGGAAATGTCGGTATCGAATTTTTGGATGGAACACAATATCTTCTATATCCACGATGTGCATTGTATATACGTGCTACAGGTAATAAAAATCTGGTTTTCATTTCACATGACTTTCTCTACATCTCTTCAATAAATTATTGTTAAAAAGCTTATGCTCTTATTTTCTTCATGTTAATCGAGAAAAAATTAGTTGAAATAGTCTTATTACCTGCTTCCTTGTAAGTAGGAGCGAAATAAGGGAGCACCATAGGTTAAAGTGGTAGTCAAAAGCTCGTTGCTATGTGACTGAAGTTCCTTCGTTTGTATAGACAGGATTTGAAAAATTCCTGTATGACAAAAGTATAAGTTTTTAAAGCTGAAATCAAAAAGAAGGAATATCTCAAAAATGATCAAATCCACGAAAAAAATGTATATAACACAATTAGTATGTTTTAATATGCTCTACATTTTTCATGTGGTAAGTTTTATCTCTTACGGTTTAGCAGTTATTCAAAATTCCGTAAAATTCATCTAGAATTAAGTACTCTACAGAGGCTCTTCCCAGAAAATTCAAAATATACATTTTATTTGTCAGGTAAATAGCTTTAATATACGATATTTTAATCAAAATCGTTAGAGCCATTTTTGAGAAAATTAAACTTTTCGAAAAAAATTGCATGTGAAGGGTAGTTTGGGGTGGGGGGATTTTTCTCAAAATCTTTGTGTCGCATCCCTGGAAGATACTAAACTTAAATACCAAGTTTGGTATTTTACCGACTTTTCGTTTTTGAGTTATCGTGTTCACAGACACACACACACACACACACAAACTGACCTTTTTGTGAAAATGTTTTTTTTGGATACAGGGGACCCTAAAACATATATTTCCGGTAAAATCTCGGTATCGAATTTTTTGGTGGAGTGCAATACCTTCTCTATACACTATGTACATAGTACGTGTAGAGAAAGTAAAAATGTACTTTTAGCAAAGATGTAGGTACTATTTTGGGACAAACGCCCTGAAGGATCAGCAGAGAAGGCAAGAAAAGATTGTTGTTTGAAGACAAAGAACATGTGTATAGATGGCAGGGATTCATTAGAACCAAATGCGTATTATAAAGAGAGTACAAAAGTTCAAGTGCCAACATGAGATGTGGACTCTGAACTTCTCTGAAAAGACAACAGTTGAAGACACAATTTAGATTAAACCTGTGAATCCAAATCCTTATCTTATCGGATCAAATTTAGATATTCCGCAGTACAATGACCCAATCTCTGTAGAAACAATTGTTAGACAATGGTTTTCAAAAAGACAGCCAAAAAAAAAAAGACGTATTTAGAATAGGTTTACTTTCTCTAGCCTGTATGTACAATGTACATAGTGGATACAGAAGGTATTGTATTCCACCCGAAAATTCAATGTCAAAATGTCACCCAATATAGTTGTGAGATCCCTGAGCCCGAAAAAAGTATTTTTAGAAAAAGAAACTTTTGAGCAATAGTTTGTTTAAAATTTGAAGTGAATTTTGAAAAACCCTACTATATATTCTTCCAATAAGTATTTGCATCAGGATATATAATTATATATAATACAGTTTATAGTAATACACATAAGCAGTGAGATATATAACAAATAAAATTAATGGTTAGCATAACGCATATAAACGTGATTTATAGTTCATTTAGTACTCCAATGTCACTGGGAAAATTGTCGTAATAGATAATGGACATTGAAAATCTTGAGAAACCCTTATGTAATTAGTTACTGACAACCTTATCAAATGGTAATAACTAAACCCGTGATCTAGTTTTTGACGTTGTGAAAGTCAACTGGATTCCGATCAGGTTAACATGCTAATCTAAATGTGCCTTTGGTTCATGTTTGAGAAGTGTGGTGCTTATAAATACAAATTGAAAAATATTTTACTACGTAATTCACAATAATGTTAAGGGCAAATCATCACGTAGAGCACAAATACCGAGTGAAAGCAAAGTCCTCACATTAATTTAAATCGGCTACAGATCTCATTTGGAAAATATTTGGCATTTTCCTTTTTTTTTTTTTTTTTTTTTTTTTTTGCTTTAGGCAGTTTCTGCGGAGATATTTTATAGTTTCCGAGAGCACAGAACGCACACGCTGATAACATTGCAGCGGCTGCCGGGAGCGTGTGAGGCACTCTCCCTTTCAAACCCAGAAATAGTTCAGCAACAAGAAAACGTTTCACTCTCGCTGTATGGCACGTGACTCATGAGTGTGGATAAACGTTTCGTGTATGTAACCTTCTAATAATGGCATCTGCATCTTCCGATAAGACATTTTGTAACCTAAATGTAGAATCCACGGATAATCGCTCGTTCAGCATTAAACTTAAATAGTTTTGTAATCGCTAATTTAACTAACCAACTATTTTTATGATATGTAATTAAAACAAATTACAAATTAGTCTCTTACAATTCTATTAAATAGTATTTTAATGAGGACAGAAAAGAATCAACAATAAGTCAAATGATTCACACGATTCTCAGATATTGTTCAAATTGTTCACCATTTTCACACCTAAAAATTTACGTCTTACTCTAGTAAAGGTACTTACACTGTTGCACATTTCTTTAATAGCCAGATGCGTACGTTGTCTCAAGGATTCAATTCAGTAATCGTTGTTTTGCAGACCGTGCTTTTCATATCCACCCAAAAGAAAAAGTCCAGAGGATTCAGGCCTGGCTTATCGAACGGTGCAGGAATTATGTCCATGCCGTTAGTGTATATTAATAACTAACAAGCTGTACTTGTCATTTCGCAAAAACATTACACCATCCTTTCGTCGCGCTTGTTTGGATTAAGGTTTTGAGGAAAATAAAACCGCTAGTACCCCACCTCCCAATTCAGTAATGGTGTTTTATATACTTACAGGAGCCGGTTCTCATGCTGACCTACCTTGACCTAGCAGCGTTGCCTATATCTCCAACCACATTATGTCTGTAAAACGGTGTTAATAAAATGATTAGTATTTTCAAAACTGTGTATGATGACACATAGCTACTACCGAAAGCTCATGTTCCAAAATAAAATACGTTTCGATGTCTTTATGATTTGTTGAGAATGATCTTTTTTGTTTTGTTTGAAAACGGTTGATTACAGAACAAAATGTTGCACTTTTTGTTTGTATTGCCTCTATAAAGTATATAGGAGTGTAATAAGTTCTCCTTCACCCTCTTTCGAATCCTTTGTAATAACCAATGATACATCCAATTTCACTATTGAATTCAGGAAAGAAATCAATAGGAGAACTATTGAAGAGGTGGAAACTGAATTTCTACGCAGTTACAAGGCCTTTGAGATGAATGCATAGGCTCCACTCTAAAGGTAAGATGAAGTTGATGAAACATACATATTTTCGAGGAATCCTTAGAGAGATCGTCGGAACAGTGGACGCGCAAACAATTCGATTCTGTAGGTGCCAGAGGAAAAATTAATACACTCTGATCCTTTTAGCATTACTTCCTCTGCTTAGGACATTAACGCAATAAATAAAGAAATATGTTGTGAGACGCTGATGGGATGTGCAGTCCGTAATCATGGAAACAAGAAGTGCACATTCGGTATAGCATCTACATTGTGACTGCTTTTGTAAAAAGAAACAAAACAACAAAACTGGAGAGAGAGAAAGAAAGAAAGAAAGAGAGAGAAAAATTGCATATGTTTGTTAAGTTCTCTCGTTCAGTACTTTTAAACGCTAATATACGTAAGGAATTAAATATTATTAGTGAATAATTCTAACTTGTGAACAACTTTTCTTTTGTGTCAAACTTGGGCCAATGGGATAGAAAGCTGAGACTCGGGAAGTTTTATTTTGGATCTGCTTTCACCACAAAAAATCAACTTAACCTATAACATCAAGACAACGAGAACGCCGAGCTGCAGCCAAAGAAACGACACGACACCTCTGGTAGAGGACATCAAACTTCGTCAGGATTTTCTTGCTCATGTGAAACTAATCGTAACACATCAGTGACAAAGCAAGTGTCAATTGCTCCAAACAGTAAATGTACTAACTACAATTTCAAATTTCCTATTTCACATTTCAAGCGTAAGTACCAAGTATTCTCACCAGACTGCGCATGTACTGCTGCTTCTAGCGCAACCGCCATCTACAGTTTGTTCATGTGCAATTGAAAGTTGGATATTGTTTCAAATTCAGGGGAATAGTTGAAATAAGTGTGAGAATTGAGCTGAGAACCTTTGACCGAAGAAAATGTTGTTATAATAAAACTCTTCCAATACCTGTTTATTCTTGCAGTATCGTCGGTCTATTGTGTGGTTTCATGAATAACCGGTATATTTCATAACGTATTGTATTAATAAAATTAATAGAGTGGAAAACGGAAAATGCAACAGTTGTAGACAAAAATTCGGAGTAAGCCTATGCCTAATAATTCATGGAGAACGTCCTCTTGATTTCATAAAACAGAAAGCAAAATGAAAAAACTAATGCTAGCAATTTAGCGATCCGACAATTCCTAGATGTGCATTAGAAATTAAAATGAATAGCTCAGAGAATCACACTATATGCATGCACATGCGCGCGTTCGCTCTTGTGTTTTTAAAAATCACTAATATTTAAAACTAAAGACAAATATTGAAATAATGATCCATAATTTTAAAACATAAGGCATCATTATATTCAAAATTTGTGTATTTGTATATAAGGATATATTGGTGTCTGTTTCTACACTAGATTTAAGTAAACTTCAAAATGCATTGGCATTAACCTGCAGCAAGATGGAAACACTGTATTTACAGGAGTATTTACGCGAACAGTGCATTCCTTCGTTGTCGTCTGCAAGGTGCTGTGCTTTACGGTGGAACGAAGACTGCCAGATCAACCCTCCACTATATATCTACATAATCCACTCAAGAAGAGACCTGCACGAAGACGAACTAAACCATCTTCAAGACTTTCAAGATACCATCAAAGGCATGCATCAAATGTCCGCAGTTGCTCAAAAAGCCAATTTAACATTCAATCTAAATCCGTGCCGATGGTATAGCAAAAGAAGCAAACGAATTCCTATACTTAGTAATCGAAATTCAAAGTGAGCAAACCATTGACGGAGTTTTTAAAAAAGCATTATGCTGCTACCCAGGCTCGCATTGAGCCAACTATTGAAGTGTTTAGATTGGTTTGCATTGTACCCAAAAATTCGATACCGAGATTTCACCGGAAACACATTTTTTGAGACCACCTGAATCCAAAAAAAAAAAAAATATTTTTAGAAAAATGTCCATGTGTGTGACTTTTTGTGTGTCTGTGGGCAGCATAGCTCAAAAACGAAAAGACCGTTAAATACCAAGCTTGGTATTTAAGTTCAGTATCTTCCAAGGATGCGACACGAAGATTTTCAAGAAAATCCCTCCACCCCCAACTACCCTTCACATGGAAAAAATTTCGAAAATTTTGATTTTCTAAAAAATGGTTCTAACGATTTTGATTAAAATATCATATATTAAAGATATATACTTGACAAATAATTTGTAAATCTTGAATTTTCTGGGAATAGCCTCTGAAGACTACTTTACTCTGGATGAATTTTACAGAATTTTGTGTAACTGGTGAACCGTAAGAGATAGACAAAACCTACCAGAGCACATTAAAACACACAATTTATGTTATATACATTTTTTTCGTGGAGTTGATCGTTTTTTAGAAATTCCTTGTCTTTTGTTTCAGCCTTAAAAAACGTTTCTCATACAGGAATTTGTCAACTTCTGTTCATACAAACAAAGGACTTCAGTAACATAGCAACCATCTTTTGCTATCACTTTAACCAATGTTACTCCCTTATTTCGCTTCTACTTACAGGGAAGCAAGTAATAAGACTATTTCTGATAATTTGTTCTCACTTAGCATGAAGTGAATAGAAGCATAAACTTTTTAACAAAAATTTGTTGCAGAGTTATAGAGAAAGTCATGTGAATGGATTAGATCAGGTTTTTTAATAAGGCTTCGGAGAGGAATTAACAGTAATAGTGAGAGTAACAAAGTGTATCAATTTGGGTATATTCATTTGAGATATTCTGTGGCCAATAGCCAAACACGGACTGTCTGTTAATCATCTAAGATCGTAGGGAAATTAGATGGCCAGCTTAAAATAAAATATATCTACACAATTAATAAAGCGGAACAGGTTATTCTTACAATGCTTACTAGTACAGCAAGTTTTCTGGGACAAGAAATGTACTTTCGAGAACTCAATGAAACAGCACACTCTATTTACTGGGGCAAATATATGGAACTGTTGGAACTAATTGCAGAGTGTGATCCTGTTTTAGCGGACCACGAAACCTCTGCTGTGTTTAAAGGAGTGTCTAATCGAATTCAAAATGATCTAATACAAGTCATAGTTTCGATCTCTTCGTCAACTATAACGCATGAAATTGTGGATATTTCTTTTGCCCATTATGATGGAATTACTTGTCGAAATTTGTAAATACTGTGTGCAGGAACAAAACTAAACTTGGTGTGTTTAATGCAACGAAACACCCTCAAGAAATTGAGTCTGATATTTTAATACCAATGGAAGATTTCAGATTTTTCCCCTCTCTCTTTTAACGTTGTTTTTCTCTTAAACATATTTGACAACGTTCATTTTCACCAATATGTTGTACAACATCATTTAGAACCAAAAAAGTGATACATTATTCTCAACAGAAAATCCAAGAAATCCACCACTGCAATGAATATAAATGACCGTGAAACGGTGGCAATAGTAGTAGATAGGCAATAAAAATACACCTGGAGCTGTAGTTTTGCTGAAAATGTAAACATTTGACGGGTACTCGGGTCTTACCACGTTTTTCGTTGGTATCATTCTGGTGCAACATGCTACGCGAGCAAGAAGAGGCAAAACCGATTAGGCAGTTCACCCTTCATCCCTCAACCTTGGTATGTACATATTTAGCGCAGAGAAAATATTAATCTAATTTTATATCACCCTCAACTGAGGGGTCGAGTATTGTCCAACCAGAGAGTTTGGGAATCACCAGTTCGCAACTCAGAACTCCATTTGTCGCAAGATACGCTTCATTTCTATTCGCTTCTCTTCGGTAACATGGCCTGTCCAAAACGCTTTTAAGAGCATAGCAAACAGGTGAAAGAGATGGGCGGAGTCGGCGAAAAGACACCAGCTTACAAGTACTTCCAGGCATATTTTTAATGTCTTTTGAGTGTGCAAGTTATTTGCAGGTAGACTTGAACAATATATTAGGTGCCTATTCATTTTCTTGAATAAAACAAAGTACGCGTAGATACATTTGCATTATTTGAATAAAATGTAAATTGAAATACGGTACTCGTAACATATCCAATCTACAATATAAATATGTTTTGGTAGATGGCACGTTAATTTCCAGTAGATAACTAACACGGTTTCCTGTTTTTCTCAGCTATTATTTAGTTTTTTTTTTTTTGTTTTTTTTTTTTTTTTTGTTTTTTCTCGTGACCATCTATGATAATTTACATATTTTGGGAGTGTGACTTTGGTTTGCATTTAATTAAACAATTAAATTCATACATACAGGGCTAGATTAAATTCACTTGTCACAGAAGAAAAGTTATTTTATAGTTTGTTTGCTTTATGTGTGTACAAGAATATTTTCCTTTAAGAAGAGATAGGCAGCATATAGATATATATTAAACTATAAATATTTCTGAGATGGAATTAAAAATGAAAATGTATTTATGGAATATAAATTATAAGCAGCTTCTTAGTTTTAGATAGTGGAGTGTTTATTAAATTTTGATACGCCAATAAAATACATCCCTGACAATTACTACGGTCATCAGATAGGAGAGAATCCTTTAATTCATAATGACCGTATCGCCTATCTAATACATTAAATAACCCCCCCCCCCCAAATAATCGCCCAGGTAAAGTAAATGAGAGTTGAGTTTATATACCATATTATGGTACAATGGGGTTTTCCTTGAACAGCCAGCGCGCAGCACGAATGACGGCGTTACGTGGCCTGATGCTCTTTTGTTACAGTCTGGTTCCTGCTGCTGGAGTGGAGTGTCGTATAGTCGCGCTGCAGTTCGTGTGTTTGTTTTCGCGGAGAGCTGACAACCTCAAAGTGTGTGTGTGTAAAAATGACAACAGAAGAAAAGTTTCGTGCGGCTGTGAACGTAATAAGGAATTTACCCAAAAATGGTGAGTCTTTGGAAACGTATCTATGGATTTTATTAGCGAAGAAATTGAAAGTGCGAGTTTGTATGGCTCTGTTCTGTTTGCAAAACAGATTATTAATAAATATGGTTACGCAAGAGTGATAAGTAAAAACCTTTCATATACGACTTATTTCAGCTGTGTTTGTTAATTTTCAGGGGCGCTATAGCCCTTGGTAAATGTGCAAACATGTGTCCCAGTTTGGTATAGTGCAGTGATGCAATTATTTGTCTAAACTAGGTTTTAGCTATGAAAATGTGAGTGTTATGGCAACTGACTCTTGGGAGAGAGAGTTTTAAATAAAAATTATATATAAATATATATGTGTGTGTGTGGAATGAGTTCAAAGTAAAGAAATTCAGATAAATCTGATGATCACGTTTTCGTACGTCTTGCCGAGGGTGTGTCCCGTCACTTGGCGTTCCGAGTAATCGCCAAGTTTTTATTTTTCTAAGAAAGGTGAAGGTCCAAGATGGTAAACTGGCTCTGAAATAGATGGTGAAGGTCAAATTAATCTGTGAATGTGCCAACAATCCTGTTAATCAAATAATATATAGTGCTTTACATCGTTGCAAACTCTGTCTATGAGTGGAAGATGGAAATCTTGATTGGTAATTGTTTACCAGTTGACGAGTAGGGTTGTTAAATGTCATTGCAGTGAACATTGTGTAGGTACCCACTGTATATTTATGCATTTATCTTAACAGTGGTCTCAAGAAAATTGACACTAAGTACATACTGCCAGACAGCAGTAAATGCAGTACTGCTTCATATGCCCATAAAATGTACATATCATTCATTAATGTTAAATGGAAAACAGCCTTAGAGATGTAAAAGTGCATATAAGCTGTCAAGCCTAATAATTGACAAAAAATAATGCATTTGTCGCTATTTATTAGTAAAACGCTAATAATTGAAAACTTCAGCCAAAGATTAATAAAAAAAAAAGACTAATGAATAACTATAAAAGGAATTCAGCACTGATACTGTGACATAATGACCACTTTTTATTAAACCTTGTTATTGTTTTGAGTAGTCTATTTTATGTAACAAAAATATTCATTATTTTAAATCTTGTTATTGATACACAATTTTTCTACCATAAATAGCTTTATTATTTACCCAAATAAAAATTAATATAATATTACACATGGGTAATTAGTTTTGGATATTTATTAATGAAACTTTCAATTGTATTTCACCTCATCTTAGAACGTTTTCGTTAGATACATTTAGTTTGAGAATCAAGAAGTCATTGTTTTTAGTCCTCTTTACAAAGTAGATGATTTTTAAAAACTAAATTTGTATAATTTTTTCTTGAGGTTTATATGCATTTAAATGTTGACAGCAGTATATGATCCTGCTTTAATCCATGAGCCACTTTGTAGTTACTTATTAGTCTGTTATAAACTTTTAGGACCTTAAACTGTGATACATAACACAAGGTGGAGGGCCCTAAGTTACAAAACATAGCCAAAAGGATTTTTTCTATAAGTAGAGGATGACAGGGCATAGCCAAGGGATCTCAAAACCTCGCCAATGTAGTGGATTTCATATCTTGACATGGTTAATATTTTCAAATCTGGATTGCCTGTGGAAGTTTTACCAAATGACCTATCTAATTGTGTTAATTTTTCCAAATGGCCATTTAAACTTGTTGCAAGTATATCAGCAATAATATTTTGAATGTCACTTAGATGTATATTGGTTTTGGTTTCAGTCATAATTCTTGCAGGACACAAATGTTCAGGCATACCTAATAATAACCAAAACTATTTTAAATTTATCTTGTTAAATTTATATTGCAAACTAGAGCAAATGTTTCTAGACAGGAAAGGTATGGTTCCCTTTAGATGCCAACAGTTATATAATACACATTTTGATTCCTTGTTATTCCTTTATTTTCCGTTCTTTCTTCTTTCTTTACAGGTTTTAATTTTATTCTTTCCTCCTGCATCAAAATGCAAATTGTGAAATTACTGAGCTGCAAGTGTGACAATATAATTCATATTTTGTTGTTATTATTGAGGAATGGCCTTTTCCAGAAGCTGTAATTAAAGATTGTGAATTCAGAGCCAGGAATTGTAAACAGGACATCCCTCAAGATCCTCTGATGCTTTTTATATGTGTAAATGAATTGTTTGATAATCTTATTGGAACCAAATATTAATTGCTGATAACATGCAATCTAGGGGATGTTATGACAAATAGCTACAGTGCATTTGAGGAGCTAATTAGCTCTATTTAAACAATGCAATGTTTAGCAGAACTTAAATAAATGATTTTACACAATAACATAAATATTACTTATTCAGTAAACCAGTAGGAGAAATTTACCCAAATGAACTTGTAATGCCTTTCATGTTTAATTGGAACATTTGTCAAAAACTTGCATTTTTTGCAAATAACAACCTAGTAAGTGCCCCTTTGTTTTTGACATATGCCATTATTTTGTAAAAAAAAAAAAATACACACATTTTTCTCAAAATATCTTATTTTATAGGAATAGCTTGGTTTGTAATACTTTATTTTATTTTTTAGGACAGCATTGGTTATTTTCCACTTGATTTTTATTCATTAAGTCCATAGTGAGGAACTTTGTGAATATGCCTTGTAGTTTCCAAACCGATTTATTAATTCCACAATTTTCTGTTGTTAACCGGGAAATTTCCTAAAATTTATCATCAGTGTTTCCTAACCAAGATAGGTTTGTTACTTAATTGCCTTTGGTTATTTCTTTGCCAGCATTAATAACCTAATGTGTCAGTTTTAAATAGCTTTCTATTAAAAATTGTATTCTAGAAGAAACAATGGGAGATATGAATTCCATTGACAATGAAGGAAGGAAGTGAGAATAATGCATTAAAACAAAGCTCAAAACATATGTCAAAATGAATAACTTGTGTGTCATTTATTTGTCTGTTTTCTTTGTAAAAATAGATCTTTTAATGCCATTACTGTTACAGTATGAAAACAGGTTATGTGTATGAAGTAAGGTTAGGTTTTCATAGTATATCAGCTTAAAATATTTTTCAAAGTTCTACTGCTCAAGTGTAATCAAACCTAAATCTCTAAAATCAAATGTTTGTACCTGTTGTTAACTATGTTTTTCTTTTCTTACACATGTTATATTTAAACCATTAATATTTAGCCTGTTCCAAAAACTCTTGCAATGTATGGTTTCAGTGTAGCATATTTCCCAACTGGTGAAGTGAAAGTTATTTTATATGTCACAGTTTCATAGTTCCCTCTAGAATTCAGCTGTATTTGTTATTTACTAGATTTTATGAGGTGATCATACATTTTGTCGGACAATTCCATATTTGAGTCTGCTGATCTCTTTTCCTTTAAAGATCCAAAATGCTCATAGGTAAATATCATGAGTTTAGAAATGGCTTTGCTTGTAAAGTAATTATATCTAAATTACTGCATAACTATCATGAAGTTGGTGTTAAAATTTATAAAATATATATGTATAAATGGAGTTTAATTGAATGTAATGAAAACCTGTTAACAAAGTTTGCATATAGGTATCCATAAGTACTTCAATTATCAGTCAGCCTGCACCTATATTTCAATTTCACATGACTTTCTCTACAACAAATTATTTTTAATAAGCTTATTCTTCTATTTCGTGCTAATTGAGATAAACATTAGCGGAAACAATTCTATTACTTAGTTCCTTACAAGTAGAAGGGAAATAAGAGAATGCAGTAGGCTAAACCGACAACCACATGATTTAAAATGTGGTTGCTATGGGATTGAAATCTGTTTTTTTACGTGGTCAGGAATTGACAAGTTCCTGCATGAGAAAAGTTTTAAGTATTTTAAAACTGAAACCAATAACAAGGAATATCTCTAAAATGGTGAACTCAAGGGAAAAAATGCATGACACGTGTATTTTAAAGAGGATACATTTTTTGTGTAGTAAGTTTTTGTCTATCTCTTATGGTTTACTAGTTATGTCAAATTCAAAACAATTTATCCAGAATAAAGAGATCTTTAGAGATATGCATTTTGTTATGTAAATATCTTAAATATAAGAGATATGAATCAAAATCATTAGAGCCATTTTTGAGAAAATCAAAGTGTTCAAAAATGTGTCCGTGCAAATGGTAGTTGGAGGTGGGGGGAGACCTGAGAAATTGTCTTCCTAATTGTTTCATTTCATTTGTCTCAACTGTTTACAGTCTGAGAACAAGAAAAAAACATTCCTAGAACACAATTATTGGAGCCTATTAAATACAAGGCTTGTCTCCAGCATATCATACTAATTACTCTTAGAGCTTGAGTGTTGAAACTATTGGACAGGAAGAATTAAAGAATCTTAATGAGGTGAGTTTTTATAAATCTCAACAGGGCTGCTTTATTTCATGTTTCTTTGTGCCCAGAATTGGCTTGCTTTGATGACAGCACTATCTTTGGCTTTGCTGTGTTGATGCTCTTTTTTAATCTTGGTTAGAGTTCATAACATGTTTCTTGCTGTAGTATATAATCATAGGTTTAAAGGTCACACTCTCAACCATATCTAGAGTCATTAATGAGCTGACTTAGGGGCTCATTCTGGGTTAACTTGGGATGTCATTGGCAGTAACCTCCAGTGGATTGCTTAGTTTCAGAACTTTAACGTGAAATAAAGAATTTATGCCCATATAAGATTTGTGGCAAATGCTTTTATGTTGCATTTACTTTTTTTACTCAACCTTTCTTCATATTTACTTTTTCAAGCATGTATGTGCAATGTACATAGTAGATAAAGAAGGTATTGTATTCCACCCAAAAATTTGATATTGAGATTTCACCAGAAATACGTGTTTTGGAAATCTGAATCCAAAAAACAGAAAAAGATCTGTATGTGTATCTTTGGACAGCATAACTTAAAAACAAAAAACCTGTTAAATTCCAAACTTTGTATCTCCTAAGGGTGTTATATGAATATTTTCAAAAAAATAGCCCCATCCCTAAACTACCCTTTACATGGCAAATTTTTCGAAATTTTTTATTCTATCAAAAATGGCTCTGACTATTTTTATAGCATATATTAAAGATATTTATATGAAAAACAAAATTTATATCTTTAATTTCTGGGGAATAGCTTCCAAAAGCCCTTTTTATTCTGAATTGATTTAGCATAACTGATAAGCTGTAAGAGATAGATAAAAGCTTATTGCACAAAAAATGTAGATGTCGTCAAAGTGTACAATTTACATCTTTTTGTAGCTTAACGTCCTTTAACCAGGTTGGTCATGCCAGACGATGAGTGAAATTGCTGAAATGATACTCAAATGGTCTTGGGTTCATGAGCTTAAAGTTACTTGACATTTGTCTACTTGAGATAAGGGAAAACGTCAAAAAACCTTATCCGGGTAACTCATACTAAGTGAGATCCAAACTTGTAAGCTGTTGAATGTGAGGCAGACATGCTACCACCACACTACCCAGGTGGGCACCCTATACATTTTTGTTGTGGAGATAACCATTTCTTAGGTATCCCTTGTTATTGGTTTTAAATGTAAAATATATCTTATAGCTTTCTGGACAGGAAGTTGCCCATGTTTCTTTTGTTTTACTTCTGGCCATTGAAAGAAGCAAATTTCAATGACAATCACATGGTGAAAGCTTTTAAAACATTTGACTATCATTTTATCATAGTTTTAGTTCTGTTCCACTTATAAGGAACTAAATAATAACATTCTGCTAATGTTTATCTCAATAGCATGGTGTAGAAAGAAAAATAATCTTTTATAACCAGTTGTTTGTAGAACAACTAGAGAAAATCACATGAATGGAACATGCATTATTTTCTGTACAATATACTGTGACAGCAGATAGAGAAGATACTGTATTTTGCCCAATAATTCGATACCAAGAGTTCATCGAAAATATTTATTTTTGTGGCCCTGAATAAAAAAGAAAGTTTAGAGAGAGAGAGTGTGTGTGCGCGCGCGCACGCGCCATAACTAAAAAAATGCAACAATTTTCAAGAACATTCCCCACCCTAAACTATCTTTTACATGGATTTTTTTTTTTTTTCTTTCTTTTTTTTTTTCTTTCTCAAACATGACTAACAATGGCCAAATATTTAAGAGACCTTTTTCTCAAATAAAATGTATATTTTGATTTTCTGAGAATAGCCTCTAGGAATACCTAACATAAGCCATAAGAGATAGATTAAATCTTACTCTACAGAAAAGGTAAATCTCATTCAAATGCACAATATGTCATATACATTTAACCATTTCCAAGATGTTCAAGAGAACAGAATTTCAATTGCATCACATAGCCACCAGCTTTTAAAGTATTTTGCTATCACTTTAGCCTAGTGTATTCCCTTATAATTTTAATGAACTAGTCAAAGGACCACATCTGCTGTTGTTTATTTAGATTAGCATGAAGTAGAGAGAAAAATAAGCTTTTGCAAGAATAGTTTGTTGTATATCTAAGGTCTTATTGCAGCTTTTGACTTGTGAAATAACTCATTGACCGAGTTCTTTAACATGGTTTTTATAATAATTAGTCCCCTTCTGAGGTGTAATAGCTACCATGCTAACTTCATATACCCAAGGTTGCAGGTTCAAACCGGCGGAGGACGATGGATTTTTTGGGCATAAATTCTTAGCATGGCTTCCTTTGGAGGGGAAGTAAAGCATTTGGTCCTGTATCATAGATTTACAGCATGTAAAAGAACCTCAATCCTGATAAAGAGGCCTCTGAGCAAACTTAAGTGATCTCTCAGCCCAGTATAGAGTGGGGTGCTGAGAACCAAAGCAGTTAAAGAGCATCCATAAATAAAACTCCATTTCCATTATAATCATTTTTGTTTTCAAAACATGCATACTTCCATACTCGGTGAGGTAAAAGGAATGATTTTAGTTAAGATCAAGAAAGCCCACCCTGGCTGAGAATCGAATCCGGCACGTTGACCACTCGACTGTGGAGGTAGACTTCTTAATACTTTGTTCCAGTGTACGAAAATCTTGACACCACATAACTTTCTGTATAGATACCAGTAATGGGCACTAGGATAGCTTGGGATTTTCATTCAGAATTCCTCTATAGGAGTCCATGATTTAATCCCTACTCTGAGAGCCTCTTCTGGAGTATGCCATAGGACCACTATGGTTCAGAGTGTTTTAACCCTTTTAGTGCCAGCCTGAATATCAAAGTGTTGTCTGAAAAGTGCCAAGCAATTTTAGAGGGAAATGCAGGCTTTAAATTATAATCAGTACTAAATGACATGGAGCTGAATATTTTTTTTCATTTTCAGTAAACCCTTTTGTCTATTATATAATATGCACTATATGGTTGAGAAGTCTCTTCAATATTTTTAAAAAATTAAAAACGAAACAAAATTTTGAAAATAGAATTAAAAATCCCAAAATAATCAATAATTAGGCATTCAAAACCTACTACACAGAAGTTCAGGCTAATTATGTGAAAGTACAGATATTTCTTTACTAAAACAGCATCCTAGTATTTTATTTTTTAGGATACAAAGTAACATGGATTACTATACAATTTAGTATTTGTGTTGTTGCATATCTAAATGGTTGGTTCTCATTATAACTATGTACCATCTGGTTACACCTCCGTAAATCCATTTTGATAAGTACACCGATTATTTGCATGTGCACAAGGATGGTTGTTATTGAATGCATTTTTGCTGAAGCTAAAATATATATCTTCCTCTCTTATGTCGATATCTGAAACGCTTTCATCAAGGTCTGGAAATTCAAAATCGCTCATTTTCTTCTTATACACTGCAGCTCTTATTTCTTCATCGTTTTGTAATCTTTGGCTAGACAATGCCATGTTTCAATCAACAAAAGCACCGGCTAGAGAAATTAAATTTAGAGCTAATTTAACACTTTGGAGTGTAAAGATAAGGTCCTGAAACGCTACAGGAAACTTTTCTCTGTGGCTATGACATAGAAAGTACACAGATTTTCCTGCAGGAAATGTATGGAAATGGCATCACGATTAGATCGTGATTGGCAATTCTCGCAGAATTTTCTGATCATGATTAGATCATGATTGGCACTAAAAGTGTTAAAAATCAGGTCCTCTAATCCACCACCATCTTCATCACCAACTTATCAACCGAGGTAATTGACACCACCACTGGGTACTTCCAGCTAATAATGTCACCAGCCATCAGTTTAATGAAATGGGGGTTTTCTTGAAGGTATAAGAGACCATATGGAGAGCTTTGAAACAAACCAATATTCTTGTAATTAAACTTGAAATATATTGTGATCAGCATAGAGCAGAACAGGTTTATTTATTTATTGTAGTTCAGTACAATGTAAAATACATTAAAGAATAGTATCGTATGATTACAGTAAGGTTCTAGCATATGTATGAGATACTAATGAATTGAATTCATTCTAGTAGGCTTTGTCAGTTAAAAACATACTGATTTAAAGTTATTATCTTTACATTTCTTAATACTATCTGAGAGATTCTTATAAAATTAAATGCCCATGAAACTAGGCGTCTTCTCATGAAAACACAGGCTATGGCTAGGAAATGCAAGGTCATGTTTATGTCTGGTGTTATGATAGTGCTGGTCAAGGTGTAAATTAAATTTTAATTAGTGCATGATTGTATGATATATATATACTAGGAAAGGTTAGGAGTTTTAATTTTATAAATGTAGAGCAACTAACGGGTTCTTTTTGAGCTCTTAGCCAGCTGATGGTGAATCACAAGGCCTCAGTGCGTGTGTGTTGCTGCAAATCCTGTTCTGCTCTATGCTGATCATCTGGTATTTTAGATATACCATACATAAAATCCAAAATATAATAGAGCCCAAATTAATCATTATATGAAGGAGAGGGGTTGACAGTTAAGTGAAAATGAGAATGCATAATCCATCTTACTTAATATAAACAGTAGTACACTTGTATATATATTTAGAAAAAGTAATAAATATCATTGTCTGCAGGATAGGGCTGCACAGTAAGAGGTAACTGACCTTTTTTTTCTGAAAAACCGATATAAATGCACCTGGTGACATGCAATTTTTTTTTATCAATTTATTGGTTATATCGTTGGTATTAGGAGTATATTTTGATAACTACTAGTATCTGATCGCACAAGCATTTTGTGATTTGAAAATAAAATAAATCAGAATAATCTTTTAAATAGAATGCATGTGCATTCTGTATTCCATTTGTAACATTATTCCCATGCTCACAAGTGGTGTAACATATATTTTTTCCTAGCGCAGTTTAGTAATATGTGCATTTTGTTCCTGTAGTTGTAAGCCACAGTTAAAATAAGTAAAAACAGTCATGGTAAATGACCCAAACAGTTAACCAAGAAATGGATAATTAAGAGTGTACTGTAGTACTGTACATGTTTCATCTTGATTTATAAAGCTTTTGGGAACCAAGTGGGAAAAAAAGAAAAATCAAAACTGAAAAAAGCATTGCATTTTGGTTAGGTAGCAAATTGAAAAACTCTTCTAAATATCAAATCTTGTATTCAAATCCGGCTCATTTTAAGGATACACAATTGTAAGGAAATTTCTTCTCTTTGAAGCTGTTCTGTGCACAAATTTCTTTTTTGGTTTTTTTCTTCTTTTCTTTAACCTGTAAGTAAATCCGGGTGATCTATAAATCCATGGAGAATATTTTGAAATCAATATAGTATCAGACAATTGCTTCTAAGATGCTATCTTCTCAGCTCCTTTAAGTGAGCACAATAGTTGTTTGGTATGTTGTACCTGGTATTTCAACGATAACACTTCCGGTTAGCTTATGTCTAAGCACAGACCAGCTGCTTGCATTGGTGTTAGCTAGCTCCACTTAGATATTAACATGTATTTTTGATTTTGTTTAGAGTTAGAACAGATTTTTTACTTTCTCTGTGCGTACTGTTATGTAATAGGTGAGAAGGTATTTATTCCACCCAAAAATTTGATGTTGGAATTTTTCCAGAAATATGTTTTGAGTTCCCCTCTGTCCAAAAAAAAAAAGCCACACATTTTTAGAAAAACCTCCATGTGTGTGTCGGTGAACAGCATAGCTAAAAACAAAAAGTGTTAAACACCAAACTTGGTATTTAAGTTTAGTATCTTCCAAGGATGCGACACAAGGATTTTCAATAAAATCCTCCCTAAAAATGTAAATGAAGTGTTATGTATGGACATTCTTTAACTACAGTGGTTCTCAGCATCCCATTCTAAATTGGGCGTGAAAGATCACTTAATTTTGCTCAGAGGCCTCTCTATCAGGCTTGAGGTTCTTTTACATGCCGTAAATCTACAAGACTGGACCAACAGCTTTACTTCCCTTCTGAAGGAAGCATTGCTAAGGATTTTTACACCCAAAAAAAATCCATTATCCTCCACCGCGTTTGAACCTGCAACCTTGGGTTATGAAGTTATCATGGTAGCCATTACACCACAGAGGGCGATAAAATCCTCCCTACTCAAACTATCTTTTACATAGAAAAATTTTTGAAAATTTTGTTTTACTCAAATATGGCTAATGATGTTTAAAATACTGTATATTAAACATATTTTCATCACAAATAAAATATATATCTTGAATTTTCTGAGTATAGCCTTTGAAGACCTCTTCATACAGGATGAATTTTGCATAATTGGTAAACTTTAAGAGACAGAAAAAAACTTACTAAACAAAAAATATAGAGCTCATTAAAGCACATAATTTGTCATATAGATATATTTATATATATATATATATATATATATATATATATATATATATATATATATATATTTTTTTTTGTAGAGTTAACTGTTTCCAAAATATTCCTTGTATAATATTATTGTAAACTATGTGACTTTTCTCAACCAGGAAGTCACCTTTCATTACTTTTGTTTTACTTCAATGTTCACTTAATAACCATCTTTTATTAAATGTTTGACTATCGTTGTAGCCTGGTATATTCACTTATTTTCCTTCTGCTTAGAAGGGAGCAAACAATAAGACAATTACTGCTAATACTTGGCTCAATTAGCATGATGTAGATAAATGAAGAATCTTTTGTTAGATTAGTTTGATTACCGAACAGCTAGAGGAGGTCATGTGAATGGATTTTTATTGCTTGATACCTTATTATGGTGTTTTTAGTATTGTAAGTGCATCATGACATATTTTACGAGGCAGAGTAGAGAATTAGGCAGCTGATTGAGGAAGTAATTGCTGAAAGTGAAGCTAATAATTCTTGAGAGAAAGCTTTCTTTTGCATTCTTCAAGACAATTTTCAGCAAAGGGCATTCTCAATATTTTTGGCAAAATAAGTAACAGAATCGGAGAGCTTTGTGGTATGAAAAGTTATGAAATGGAATCGACTGCAAACTCACAAGGATGCTGTGTGGATGCTGTCAAAACGGGAAAACCAGATATGTTTGAAAAAAATGCAAGAAATGCTTATACCTTAACCATTCTGTCACTGTATACCAAAAAAATTAACAAAATATGCCAATGAATATGCGCATTATGATTGCAGTATATTTATATCATCTTCATTTTACTTATACTTTTAATCAAAATATAAAAATGTTCTTTTAAATAAATATATTAAATGAATTGGTAATGGTACTGGTTCATTTCCATCCATAGCATGTCACAATGACCATTTTAAAAGTGATGGAAACTGTAAGGATCTGTGTGTCCAGCTGCATGTAATGACGGGATTCCAGGCGTGTACACCGCTCGGTTAAATACATAGCAAATTGAAATTGCATGTATCAAAAGTAATCTGCTCAGAATACTACACGATAAATCAACAAATTAGGAGATGTTTAAGGGAGAAAATGAATTGAAGAAATCTGATGTGTTGCATCCACATGACTTTCTGAAGCTGTTCCACAAACAAACTTTCCTTACAAAAGATTAATCTTTTATCTACTTCATGTTAATTGAGATAAACATTAGCAGAATTGATCTTATTCCTTGCAAGTAGAAGGCAAATAAGGGAATACATTAGGCTAAAGAAATAGTTAAATCTTTGGATAACTCATTGCTATCAGAAGCTATTGAAATTCATGTGTTCCCAGGAGTAAAATGAAAGCTGTCTTTCCACTTGAGAAAAGTTTAAGTAGTTTAAAATTGAAACTAATAAGAAAGAATATCTTGCAAATGTTAACTCTATGAAAAAAGAATATATATAGTGTGTTTTAATGAGATCTATATGTTTTCTATGGTAAATTTTTGTCTATCTCTTACGGAATAAGGGTTAAACAAGTCATCCAGAATGAAGCGCTCTTCAGAGGCTATTCTCAGAAAATTTAAGGTATAAATTTTGTTTATCATGAAAATATCTTAAACATATGGTATTTTAATCAAAATCATCATACCACATCCTAGGAAGACATTGGGCTTTGTTTTTGAGCCTATGTTGCCCACAGACACATACAGGTATTTTTCTAAAAAGTATATTTTGGATTCAGGGGTTCTCAAAACATCTATTTCTGGGGAAATCTCACTATGAAATTTTTGTGGAATACAATACCTTCTTTATCTACTATGTACATTGCAGATACGTGATAGAGAAAGTAAAAATTAACTATGTATCTCAGTACAAAACAATATTGCATCAGAGCTGCTCTTTATATGGTCCAGAATGTAGAGTGTTTATTAAGAAAATCAGAGAAAAGAAGGGTAAAAGCAGCAGGAATGGCACTTAAAAGAACTGCTAGGATTTACACTATAAGGCGGAATGAAAAGCAAAGATTTAATAAAAAAGTTAACTTGTGTTATGAAAGTTCCACATATTTTCTGCTACACTAAAAATAAATGTTTTTCAAAAAAATGTTCACACATATGAAATGATATGCTTTGAAAGGCACAGTTACTTAAAAACAAACCATTCTTAATTTCATTGTGTGCAATCGTCAAAACATTTTTAAATGAAATTTTATATTTTTACTTTATCTACTGTATGTAGTAAATTGGGCAAGTATTGTATTCCATCCGAAAATTTGATGTGATTTCACTAAAAATATGTTTTGAGGTCCACTGAATTTAAAAAAAAATCAGAAAGTGTGCGAGAGTGCCAGACTTGACATTTAAGTTCTGTATCTTCCAAGGATGCAACATGACTTTCAAAAATATCCTCCACCCCTTTACATGAGCATATTTTGAAAATTATGATTTTTTTTTTCTTAAAAAAAAGCTTTAATGATTTTGATTAAAGTAGCAAATATTGAAGAATTTTTTTTTTTTGGCAAATGACGGGTTGGGAATAGCCTCTGAAGTCCTTTTTATTCTGGTTGACTTTTGTATGACTGGTAAACTAATAGTAGACAAAATCTCACTAGACATAAAATGTACATCTTGTTAAAGCCATGAATTTATATCCAGTATATTTTTATTGTGAGTTAACCATCTCTGAGATTTTCCTTATTGTTTTTTTTTTTATTTTCCACAGCTAATTTTCGTAAATAGGAGAACATTTGTCTTTTTCATCCTGATCATGCAAGGGAAGGGAATTTCAAAACCATCATATAGCGACTAGCTCTCAAAATATATGACTTTAATTTTAGCAAGTAATTTTCATAATTCTCCTTGTATATCAAGGAAATTTGTAATAAAATCATTTCTGTTAAATGTTCATGTCTCAATTAGGATGAAGTAGACCAAACTTTTATAAGAATAGTTTGTAACAATAGGTAGAGAGTCATGAGAATGTAATACATCATATTTTTTGGAGCATCTCAAATATTTTATTGTTGTAAATTATTATGCAATCTGTCAATTGTTTTATACAACATACTTGCTATTGTAACTAAATAAGTAGTTGAAAGAGAACATTATTTATATAATTTAATGGATTTATGTTCATTTCTACAAATAAATTGCATAAATAACACCAGATAATTTATCAAAGGTTTATCCAAGAAATGGATCTGCTCATATATGTCCTTCAAATGTTTTAATTAAATATGCAGAGCTTAAGATCAGCCACTTGTTGCACTTGGAGTATGGAGTGCTGAAATTTGAACCTCTGTGACTTTGTACTTTGGTCATTAGATGAGAAGTGTTTGCATTCATTTTTTACATTTGAAGTAGTATTTGTTGGCTCAAAAGCAAAATAATTATGAAGACTTTAGCTTGACAATCAAGGGATCTTAGCTTGTGATAAACAAGAGAACAATTTATTTTATTATGATAGAATATAAAACTCAGGTTTTGGTCATACCAATAATTTTTCACTGGATAACCAACTTTTACTTTTATTTATGACATGAATGAAACCTCACATTTCTTAAGGATTACATTATACTGAATACGAATATAACAACAAAAGTGTTAGATTGGTTCTGGTTTGAGAATAAGATTAAGGACAACTACGATAGTAATTTTTACTTTCTCTACACATATTATGTGCCTAGTGTATAGAGATGGTATTGTATTGCACCCAAAGATTCGATATTGAGATTTCACTGGAAATACATGTTTTGGGACCTGTTGTTCTGTTCGTTCTCCTTGCATGTTGAGGGGAAGAAAAGATTGAATAGAAGTATAAGTATTTGAAAATTTAGACCAATAACAGGATTCTTGGAAATGTTTAGCTAAAAAAAAACAAACAAACAAGTGTATTTGACATTAATTGTTTGCTTTAATGAGATCTTCATTTTTTGTTTTACCAGTTGTAGAACAGTCATTCAGAATGAAGAGCACTTCTGAGAATATTCCTAGAAATAAATTTCATTTGATATGAAAATGACAAACATGTATTTTAATCAAAATTATAGGCTATTTTTGAGAAAATCAAAATTTTTTAAAAATGTTGCATGTAAAGGGTAGTTTAGGATCAAGGGATATTCTTGAAAATATTTGTTTTACCTTTAAAATATGCTAATTTTAGATACCAAGTTTGGTTTTTAAATAACTTTTTGTTTTTGATTGGGTGATTCACACATAGAACACTTTTTCTGAAAATTAGTTTTATTGGGTTTATGGGACCTCAAAAAATATATCTCCTGTGAAATCTTGATGTTTAATTTATCGATGGAATACTATAGTTCCTGTACTTGTATGCAGCGAAGAAAGTAAAAATAAGGTCCAAGAACAAGAAGAAACTGATAAGGGGTAATTATCTTATGGAAACATCACTGATATGTTGGTAAAAATTGCATCATTTATAATCTATTTATATATATAAAAACAAACTTTAAAAATCTGATGTCTTCCATTCACATGAATATCTCTACATTTCTGTTACAAATTGTTCTTAATAGCTTATTCTTCTAACTACTTCATGTTAATTGAGATAAACATTAGCAGAAATGCTCGTGGAAGGGAAATAAGGGAATACACTATGCTACAACGCTAGTCAATGTTTTAAAATGTGGTTGCTGTGGGATGTAAGTCCATTTCTTTGCATGGCCTGAAGTTGACAAGTTCCTGTATGAGAAAAGTTTATTTTAAAACTGAAACAAATAGCAAGGAATATCTCAAACTGTCACCTCCATGAGAAAAATGTACATGACATAAATTGTGGGTTTTAAGAAGATATACATTTTTTGTGTAGCAAGTACAGTTTACCAGTTATACAAAGTTCGTACTTTTTCATCCTGAATAAAGATCTTCAGAGGCTATACCCAGAAAATTCAATATATAAATTTTATCTGTTATGTAAATATCTTAAATATAAGAGATTTTAATCAACATCGTTAGAGCCATTTTTGAGAAAATAAAAATTTTTGAAATTTTTTCCATGTGGAAGGTGGTTCAGGAGATTTTCTTGAAAATCTTTGTGTAATATCCTTGGAAGATACTGAACTAAAATATAATCAAGTTTGCTGTTCAACAGGCCTTTCGTTTTTGAGCTATGCCCCCCCCCCCACATCAACATTTTTATAAAAATGTATCACAAGACATGTATTTACGATGAAATCTCGGTATCAAATGTTTAGGTGCAATACAATACCTTCTCTATACACTATGTACATAGTATGTGTAGAGAAAGTAAAAAAAATTAAAACAATAAAAAGCATCCAATATAATGTAATAATGCTTTTATTTTTCACCTGCCATAATTGTGCATGAAAGGAATAAAAACTAAAAGGCATTCCAAGCATTTAAATGACAGGTTATTCTGAACTAAAAAAAAAAAAAAAAACAGTAGCAAGGACACTGTACTTTACATTATGGAAAACAGCTGTCTGACCCTGAATTAGAGTGAACCATGCACATTACATAATCCAAGCTTGTTTCTGGTTTCCTGAATAAATCTCTAGATTGCTAACCATTTGTATGAAAGACTACTCAATTAAGTAAGAACTGGAACAGTAAAGCCATAAGTGTGTCAGTTGAAGCAGACACTTTTCTGCTCAAATAAAAGCAGTTTCAACAAGTTTAATGTACTTCAGGAGCATTTTCTTCATTCCATTCCATTTGTACTTTCTCTAAACATAGTGTACATACTATGTACAAAGTGTATTGAGAAGGTATTGTATTGCACCCAAAAGTTCAATACCAAGATTTGAATGTAAGTACATGTTTTGAGACTCCCTGATTCAAAAATAAAAAAACATTTTTAGAATTATTGTGTGTGTGTGTGTGTGTGTGTGCAGCATAGCTAAAAACGAAAAGACTATTAAATACCAAATCAAGATTTTCAAGAAAATCCCTCCCGCTCCCAACCATCCTTAAATGGAACATTTTTCGATAATTTTGTTTTTCTCAAAAATGGCTTTAATGATTTTGATTAAAATACCTTATATTTAAGATATTTTTATGACAAATAAAATGTATATCTTAAATTTTCTGGGAATAACCTCTGAAGACCTCTTCATTCTGGATTAATTAATTTTGTATACAATTTTTTTGTAGAGTGAACAGTTTTCAAGATATTCTGGATTATTGGTATCCATTTTAAGAAACTTTTCTCGAATGGGAAGACTACTTTCTTCTCGTTTGTTTACTCCTGGCAAGAAAAGGGAATGGAATTTCAATTGTTTCACAGAGCAACAGGCTTTAAAATGCCTTGACTATCACTTTAGCCTGTGCATTCCCTTATTTTCCCTTCTACTTACAAGGAAACAAGTACGAGACTAATTCTGCTTAAATTTATCTTGATTAGCATTATGCAGCTAAAAGATTAATCTTCTGAATAAAAAGTTTATTTGCGGAACAACTAGAGAAAGTCATGTGAGTGGACCACATCAGATTTTTTGATGTATGGCTTTGTTATTCCATTACCATGCTCACCTTCAGATGGGGAACATTGGTAAGAAATTCACATTAAATATGCAGAGAAGGCTTAAATTGATGGGGATATATGAAAAGGAAACCACTAAATTCTGCTTGAGGGACATTCAAGGATATCCTATAAAGTAGGTGAGGTGTTAAAATAAATATTTTGGTATTCTGGGTAGCAAATTTCCAACCACACCACACCAGTATGTCCAACTCTCACAAACCACATGCAGCTATTCTGACACATAATAACTGCAGTATTATCTGATTTTATAATGCTGTGAATTTTGTGAGTAAATTTTTTTACAAAAAAAAAAAGTATTTTGTGTTCCATTCACACGACTTTCTCCATATCTCTGTAACAAATTATTGTTAAAAGGCTTATTCTTCTCTCTACTTCATGGTAATCAAGATAAGCATTATTAGAAATTATCTTATTATTTGCTTCCTATGTCAGTCGATGGGAAAGAAAGGAATACAATAGGCTAATGTGATAGTCAAATCTTTTAAAAGCTGTTTGTCATGTGGTTGAAATCCAATTCTTTCCATTTCTTACCATATGAGAAAAGTTTTAAGTATTTTTAAACTGAAGCCAATAAGAAGGAATATCTCAAATATAACATTTCCTATTACGTCATATAGGAAAAAAATGGGTATGACATAAATTATGAGTTTTGACGAGATTTACATTTGTTGTACATTATGTTTTTGTGTATCATCTACAGTTTTCCAGTTATGCAAAATGTATTCAGAGTAAAGAAGCCTTCAGAGGCTATATTTTATTTGTCATGTAAATGTCTTTAATATATGTACACTTTTTTAATCAAAATCGTTAGAGCAATTTTGGTAAAATCAAAATTTTCGATAATTTTTCCATGTAAAGGATAGTTGGGGTGAGAGAATTTTTCTCCAAATCCTTGGAAGATGTTAAACTTGGATACCAAGGTTGGTATTTTACAACTTTTTGTTTTTGAGTTATTGTGTTTACAAACCCATGGTGACTCACACACACAAACCTTCTAAAAATATATTTTTTTATACAGCGGATCCTAAAACTGTATTTTCAGTGAAATCTTGATATCAAATCTTTGGGTGGAGTGTAACATCTTCTCTACCTAGTACCATGTACTAGGCAAGGAAATGCATGTATCTGCATTCAATTGAAACCTGTTAGCATCTAACCATGCCACACACTGATTGCTTTAGTTGGGCCCTCCCCATCCTTTTCTACAGTTTCTCTTGAATGCAGACCATACATTTTGCCTGGTATGTCCTTAATGTGATAGTTACTTCTATTGTGCCTTAGACCAAATGGTATAAATCCAGATGTCGATATTTGTAATATTTAATGGAGTTATCCAATGTTATCTGTTGATAAAATCAGATATTTGACAATTATGCATAGGACACATATCACACTCATATTGCTGAAGGATGCTCTCTTTTTTCACTAGATAGAATTAATACAGAATAACAGTTCATTTCCAAATAATGATGTACATACCATGAGCTCAAGGATTTATGCTGCTGCAATCTGCAAAAGTTATTTTATTTCTTTTTCCCACAGGCCAAATGTAGAACAGTAGTTGGATAGGCCAAGTCACACTGAAACATCTGATGTGTTGCACTTACATGTCTTTCTCTAACTGTTCTACAGACTTCTTATAAAAGATTATTCTTCTTTCTACACCATGCTAATGGAGATAAACATTAGCAGAATGTTCTTATTACTTAGTTGCTTATAAGCAGAAGGTATCTAAAGGAAGGTGCTGTGATAAAGTGATAGCCAAATGTTTTAAAAGCTATTGTTATGCAATTGTCATTGAAATTGGTTTATTTATTTGGCCAGGAATAGAACAAGAGAAAAATGAACACTTCCTGTCTGAGAAAAGTATTTTAAAATTGAAACCAATAACAAGGAGTAGCATGGAAATGGTCAACTCTACAACAAAATGTATATGATATAAATTGTATGTGTTAATGAGATCTACATTTTTTGTATAGTAAGCTTTTGTCTATCTCTCACGGTTTAACTGTTATGCAAAATTCTGCAAAAATTAACCAGGATAAAGTGTTCTTCAAAGGTTATTCGCAGAAATTTAAAAATATACATTTTATTTGTGTTGTAAATAACTTTAATATACAGTATTTTAATCAAAATCTTAAGAGCTATTTTTGAGAAAAGCAAAATTGTCAAAAAAAAACAAAAAAAAAACGTTCATGTAGGGGGGGGGTTTAGGGTGGGAGGATTATCTTTAAAATCTTTGTGTTGCATCCTTGGAAGATAATAAATGTAAATACACACACAGACCTTTTTCTAGTCTTTTTTATTCAGGGGGTCTCGAAACGTATATTTACGGCGAAATCTCTGTATTGAATTTTTGGGTGCAATACAATACCTTCTCTACGCACTATATACATAGTGCGTATAGAGAAAGTAAAAATGTAATGTCATATTTGCGATTTGAACCACAGATCTACTGGCCTCCAAACACTGTCTACCTAAACAGAAGAGTGTTCAATAGCATGAATAATCATTAGAAGCCTGCATTAGAGATGATGGAAACAAGGAAGTGTAACATCAAAGTTGTCGTGGTCAAGGTCTACGTTCATGTGTTAACTTTCACCTCATCGTACATATTTCTTCCAGCAGAAAGGGCACTACCAAAAGTCACTGCCAGTTACTAACTGGTTTACAAGGGAATTTTCCTCTCTGTCTAACTCCACACTTTCACTTTCTCCTATTATTTTTTAGTGTTTTCCTTTTTATGCTAGGCATCCAAGAGAAAATAGCTTTTTAATGCCTGTTGTTGACCAGTCGAAGAGATGTGTTTTATTATATCATTCTTATGTGTAGCTTTCCCTGTTTTGAGTGATGTGAGAATATTGCCAGGGATTGTACTGGTTGACCTTCAGAAACAGTCCAGCACAACAAAGTCATGTTTGTGCCGTGTCAGAGATGATTCTGTACAGAAGGTGCTTACAGTTTCCTCATGCAAATCATCCTCTAGTTAGATTTTATGGTGTATTTACTAGCGCGCGCACACACACACACACACACACACACACACACACGGTCTTAAGACTTTTACTGGTGATCCTTACTTGAAAGTGTTGAAAACGAAAATTTTACTTCTTCTTGGGATCATTGGGGCTATAGCTTCACAAATCCCTCGGCTACACCCTGTCGTCGTTCTGTTCGTGAAGCCTTTGGCTGCAACTGCTACACTCCTCAACTTATAAACAAATATCCCTCAGCTACGCTTTGCGGCTTAGGACCCTGCACGTTGGGCTACGCTTTGAGGCTTACGGCCTAAAAATGTTTATTACAGACCGGTACGTAACTACAATGCGGCTCTAATGATGAAATGACAAAGTGCCCACGTATAGAAGTAATGCCAAGTGGTGGAACCATCATATACTAATAATCTCCTTTCATACAAAGGTTTAAAGTCATTATTAAATATCTGGGAAACTAATGAGGTGGAAAAACTTCTTCAAAGGTTCACACATCCTGTGTATATTTAGCATGTTAAAGAAGACTTTTAATTCATAAGCTTATAGCTGCTGCTTTAAAGCTATTAAGGTTTGTATCTTTCAAGGAAAACAACTTGATTGATAACTTCTTTTTTCTTTCTTTCTCTGTTGCTTATGTACCTATTTTAGAGGAATTCTATTATCCAGATAAATATTTTATATCATGCTGGTTTTATTGAAAATAAGTGTTTGACATTCCTCAGAGAGGTAGGGGGAGAAAGTGAGTGCTTATAATACCAAAATAAAAATGCCACGTATTCACGTAAATTTCTCTACTCACTCTTCTATAAAATATTCTTACCATATTTGCTAACTAATTCACCTTAATTGGCATTAACTTTCATTAAGAAGAATATGCTAGGCTAAAGTAATAGGTTATTTAAAAAGTGAATCACTTTATAGTGTGTCTTTGAGTAAGCCATCTTTGCATGGCCAAAAACAAAAGAATGGCAATTAACCACATGAAAAAAATATTTTAAAATTTAAACCAGTAACATCTTGAAAATGGTTAATGTCACAAAAAATTTGCTATAAATTGTGTGCTCCAGCAAGCTCTACAATTTTTGTGTAGTAATATTTTGTCTAACTCTTACTGTTTATTATTTTTATTTATCATTTAGATTAAGAGAACGTTTCAGACTTCCCAAAAAGTTCTAGGTATACATTTTATGTGTCATGCATTATCATAGACATAAGGTATTTTAATCAAAATTACTTTAGTCGTTTATAATAATTAATAGATATGAACATTTTTCCATTTAAGGGTTTGGTTGGGGAAATCATGTCACATCCTTGGAAAATGCTGAACTTTGATTCAAAGTTTTGTATTCCAACTCCTCCTCCTCCTCCTTCTTTTCATGTTGTTTATAGACCATTTTCTACTCAGATTTCTTTTTGGGCCTTCCCTGGGCTTCAAAGGATATATTTTTGATGAAACCTAAAGTCAAATTTTTGTATGGAATGAAACACTCCCTCTAATACTGTAGGTTAATAAGTGGAGAAAGTAAAAACTTTTTAATCAAAATTACTTTAGTCGTTTATAATAATTCATAGATATGAACATTTTTCCATTTAAGTGTTTGGTTGGGGAAATCATGTCACATCCTTGGAAAATGCTGAACTTTGATTCAAAGTTTTGTATTCCAACTCCTCCTCCTCCTTCTTTTCATGTTGTTTATAGACCATTTTCTACTCAGATTTCTTTTTGGGCCTTCCCTGGGCTTCAAAGGATATATTTTTGATGAAACCTAAAGTCAAATTTTTGTATGGAATGAAACACTCCCTCTAATACTGTAGGTTAATAAGTGGAGAAAGTAAAAACTAAGTGAATACAAACTTTTGTAGTTAAATAGTGGATTTCTATCATTTGTCGAAAACAAAGTGTCAGTTTTTACTTTTTGGGGATGGGGGATTGAATCAGGCTAGTAAACCTCAATGCCATGGCTGAGATTCAAACCAGAGATCTTTACTTACAATGGTGTGATCTCTATACATGCATTAAACCTTCAAGATGAACTTAGAGATAGTATATCTAGGCTGCTTGCAAATAATACAAGTGTTTTAAATTTGCTGGGTTTCTCTCAGGTTATAGATGACCAAATCTAAATATGAACAATTTTTTTGTAGTTTAACGTCCTTTAACCTAGTTGGTTATATCGAACGATGAATGAAATTGGTGAAATGATGCTCAAATGTTCTTGGGGTCCACGGAACTTAAAGTTACCTGACATTCGTCTTCTCAGGATAAGGGAAAACCCTGAAAAAAAACCTTATCCAGGTAATTCACCCTTAGCGAGATTTGAACTCATGACCTTTTGAATGTGAAGCATGCATGCTAAAACCACACTACCCAGGCGGGCCATGAACTAATTGTGGAGAAGTTAACACTGAAGAAGAGAGAAATATGTACAGATGCTAAACTGTGAACAAGTACAGTCATGTGCAAAGGGACTACAGAGACTTTGGTCCCCTGTCCCCTTACTATAACGAAATTAGAAACATTTTAAAAGAAGAATTAGCATTAAAATAGATGAGTGTAAAAATCTTCTGTGGGTCATTCACATGTTTTTTATCTATTCTGCAAACTATTGTTACAAAACTTAGTACTTATCTACATAAAGTTAATCAAGGTAAATATTAGCAAAAACAACTTATTACATAGTTCCTTGTAAATGGAAGGGAAATAAGGGAATACACTATAGTCAAATCATTTAAAAGCTGTTACTATGCAATTGTCATTGAAATTTGGTTCTCTTTATATAGCCAGGAGAAAAACAAAATAGTTATAAAAGGGATGAGGACTTGAGTATTTTAAAAATGTAACCAATAACAGGGTATATCTTGGAAAGATTAATTCCAGAAAATATTATACACACATTTTTTTATTTTGTTAATGTGCTTAAGCCTAGTTGGTCATATTGGATGATGAATGAAATTATGAAATGATGCTCAAATGATCTCAGGGTCCATGCAGCTTAAAGTTATTCAACATCAGTCTTCTCAGGATAATGGAAAACCCCCCAAAAAAACCTTATCTGAGTAATTCGCTCTTAGCGAGATTTGAGCTCATGTGATGCATTCGTGCTACCCCCACACTACCCAGGCAGGCCTCAAAAAATTGTATATTTTATAAATTGCATGCTTTAATTAACTCTAGATTGTTTGTATAGAAACAAGTTTTTGTCTATCTTTTACAGTGTTCTAATTATGCAAAAGTCGTTCAGAATAAAGAGGACTTCAGGGATTATTCCCAAATTCAGGATATGCATTGAATTTGCGTGTAGGTGTGAGTGTGCGTGCATTTTTTTTTTTTTTTTTTTTTCCCCCTTTTTTTTACACATCAATATTAGGATATACACTTCAATTGTAACTTTAAATGCAACTTTTAAATAAAGTTAGTTATGCATTATGTAAGTCTTAACAGTTATTTGGTAACACTTGAAAACACAGGTTTTGATAACAAAATAGTCTTAGAATACAATTTTCAGAAGTGCACATTTCAAAATTTATTTTGTGGAGGACCATTTGACCCTCTTCTATATATATAGCTCTCCCACCAGATTCCAGCAATGGTCCCTCTATTATTGTAACTCTACACATGACTATGACTTGGAATGACTAGAAAGGTAGTATACCTCAGGGACACTGTACTAGGCTTCCACCACAAGATATGCAAAGTTAAAAAGTTCCATCAACGAGATAGAAACTGTGTCTGTGAACACTGTGAAAAGCACTGTGAACGATATCATATGATGCCCCAAGTACTCGGAGACAAATCTTTGGCATCTTTTAATGATTAATATAGTATATATTTTTATATTATACTCATTGGGAGTCATTCCTCTTTCATTCATTTCCTAGCTTTTGAGAGTCAAGTATCCATGATTCATGTCCCGCCATGGTTGGTATTTTTCAAGGTCCTTAAATTTAAAATCTCCATAAATTATATCACTGAATTTGTTTTGTAATTTAATGTCCTTTAACCTGGTTGGTCAAATCGGATGATGGATGAATGAAATCAGCGAAATGATGCTCAAATGATTTTGACATTCATCTTCTCAGGAAGATGAATCGATGGTCGAACTTGCGACCTCTTGAACGTGAGAGACACTACTGAGGCGGGCCTCACTGAATTTTGTGAGGAAGAAAGAAAGAAGTATCTTGTGGTCTTTATGTTTATTTTTTAATGTATTACCATCTGAATTGGATATATTAATGTTGGAACACATTGAGAAGTTCATAACAACAAATATATGTTTGGAAAACTTTTACATTGTTCTTTAATACTACACTATTGCTTTCTAAAAGTTGATTTTCAAAGTAACATTAAGCCATTTTAAAAGCCCTGTACCATTTAGATTAAGTATAGTGTTAAACTTCAAGTCCATTTATTTTCAACTTTATATTTTATTACATTCTCTACTATGTTTACTAAGTAGGAGAAGTATTGTGTTTATTTCTGTAATTCAATGCTAAAGTTTAATCAGAAATATACATATTAAGACTCTCTGAATCCAAAAACACATTTTTAGGAAAAGGTTTCTGTGTGTGTGTGTGTACACATCCATGCACATTCATGCATATGTGAGAGGGAGAGAGAAAGAGAGTGAGTGAGTAGCATAACTCTCAAATGAAAAATCAGTGAAATGCCAAATTTTGATCTTCCGAGGATGCAGCATGAAGATTTTCAAAATAAATCCTCTCCACTCCAAAATATTCTTTGCATGGAACAATTTTTAAAATTTTCTCTTGGAATTTCCTGGGAATAGCCAATGAAGTCCTCATTCAGAAGTCATTTTGTATAAATCTTGTATAACTAGTAAATGGTAAGTGATAGACAAAATTTTACAGCTTAAATAGTGCAGAACTCTCTAAAAATAAGTGTTTGTCATTAGCCATTTCTGAGATATATGTTAATATTGGTTTTAGTTCTTCAATACTTATTAAAGTGCTTTCAATATTCAGTTGTGTTGCAATTCATGGAAATACTATGGATTTTTAAGGCCAAAACATAGGTTCCAATTTTTAAACATTTGACTAGCCCTTTGAAACTATAATGAAATGTATATGCAGCTATTTCTGGAAAGGTTTATCACAATAAAACATGAATTTGATGGAATAATAAACTTCCATAAGATTGGTTTGTATGCTCTCTAATAAATGATATAGGATATAAAAACTTATGAGAACTTAAATAACTTTTATTTGCTTGCATTTTTCATGATTTAAAATGATCTGCGTAGCACATTTTTTAATTTATGTATTTTAATTATTCAGATATTAGACATTAGAGTCGTGCAGTTATTAACAATATTTAGTGGAGCTATTTTGCAATAAAATATTTTCAGTGAATCAAGCTTCTAAAATTTAAATATTAATACCATAGAAAACAATGTTTGCTAGTATACTAAAAGAAATTTATGCTGGCACACTAATCTCCTTATTTATGCAAAGAGCAATATTCAATGTATGTCTATGATAGAGCTATAAATCATTTAACATTTTCTTATAGAATTGCAATTAAATCTAAAGTTCAAAATAAAAATATAAGGCTATGTAATAAATCATTTGGTTCAAGGATAAAGTTGGAACTGATCAATTATAAACAAAACTGGTTTGACATAACTCATTAAAATGTTTTATGCTCCATTTTTCTCATGTTCTGCTAACATGATAAGCATTTGTAGTGAAAAGAAAATTATAGAATTAAGTTTTTCACATGTGTTGTTTTAACAGTGTATTATTAAAATAGGTATTTAGAGATGAGTAAATTGTATTGGTGGATTGTTAGGTAACTAATTCTCTCAGTTATGTTTGTTCTCATAGAGTTTTAGATATTTGCAAACCCCTATGAGATAGATGAAGCATGTTCAAATTGGAGGAGGAGAGGGGAAGTTCCATAACTCACACTCCGCATACGGCTATGCAATGTAATGTTTGCAAACACAAAACCTTCATCTGTATTAAGTGTTGTTTCAAATGAGGATATAGTGAATTAAATTTTAAATATTTGTACCATTTGACCTAGTTGTGTAGTTATCTTTGTCTCTGGCTTTTGTCATGATCTATTTTACAAGAGTGCTAATGACCTCGTACTTAAGCACACTTAAATATACATCATCATTTTATCCATCATCAGGCATTTCTAGTCAAAACCCCTATAAAGCAAAGAAGTAAAGGGGTCCTATACAAATAAAAGAATTAAAAATACAAATAAATAAAATTAATCTAATGTATTCCATTCACATGACTTTCTCTACATCTAACAAATTGTTAAAAAGCTTATTCTTTTATCTACTTTAAGCTAATTGAGATAACATTAGCAGAAATGCCTCATTACTTCTTTCTTGTGAGTAGAAGGGTAATAAGGAATACATTAAGCTAAATCAGCTCTTTAAAAAGATGATTGCTATGTGATTGAAATTTGTTTCTTTGCATGGGTAGGGGTTTATAAATTCCCATGTGGGAAAAGTTTAAGTATTTAAGACTAAAACCAATAACAAGGAATATTTTGGAAATAGGCAACTCTAGAGAAAAGGTAAATTACATTAAATGGTGTCTTTTAACGAGATATACATTTTTTGTGTTGTAACTTTTTATGTATCCCTTAAGGTTGCAAAACTCATCCAGAATGAAGAGGTCTTCATGGGCTATTTCCAGAAAATTCAAGATATACATTTCATTTGTAATGTTAATAACTTTAATATATATATTATTTTAATCAAAATTATTAGAGCCATTTTTGAGAAAATCAAGACTTTAGATATTTTTCCCCATGCAAAGAGTGGTTTTGGTTGGGGGAATTTTTCTCAAAATTTTAGTGTCACATCCTTGGAAGATGCTAAACTTAAATACCAAATTTGGTATTTTACAGACGTTTCATTCTTGAAATGTCCACGGAAAAAAAAACACATGCGCACACACTCTCACATACACACACACACACACAGCACCCTTCTTTACCTATGTACCATATACAATGTAGAGAAAGTAATAAACCCTGTGTTTTAATATCTAAATTTTTGTGCATGTTCTTAAGATTTGTTAGTGATATAAAATGTGCAAAATAGTTTCAGAATGAATGTCTTTTACAAGTATTCACAGAAAGTTAAAAATAAACATAAATGATTTCTTTCTGTGATGCATGCAGTGTACATAGTAGCTAGTGAAGGTATTGTATTTCATCTAAAAATTTGGTATTGAGATTTCATTGGAAATATATGTTTTGAGGTTCCCTGAGTCCAGAAAAAGCATTTTTAGAAAAAGGTACATGTACGTGTGTCTGTAGGCAGCATAGCTCAAAATTAATATTTATGTGAACTATCTTTTAATTATGCAACATAAAGGTTTTCAAGAAAGTCTCCCCAACACAAACTACCCTTTACAAAGAAAATGTTTTTAAAATTTTGTTTTTCTCCAAAATAGTTCTAACGATTTTGATTAAAATACTATTTATGTCAGATATTTAGATAAGAAATAAAAAATATATTTTGAACTTTTTGGGAATAGTCTCTGAAGAGCTGCTTATTCTGGATGAGTTTTGCAGAATTTTGTACAATGTAAACCATAAGAGATAGACAAAAATTTACTACACAAAAGATATCTTGTTAAAACACACAATTTATGGCATATACATTTTTCTTGTAGATTTTACCATTTTTGAGATATTCTTTGTAATTTGGTTTCAGTTTTAAACTATCTTACTTTCCTCAAACGTGACTATGCAAAGCGAACTGAACCTCAGTTGTTTCACGCTGTGGCCAGCTTTTAAAAGATATAACTATCACTTTGGCATAAGTATTCCCATATTTCCCTTCTACTTACAAGGAAACAAGCAATAAGAGCAATTCTATTAATGTTTATCTCGATTAGCATGACGTAGATAAAAGAACAATCTTTTGTAAGAATAGTTTTGTATTTCGAACAGCTAGAGAAAGTTATGTGAATGGAACACAACACATTTTTACTTTCTCTATACGTACTATGTACATAGTGTATAGAGAGGTATTGCACTTGATACCGAGATTTCACCGGAAATATATGTTTTAGGGTCCCCTGTATCCAAAAAAAGCATTTTCAGAAAAAGCTCTGTGTGTGTGTGTGTGTGTCTGTGAACACGATAGCTTAAAAACGAAAAGTCAGTAAAATACCAAAGTTGGTATTTAAGTTTAGTATCTTCCAGGGATGCGACACAAAGATTTTGAGAAAAATCCCCCCACCCCAAACTACCCTTTACGTGAAACTTTTTTCGAAAATTTTGATTTTCTCAAAAATGACAAACAATTTTTATTAAAATACTGTATATTAAAGATAAAATGTATATCTTGAATTTTCTGGGAATAGCCCCTGAAGACTACTTTATTCTGGATCAATTTTACGAAATTTTGCATAACTGCTGAACCGTAAGAGATGGACAGAAACTTACAACACAAAAAATGTAGAGTACGTTAAAACATACAATTTATGTTATATACATTTTTTTCATGGAGTTAATCGTTTTTGAGATACCCCTTTTTTTTTTTTTTTGGTTTCAGCTTTAAAATACATGCTTTCCTCATACAGGAATTTAACAATTCCTGTTCCTACAAACAAAGGAACTTCAGCCAACTTTTGACTATCACTTTAACCATTAGTACTGCCTTATTTTGCTTCTACTTACAAGGAAGCAAGTAATTGTACTATTTCTGCTGATTTTTTTTTTTTTTATAAGTATGAAGTAAATAGAAGCATAAGCTTTATTAACAATAATTTGTTGCAGAGGTATAGAGAAAGTCATGCGAATGGAACACATCAGATTTTTATCTTTCTTTCTTGGATTTAAGGAACCTCAAAATGAAATCAGTTATCAGTAATCAGTATCATATATTTTTGTAGAATACAATTTACTTTATCTACCTAGTGTAATAATATGATAAAAGTGCACTAACATGCATATTGGTTAATTTGATTTAGTCTTTGCTATAAACGCATGTAGATTTTGTGTTATTTTTACACCTGGCCATGTATCTCTCACAGTGTTTTCCACACGAGCACACACATTTTTATCACACCACTGGGTCGTGATATGCTGTATTCTTGCATATCTTGTGATCATAGTCATGTATTGCCAATTTTATTATTGCATGTCTTAGCTTCTGATTCGCATTCGTCCAGTTCCAGTTAATCATAGATCTCTGCTGTATAAGTCCATGGAGATTTCTTCTCTTCTTTATCCTCTCTCTCAGGTGGTTCTCTGCATTTCTTGTAGATGGTAAAAGCAGTTGAGTTCATAGGTGCTTGATGAGGAAGGTTTCCTTTGCCAGCTTGTATATTAGGTGCGATGGCATGTGTTTTGAAATACCCATTGTCACTTTTAGAAATTTTGCTTTGACCCCTTCAGTATAGAGTAAGTCTTTTTTTTTATCAATTTCTCCCATATTAGATTTAATCTATAAGTTAGTATAGGTAGAATTTTTGTATTGAACATGAGCATTGTTGTTTTTAAGGACAACTTTTGAAAGTGTTGAATGTTGCACATTGCTTTGAGGGCAATCACTGTCCTTTCTTTTATGTATAGTGTGAAAGATCCTATTGTTTTGAGGGTTATTCCTAAATATTTAAATGAGTTTACTATTTCATCCTTGTTATTATCATATAGTAAGTTGTTGTCTACTGCTAAGCGGTCACCTTTCGTGAATATCATCTGCAGGGTTTTGTTTTGTTTATTTTGCGGACATTCTTATTTGCATATATGTAGGTTTTTACATGGTTTGATGTCTAATTGCTGTTATCACACCTGCTGTGGCTATATTAAATAGTATGGGCCTGAGTGTATCCCTTTGTAATACTCCATTTGTCTGCACTAGCTACCTTGATAAGTTTGTTGTGTCGTCTATGATTACAAAGTTGTGTGCTAGGATATGATTTTTTTGTCATTTCTTGCAGTTTGTTTATTAATTTCCATCTGTCCATGAGGTTGAATGCCTTAGTGTAGTTGACAATTATTGCATAGGAATTTTCCTTTGTCATGTCTTTTCGCTTCTTCTATGTTTTTTAACAGATTATCTATAGCATTATCTAATCTATAATAAGTACATAATAGAGCAATCAAATTGAATAAAATGTTGTAATCAAATGTTACATAACTGCTATAATGTTGTTTTGTATCCACAGGATCATATCAGCCATCACATGAACTCATGTTACGGTTTTACGCCTACTACAAGCAGGCAACAGAGGGACCCAACACAGCACCTAGGCCTGCATTCTGGGAGGTGGTTAAGAAGATGAAATGGGATGCATGGAGCAAACTGGGAAACATGTCACGGGATGAGGCAATGAACAACTATGTAGAAGAGCTCAAAAAGGTAGTTATTATTTAAATTTTTTAGGGAGGAAGGGCCTTTGTTATGTTTTACTCAATTCACCCCTACCTTACTGATCCAATTCACCCCTCCCTGTTATTTACTTTTGTTATTGTATTTTCCCCAGAAAGTTGCTTAAAAATTTTTCCAAGCAAACTGTAAAATCCTGTGCCTTTCTGCAACTACAACAAACTTACTGGATCTAGAAACTATAAAGTGTTACACTATTCATAACATTGTAATGAAACACATTTTGAGACAGTCACAAAGAATCCAGTGGCAGCTGCTGAGGCACCTGGTGGTGCCAAAAAAATATTTTTATAATAAAACTCTTCAAATACTTGTTTACCTTTGCAGAAGCATGGATATATTGTGTAATTTTCTGAATAATGGGTATATTTCATAATGTGTTGTATTAATAAAATTAATAGAATAGAAAACGGAAGATGCAAGTTGCAGACAAAAGATCAGAGCAAGCCTTGTAATTCCTGGAAAACGTTTTAAGAGGCATTGTGTACGATTTCTTGAAAGCGAAAGAAAAATAGAGGCTAATGCTATCACATTAAAAACACAGACAGTTCCTAGATATGCAATAGAAATTAAAATGCAACAACTCAGAAAATGACACTATGTACATGCATATGTGTGCGATTGCACTTGTGTTTTTAAGAATCGCTAGTATTTAAAACTAAAAAGCCATATTAAAATAATAATCCATCATTTGAAAACCTAATGATTTTATTTTATTAAAAAAATGTATATTTGCTTATAAGGATATAGGATGCTGAGAACCATAGTAGTTAAAGAGCATCCATAAATAACAAGCAATTCGATTCTTTGTTGTCGTCTGCAAGGTACTGTGCTTTACTGCGCTGTGGATGGTGGAACAGAAATTGTGCGCCACTTTCACCCATAAGCAGCCACTGTAAACGAACCCTCTAGCCTTACTTATGAGCTCAAACAGTGCCCACCTGGAGCTGGTGCAAGCTTAAGATCATGCAGTGCTTAACGTCCAAACGAAAGAACTAGTTTACGATTGTAAGAATAATTTTCAATCAATAATTGCAATATTTCGGCACTTCTTTTTTATTTAATAGTGGTGACACGGCACAATGGCACTACCCCAATAGCTGCCCCGAAAGAAACATTGGCATGCATTTTTTAAAACAACATAAATAATGGTCAGCAAAATTATTATACAAGTATGTTATGCAATTATCCAATTATGTCATGGGGAGTCATTATAGGTTGGCTCACACTGACCAACTTCAAAAATCACTGTTAGTATTTAAACAATTAACAAAATATTCAACATGTAACTGTTAACTTTAAACATTCCATTCACGATGGATGATTTGTTGGGACAACAAACTCTTAACCAAGAGCAAAATGTCCTCCAGCGATGAGAATTTGGATATTGTTAATGTAATTCACACAAACTTTGTGTAGGACAGGAGTTGGATAGCTAGAGTCAGACTGAAAAATTCAATGCCATAGCTGGGATTTGAACCATGGATCTCCCAGTCACACTAATTGACATAATAGTTGGCTAATCTTGAAGCCTGGAATTTAACTACAACATTGTAAGTTATCATTGTGTGTCATCTCAAAATAAGTTGAGATCACCTTGTGGTTTACCAGGAAACATGTGCATCAGTTGAGGAATTTAATGCTGTGGCAGCATGTTTCCATTGTAGCTCAGTGGTAGAGCAACTGGCTAGGCACCAGAAGATCTGTGGTTCAAATCCCAGCTATGGCATTGAAATTTTCAGTCTGATTCTACCTATTCATTTGGATATTGCTGTTTTTTATCTTGCTTGGTAAGTTATGAGAAATGTAGATTGAGGTCCATTCCAGCTATTTGGCACAGGAGGAAAAATAGTTTGAATGAGCCTAAAATTGAAAATAGATTTAAGTTATATAAAATAATGTTATTTAAGTATTGAATTATAGTCATAATTTAACTATTTTAGCAGAAGTGAATGTGACAGATTTAGAATATGTAAGTATAATGAGTAATCATGTTAAAGAAAACATTAATGAATTTAAATCAAAGCTGTAAAACCTACATATTATATTTATTATTAAAAATCATATATAGCTTCAAATATTTTATGAGAATGAGTGGTTTTGAACAAGGTAAAACATATAATCCCCAAAAAGCACACAGATTTGTAAGCAGTCATTCTCATAGTTGCAAAAACTTGAAATTAAGCTAACCACCTAAACCACTGCACACAGATGGAAATTTACCAAAATGGTACCTAGCAGGCAAGTGAAGAAGAAACAGCTGAACAAATGGACGTTTCTGAATTACTGCAGAGACTAAAAAAGTATTATTCTACACAAAAAAATTTCCAGCAGGTTGAGAACAATTTTGATCTCAACATTAAAGCCAATCAGTTTTGTTCAAGAAATATCAATATTTAATTTTAAAGATATTTAAGTTGCAGAAAAAGTAATATGCATGTGCAAGGTTAAGAACAGAAAAAAAAAAAAAAAGGTGATATTTGTTGCAATGCATATCAGATGTTTTAGTTTTATTTTTGGTAATGGTTGGTTGGTATCTAATGTTGAGCAGTTGGTAGTGAAGCCATTCGCTCTCTTGCATTCCAGTATTTTGATGTCATATTATCATGTTGACTAAAGGTTTTATTTAACTTTTTGTAACCGTTTAAAATTGACCACCATAAATGGCAGTTACATCACCTAAGTAAAGAAAGGTATGGATAGGAAAGAAAATGAAATGATCCCCTAGGCCTCAAATACTCTAATACCATTGTGGTCAAAGAAAACAAGAGTTGAGTCGAGCAAGACTGGATAGGAAAGGTAAAAGAGGGGATCTGATATGTGGAAAGGAAGAAGTATCAGTCCAGGTCAATGCTGACCAGTACTTACTGGTGAGCAGCCCTTCCCTTTAGTTCATTACATAATTTCGTTTAGATCAGTTCCTCTAAGTATTCAAATTATAGAAGCAATTAAAGGGTCTCCTTACTATTATAATAATAGTAATAATAATATATTTTATATAATAGTTATTTTATATAAAACATACTGTAAAAAGTCATAATAACCAAAACAAAAATATGAAGAGACTGCCTCCATGGTCGAGTGGTCAGCAAGCTGATTTCTCACCTGGAGGTCCTGGGTTAAATTTCCGACTGGGGCAGGAAATTTGTCTTCAACCTGAATTATTCCCTATCCCCCTCAGAGTCTGGAAGTATTTATGTGAGAGTGAATGTGTGTGTCTGAGGAAAATAAAACAATTTAAATGCAATGTAAAGAACCTACAGACGAGTTGTTTATAATGCAAATCCCCCGATATGACCTTAGATGTTAAAGGGGGCTGTATAAATGAAACAATGAAGAAAAAAAATGAATGTTCATTGTGATAAGACCTACTGCATACCTGCATGCAGCTGTTCAAAATAACCAACAAATGTTTACAGTTGGTTTAAAATGTGTATAAATATGTTTGTGAAGAGTTATCTTAATTTTATTTTTCTCTCTCTCTCTCTTCCCACCCCCCATCCCCCAATCCAAGTTGGAAAACATGTGCAATAAGAGTTAGGACATGTTTCCAGGCAGATCCTTTGATCCTGTCATCTTTTTATAAGAGATGCTTAATAATAACATTTACCTTCACAAAAGTATAAAAGTTTCTATTAGAGCTTCACAAACTTTTGGCGGACTTTGGAGGGGTCTAGGATTCGATTCCTGGCTGGGGGGTAGGGATTTTTTTTTTTTGGCCCAGATTATTACTTATCCTCCCCAGAGTCTAGAAGTTTGTACGCAAGTGTGAATGTGTGTGTATGTGTGCGCACGTGCTTGTGTGTGATCTAATGATTAAAAGTAAAGATAAACTGAAAACCTAATGACATTAGTACATGAGTTAACAACATTACCAATTAAGATGTTACAATCTTGTACTACTCATCTTCCTATATCTAGGAGTATATTGATTCTGTATTATCAAATAATTTAAACCTTTTGCAACTACTAAAGTAGAATTTCAAAGCTGTCACAAAGTAACCTTTGGCTATTTGAAGATTTGACTGTTGTTTAAGCTTACTGTATTCTCCTTGTAATTTATGTAATACAGCTACTTCTGCCAACATTTATCAGGGTTAACATGAAGCAGATAAGGGAATAAGTTTTTTTTTTTTTTTAAATTTGATTTTGGTATTTAGACACTTACAGTGCATAGGTAATTATGTTAATACAATGCTTTCTATTGATGTTTAACTAGTTATTGAATATATTTCAGATTGTGGAGACAATGTCATACACAGACAACGTTGCCAATTTCCTTGGTAGCCTAGGCTCATTCTACGATTCAGTTCCAGTAGAAGACTTGGAGCTACTAGTTGGTAATGTGATAGAACGAATGCGCTCACAACCTGGATCACCTCTCAGTGGTTCACCATTTGGTATGTTTTTGTTAGAAATATAAATTGCTGTAATTTTTGAAACTTTAATAGAAAATTACCAGTATATTTAAAAAAAATCTGATGTGTTCCATTCACATGACTTTTTCTATATCGCTGTAACAAATTATTGTTAATAAGCTTATTCTTTTATTTATTTCATGCTAATCAAGAAAAAATAGCAGAAATAGTCTTATTTCTTGCTTTATTGTAAGTAGAAGCAAAATAAGGGAGTGCCATAGGTTAAAGTGAAAACCAAAAGCTGGTTGCTATGTGACTGAAGTTTGTTTGCATGGAAACGAGTTGGCAAACTCCTGTATGAGAAAAGTATGTTTTTCAAAGCTGAAACCAAAAACAAGGAATATCTCAAAAATGATCAACTGCATGAAAAAAAGGTGTATAACATATTTTGTCTGTTTTAACGTGCTCTACAGTTTTTGTATGTTAAGTTTTTGTCTATCTCTTATGGTTTAGTAGTTATGCAAAATTCATCCAGAATAATGTAGTTTTCAGAGACTATTCCCAGAAAATTCAAGATATGCACTTTATTTGTCAGGTAAATATCTTTAATATACAATATTTTAATCAAAATCGTTAGAGCCATTTTTCAGAAAATCAAAATTTTGGAAAAAAGTTCCATGTAAAGGGTAGTTGAGAGTGGGGGGATTTTCTTGAAAATCTTCGTGTCCCATCCTTGGAAGATACCAAACTAAATACCAAGTTTGGTTTTTAACAGACTTTTCATTTTTGAGCTATGCTGTCCATAGACACACACACACACATGGACATTTTTCTAAAAATGCCCTTTTTTGGATTCAGGAAGTCTCAAAACATGTACTTCCGGTGAAATCTCAGTATCGAATTTTTGGGTGCATTACAATACCTTCTCTATACACTATGTACATAGCACATATAGAGAAAGTAATAAATAAGTATGCGAGGGTTGCTGAAAGGTTTCAGCACAGTGTTTAAATCAAGCAACCATGTATTGTTTTCATTGACACACTAATAGTTTAAGGCCTTGCTTATTATTATTCATTAAAAAGGTTAAAAAAAAAAAAAAGCGGTCATTTTTGCATAAGCAAATGCAGTGGAGTTGTCATTATATGATATATTATGACTTCAAAAGGTTCTTTAAAAGCAGAACAGTGTACTGAATTGGAGGGTATTTATCATTACTCTGCACCATCATGCAACATCATTTGAGTTTGGGTTTGTTAGTCATAAAGGCATCAAGAATGCTGGCAGATGAACTTGATGCACACATGGTGCCAGAAATAATTTTATTATAACTACATAGAAGTTGCATCACATATACTGACACTCAATGAGACTTTAAACTATCAAAAATCATTTCTTTTAAATTAAAATTTATTTTAAAATACCTCTAATTCTAATATTGACTTAAAGGAAGGAACTAAATAGCTGATGTTGTAGAAATAAGTCAAAGTTGAAATCTGCTGCAAGCTGGCATGTAAAATTTAATTTATTATACATTTGGGGCGGGAGGCTAGTATAACTCTATAAGCATAATATTACAAGAAGGATTAAAGGCAGAACCTATCATCAGTTATCATTTCAGATTGTGTTTGCAATCCTAACAATTGTACAAAACTCTTTCATCATTCAAAGATGCAGAATTTGATGTAAAGACTTACAGAATGTTCAATGTGCTCCAAATGACAGTTTTCAAATATTCTGTGTGGATGTAAATCTCTTAGGTGGGGCCACTAACCATGCTTACATATAGGAACATATTTTCAAATGTATTTTCCAACATCTTTAGAATAGTTTGAAATTAGAAATTCCAAATTATGCAAATTTGTATTACTCAAACCTGACACCAGGATCGACAGCAACTGATGATGTAGGCAAGAGTTATGAAAACTATGTGTGTACCTTTTCTTTGACACTAGTTTTTGGGGAAGTGAGGACCAGGGGAAAGGAGAGAGTTTGCCCACCTGTCTTTCTGCAGTGTGTCATCCAAAGAAAGTTTTTTCTACAAGATCCTCAGCACAAAATAATTGAATTAATAAACAAAACACAACGCATGTACACATGTGTGAACTCTGGGATCTACAGACAGTAAAACATTGGCATTAAGCCAGATGTCAGGCTGTATAATGTACTTCATGACTTAATGATGTTGCTTTGCTGTACTTCCAAAATTGTACGAAATCTATTGAATGAATACAAGGGAACTAAGCACCCAAGAAAAGGTGCATGCATAGTACATGTTACTGTGCATAATTGTGCTGAGTGAAGTATTTAGTCAATCCCATCCTTAATAAGATTTAATTTAAATTTGATTCAGTGTAAGTTCCTTTAATTAGTTGGTTATCATTACCTTTATTTAATCAATTTATTTAAAATTCCATAAACCATCATCACTAATGTTGTTTTGTATTGACAGCATCACGAGAAGCGTCGCCACATAGAGTGCCACATAATCAGAATGGAGGCAGCAATGGTGGACGCATAGTATCCAGCTTGGAGACAAGTCCTGCCAGCAGCTACTCAGCCTCGCCTCTACCACCAGAGCCTGTGGAAGAGGAAGAGGATGAAGATGAATTCATAGACACAGTAGAGGTGAGAGAAATTGTTTTGTTTTATTCCTTCTCCAGTTTTTTACTTTCTCTAGCAGGTACATAGTAGTTACAGAAGGTATTGTATTCCACACAAATTTAATACCAAGATTCCACTGGAAACACATGTTTTGGGGCCCCTGAATAAAACAGAAAGAAAGCATTTTTAGCAAAAGGTCCTTGTGTGTGTAGTTTTGTTATTTTAGTGATTTATGCTCCCTTTTACTAGATATGACCACAGGCAATGACACTGATGATACTTGGAATGCAGATGGGGCACTGGTGGAATGAGATGTTGAGGGAAACTGGAAACCCAGAGAAAATCTGCCCCTGCTCTGCTTTGTCTACCACAAATCCCACGTATGGTTGTCTGGGTTAGAGGCAAGTGGTCTAACTAAATGGCCATGGCACAGCTCTGTATGTGTGTGTGTGCGTGCGTGTCTCTCAAAAACAAAAAGTTGGTTAATACCAAACTTGGTATTTAAGTCTAGTATCTTCCAAGGATGCAACAATGATTTCAGGAAAATTCCCTCACCCCACTTTACATGGAACATTTTTCAAAATGTTTTATTTTCTCAAAAGTGGCTATTGACCTTGATTAAAATACCATATATTAAAGATATTTACATGAGAAATAAAATGAATATCCTTTATTTTGGGAATATCCTCTGAAGCTCTCTTCATTCTGGATGTGTTTCGCAAAACTGGTAAATGATGATGGCCAAAAATATGATACACAAAAATGTAGATTTCTTTAAAAGATAATTTATGTCACATACAGTTTTTGTAGAGCTAGCTATTTAGAGATACTTCTTGTTATTGGTTTTAAAATGTCTCAAGTTACTTTTCTCAAATGAAATGTCAAAATTTAATAGCTTCAGATCTCTCATTGCTGTACTGGAAAGCAAGAAACCAGATGGAAGAACTCCAATATGCTGAACATTAGCAACCAACCAACTTTTCTGAAAGGGAAAGGCGTCAATTCACTTTTTACATTCCCTAGCACGTATGTACATACAATATACATAGTGGCTAGAGAAGGTGTTGAGTTCCACTCAAAAATTTGAGTCGAGCTTTCACCAGATGTATGTCTGCTTAGTCCCCCCCCCCCCAAAAGAAAATTAGTGCAAGGTCCGTGTGTGCCTGTGGACAGTATAGCTCAAAAATGAAAAGGCTGTTAAAAACCAAGTTTTGTTTTTATGTTTATTATCTTCTAAGGATATGATGCAAAGATTTAAAAAAAGAAACAGCTCCGCAAAAATATCACATAATAACTCCTGTAATTCAAATTATCTTGCGAACAGACAGGTATCGTTACATTAAACTTTGGCAAGCAACAGAATCAGGAACCCTTCTAGGATGGAAGCTTCACCTTGATGTTAAAAACTACAATTAGTGGAGGCAAAGTGGGCACCATATATTTAATCACAAATTACCCTTTACCTGGAATAACTTTTGAAAATTTTGTTTATCTCAATAAAAGCTCTAATGATTTTGATTAAAATATATATTTAAGATATTTACATAAAAAATAAAATGTATATTTTGAATTTTCTGGGAATAGCCTCTGAAGACCTTTTTATTCTGTGAGTTTTATGGAATTTTGCAAAATAGTTAAACCGCAAGGGATAGATAAAAACTTAATACACAAAACATATAGATCTCATTAAAACATATAATATATGTCATATACGTTTTTCTTGTTAGAGTTGACTGTTTTTGAGGTATTCCTTGTTGTTTGTTTCAGTTTTAAACTACCAAAGTTTTCTCAAACAGGACCACCTTAATTGTTTCACACAGTGACCAACTTTTAAAAGATTTGACTTTGTTTTAGCATAATGTATTCCCTTATTTTCCTTCTACTTAAAATGGACCAAGTAATAAAACCAATTCTGCTAATGTTTATTTCGATTAGCATGATGTAGATAAAAGAATTATCTTTTGTAAGAATAGTTTGTATTTAGAACAGTTAGAGAAATTTATGTGAATGGAACACATCTGTTATTTTTTCTCGTCCTGATCGTGGAAGGAAAAGAATTTCAAATTTATCACATAGCAAACAGCTTTTAAAAAACATGCCTATTGCTTTAGCTTTAATCATTGATGAAGAAACTAATGTAAAACAAGAGTGCTGAAGTTATATTTTGGGTTTCAACAAAAGCTAGCGTTAATATAAAATTAAGATACTTTTATCTTTTGACATTAAAGACATCATCAGTGCATGATTCATTTGTGTTGCACTTGTGGATATTTTAATTCCATACACATGAGAACTGTAAATTATGCTGTATTAGCTTTTGCTGTGGTAAAAAGAAATTGAGTTAATGTTATACTGCTTTAAATGGCATCTAACTGGTGCAAATAGAAAAATCTGATGTGTTCCACTCACATGACTTTTCTCTACATCTCTGAAACAAATTATTGTTAAAAAGCTTATTCTATTACTTAATGCTAAGCAAGACTTTATTACTTGCTTCCTTCTGAGTAGAAAGGAAATAAGAAATTAGCTAGGATAAAGGGATAGTCAAATCTTTTAAAAGATGGTTGCCATGTGGTTGAAATCTGTTTCTTTGAATGTTCAGCAGTTTACAAGTTCCTGTATGAGAAAAGTATAGATATTTTAAAATTGAAACCAATAACAAGAAGTATCTCAGAAACGGTCACCTCTATGAAAAAAATGTATATGACATAAATTGTCTGTTTTAATAAGCTGTACATATTGTGTGTAGTAACTTTTTGTCTCTCTCTTATTGTTTACCAATTTTGCAAAATTCAGCAAAGTTCATACAGAATAGAGGTGTTCAGAGGCTATTCCCAGAAAATTCAAAGTATATAATTTATTTTCTTGTTAATATCTTAAATATATAGTATTTGATACAAAATCATATGTCATTTTGAGAAAATCAAAACTTCTGAAATTTTTTTTCAAGTAAAGTATAGTTTGGTGGGGGGGAATTTTCTCAAAATCTTCGTGTCACATCCTTGGAAGATACTAAACTTAAATACCAAGTTTTTGTTTTACCAACTTTTCATTTTTGAGTTATCATGTTCTCTCTCTCTCTCTCTCTCTCTCTCTCTCTCTCTCTCTCTCTCTCTCTCTCTCTCTCTCTCTCTCTCTCTCACCCACACACACCTACTTTTTTCTAAAAATGTTTTTTATGAGTATAGGGGACCCTAAAAAGTGTATTTCTGGTTAAATCTTTGTATCACATTTTTGAGTGGAGTACAATACCTTCTCTACCTACATCATGTTCTATGTAGAGAAAGTAAACATGCTTTTCTTGGAAATAGGGGACCCTAAAAATATATTTCAGGTGAAATCTCGGTGTCAAATTTTTTACAATTGCTTCATTAAGAATAAAATATAAGATGTTTTATTAATCTAATAACTTTTTTTCTGATTTGATAGATTGAACCAGAACGTATAATTAAAGAAAGCAGTAAGATTATTCCGAAGAAACATGCTTACACAAATGGTACTGCAATCAGCCCATCAGAAGGCAACATTCCAAATGGCATCCTAAATGGACATCACAATATGGAGGACAAATTGGTGAACGGGAGCACAGATGGAGGGGGAACTGTACATGATCGAGGGAGACCAAGGGAAAGGGGTAGTCCAAAAATGCCACAGAGAGCAATTAGAGAAGAAAGTGAGTGTTATATCTTATTATCCCTGGAAATCTGCTATTTAATTTGATCTATAGGATATGCATCATACAAGAGGTTACTAAAGGGTAACTTTGATATTTTTCCATCATTATAGGATGTCACTAGCAACTGGTGATATCGCAGTTGTTAGGCTCCATTCAGAACTGCCTATTTCCCTGCAAATACACATCTGTTACATGTATCGGGAAAGTTAGTTATATTGTATCTGTTACATTGGCGCTCTGATTTTTGTTTTGCAGTCTGGCTAAGTTTAATGTCCTTTAACTTGGTCGATCATATCGGATAATGGATGAAATGATGCTCAAATGATCTCGGGGTCCATGGAGCTTAAAGTTACTCGAGATTCATAAGGGAAAACCCCCAAAAATACCTTATCCAGGTACTTCACCCTAAGCAAGATTTGAACTCATTGCCTCTTAAATGTGAGGCAGTCACACTATACCTACACTAGCGAGGCAGACAATATCTCATTTTCATGTAGGTTTATAATTCAGTGCCAATTTAGGCTAATTATTCAAGATTTTGACTACTCAAAACCTAACATCATAATAAATATTATAATAATAATAATAATGATTAATAAATACGTGATTAGGCTAATTACCGTATTTATCCGAATACAAAATGATGTTAGTTTTTTTTTTTTTTTTTTTTTTTTTTCTTCAAAATATTAATGGGGGACATCTTGTATTCGCGAAATTATTTTCCAAATACCATGTGGGGGAAAAAGTAAGTTTCAAAATTCATAAGTACTGCAATTGCAATGCCTGGGAGAAATGGTATAGATTACCGCCATGGTTATGACGTATGTGCCAGATTTTGTGCGTTCCATTTTGCACCAAAAATTAAATTAGCTGTTAATGGGGTCCATGGGCATTCTCATTGAGAAAAAACATTACTCTCCAAGACTAAAATAAAATTAGAGGGCTAGTATGTTGTCTTAATAGAAAATAGCATCCATAATTGTCTTTAGAGCTACACTCCTACCACCTCCACCATCGTCACGTACAATTGCACATATTCCAAACATTTCCATACTCTCCTGCCCATCTCTATCGTCCAAAATGTGAATTTATGCACAAATTTGATTTAGGTAAAATGTTTTACGATATATTAAGTATGTTTTCGTAACTGAAAATTGTATCCATTATCTTCGTTACACTATGTTGCGTCCATCCTGTTCTATCATCACACACATACCGTACATTTATGTTCTCTGTATCTCCTGCTGCAATGTAAATTTCTGCACAAATTGAAATTAGGTAAAAACATTAAGGGTTGTCTAATTGAAATATCATATCCATCATCATCATTATGGTTACACTGCTGCCACCATCGTAAGTTCTACCATTGCACTCCTACCGAAAATGTCCATACTCCTACCTCCATCATCCGCTGAAAACATGAATTTCTGTGCAAATTCAAAATAAGGGGCTTAATCAACTTATGTTCATTTGTTTGTTCAAAATATATGGCAAATCGTTACATTCCATTTAAAAATTCTTCTTTTTATATGTATCTTTTAAGCATGTTTTCTTTAAATATATATGTACATAATATGCTGAATTCTAAAGTTAAGGTCTAAAAAATGGGAGCCACCTTGCATTTAAGGTGATCTTGTATTTGGATGAATACGATATATAGGCTTTTTATTACTTTATTATTATTGTTATTAAGTTAGGTTACATTAGAGTATTATTAATTACCAGATCTTATCTTTGCAGTTAGATATAAATTTGAAGCATTGTCACTTAGTGTGGGGTTTTATTTTTGGCAGTTGAAGTTCTGCAAAAGCAAAACCATTTACAGTAAAACTTGTTTATTTGTTTCTCATGCATACATATTTTATACTTATAATATGTTTTTTGTTGACATGCCAGCAGAATTCCTATAGCTACCACAAAATTTTATTTCATTGTACATTTCTTTTGGTTATACAATTATATATGAAGTCCTTAGAACAACAAAGCACCATTTATGCATATGTTTAGGCCCAGTTTCATGGTTTAAGCATAAGCTGTAACTTATAATAAATGACTGAATATCACTAAAGCTAAGCTTATGCTATGGTTTACATTTCACAATAGTCTTCCCTGATTGTGAGCTGAACAGTTCCTGGAACTGAAGTAACTGATAACTTTGCGTATAAATTGCATATGAATTCCCATTGTTTATGACAAAGCTGCTCCTTGAATTCACTTTTGGGGTTCTCCAGCAGCATATACTTAAAATGACAGAAAAACTTTCCAAAACATGGGAGAAAATTTGGACATGTAGAGTACTTTAGGATGGTAAGAGACATGGTTTTGACAGCTCTGCATTCTGTAGATTTTGAGATACTGAAAAATTGTTAATATGCACTGTTCCTGATGAGATTACTTTGTTACTGATAACATTTTGAATTAAAAAAAGTTTCTTATGAATTAATAAAAATGCATAAAGCACAAAATAGCTGAACAAAGAGTAAATTAAATGGTTATTTTGCAGATCACACATCTCACATTGATATATCAGAGCAAATAAGAGATGCTGTGCTACATCTTCAGAGAGACCTAGACCGTGTTACAGCACGAGTACGAAGTTTAGAAGTAGCTGCTCTCTCAGGAGCTAACTGGCCCCAAAGTACTTCACAGGTGAGTAAAAATTATAGGGAAATAAATGAATAACTCTGAAATTCAGTTATCTTGAAGACCTACTATTACTATTAAGCAAATAAGGCCTATTCTATAAAGTAACCAGTATGAGTTCAGGAATGTTGAAATAATGTTTTTTCAATGGAAGTGTTCACAATTGACAGGAAGTCTTCCCGGGCCCCAGAAACGGAAACCAAATCTTGCAAAGTTTTAAGCCTTTAGTGCCAATCACTCGTGATCCGTAAATTGTGCAAGAATTGTCAGTCACAGTCTATCGTGGTGCCAATTTCATACCTTCTAGCTCTTTCCAGCAGGAAAGTCAGTGTACTTTCTACATCATAACGATACAGAAAGGTTTTCTGGAGCATTTCAGGGCCTTACTTTACATTCCAAATCACTAAATAGCTCCAAATTTAATTTCTCTAGCTCATGTTTGTTATGTTGGTTGAGAGATGACGACTTTTAGCAAAAGGTTACGTACCATGAGGAAATAAGATCTGCAGTTCACGATGTATTATAAGAAAGTGAAAGTTATTTTGAATTTTCAGACCTTGATGAAAGTGTTTCTGATGTAAGAGAGGAGGATATAATATTCTAGCTCCAATGATGTAAATGGATACAAAACAATGGACACGTACATTTTCAAATAATCAATGTACTTAACAAAATGGATTTATGGAGGATGACAACACAGACAATGTGAATTATCCATTCAGCTTTGCAACAACATGTGTGCTAAATTGTGCAATAACCTACATTACATCTGTATCCCATTGTTTTATGCCATTTTCATTATTAGTTGTATTATGTTTATGCCTGTGCTTTTTGGTGAATTTTTATTCAGTTTTTAGATTACATGAATTCATTTTTTTGTATTTTAAAAAATAAAGCACCAGACTAAAAAAGTTTGCTGCTTTAGTACTTTCATTTCATTAGCCTGAACTTTCTGTATAGGAAGGTTTTGTGGCCTAATTATTGATTATTTTGGGATTTTTTATTCTATTTTTAAATTTTTCTTTTTTAAACTTTGTAAAAGTATTGAAGAGTTTTCTCATCAATATAATACAAATTATACAGTAGAAAAAGGGTTACTATAGATAAAAAAAAAAAAGATTCACCTCCATATGAAAAAAGATTCACCTCCATATGTCATTTGGTACTCATTGTATTACTAATAATTTAAACCCTCCATTCTGCTCTAAAATCGCTTGGGACTGTTCAGACAGCATTTTGTTATTTGGGCTGGCACTAAAAGAGTTAAGTTTTTCATTCATTTACCCGGCATGACATATTAGATGTATATTGTACATTATTAGACTCTTTGATGTGGAGATTATTTTAAGCGACCGTGACATGAAAAAGCCATTAAAGTTCACTTTAGTCTCAATTCTTTTGAATTATAAAGTTGGTCTACTCGCACTATGTTGGCTGAATTATAGAGACAGATAAAAATTATCATTGGTCAGTAAAAAATAAGTGGAGTCTCAATATGCAAAATTGACGAGGAAAAGAAGAAGAATAACTGCTGTTAGCGGGTTATGGCTTCCCGTTCTCAGTTTCTGGTTATCAACAAGGTATGAATGTAAAGTGATTTATACAGTGAAACTTTTAAATTATTACATATTTAATTTGAGTCAATTATGGACACTATAGTTGAACTTATTTAGTTTTTCTCCAGATGCATTTCAAAGACCTTAATCTTCATCGTCAGCAGGTGTTTGACTGGCTTCAGAAGGGGGATCACTTCTGGATATCACAGCGCAATATCAAACCAGACATCAAACTTATTAAACACCACAACTGAACTAGTAATTTGAGAAAGGATACACATTAGGAAAAACATGCACAGAGTTATGAATTTTGAAATACCACCAGCAGACAACATCTTAAGACTACCTCCAAGAAAACCATTGTTAGCACAGAGGAAATTACGATAGGAATCTCCCCTTTTGAAGCCAGTCAAACACCAAACGACGATGACAATGAACATCTTTGAAATGCATCCAGTATAAATCTAAGTAAGTGAAACTATAGTGTTCATATTTTACTCAAATTAAATACATAATAATTCTTTCTGATTACTGCTCTCGAGTTATTCCTGAGCCAGCCTTAAAGGTATGGAGTGTGCGTAAATTCTTTAGTAACTAGTACAAATAAAAGAGTATCTTCTTTTTAAAACATTAAGGACAGTGGTGTGATTTAATAATCTACTCAAATTTTTCCCAAAATACACGAGTTATTGTTCTCTAAGTATTTTCTACAATAGCACTGTACCTCTCTATGTTTGCAAGGCAATTATCACTAAAATGTATGATCATGTTGCATGAATTTTCTAATATTTGTACAGTACCAGTGAATTGCCAAGTACACTACCATTGAAGGAAAAGTATACATTTACCATTGCTTTTTAAATACTAGTGAGAAACCTGTTGAATACAACAGATTTCTGTAAATTTAAAGCCTTAGTGCCACTATTAATAATCTCAAGGATAAAGAACCTCATGCTTTAAATCATTCATATTTACTGTCATCTTTATTTTCTCTAAATACCCAGTCATAACTCTACATTGTATTAAGATAACTTCGGAATTTTTAATGAAGTGATAATCACAAATTATAACTGGGGAGATTTCCTAAAACTTGGGCTGGGAATGTTTTCTTCCCACTTCCAATTTCATTTCATTGTTAACTTAATTTTGTTTAAAATATTTAAATAATAATAATAATAATAATATAGATACTGTCTCATAAGTAATGTCGTTTAAGAAAAACAATTATTTGAAATGTATTCTGAGCAATTAACTAATCTTCAAAGTACAGACCATTAGATTCTATGGTCTTGAGCCATTTTTCTGCGAGGTTTATTAGCCCACGATGGTACCTGTCTCTGGTTTTTGATGCGAAGAATTCAGTGAGACCCACCTACACTGCTTCAATGTTGCCAAAATTTCTTCCACGTAGAAAATGGGCCATGGATCGAAAAAGATGATTATCTAATGGTGCAAGATCAGGGCTGTATGCTGGGTGTGGTAGCAGTTCGATTCCTCCCAGTTCCTGAATTTTTTCCATGGTTGTTCATGCAGTATGGGGTCTTGCATTGTCCTGTTGCAATAGAACTCTATTTCGGTTATCTAATGCTGGGTATCTCTGTCTCAAAATTTCAAGAACTCATTCCAGTTGTTGAGCATAAAGATCTGCATCAATTGCTCGTCCACTTGGAACAAACTCCCAATGAATCACACCTTCAAAATTCCACCAACACACATTACTTTGGGACCGAACCAATTTCTTTTAACGATGACTTTTGGCAGATTGGCGGGGATCAAGTCACTGTTTCCAGGCATCAGGGTTTCGGCAATATACCCATTTTTCATCACAAGTGACAATTCTCCTGACAAATCTATCATCCATGGATTACGGATAAGGTGATGACACATATCCACTCTACGTTGAGCCTGTTGAGGTGTCAGTTCATGAGGTACAGATCTATAGCTTCAGAATGATTTTCCAGGTGTCTTAATGTGGTATCGTTTGATGCACCATGTTCTTCTGAAAGCCTACAGGTACTTCTTTGCGGATTTTCTCGCCACACTTGGCATGTATCCTCAATATTCCATACTTTAGGTCTTCCACAACGTGGTAAATCTTTAGTGTTTTCGTCTCCATTGTTGAAACCATCTTTGTGCGACACGCTCACTAATGACACCTTCTCCTTCCACTTCACATATTCTTCAAGCTGCGGCAGTGGCTTTATAATCTTGTTTCATGTAGTGCTTTAGAAGGACTCTTAAGTTCAAACTTTGTTGTCTCCATTTTGTGTTTGTGTATTAACAACTGAAGACATACATGCTCGCATGTATGCAACACTAACCATGGCATCATGTAAATAGCATTGCCAAACCAAAGAAACCCAATAAATTTTCAAAACATCAAAATAAAAAATCTGACATTACTTATGAGACAACCTAATAATAATAATAATAATAATAATAATAATAATAATCTTCATCTTCTTCCATAACATGAATTAGACCTGTTCTAAGGATAATCAAATTGCTCTCTCCACCTCATAGGGTGATCCAATGTCTCTCCATCCCAAAGGGTGTCGCCCTAATGGTTACCATGCTAAGTTCATACGCCTGAGGTCACGGGTTCAAACCTGGCAGAGAATGATGGATTCTTAGCATGGCTGCCTTCAGAAGGGAAGTAAAGCCGTGGGCCCCATGTCGTAGATTTACGGCATGTAAAAGAACCTTAAGCCTGATAGAGAGGCCTCTGAGCAAAATTAAGAGTCACCCTCCGTGGTGTAATGGTTACCATGCTAACTTCATATACCCAATTCTGTGGGTTCCGGCGGAGGACGATGGATTTTTTGGGCGTAAAAATCCTTAGCAGGGAAGAGAAGTAAAGCTGTGGGTCCCGTGTTGTAGATTTACGGCACGTAAAAAAACCTCAAGCCTGATAGAGAGGCCTCTGAGCAAAATTAAGCGGTCTTTCATGCCCAGTATAGAATGGGACGCTGAGAACCACATCAGTTAAAGAGCGTCCATAGATAAAATGCCATTTCATTTTATATCCCAAAGGCTTTTAAAACAGTGCTTGCCTTGGCAACCTCGATTCACTTCCTCTAATACCTTTTAATTTTTCCACAATGTTTTCTTCCTCTAATTCTGCTCTTATATCTACACCCTTGAGTCAATATTTTCTAGGTATACCCAATATAGATCTAAAAATATCTATTTGAGATGCTTCCAATCTTTTTTGTTCTGCTTAACGACCTTTAACCTGATTGGTCATATTGGACAATGAATGAAATTGGTGAAATGATACTCAAATGATCTAGGGGTCCATGGAGCTTAAAGTTATTCGATATTCGTCTTCTCACGATGAGGTAAAACTCCCAAAAAAAACTTATCTGAGTAAATCACCCTAAGTGAGATTCAAGCTCATGACCTGTTGAATGTGAAGCACACACACTACCCCCATACTATGTAGGCAGGTGCTTCCAATCTTGTTTTACTCCTCCTTCAACATCTAAGGTCATATCAGGGGCTTTGCACTTGAAACAACTCATCTATAGGTTCTTTTACGTTTGGTTTAAATCATTTTATTTTCCTCAAACACACACACATTCACTCTTGCATACATAATTCCAGACTCTGTGGTGGATAGGGAATAATTCTGGCTAAAGAAATATTCCTCACTCCAGCTGGGAATCGAACCCAGGATCTCCAGGTGAGAAGTCAGCTTGCTGACCACTCAACCACGGAAGCAGTCTTGTTTTTTATTACCCATGTCTCACATGTATAATATTATTATTTATTATTGTTGTTGCTATTACCTATGATATGAAAGGTCTAAGATTTGATTTTCGATGTCAATATGGGAATTTTTTCCTTTCCTTGTGGCCTGGTAAGAAAAATGCTGAAGTCGTGGAATCTCATGCAGTAAGTGCTATGTAGATTCACTGCCTTGACCACATACCGCCCCTATTACTGCAGTCTTGATAGGATGTCTTGTGTGTGGGTGGACGGAGGAAGGCCGAGTTTTCAGCTGCCATGCTGAATTATTTGAACCTGGCCAAAGCGAGCATGTATATATTATTACTTATATGGATGTGTGCATGCTGTGGTAATTAAGCTATATCAGGCAAAATAATGTGATTAATTAATGTGTCTTTATTTTCCCTTTACATGAAAAGTGTTAATTACTTTTTATTTTCTCAAAATATGATTGATTAAAATACTATACATCTAAGATACTTTTATGGCAAATAAAAATGCTATGTTGAATATGAGAAATTAATTTTTCTTTGCATTATTATCAAATCCGAGTTCTAACATTTTTTTCAAATTAAGCCCAACCTGGGCAGGCCAGGCTTAGGGGTTTGGTCCAAGCTGTCCAGACCCCTAGTATGCGGTAAAGAGCCATTAAACACTGTTAATAAACAAAATTAAACAGAAATCAGTATATTTACACAATGTTAAAAATGTTCAGGCTGAAAGGAGAAAGGAGACCGGATGGTGGCCATTTCCAGAGCTCTCTCCCCGTACAATGGCACTGGTGCTACTCTGGCCAATATTTGTCCATGCAGTCATGATATGGCTACAAAGGCGTCGGCAGCGTCGACTTCTATGATGATGCACTGACTATACATTTCATGTAGAATGTGTTTTATGTAGTTACTAAAAGTGGTGAGGCAACAAGAATCCGAGGCAATTTTTGATGCAGAAGTTAGTTGTGTGTGAGCATCTGATAAAGTGTCTTTTGTATGAATAGATATCACTGCCCCAATTACATCACAAATTTGATATCTGAGGTGCCGTCTCTGTGGTTTAGAGTTTTGATGAGTTTACATATATTAAATATATATATACATTCACAGAAAAAATATTATATACCTTGTTTTATTATCTAGTTGATGTTTAAAGAAGAAACACTATAAATGTGTGCTGTTCATGTCACATATTACCTAAGATTAAGGATGTTGAGAATTGATTTGTCTTTATCTTTTCATATTCTTGCACCTTGTGCATTTTGTGTAACAGTTTGACAGGGAACTGAAGCACTTGCATCTTTATTACATTTTAAGGTGTTTGATATTTATTTGAATATTTCATCACAATTTTTAATGCACAAGTTATCTTGTTTTTTGCCAGTGCTCAAGAGTGATTGGAGAACCACATGTTTCTCAGTCATTCTGATGTTTTAATTATAACATGCTCAAGCAATCTCTTGTCTCTGAGTTGGCATGCTGGAAAGAATTGCAACTATCATATGTTATTTCAGTTCAACCCTGGTTTTAAAATGAATTTTATGTTTATTTTTATTGTATTTAAATACAAACTAGGCATGATTTTATTGCAAATAATTTTCAGTCTGTTTAGAATTGTAAGTATTTCTTCAAGATAACTTTGATAGAAATAACTTGTATGCCACATATTCATAAAGGTACAGTCCATCCAGAAAATCAAGGGTGCACTATATATATTGAGTAATCTCAATTTTATCGCCTTTATTTAGTGAACAAAACAATTTTATTCTTTTATCCATGTATGTAGATATTAGTATTGTATGTTTTGTCTATTCATAATTGTTTATTTAGCACGGAAATTATTACCTAATACTAAATTACCAACTTATTAAATTTCCATAAATAGACTTCAGATTTAGTGCTCACTATAGTGCAGGGTTTCAAAGTGAGCAAACAATGGAGTGTATTTGAGGTTCGGATTATAACCAAAGTGATATGAAGGTTTTATGATACAAGTTGTGTTTTTTTTAAATAAGTACTGTTTTGATATGTAAACAAAATAAAAAAACAAATCTGATGTGTTCCATTCACATGACTTTCTCTAAATCACTGCAACAAATTATTCTATTTACTTCATCTACTGGAGCAAAAATTAGCAGAAATAGTCTTATTACTTGCTTCCTTGTCAGTAGAAGCGAAATAAGGGGGTACCATAGGTTAAAGTGATAGTCAAAAGCTGGTTGCTCTGCGACTGAAGTTCCTTTGTTTGTATGGACACGAGTTCACAAAGTTTTTATAGCTGAAACCAAAAACAAGGAATATCTCAAAAACAATCAACCCCATGAAAAAAATGTATGTAACATAAATTGTGTGTTTTAAGGTGCTCTACATTTGTTGTGTGGTAAGTTTTTGTCCATCTCTTACGGTTTAGCAGTTATGCAAAATTCCGTAAAATTGACCCAGAATAAAGTAGTCTTCAGAGGCTATACATTTTATTTGTCAGGTAAATATCTTTAATATATTATATTTTAATCAAAATCATTAGAGCCATTTTTGAGAAAATCAAAATTTTCGAAAAAGTTCCAAGTAAAGGGTAGTTGGGGGTGGCGGCATTTTTCTCAAAATCTTCATGTTGCATCCCTGGAAGATACTAGACTTAAATACCAGGTTTGGTATTTTACCGACTTTTCGTTTTTGAGTTATTGTGTTCACAGACACATGGACACACACACACAAACACATGGACCTTTTTCTGAAAATACTTTTTTTGGATACAGGGGACCCTAAAACATATATTTCCGCTGAAATCTCGGTATTGAATTTTTTGGTGGAGTGCAATACCTTCTCTATACACTATGTACATAGCACGTATAGAGAAAGTAAAAATAAGTAAACTTTTTGTAACAATTTTATTTTAAAATGAAATACCACACTTTCATTTTGCTACAAGTATTAAGGCGCTTGTCATATTGAACAACAAGCTTTAATTCCATCGTCATAGAAGGTTGTTGCCTGATTTGACTGCCACTGCAGCAGACATTTCTTGAAACTTGAGGAAACGTCTCTGATAACGAAGAAATCGTGAAGCATCTGTTCTCTTTCACTTTTACAACAACTTTCCGCAAATCATCAGTGATCACTGAGGGTTGCCCATTCCGTGCCTCATCATGAACATTTGTTCGGCCATACCCATTTGTGCTTGCACTCATAATGTTTTGTCTGTATACAAAGCTGACGCTTAATTTCAACTGCTTTCACACCTTTAGCACCAAAAAAATGAATAACACCATTTACCTCACAGTTGGTGGGATTCTCAATCAGTGGAGGCATTTTAAACAAACAAAATAAATGTAAACACAATCGGTTGTTGCCGCAATGGTGTGTGTGGCTTGCCAACAGATGTAGGTACACGTGTGCATGCGCAAGACACCAACCGCAATGCTGTATAGGCGGAATTTCAAGACAGTACTTATTTAAAAAAAAGACCTTGTATGTTGTGTCCAAAAGTTGCAGCTAAATGGAAAATATTAGGCATTATTGTGAGGAAGTACACTTTTTCATGTGCATTATAAATGATATTTATTGTAAATGTAAGTGATTATATCTGACTATTTGCTTCTTTTGAAAAATATGCACTAAGATGCTGAGTACAAATAGAATCTATATATTATACATTATATGCAAAATATTGGTTCCTAGGATTAGGAGCTAAAATGGTAATTCTTACCCGAAGAAATCTTTTCAAAACTCAAATTAACTCTGAGATAGATGTTCCATAACTCCTTAGCTTACATAAACTTTTCTTGCAGCACGGAATTTAATATACTTTCATGCTCTGCACCTTGTGTATTGCAACTACAGTAAAGCCCCAGTACTTCAAGATAATTGGAATTGAGTCTACCTTGAATTACAAAAAACTCAATTTATACAAAAATATCACTAAATCAATGGGTAAATCATAAATAAATATTTAATTAGCACAATAATGGTAAAAATAAATAAAAATCAATATATTATATACGTGTGTTACAATTTGCGTGCCAGTTCTTGACAAATGAGAGGTTAGGTGTGGGTCATTCACCTTTACTGGAACATTGATACTTCTGCGCTGTAGTATTACAGTCTCTACAAAGCAAATATACACCTTCAGTGATGTCAGTCACATGTATTCACCCTCAGCCCAGGTTGCTGCTTATACTACACTGTACATGTAATTTTCTTTTATTCCCAACATTTCTCCCTCATCTTCTTCTGAATTACTATCAATTTCTTTATTAACTAAACATCTCTCATTAAAACACTGTAATGGCATAAGCCTGTAATGCGCAATTTTTTGTACTCAACTGTTTGTTGTGTCTTTTCAAAACATAATCATAAGAAAGCAAAGATGTTAATGTACCATAAACTATTTGCTGACCTGATTATCAAAAGTTGGCTAGCGCACTGTATGTAAAGGTCATTCATCTACAAGGAATGAGCAGCCTGTATATGGTGTGTACAGATACATACTATCTACAACAGTCAGTCTATTACTGATGTAAAATATGTGGTTTTACTTAAGCATATTTTAATGACCACTATCATTGAGTAGGGATTACTGTACCAATACAAAATTTTTTCTGAAAGAATGGTATGCACTGTACAATTGGTTGATATGCACTCCCAATTAGTGAAGGGTCAACAAAGAAAGAGCAAGCTCATTCTTCCAAACCTAATCGTACCTGTCAATCTTGGGAGAAAAAAAAAAAAAAAGAAATTATGTTTGCACTAAATTTGAAACAGTAATTGGCAGCAGTCAACTCTTATCTCACGGTGTTCATTGGGCTTATTGGGTTCTTCAGACCCAGGCTACTAAAGTGAGTTGATGATTTCTAAAATAATCCATTATTCTGACTGTCTTTATTAATCGTAATTTATTTTCATATAACTTTTACAATTCTTGCACAAAATTGCAATCACTTGGTGCAATTAGATACTTTTTTTTTAACGCAAAAATTCTCTCTCTAGCAAATTTAGCTCTTGATTAGTTCTGATAGGAAATTTGTCAAATTCCTTGGAATAAAATATTCTATTTCTCTTCATTACAATGAGTGGAAGTTAATCCGTCATCCCACTGCAAATATTTATGCATATATGATTCAATGCATGCGTATTATCAGATTTGCTCGCTCGCTAATGATTTCCGAATGGGCTGTTACTTGCTTGTGAAAGTCTCTTTTATAATAACTGGCTTTACAACCAAAATAATTAATATTGTACCCAGTGATTTCAACTTCGGAATGCAACAAGAACAAAACATTTGAACATCAAATATACAAAATGGAATGAAATTTACAACATGTCGGCAACATTTTGTGGATAGGATATATAAATATTCCTTCAGTCTATAATAGAAATGTATTAGCAGTCTGAGGTCAAGGTTATGTCAGTGCACTATGAACGAAAGCTCTAAGTTTTACCTGTATTGTACATGGAAAATTAAAGAAAGTTTAAAATGTTACACATTCAGAAGTGGATAAAACAAAAATGTGGACAACGTATAAAAACAAGATTTTACATTAGTTTTATGTAAAATTTTAATTTTCTTAAGACCAGCTCAAAAGTACATAGAACCGAGGCTCAAATTACTGGGACTTTACTGTATTCAGATTTGCTCTTACTGAAGCCAATTCCATTTCTTTTGGGAAAGGCATTAGGAACATAATAACAGCACAAAGTTGTATTGAATGCCTGAACTGTGTACTGAACCTTCCTCGCAGATAGGGGGGGATTTGTCGTTTTTATGTCATTTTTGTGGTTTTGTCTTAAAGTTTAAGAGCAATCATTGAATCCTGAGAATGCAACTTTTGGGATACAATATAAAAGCAGAAGTTCTGCAGTAATAAATTTTTGAAACAAGTGAATTAGAAGTACAAAAACATTACATTGTAGTATCTGCATTAAGCATAGTTTTGGAAAATGTGCGTATATTTAGATGAATGAATTAATTAAGAAGTTATGGTAAATTCCAGGGATGTAGTGTAGCAGAAACGCATTTTCATGGAAAAAAATTTTAAATTTCATATATAGGCAACTTCCACTTAACAAGCACCTCTCGCATGCTTTTTCATTTCTTTAAATTGTATTAGATTCAAAATAAAATAATTCCAGCTTTCTTAATAGTTACTGTAAATCTAAAAAATTATGGTATATAGATCAGTCAAGTAGTGCCTGCACACTGAATAGGCATATTGAACAAGATTTATAAAATTAAAAGGTACATATTCAAATTAGTTTATAAAAATTGTTCTCTTACCACTGTAAATGATTCATTGGATTTCAAAACATTGTATTTTGCATGTTACATGTATAACAGATAGCGCTGTAGGCGAGTGGTTAGACTGCTCAGATCCCATCCCAAGTGCATATGTGGGATTCGTGGTGGAACGAAACATCGTCTGGGCGGGTTTTCTCCGGGTCCTCCAGTTTCCCCTGCCACTCATTCCACCAATTGCTCTATTATCACCTTTCCAATCATCAATTTCACTTATGTTTCATATAATCCACTTCGTGTTCACGCTTGGCTGTAGGCCAACCCCTCGTAACAGGTTCTCCATTCTGTGGTTTCATGCCGTAGGTTCCCCAACAGGCTTCTGGCCCCAAGGTATTGGCTTGTAAGTCTTAGGGGAGGTATCAGTCCTACAAATACAGGAGGGTAAGCCATTATGAAACAAAACATGTTTAACATTTTTAAATTTATTTATATAGTTCTCCTTAACTTCTATGGTCATAATTGCTTGTATTATAGTTACATTACATTGCAATCTGTGGACACAAAGTCCAAAGGATGTAGATCAAGTCAGAAATTACATTTATTGATTATTCTTGATTTTAACGCACTTATAAATAATAACTCTGATATTGAAGTATAATAGCATGAGTTGGAATATTGATGCTCACCTCACTTAAAATGAAATTTGTAAAACATGTTTCAAGGGCTTTCACCCTCTTCTTCAGTGAAGTCTGACTGATGGCTGGGAGTTGTGTTCTGTGGTCCGTTATGGTGGAGACATCTGATGTTCTCAGCAGAAATTCGTACTGTATTTCAAAATTCATGAGCTGGTCTTTGTGTTGTGTGATGAAAATATTCTCCCAAACTGTGTGTGCTGCTGGGTTGTTTACAGGTTTAAGCAATTTTATTTTCTATTTTATGGCTTGATGTCCAAAAATGGTGTGCTACAGTTAATTTATCTGTCTGTGTTTATTTCATGTGTCTGAAATGTTCTTTTAACCTTGTTTCCAGTCTTCTTTTTGTTTGACAAATGTAACATTATTTGCAGTCCTTGCAGTCAATTTTGCAGATGTTTGACTTCTGGTTTGTAGGCATGGGATTTTTTTTATGTTATATTGGTTACTTGAAGCTAAATTTATGTTCTATTTCTTTAACTTTTTTTTTAATGTTTCATCTGCTGTTGGATTATAAGTAAATTTTTTATATTTGGTTTTTGTGTGGACAGAGTGGTGATTTGTTGCAATGTTAATTTCTTATATTTTTCAACTTTTTGCCAATTATATTTGGGTTGAAACCGTTGACTGAGGCTATGTGCCTTAATTGGAGGTATTCTGTGTTGTACTCTTCTGGGCCAAATGAGATGTTGAGGAGTCTTATGTACTGAGCCATTGAATGCATGTTTGTGAGGTTCAGGGTTGAAACTATTCTGTGTTATGTAATTGTCTGTGTGTGTGTGGTCTTCCTGTAGATGCCACAAAGGTCTTCTTTTGTCATTTTTGTGTTAGCTTTAGGTTCAGGTATGTAGAATTTGATATTTTTCTATTTTCGTTGTGAACTATATATGCCTGACTTGTAGGTTTATTAATTTAGAGAATCTTCTGTTAGTTTTTTGGGGACCACCACAAAAGCATCACATGTTTTATCTATACACATCTTTTGGCTGCAGGTTTTAATTTTTTTTTTGTTATTGGTTTTATTTATAGCACAAGTTGTGAAGTTATGGACTAGAAATCTGAGTATAGCCTAAGAAATGATATTCTGTGGTTTGTTGTATGTTAATTGTGAAACCAGGTTGGATTTTAGCATGTGTAACAAAGAAACATTACTGCCAGGTCCGCTGGGATTTTTATAAAGCAGAATTCCTACTTATTTTACATGCAATTTTTATACATCTTTTCTACTGGACAATTTACACTTTCTAAATGTTATTTCATACAAAATTCTTATTCTTTGTTGGACTAGAGAAAGTTTACAGGTTTCAGTTTCGAGAAATTGGCAGGTATGCATAAATTCTACCAAGTTTCCCACATATACTACAATGGGTCTGCTTAGATCATATATCCAAATGGTATTACAACTGAGTTCAAATATTGTGTAGCACTCAGGTGGTGCTGAGAGTACATTAGAGGAGCATGTGAACAGAATTGAATCATACCTTCAACATTCCCAATTAATCACTTAGACAACATCACAATTTTAATGTTCCAATGGGAGGGTACCCTATCATGTTAGAAGCATTCTGAAGTTATCATTCATCATTGGAAACAACCACAATGCTCCACATCCTGGTAGAGCTACTATTGTATCACAAAAAATTTTCCTGTATTGTAGCCATTTTCTAATTGCTGCCACTAGTTGCACACAAGGGAAATTAGATTAATTTATGGTTATTTTCATGTATCAATCCTTATTGTACATATATCAATTTGGAAAAAATACAGGTTTTATTCCTGTCTATTGGAAGTTATCCTAATCATGGCTTCAGATCTGACTAGTTCATGTGACATATCTATGATGCCCAAAGTTGTTTGAAGTCCACAGGAAAAGCTGTAGGTCCCTTTGTTCTACCACCATCCTCATTATAATCCTACCATCAGGGTGCATGCTTGTTGTGACGAGGTTGCAGTAAACAATATATATCATTTCATTTATACAGTGGGTAGAATAGCTTCTGTATTCCACCCAAAAATTTGATACCACTATTTCACCAGAAATATGTTTTGAGGACCAGAAAAAACAGTTTTAGAAAAAGGTGAACACTGTAGTTCAAAACTGAAAAGTTGGTTAAATACTAAACTTGGTATTTAAGTTTATCTTCCAAAATTGAGACATTAAAATTTTCAGGAAAATCCCCACGCCAAGCTACATTTTGCATGTAAGATTTTGTAATGTTTTTATTTTTTCAAAAATGGCTGTAGTTTTATTAAAATATTATATATTAAAGATATTTAATCACAGTTAAAATGTATGTCTTGGATGTTGTTTAGTATTACTGCTACAGACTGAAAACTGATACACTTTTAGTGCTTCATGACCTTAAAAAAGCAATCTTAACCAGAAAGTTACAGAATATGGGAAGTGTTAGATGCAATCACTTTGGAAAATAATTTTTTTGAAATCCAATTAATCCTTTATGTCAAACCTGTATTTATAGTCTATAGTTGACATGAGGTGTAGACCATAAGTGCAGACCTATTTTTAAAGAAAATTAAAACTGACAAACATAAAAAGTAAGATAGAGCCTGCTCTGAAATATATTACACACCCTTGGTAAACTCAGTTAAGTTTTTACTACTTGTAGAATGAATAGAAAAAGGAAAACAAAGATGCAAAATATGGTTAAGTTCAGTGGTGCAATTGTTTGCTGGTAGACTATAAAAGTTGCTAAGAAAAGATAGGGTTTTCTTAGCACTCCATTTAAATGCCTTTTTATGTCTCATACTTGGATGGTGCTTATAAAAACTAGATTGAGAGTTAATGTTTTGTCAACAGTTTTATATGTTCATGATAAAACTTTCAAGAATTCTAGCTTCCACATGTGTATAGAGCAGGCTGTTCCAGCTTTAGCGTGCACCAAAAGAGCAACAAGTTACTCATGCCTCACATGGGTCTGCCTGCAATATACTGGGAATTGAGGACAAGCCATCATCCCAGCGATATATTGGCTATCACGCTCCCAAAGGTTTTTTATTTACTTTGCACAAGTTCTGAGTTGGAACAGCCTGGTGTAGCGCATCACATTCTGAGACATAGCTGACAAATTCAAAGCAAAATCCTAGCAGCACAGCCAGGTGTGCAATTTGCTGGATTTAGTATCTGTGATTTTAATGACTAATTAAACTCTTTAAAGCATACCAGAGAATAATTTGTTAATTAAAGAGTACTCAAATAAGATGATGGTTTACTTACTAATGGCAAGTGTGTTTTAAACACCTGTGCTGTTGGCTAGTCAAATTAATATGGTGTGTTTATATGGGGAAAAAGATGAGTATAACTTTTAAAATCCTTTTCATAAGTAATTCAGAGAAAAAAAATAGTTTTTCTTAATACCATTGTAATTTTAAACTGTTCTCTTCAAGTTATTTCCCCCTCCCCTCTTGTAATGTATTTTCTGTGATACTGGGACTAGTGCAGTGCCCTTGTAATAAATACAATATTCCATGAAATAAATACCTGTGTCTAAGTTCTACAATATCCCCACCATTCCTTTAAATTCCTTTACTATTTCTGAAAATTGTGATTATCCAAAATATTGGATTTTATACGATTCACTGTAATTTTTACTTTCTCTGCAACTTACCTATAGTAAATAGAGGAAGTATTGCTTTCCACCCAAAAGCTGGACACTAGTCTTTCATCAGGAGCACAGGTTTTGAGATCCTCCCCCCTCCGAGTCCAAAAAAAAAAAAATGTAAAAGTGTGTGTGTGTCTGCTTTTCTATAAACAAAAATTTGGTTAACCTTTTATTGCTGGAATTAATTATGCTTCTGTAATTCCTAGTCTGGCTTTCATATCCCTTCTGAAGGCACCACAACCTAAGTTGTTTGAATAGCCACGAGCATTAAAGTGATCGGTAATGGACTGGCCATCCATTCAATGCTAAATATCACAAGTCTGAATCTCATTAACTGCAGTCAAGTGTGCTTATGGTGAAGGAGAGGAGGGAACTTTTTGGATGAAGGTTAGTATAATGTGAAAGTAAAAATGAAAAAAAAAATCTAAAGCCTTAGCAAAATATGTTACTTTGTCACATATGCTAAACTATGCTACAAGGAACTAAATACCGAACTTCAGCATTTTCCAAGGATGTAACATGAAGATTTTCAAGAAATCCCACCTTTAATTATTGTTAATATGGGGAAATGTTCTTGATTTTTATTTTTTCAAAACTGGTTCCAATGATAAAATGCTATATTTTAAAGATATTTATGTGATAAAATGTATATTATGAATATTTGGGCAATAAGCCTTTTAATCATCTATTTTCTGAAATATGTTGCATAATTAGTAAACCATAACAGATAGATACTATTATTACCCCCCAAAAAAAAAAAAAAAATGGGGTGAATAGGAACATTTTTTGTGAAAAAGTTTAACTCTTTAAAAGGTGTGCCAATATTATGATTTCCAAATTTCGCCCCCCCCCACCCCCCTGTATTTTCTTTCCAATCTTTTGCTTTTATGTGCTGTGATTTTGTTGAAAAGTTAGTTGCTTGAGTGACAAAAACTAAGTTGTTGAGTAGAGAAGAAATATTACAAAAGGTGTCTTCTGGCTCAGAGAAAGAATTAAAGGTAAGAAACCAAAAGTTCATCATTATGTTAAATAATTCTTACTAGATTACATATGCTTATTAATAATCTGGAATCTAACCTCACTTTTTCTTAATGGTTTGTGTTTAATCTATGACAGTTTTTGTTTTAAAATGGGTAAATAGTAACATTTCCAAAATGTGTTTTATGACTCAAACTTGGTCACATTCATAAATATTAAGTTATTTAAAAAATGGCCCAATTTAACTACCCCCCCTCCCACCCCCATTTGAGGTTTAAGATGTCAAAGACTTACAGGCAAGGAGAAAACCTACAAAAAACATTGTCCAGAAGATGGTATTGGTGCTGCTGTTAAAGAAATTAAGAAAGGGACATCTTGAAGAAAATATTATGAGAAATATGATTTTCTTATAACAACAATCTATCGCCACATGAAAATAATTAAAGAGCAATATTATGGGGTAATGAGAAAAAGTTGAAGCCAAAAGGTGGTTAGACTGTACTGTGTATAGTGATTGAAAAGCATCTGGCTAAGCAGTTTGTTACATATTTATCATGCTGTTGCCTAACATTTGATCTTAAAAATAATTACTTTCTATACACATACTATGTACATAGTGTGTAGAGAAGGTATCGTTTTACACCCAAAACTCATCATAGAGAATTCACCAGAAATATATATTTTGGGACCCCCTAGATCCAAAAAAAAAACTTTTTAGAAAAAAGTCTGCACAGGTGTGTGTGTCTATGTCTGTGGGTAGCCTAGCCCAAAAATGAAAAGTTTGTTAAATACCAAACTTGATATTTAAGTTTAGTATCTCGCAAGGATATGACACAAAATTTTTAAGAAAAAACCCCCACCCCCAACTAGTCTAAATACATGGAAAAAATTTTTGATTTTCTCAAACATAAAATGTATATCTTGAATTTTCTGGGAATAGCCTCTATAGACCTCTTTATTTTCAATGATTTTTTTTTTTGAATTTTGCATAAATAGTTAACCATAAGAGATAGACAAACTTACTACACAAAAAATGTAGCACTCCTTAAAACACACAATTTATGTCATATACATTTTTACTTTCTCTACATGTACCATGTACATAGCGTACAGAGAAGGTATTGTAATGTACCCAAAAATTTGATACCGAGATTTCACCGGAAACACTTGTTTTGGGTCCTCCTGTGTGTGGACAGCAGAGCTCAAAAACAAAAAAAACTGTTAAATACCAAACTTGATATTTAAGTTTGGTATCTTCCAAGGATGCGACACGAAGATTTTCAAGAAAATCACCCCATCCCAAACTATCCTTTACATGGAAAAAATTTCGAACATTTTTATTTTCTGAAAAATGGCTCTAAGGATATTTATTAAAATCTCTTATATTTAAGATATTTACATGACAAATAAAATGCAGATCTTGAATTTTCTGGAAATAGCCTCTAAAGACGTCTTTATTCTGGATGATTTTTATTGAATTTTGCATAGCTGGTAAAGGTTTCAGCTTAAAAAAAAAAAACTTAAAATTTTTCTCATACAGGAACTTGTCAACTCCTGACCATGCAAAGAAACATATTTCAATCTCATAGCAACCACATTTTAAAATATGTGACTGTCGGTTTAGCTTGGTGTATTCCCTTATTTCCCTTCTACTTATAAGGAACTAAGTAATAAGACAATTTCTACTAATATTAGCAGAAAGTGGATAGAAGTGGATTAGCATGAAGTAGATGGAAGAATAAGCTTTTTAACATAATTTGTGACAGAGATGTAGAGAAAATCATGTGAATGGAGCACATCAGAGTTTTGTCTAATATCCCCAACATGAAGGTCATGAATATGAAACTCTTTAAAAGCAATATGCCAAAATGTTAATTTATTCTGTTTTCTCGAGAGACAAAAATATTCTTTCCTAACGGTTATACCAGATCATTAAGAGATCTCTAGCTGGTGTTTCTGATAATGAATATTTCATAAAGCTTGAGAACGAAGCTCTGTATCATTCATTATCAATTATGAAACAAAACTTAGTGATGAGTTAAGCCGCAAAAAGATTATTACCAAAAGGGGTTCTAAGTCAACATCAATAATGTTTGGTAGTGATGGTGAAGGTAACACTTTACCACTTTATATAGAAGGTTGGAGAGTATGGAAGATAGCATTAGAAGAAACAACCTGTTGTTTTTGGGGATTGAAGAGAGGAGGGGAGTTAGAACATACCAGGAAATATAAGAGCTATTAGTAAGAAAATTAGAAATGCAACTGAGAAATGTCAAGATATGCGATGCATTTAGAATTGGGGAAGCTTAAGAGGAAGAAGGAATATCCTAGTGAAATTTGCAAACATTTCAACAGTGTGTGATATAAAAAAAAGCAAAATAGCTAATGGGTGTGACATTTTATGAATAAGGACAAAATTTAAAAGTTAATACAGCAAAGAAGACACATACATAAGTTGGATAGGTAGAGACACACTGAAAAATTCGATACCATAGCCGGGATTTGGACCACAGAACTCCCGGTCTCTAGCCAGTTGCTCTACCCACTGAGTTAACCATGGCAACATGCCGGCATAGCATTAAATTTCTCAACTGACTCTCATGTTTCCTGGTAAACCACAGGGAGATCTCAAATTAATTTGAGATGACATACCCCAAAGATGACTTACAATGTCGTAAGTCCCAGGATTCGTAGTATAGCTAACAATTATGATCAATTAGTATTGAGTAATTGTTTTGTTTTTCTTTTTTGACACATGCCGTGTGTAGGACAGAAATTTGTTATTGAAGTTACAGGATGGGCACGAAAAACCGACCCTAAATACAACCTTGTCGCCCGCTAATTGCCATCTATTGTTGTGAAGCTGTTACTTGTGTATTGTACGAAGCTATCTGTTCTGTGAATGTGAAAGCTGTTGCGACGTGTGAAGTAAATATCTCAGTGAAATGTATCTTCTTCAAGAAAGAATTGCAATAATGGAGGTGTACATATCTACCGTTTCATCTAAGGAAACACATTTTTGCAAAGAAGTTTTCTGGCGTTTCCATACCAGCAAAGAGCAGTTATACAGGATTTGGTGACAAAGGGTCAGTTGCAAACACAAGAAAGAATTGTGCACCTGCTGTGATCGCGGATATTGAGCTCGAATTATCCAGAGTTCAAAGAAATCGACACGTAAATTGTTGCAACAAATGGAGGTTTTGCGTAGGTCTTGTCAACGTATTTTACACCATATGGAGATGAAATCCTACAAAATGGTATGTGTCCAAGAACTGAAGAAGGAAGGTAAGGCAAAATGTGTGAATTGCTGTACGTAGGTATGTCATTTGAGAGTGCAGTCTTGGATAGGCTGCTGCATTTCATGAGTGATGAAGCCTGGTTCCATCTAACAGAACATGTGAACTCCAGAACACTAGATAATGGCCATAAAAATATCTATCGGAGTGTGGTGTGCCGTTTCAGCAAGTCGGATTGTGGGTCCCATATTTTTTTTTAAATAACATAGTCAATGATGTGTATATGCGAATATTTGAGGAATATTACACACAGTTGATCCCTGCCCCCTTCTTCCATGAACATAGTCGTCTTTAAACAGAAAGTTGTGATTTGTCACACTTCGTGTGAGTAGATCTCACGAATGCATGAAGAATTCACCGAAGAAATAACCGTCAGCAAAGGATTGTGTCCGCCGCATTCGCCGTACCTATTCACTTGTGACTGATCTGTGGGGCAGTCTAAGGGAAAAAGTGCAAATAGCCCAAAAAGCTTCACATCCTTTTGCATGAATATCGGCGAGATTTTTAATCCGTTATTTGAAACAGTCAGTACCGGATTCAGTTAATTAACTGACATTGTTGAGTAACCCGAAGTACTGCGATATTTTAGAGCAGTAAGAGAGTATTCAATTAGAACCGTGACGTCTACAAAGTCATCCGTTTTTCCACTCAAGGAGATAAGCACCGATTTTTAATGGTTACCATGCTAACTTCATATACCCAAGGTCGAGGGTTGAAACCCGGTGGAGGACGATGGATTTTTTCGGGAGTAAAAATCCTTAGTATGGCTTCCTTCGCAAGGGAAGTAAAGCCGTTGGTCCCGTGTCGTAGATTTATGGCACGTAAAAGAACCTCAAGCCTGATAAGAGGTCTCTGAGAAGAAATGAAATGAAGGAAGGGAAAGGAACCGTGGTAGATGTACATATAGCACCTCAACATTCGCCTAAGCGGCCCCAGGAAAACCTCCGCGGTCAACGGGAATCGAACCCGGACATCCCGAATGCCAGTCCCAGACGAAACGCCTGAGCCACCTGGCTCAGTGAATTAGATAGTATAAATTAAATACTGTGTTGATATAATTTACCCAAGAGGAAGCAAATTGAGACAAACTGCTTGTATTCTTCCAGCGCCATTTGCTATGTACCAGATGTGCAAATACCGTTTTCAGAACATTATTTGCAAGTCCTCTGTGAAGTGTAGGACTCTAAGATATACTTATGTTTTGTAGGTGCATGTAACGGTGTCGAGTTAATGCACTGGGAGTGTGCCTTTGACAAGGCTGTCACCCACGAGGTTTCGAGTTTGAGCCTACGCACAATATTCACAGTTCCAGCGAAAGTTGCACTGCTGCTATCTAAATCTAGTCACAACCCAATGGCTATAAAGCCATCATGCTGGTTAAAAAGTCACTTTGACATCTCTGTAGCAACTCCTGTGCCATTTCACGCAGGAACTATGTGGGAATCCAGCTTTATGTAGATAAAAATTGTTCCACATGCTCAGCAGAGCAGTACTAATAAAATTCGTAATGGCATGCAATGTCATTTTCACAAGGAGACATTTACCTTTGTCATTAGACTACATTGGTGTTATCACTCAGCCGTGAAGTTCTCTTTAAATAATTCTCACATGCGAATATCAATTTTAACTGCTTGTGATGTACCTGGTATACTGATTTGCATAAGAAATGCCGGATGTATAGATACATACATATCGTTTTCCGAAGGCAAAAGCAAACATGGCGAGGCGTAAAACTCTTTGATGTAATTCTTAAAACATTTGACGTATTCCATTCACACGTCTTTGTCTACTTCTCTGTGGTTTATTAGTGGGTATACAACGTTTATATTTCCATTTATTACACTTCAATCGAGATAAATGTGCAGAATTAGCTGCAGTACACATTTCGTTATAGATAAATATAAACGAATAAATGCTTAACTCAATGTTAAAAAATCTGATGTGTACCGTTCACATGACTTCCTCTACATCTCTGCAACATATTCTTAAAAAGCTTATACTTCTATTTACTTCATGCTAATCAGAAAAAAAAAAAAATAGCAGAAATAATTTTATTACTTGCTTCCTTGTAAGTAGAAACGAAATAAGGGAGTACCATAGGTTAAAGTGTTAGTAAAAAGCTCGTTGCTATGCCACTGGAGTTCCTTTGTTTGTATGGACAGCAGTTGACAAATTCCTATATGAGAAAAATAAGTTTTTCATAGCAGAAACCAAAAATAAGGAATGTCTCAAAAACGACGAGCTCTACGAAAAATATGTATATAACATAAATTACATAAATTGTGTGTTCTAATGTGCTCTACATTTTTTGTGCAGTAAGTTTTTGTCCATCTCTTACGTTTAAGCAGTTACTCAAAATTCAGTAAAATTCATTCAGAATAAACTACTCTTCAGAGGCTATTCCTAGAAAATTCAAGATATACATTTTATTTGTCAGGTAAATATCTTTAATATACGAAATTTTAATCAAAATCGTTAGAGCCATTTTTGAGAAAGTCAAAAATTTCGAAAAAAAATTCCATGTAAAGGGTAGTTGGGGGTGGGAGGATTTTTCTCAAAATCTTCTTGTCGCATCCCTGGAAAATACTAAACTTAAATACCAAGTTTGGTATTTTACCTACTTTTCGTTTTTGATTTATCGTGTTCACAGACATACGGACACACACACGCACACACGGACCTTTTTCCGAAAATGCTTTTTACTTTCTCCACACGTACTATGTACATAGTGTATAGAGAAGGTATTGTAATGCACCCAAAAATTCGATACCGAGATTTCACCGGAAATACATGTTTTGGGTCCCCCTGAATAAAAAAAAACATTTTTGGAAAAAGGTCCGTGTGTGTGAGTCTGTGGACAGCATAGCTTAAAAATGAAAAGATCGTTAAATACCAAACTTGGTATTTAAGTTTGGTATCTTACAAGGATGCGACACGAAGATTTTCAAGAAAATCCCCACCCCCAACTACCCTTTACATGGAACTTTTTTCGAAAATTTTTATTTTCTCAAAAATGGCTCCAACGATTTTGATTAAAATATCGTATATTAAAGATATTTACCTGACAAATAATATGTAAATCTTGAATTTTCTGGGAATAGCCTCTGAAGACTACTTTATTCTGGATAAATTTTACGAAAGTTTGCATAACTACTAAACCGTAAGAAATGGACAAAAACTTGCCATACAAAAAATGTAGAACACATTAAAACACACAATTTATGTTATATAATTTTTTTTCGAGGAGTTGATGTTTTTTTAGATATTCCTTGCTTTTGGTTTCAGGTTTAAAAAAACTTGTACTTTTCTGATACAGGAATTTGTCAACTCGTGCCCATACAAACAAAGGAACTTTAGTCACCTAGTAACCAGCTTTGGACTTCACTTTAACCTATGATACACTCATATTTCGCTTCTACTTACAAGGAAGCAAGCAATGAGACTATTTCTGCTAATTTTTTCTCGATTACCCTGAAATAAATAGAAGAATAAGCTTATTAGCTTATTAGCAACAATTTGTTACACGGAAGTAGAGAAAGTCATGTAAATTGAACACATCAGATTTTTTTTAGATAAGGGGGACCCTAAAACATGTATTTCCGGTGAAATCTCGGTATCGAATTTTTGGGTGCATTACAATACCTTCTCTATACACTATGTACATAGTACATGTAGGGAAGGTAAAAATTGGACTCGCATTCCACTTCCAGCGATCGACGCGACTCCAGTTTTCATACGGCAGCCAGCGGAAACATATACGAGTCTAATTCGGTCAATGGAGTTGAACGGGGATGTAGATAAAGAGAGAGCGAGGGTCAAATGTTTAACTGAAAACTATTTATACTCGCCGTTAGGGACACAGAAGCATTTTTGGCGTATTTGGCCATGTAGATTTTTGGAGGCTTAATACAAAAACTGTACAAAGTTTAAAGCACAAATTTGCATGCCATTTTAAAGACGCTGATGATTCTCTGTCCAACTTAAAAGCCATTTTTACTTGCTGTATATAGAACATGGCATATAGATAGAGAAGGTATTGCACTTCACCCATAAATTCTACCCTGAGATTTCACCGGAAATAAACTTGTTAGTGTTCCCTGTATCCAAAAAAAAAAATTAGAAAAAGGTCCGTGTGACTGAGCACGATAACTCAAAAACTAAAAGTTGGTAAAGTTCCAAACCTGGTGTTTAAGTTTAGCGTCTTCTAAGGATGCGATACAAAGATTTTGAGGAAAATTCCACACCCCAAACTACAGTATATATATAAAAAAAAAAATTAAAAATGTTCATTTTCTCAAAAATGGCACTAACGATTTTAATTAAAATGCCACATATTGAAGATATTTACATGACAAAATGTTTATTTTGAATTTCCTGGGAATAGGTTCTGAAGAACTTTATTCTGGATGAATTTTGCATAACTGGTAAACCGTATGAGATGACAAAAACTTACTTCACAAAAACGTAGCTCTCGTTAAAAAACAATTTGTATCATATATATTTTTTCGTGGAGTTGAGCACTTCCGAGATATTCCTTACTATTAGTTTCAGTTTTCAAATACTTAAAGCTTTTCTCATGTGGGAATTTTTTTACTCCAGGGCATGCAAAGAAACGAATTTAAATCACATAGCAACCAATATTTAAGAATTTGATTATCGCTTTAGCCTAGTGTATTCCCTTATTTCCTTTTCCTTACAAGGAAGCAAGTATTAAGGCCGTTTCTGTCAATGTTTACCTCGATTGGCATGAAGTAGATAAAAGAATATGCTTTTTAACAATACTTTGTTATAGAGATAGAGAAAATCATGTGAATGGAACACATCAGATTTTTTCACTTTGTGATATATGATAATTTTAAAAAACACAACCCACAATAGAACATTTTCAACCAGATAGTTTATTACAAAGCTATTAAGGAACATAATTTTAAAATAAATGAGACACAATATCTGTAAGAGGAGATATTGATTTTGGCAAATTTAATCGAATGAATCAACTAATATATACGATTGAACACATATTAGAATGAAAATTTTGTTGCCAGTAATCGCTGTAAAAAAAAAACAACAACAACAAAAAAAACATCTATGCTTTAATATTTTAAAAATCACATTTTAAAATGCCTGTCTTTCCATATTATCGTGAAAAACAACGGAACATTGAAAGGACTTTAAAAGCAATACCAGAGATAAAATTCACAAAGGACAGCTACCCTTAAAAAGGAAGCCCTTAACGGTTTCAGTGTGTAGAATCTATATAAAAACAAACAATAATAGTTATAAAAAGTCATGAATACAGCACATCAGATTTTTGTCATAATTTAGAAGATGTATTAGAGCCTATAACTTATAGAACAAAAGAAAATGCAACATATATTCTCTCTTTATTGATGTTAGTATAGATAACGTATTTTGTTCCACTTTTTGAGGTTTCGATAAGCTAAATTGTTGATTGTTATCACCGAAGTTATAATTTTCTCCACAGATGGCCAAAAAACTTTAATGGCCGATCACTACAGCTTTAATAACCGGCGATCTTTTGTTCTGCCACTAGATATTTCATCTAGTGATGAAACTCTTAGCGAATGTCGATGCAATCCAAATGCTACAGGTTGCAGAGAGTAAAGAGCATATTTTGCAACAAGGCATTCTTCCAAGAAAAGACGTGTAGAACGAGTGAAACGGGTTCTATAAATCTTCACATGAACAGAAACGTTTCGATTTTAGTATTTCTTATCTGTCCAAATTAAATTATATATTAGCGTGGTTTTAATTGGCATTCCATTGTTGTTTTCTGTAATACTAACGCATGAATACATAATGATAAATTCAATGTGAGAATAACTTTCCATAAGCGTGTACTTTCGTATTGCATTATTTCACATTTCAATATTAATTTTAAAATCTGAATTTTACCCACTTTTCCCATTGCTTCCTCGTATTTCTGTAATATCGGTTTTGGAACCTCAAGAATTTTGTTTGAAACGCCCTCCATGACATTCTTAATGTTTCCTTCTACTGTTTAATCAATAACTCAATTGTTTGCCCTGCAATGAGCAAATGAAAAAAAAAAATGACTGTTCATGTCCTATGTCCAGTACAATATTTAATATATAAAAATTTTCGATTTAGTATGAAACAAAATATTGTATGTAGCGGCAAGAAAGTTTCTTTCTTTCTTTCTTTCTTACTTTCACGGCAATATTCAGTATTCTAACCTTAACTTTGCTTTGGCCGTAAACGTCTTATTCGTACTGAAAAAACTCACTTTCTTATTCAGTTACATAAATGACTATTTCCGCAATGTTTAAATATATTTGCCCATTTTTTTGGCCTTACTTCTATTTTCCATTTGAGTGGTCTTTGTTGTCTTCTTTGAATAGCTATTTACTCCAAATTTTAGTAATTTAAGTTTTATTACTTTCTCTGCTACTTAACTATAGTAGTAGACGAAATACTGCACTTCTCCCAAAAATAATATTGAGATTTCACCGAAAATACATGTTTTCAGATACCCTAATATTTAGAAAAAGGTTCGTGTGCGTGTATCTATGAAAAGCATTACTCCAAAACAAAATACCACACTTAGTGTTTAAGCTCAGCATCTTCCAAGGACGTGACACAAATATTTTCAAGAAAATATCCATAACGGTTTTATTAATACCATATATGTATTATCTTTAAGATATTTGCATGAAAAATGAAATGTAAAACTAAGAATAGTTTTTGAATAATCTTCTCATTCTGAACTAAATTGTATAATTTATTACGTATTTATACTTTCCTGCAGTGGCAATACCTATTCGGATTTTCTCGTAGTCATACTAACCAAGTACATGGAATTTCCATAGCGACATACTCTTTAAACATATGCTGAATCATAAAACTAGAGGGGTCGCGCCGTGGTCGAGTGGTTAGACCACGGTTCGATCTCAAGTGACCACATGTAAGATTTGTGGTGGACAAAGGGCGCAAGGGCAGGTTTTCTCCGGTTTCCCCCGTCATCACATTCCACCAGCTCCATCTTCATTCCATGTATTATCAGTGTCATCGCCTGCGGTGCCACAAGTAGTAAAAGCGGGCGCTAAACACTATTAAAAATATCTGATGTATTCCATTCACATGACTTTTTCTACTTCGCTGTAACAAATTATTGTTAAAAAGCATGTCCTTGTATCTATCTACTTTATGATAATCGAGATAAACATTAGCAGAAATTGTGTTGATTACTTACTTCCTTGTAAGTAGAAGGAAATGAAGGCTAAAACAAAAGTCATATCTTTTAAAAGCTAATTGTCATGTGGATGAAATCCGTTTCTATGCAGGACCAGAAGTTTATAAGTTTCTGTGTGAGAAAAGTTTAGGTATTTTAAAGCTGAAACAAAAAATAAAGAATATCTCAGAAATGGTCAATTCCACGAATAAAAACTTTTATAACATAAATTGTGTGTTTTAACGTGATCTACATTTTTTATGTAGTAAGGTTTTGTCTAGTCTTACGGTTTACCAGTTTTGCAAAATGCATTCAGAATAAAGAGTTCTTTACAGGCTATTCCCAGAAAACTCAAGATATAAATTTTATTTGCCATAGAAATATCTTTAATATATGATATTTTAATCAAAATCGTTAGAGCCATTTTTGAGAAAATCAAAATTTTCGAAATGTTTTCATGCAAAGGGTAGTTTGGGGTGGGGGATGTTTTTCAAAAGCTTCGTGTCGCATTCCTGGAAGATACTAAACTTAAACATAAAGTTTGGTGTTTTACCGATTTTTCGATTTTGAGTTATCGTGTTCATAGACACACGAACACACACACGAGCCTTTTTCTGAAAATGAATTTTTTGGATACAGGGGTCCTAAAACATGTATTTCCGGGGAAATCTCGGTATCGAATTTTTGGGTACAATGCAATACCTTCTCTAAACTCTATCCATATAGTACGTGTAGAGAAAGTAAAAATAAATAAAACTAGAGCTCAAAGTTTTGCATACTTATAGTTTTCTCAAACACAAAGCGGTCCGTGCTTCTTTTGTTTTACTCCTTGCCATGCAAAGAAGCGAATATCAATGACAGCTTTTAAAACATTTAACTATCGCTTTAGCTTTTCCCTTCTACTTACAACGAAACAAGTAATAAGACAGGTTTTGCTAATGTTTATCTCGATTAACATGAAGTAGATGAAGAAGCTTTTGTAAGAAGTTTGTGTGCAGAATAACTAGAGAAAGGCATGTGAATGGAACACACAAGATGTTATCCCTTATTACTTACCATGACGTAGTACAGGTGTGACTATAAACAGAGAACTAAGAACGAGGGTGACGTCAAATCATGTCAAGGTATCTGAAATGCCAGTAATGCCTAATAGACAAGATGACGAAGTTGCTTTTCTTGTTAGTCATGCTCTCTGCTGGGCAAGTAATAGAAGTTAAAACATTTAGAGGCAGTTCAAAATAAAACTTAACATACGTGCCAACTTGTACATTGGGGGAGGGGGAACCAGGATTCTGCATTAAAGACGGATATTAATACAACATTTAGAGATATTATCAAAGTAACACATGTATCACAAAATTTTTACTTTCTGTATACGCACTATGTACATAATGTATAGAGAAGGTATTGCACTCCACCAAAAAATTCTATACCGAGATTTCACCGGAAATATATGTTTTATGGTCTCCTGTATCCAAAAAAAGTATTTGCAGAAAAAGGTCCATGTGAGTGTGTGTGTGTGTGTGTGTGTGTGTGTGTGTGTCTGTGTCTGTGAACACGATAACTCAAAAGCGAAAAGTCGGTAAAATACCAAGATACTTTAGTATCTTCCAGGAATGCGACACGAAGATTTTGAGAAAAATCCCCTCACCCCAAACTACCCTTTAATGGAACTTTTTTCGAACATTTTGATTTTCTAAAATATGGCTCTAACTATTTTGAATAAAATATCGTATATTAGAGATATTTACCTAACAAATAAAATGTATTTTTTTAATTTTCTGGGAATAGCCTCTGAAGACTACTTTATTCTGGGTCAATTTTACGGAATTTTGCATAACTGCTAAACCGTAAGAGATGGACAAAAACTTACCATACCACAAATGTAGAGCACTTTAAAACACTCAAATTATGTTATATACATATTTTTGTTGGTGTTGATTGTTTTTGAGATATTCCTTGCTTTTGGTTTCAGCTATAAAACACATACTTTTTTCATACAGGCCTTTGTGAACTTGTGTCCACACAAACAAAGGAACTTCAGTCACATAGCAACCAGCTTTTGACTATCACTTTAACCTATGGTACTTCCTTATTTCGCTTCTACTTACAAGGAAGCAAGAATTAAGACTATTTCTGTTATTTTTTTCTCGATTAGCATGAAATAAATAGAAGCATAAGCTTTTTAACAATAATTTGTTGCAGAGTTGTAGAGAAAGTCATGTGAATGGAACACATCAGATTTTTATTTGCCTGGAAATTAAGCAAATGTGTCTATAATTTGAGGTTTGTCTGCGGCACCCTGTGTGGTAAAAGCGGGGGATAAAACAATAAAAAATCTGATGTGTTCCATTCACATGACTTTCTCTACAATTCTGCAACAAATTATTGTTAAAAAGTTTATGCTTCTATTTATTTCATGCTAATTTCTCTACGTCTCTAAAACAAAGTATTATTAAAACGCTTATTCTTCTGTCTACTCCATGCTAATCGAGATAAACATTAGCAGAAATACTTTCTTGTAGATAGAAGGGAAATAATGACATACACTAGGCTAAAAAGATAGACAAATGTTTTAAAAGTTGGTTGCCATGTGGATGAAATCCATTTCTTTGCAATGCCAGAAGTTGACATTCCCGTGTGTGAAAAGTTTGAATATTTTAAAACTGAAACCAATATATCTCAAAATGGACAACCCCACGAAAAAAATGTATATGATATAAAATGTGTGTTTCAATGAGATCTACATATTTTGTGTAGTAAGTTTCTGTCTATCTCTTACGGTTTACTAGTTAATGCAAAATCCAGCAAAATTCGTCCAGAGTAAATAGCTCTTCAGAGGCTATTCCCAGAAAAGTCAAGATATACACTTTATTTGTCGTGTAAATGTCTTTAATATACAGTATTTTAATGAAAATCGTTAATGGCATTTTTGAGAAAATCAAAATTTTCGAAAGTGTTCCCATGTAAACGATTGATTCAGATGGGAGGATTCTCCCCAAAATCTTCGGGTCGCATTCTTGGTATTTTATCGACTTTTCATTTTTAAGTTACCGTGTCCACTGACATACGGACCTTTTTCTAAAAATACTTTTTTACTTTTTCTACACGTACTATGTACATAGTGTATAGAGAAGGTATTGTAATGCACCCAAAAATTCAATACCGCGATTTCACCAGAAATGTATGTTTTGGGACCTCCTGAACATTAAAAAAAAAAATCTAGAAAAAGATCCGTGCGTGTGTGTGCATGTGTGTATGTGTGTGTCTGTGGACAGCATAGCTCTAAAACGGAAAATCCGTTAAATACCAAACTTGGTATTTAAGTTCAGTATCTTCCAAGGATGCGACACTAAGATTTTCAAGAAAATCCCCTTACTACCAACTACCCTTACATGGAAAAATTTTCGAAAATTTTGATTTTCTATAAAATAGCTCTAACAACTTTGGTTAAAATCTCTCATATTAAAGATATTTAGATGACAAACAAAATGTATATCTTGAATTTTCTGAAGATATCTTTATTCTGGATGAATTTTGCATAACTGGAAAACCGAGAGATAGCCAAAAACTTACTTTACATAAAGTGTAGAGCCCGTTAAAACACAGTTTATGTGTTGTATACATTTTTTCTCCTGGAGTTGATCGTTTTTTATATATTCCTTGTTATTGGTTTCAGCTATAAAATACTTAAAATTTTCTCGCATGGAAAGATGTAAACTCCTGACCCTGCATAGAAACGGTTTTCAACCACATGGCAATCGGCTTTTAAAAGATTTGACTATCATGTTAGCCTTTATTTTCCTTCTACTTACAAGGAAGCAAGTAATTAAGACAATTTCTGCTAATGTTTTTCTCGGTTATCATAAAGTAGATAGAAGAATATGCTTTTTAACAATAATTTCTTACTGCGATGTAGAGAAAATCATGTGAATGGAACACATTAGATCTTTTTACTTTCTCTAGCTCCGTATGTACAATGTTCTTAGGGTTAGGTAAGTATTGTATTCCACCCAAAAATTCGATGTCGAGGTTTTATGGGGATATACATGTTTTAGGACCCCCTGATTCAAAAAAAAATCATTTTCAGAAACAGGTCCTTGTGTGTGTGTGTGTGTGTGTGTGTGTGTCTGTTTGTCTCTCTGTCTGTCTGTCTGTGGACAGCATAGCTCAAAAACGAAAAGACGGTTAAATACCAAACTTGGTATTTAAGTTTGGTATCTTCCAAGGATGCGACACGAAGATTTTCAAGAAATCCCTCCACCCCTAACTACCCTTTACATGAAAAAAGGTTCGAAAATGTTTCTTCTTAAAAATGGCTCTAACGATTTTGATTAAAATACCACATATTAAAGCCATGTCTATCACAAATAAAATGTATATCTTGAATTTTCTAGGAACAGCTTTTAAAGACCTGTTTATTCTGGATGTATTTTGTTTAATTTGGTATAAATAGTATACCTTAAGAGATAGACAAAAACTTTCTTTACAAAAAGTGTAGATCTTGTTAAAATACACAAGTTATGTCATATACACTTTTGTCGTGGAGCTTACTGTTTTCGAGGTATTCCTTGTTATTAGTTTCAATTGTGAAGTACTTATACTTTTCTCAGACGGAAGTGTCCGTTTTTCTTTTGTCCTACTCCTGGCCGAGCAAAGAAGCGATTTGCAATGACAATCGCATAACGACAGCTTTTAAAATATTTGACTATCACTTTAGCCTAATGTATTCCCTTAGTTCCATTCTATTTATAAGGAATTAAGTAATAAGAACATTCTGCTAATGTTTATCTCGATTGGCATGGTGTAGAAAGAAGAATTATCTTTGTAAGAAGTTTGTAGAGTAGCTAGAGAAAGTCATGTGAGTGTAACGCATCAGATTTTTTGTTTGTTTGTTGTTTTTGTTTTTAAAAAGTGTAAGGATTTTTAACATTTTCATGTACTATGGTTTTTACAAAATCGTTTTACTGTATTTAGATAAGCGATTCTTTGATGATTACCATTAGATTTATTTGAAAAGGTATTATTGAACTGTCATATTATAACACTGATAGAATACACAAGTTCCAGGTTGAACATCCTGTGTTAGAAAATGTTCACTTTAACCATGAGCTGGTGGAACATAACTTTCCTGCTTGTTTTCAGCTTCAGAAGGAATTTATCACGTTGAAATTATCTCTGGGACTTGTAAATTTTCTGCACCAACCCTTAATAAGCATGCTTCATCCTAAGATAAACTGCAGTTAATTACACGGTGTTATCAATTGAAAAATGGTTACAAATGCTTTACTCAGGTGCGGTTCACGACTAGTGAGGCCATATTTTAGCGTTCTAATTACGCCATCTAACATTGTTGCGAGATATGCTTTTACGCAAAATGAGTCATGACCTGCTTAAACTGGGTTCGAAGCTTAAATCCTCTTTGGCATTGCCTCATTGCTTGACGTAACTGAACTAATGTCAATATGTTGGTAACAAGAGTTGAGTTATGATTATTCGAAAAGGGTCAACAGTGCCTTTCGAAAACTGTTTTACTTTATCTACCTATGCACAATGTACGTAGTAGACAGAATATTCTACCTAAAACTTCGATACCGAGATTTTACCGGAGTTACACGTTTTGAAGTCTTCTGAATTCAAAATAGGCATTTGTGTGTGTGTGTGTGTGTGTGTGTGTGTGTGTGTGTCTGTGTTCCTTTTTGATAGTGTTTAACGCCCGCTTTTACTACATTTGGCGCCGCAGTCGATAACACTGATGATGCATTGAATGCGATGGCGGGGGAAACCGTAGAAAGCTCGCTCTGCACCGCTTTGTCCACCACAAATCTCACGTGCTATCCCGAGATTGAACCCGGGCCACCTAGGTGACAGGTGAAGCCGCGGTCCCTGTGTGTGTGTGTGTGTGAGAGAGAGAGAGAGAGAGAGAGAGAGAGAGAGAGAGAGAGAGGTATTTTCCAAGGATAGGACACTAAGATTTAAAAAAAAAAATCCCCCAAACTACCCTTACCCCATGGAACATTTTTTGAAAATGTTATTTCTCAAAAATGGCTCTAACGATTTTTATTCAAATGTCATATGTTTGAAATGTCTTGGAGTTTTGGGGAACAGTCTCTGTTGACCTCTTCATTCTGGATGACTTCTCCACAGCTGATAAATCGTAAGAAATAGAAAAAAAAAAACTTACTAAACAAAAAATGTAGATCTCTTCAAAACATAAAACACAATTTTATGGTTTTTTGTGGAGTTGTGGCGTCGATTGGACTGCTTATGGACCTGTCTGCAGATGCTCTGGGAGAGATTCCCCTTTAGGGTACCCTGTGGAGTTAGGAACTAATAGGTAAGCTTGAGCGACGTCTATTCAGTTCGATCTGGAAACTTTAGGGACTCCATTCCACTTGCTCACGCCGTCTGCATCGTCCCTCAGGTCTCCCCCCCCCCCCCCGGCCCTATAAGAGGTCACGTTCAAAGCACATTGGCTCCCTTGTGGTGCTCTGCCATTACGTTTTACTATTCGAAGAGATAGAAATATTTGCTTTTAACCAGAAAATTACGGTGTTAAAATTTAATATGAGCTCCCATTCAGCTGGAAGTCTATTTGCCTGAGAACTTGCTCATCGTCAACGCTGTCATTATTTTCTTTAGCTCGTTAGTATTCTCGATGCACCTGCCTTCTTCCGGCCTATCATTCTTTCCTTCTCTATCTTCCCAGCATTTTGCATTTCCTGTCATTCTTCTGTATCTTCAGCATAACAGTTCAAGTCCCCTGGCTTGCTGTTTGGTTCAATGAAGAGAAAACTGAGGTGACATTTACACTACTTTCTCTAGCTGTATCTTGATTTTTACCGAACGAGGTGAGCCACTCTGACGCTTGTAACCTAGCATTAGACTCTCGCGACCACCTACACTGACCCATAGCTTTTTTGGGGTTTCCCCGGATTGTTAGATGAATTCTGGGGTGGGTTTCCTCATCCCCGAATGTCCTGCCCTCTATATCGTACATTAATATTTTTATTCTCCCACACCTCGTTTGGTCTGTTTTAGAGCCGGAAGTTTCGGCGAATGTGTTTCAGTGCAGCGTGACAAGGAAACATTATTTCTGGGAGAGTTTCTCCACGCCTTGTCTGTTTGACGCGCCCTTGAAGGACGCTTTGGGTTCTCTAGGTGGGGCTCACTGGTCCGCCTGTATTCGACTGGAAACTTTAGGGACCTATCATTGCTGTACCGTCACTCTTGGTTCCGGACGCCCTGTGTCTCCTCTCATCTTATCCCTCCCTTCCGAGGGTACTTTGAGGGGTGTAGGTACAATATGTTCATTGGATGGGTGCCGAGTTCTCTAATAAAAGGCATATCCCTTTCACTTTTTACTCTCTCTCTCTCTCTCTCTCTCTCTCTCTCTCTACTGTGCATAATAAGCACGGGAAGTATTGTATTTTACGCAAAATTAAACACTGAGATTTTAACGTGTACACACGTTTTAATCTCCCTGAATTAAAAAAAATTAAAAGAAAATATGTTTAGAAAAAAGACCCTGTGTGCAGTGCGCTCGTGAGAGAGAGAGATACATGCAATGAAGATGGAGGACTGGTGGAATGCGATGGCGGGGGAAACCGTAGCACTCGTAGAAAACCCGCCTCTGCAACTCTTTGTCTCCCACTGCAGTCCCCTGGCATCGAACCTGGACTGACTTGTGTGTGTGTGTGTGTGAGAGAGAGAGAGAGAGAGAGAGAGAGAGAGAGAGAGTAACACCAAGACTTTCAAGAAACCCCCCCCCTCCACGGCAAACCTTTTTTTTTTCTAAAGTGTTGTTTATGGGCCCCTAAAACTTGCATTGCCTGTGAAATCGCAGTATCGAATTTTTAGGTGGAATGCAATACTTTCTTTACCTATGTACTCCCACTAAGTAGAAAAAGTAAATATATACATAGTTTTATTTTCTGTAGCAATATTACGTAGTACATAGTAGCTAGAGAAGGTATTGTATTCCACCCAAAACATCGATGTCAATATTTCACTGGGAATATATGTTTTGAGTTCCCCTGATTCAGAAAAAAATAGAAAAAGATCCGTTTGTATGTGTGTATCTGTGTCAGCACAACTCAAAAACGAAAACACCGTTAAAAAAAAACTTGGTATTTATGTTTAGTATCTTCCAAGAATGCAACAAACTATCCTGTATATGGGATTAGTTTTGAGATATTCCTTATTACTGCTTTCAATTTTAAACTACCCAACTTTTCTTAAACGTGACCATGCAAGGCGAACCAAACTTCAATTGTATAACCAGCTTTTAATATAGTTGACTATCGCTTTACGATAGTGTATTCCCTTATTTCCCTTCTACTTACAATGAGGCAGTACTAAGACCAATTCTGCTGATGTTTATATAGATTAGCATGATGTAGATAAAAGAATAATGTTTTTTACTTTCTCTATACGTACTATGTACATAGTGTATAGAGAAGGTATTGTATTGCACCCAAAAATTCGATACAGAGATTTCATCGGAAATATATGTTTAGGGACCCCCTGAACCCCCCCCCCCAAAAAAAAAAAGATGTTCGTTTGTGTGTCTGTTTGTCTGTTTGTGTGTGTGGGCAGCATAGCTCAAAAAATGAAAAGACCGTTAAAAACCGTATTTAGGTTTGGTATCTTCCAAGGATGCGACACAAAGATTTTCAAGAAAATCCCCCCACCCCAAACTATCCTTTACATGGAAAAAAAATCGAAAATTTTGACTGAAAACTACTCTTTTCTGGATGAATTTTACGGATTTTTGCATAACTGCTAAACCGTAAGAGATGGACAAAACTTACCACACAGAAAATGTAGAGCACATTAAAACACACAATTTATGTTACATACATTTTTTTCGTGGAGTTTATCGTTTTTAAGATATCCCTTGTTTGTTTGTTTTTTCAGCTATGAAAAACTTATACTTTTCTCATACAGGAATTTGTCAGCTCCTGTCCATACAAGCAAAACAGCTTCAATCACATAGCAACCAGCTTTTGACTATCACTTTAACCTATGGTACTTCCCTTATTTCGCTTCTGCTTACAAGGAAACAAGTAATAAGACTATTTCTGTTAATTTTTTCTCGATTAGCATAAAGTAAATAGAAGTAAGAGCTTTTTAACAATAATTTGTTGCAGATATGTAGAGAAAGTCATGGAACACATCAGATTTTTTTAAGAATAGTTTGTATTTAAAACAGCTAGAAAAGGTCATTTATGTGAATGGAACAAATCAGGATTTTTAGGATATAGAAGACCCTAAAACGTGTTATTTCCAGTGAAATTTCAGTATCGAATGTTTGGGTGGAATGCAATACCTTCTCTGCCTACGTGCTGTGTATGAAGTAGAGAAACTAAAAATCTGATCTGCTCCATTCACATGACTTTCTCTCCATCTCTGTAACAAATGTTTGTTAATAAGCTTATTCTTCTATCTATTTAATTCTAAAACATTAGCCTAAACGGTCTTATTACTTAGTCCCTTATAAGTAGGAGGGAAATAAGGGAATACACTAGGCTTAACCGACAGTTTAAAATGCCGTTGCTACGTTGCAATTGAAATCCGTTTCTTTGCGTGGCCAAGCGTTGGCAAGTTCCTGAATGAAAAAAATTTAAGTAGGTATTTTAAAACTGAAATCATTAACAAGGAATATTTCGAAAACGGTCAACTCTACGAAAAAAAAGTGCATGACATAAATTGTGTGTTTTATCGTGATCTATATTTTTTTGTGAGGCAACTTTTGTGTATCTCTTTTCTGGATGAGTTCAATAAAAGTCATCCAGAAAAGAGGTTTTTCGAGGTTATTCCCAAAAATTTCAATATATACATTTTATTTGGCATATGCATATCTTTAATATACGGTATTTTAATCGTTAGTCATTTTTGAGAAAATAGAAATTTTTGAATTTTTTTTCACGTAAAGGGTAGTTTGGGGTGGGGGGATTTTCTTGAACTCCTAAGAAAATACCAAACTTAAATACCAAGTTTGGTTTTTAACGGTCTTTTCGGTTTTGAGCTGTGCTGTATACACACACACACACACACACACACACACACACGCAGTTTTTACTTTCTCTACATAGTACGTGTAGAGAAAGTAAAAACATATACGCAGCCACATGAGTTGGAATTCAATTTTCCTTCGGCTTTGTAAGCGAAATAATGACTACAGCTCCGCGTAGGAACATTACGTAAATAGATATTTTGATGAAACTAAAGAAATGCTGCGGTCATGTCGTGGTGTGTTGTCAGCTGGGTTGTGTCATAAACCTTGAGCTTTTCTCTTCCTGTGGGTGATGATTTGTCTGAAATGGCAGAGAAGTAACCTTCACATTAAATATTAATATCTTAAGTGCCGCCCATTGCTTCATCAAGGTAGGGAAATACGCCAACAACAATGCAGCATAACGTTTTTGATGGTTAACAGATTTCAGTGCTACCGAAACTAAATAAAAAGTTTAATACTTGAAACATAGAATACAATTTTTAGTTCTCTACCTATTTACTAAATAGAGAAGGTAATACACTCCACCCAAAAGTTCGATAATGAGATTTCGCCGGAAATACATGTTTTAGAGTTTCCTATATCCATAAAAAGCAGGTTAGAAAAAGGTCCGCGTCTATGATCACGATAACTCAAAAACGAAAAATTGGTAAAATACCAAATTTGGCATTTAAGTTTAGTATCTTCCAGGGATGCGCTACGAAGATTTTGAGAAAATCTCCCACAACCCAAACTACCCTTTAGACGGAAAAATTTCGAACATTTTAATTTTTTCAAAAATGCCTCTAACAACTTTGATTAAAGATATTTACATGACAAATAAAATGAATATCTTGAATTTTCTGGGAATGGCCTCTGGAGACCTCTTCATTTTGGATGCCTTTTGAATAACTGGTAAATTGTAAGAGATAGGCAAAAACTTGCTGCACAGAAAATGTAGATCTCGTTAAAATACACAAGTTATGTCATATACATTTTTTCGTGGAGTTGACCATTTCCGAGTTAGTCTAGTGTATTCCCGTATTTCCATCCTACTTAACAAGGAAACAAGTAATTAGACCAATCAGCTAATCTGTATCTCAGCATGAAGTGGAGAGAAGGATTAGCGGGGGGGGGGGGGAGTTTGTTTACCTCACATCCAAGTAGTCACGAATTTCAATCTTGCTTAGGGTGAGTTACCCGGATAAGGATTTTTGTTTTCCAGGGGCTTCCCCTTAACCTGAGAAGACGAATGTTGAATTATTTTAAGTTCCATGATCATTGAGCATCATTTCACCGACTCGATTAATCGGCCGATATGATCAAATGACGTTAAGCTATAGATAAAACAGAAGTGTTTCAGAGATAAGAGAAAGCCATGTGAACTTAACACATTTACTTTCTGTGCTACAGACCAAGGAGTGAAATTTAAAAAATCCGTGATTCTTAACAAATAATATTATTTAGAAATTTTAACCACATGCTGGAAAGGTTATCTTGTGAGTACAAAGTTTCAAGTAGACTACAAATACCTCAACAGATATATAAATATTGTGAGCTAAATTCACCATGTTACACGTTCACAATTCGTGGTTTTGTCCTATTATGCTATCTTTCTTTATCCCTCGTGTCACAATGTTCACATAATGTCGAATTCGAGAATTAGAAATTCAAGAAATCTCTATGAAAGTGGCCCAGTATACACCGACATAGTGTGATGCTACTTGAAGAAGTATACACTGTACTTCAGTCAAATTATTTGTACATGAATGCCACCAATATTCAGACATTTGTCATGGCGGGGAATCAACTTTTGTACCCTCTTCAAAGAAAGGTGCCGCCAGTGAAGACAGCCACAGAAGAACACAGTGTTTTGTGGAAGCTCACCACAAAGTATGCTTATTGTGAACCGTCTGTTTTCACAATTGCCTCATTCACTTCTTCAACCAAACCATCAGTGACAACAGAATCCTCCAGAAAGTGCTTCGTCATGAACATTGAATCGTCCATCTCAGAATTGCCTAACCCACTTTCTCATCATTGCATCTGTCATTATATTTTGTCTGTAAATCTCTATAATTTGACAATGAATTTGAGCAGGTTTAACATCTCTTGCGTTCAAAAACCTTATTACGGAACACACTTCAGAGTCTGCCGGATCAGAAACTGTCTTAAACATTTTGAACGATCACTAGCAGCTGTAAACACAACATGATCCGGTGTAATGGCGTCTGTAGACAGACAATGAACCACAGAGACGAGTGCGCATTAGCGGTGAGGTGGCGGTAGAACGAAATAGCACTTAATTTCCGGACACGCCACGTACATAAACTGCCTTTTGTTCTACTGAAAAAAGAATAACTTACTTATTTGACAATTTGTGCAATACTATATGGGAACGTATAACAGACTGCTAGAGGGCTTTCAAAGCTCTTTATCTATGTTATGTTTATCTACCTTGCAAATTTCAGAACGATTGGTGAAAAATTGCGCCATGACAGACATGTTATACACTGAAAAATGTGAAAAATATTGTTGAAATTAAGCTTAGAGATTCACATGGCACTACTTTGTTTTTCTCACCTCCTTCTGGCTTATATCGAAACCTGGGAATTAGAGAGAGAGAATGAGTGTGTGTGTGTGTGTGTGTGTGTGTGTGTGTGTGTGTGTGTGTGTTTGTATGTACTACTACTACCCGCTCAGTTAAAGGTAAACCCTGACTGCCTAATTCCAAACCATACCACTTCCATGCAGCTTTCTGAGTGACTCCCAGTGACGATATTGTAATGTCCTTGCAGTGCTTTCAAACACAACGCCTTACACACTGTTGGTAGATGGCGTTAATATAGATATAGTATCCATTAGGGGTTTCTTTGAGTTCGAAATGCAAGATACACTGACAGGGGCAGTTATTTTTATGATCTGTGTAGCGGATATTGTTGGTTTTTCAGAAGTCAACTTCTGTTCATCAGCGTTCAATAAGTCTTTAGAAAATCCAAGAAATTACACTCGTAGCACCGAAAAAAGTTTGTATTCAGTAACCATCGTCTCTTACTAGATGGCAGTTAAAGTTCAGCAATAACCATCACGTAGTTTCGTTGCCATAGGCGATTGAATCAACAATCTTGTACTTATTTTGAAAGATGGGGGAAAACTAGTTTCGTGCAGTGATTAAATCTTCTTTTAAAAGGCTTAATACCGCAAGAGATAAATGCCGAATTGAATGACGTTCATGGCACACCTGCTACTGTGTTTATCCAATATGCACTTGGATAAATGAATTTAAACGCGGCCGTACATCCACAAATGATGTACATCGTTCCGGACGTCCAGTAGAAGAAACTTTCTTCGAAATTATTAACAAAATCCAGGATATGATTTTGAGTGATCGACGAATCAGAGTTCGCGAAATAGTAGAGTCCATAGGCATATCACAAGGTAGAGTGTTCTCAATTTTGCACCACAACTCAGGTCTTACAAAGGTCTCGGCAAGATGGATGCCGCGTTTGCTCTCAATGGAGCTGGTTTGGCACTTTTCCGTCGCAATCCTGACGAGCTTTTACGTCGATACTTAACTGTGGATGATACATGGACACACTACTGCACTCCAGAGATAAATGTACAGTCGAAACAGTGGGTTTTTAAAGGCAAACCGGCTCCGATAAAGGCAAAGGTGATCTGCAGAAAAGGTTATGGCCTCGGTGTTTTTGGGATGCACGCGGAATCATCTACATTGATTACTTGCAGAAATAAGAACGATACATGGAGCGTATTATGCATCATTATTGCACCGGTTGAACGGAGAAATCAAGAAAAAAACGCCCTCATCTGGCAAAGAAAACGATTCTCTTCCATCAAGACAATGCAGGCATGCACACCTGCGCAGTTTCGATGGCGAAAATTGTAGAATTAAGGTTCAAATTACTACAACATTCACCGTATTTATCGGATTTGGCCTCCAAGTGACTTTTTCTTATTTCCAAACTTAAAAAAGTGGCTCGGTGGAAAATGATTCACGTCTAACAAAGAGGTCATTTCCCAAACAGATGCTTTTTTTAGGACGTTCCGAAATACGTTTGGGAGGCTTAAAACACTTGGAGAAGCGCTGGGAAACGCGGATCGAGCTAAAAGGAGATTATGCTGAAAAATAGAAAAAAAATTCTGATGTGTTACACTCACATGCCTTTCTCTAGCTGTTCTACAAACTTCATACATAAGATTCTTCTTCTTTCTGCACCTTGCTAAACGTGGTACTCATTAGCACAATGTTCTTATTATTTAGTTCCGTATAAGTAGGAAGAAAATAAGGGAATACACTAGGCTAAACCAAGAGTTAAATGTTTTAAAAATTGTCGTTACACGATTGTCATTGCAAATCGCTTCTTTTCTTGGCCAGGAGTAGAACAAAAGAAAAACTGACACTCCCGTTCAGTTTAAAAAAAAAAAAACTAATAACAATGAATACCTCGAAAACGGTAAGCTCCACGAGAAAAATGTACATGACACACTTAACTGTGTATTTTAACAAGACCTAAATTGTTTGTATAGTAAGTTTTAGTCTATCTCTTACGGTTTACTAGTTATGCCAAATTAAGCAAAAACCATCCAGAATAAACAGGTCTTCAGAAGCTATTCCCAGAAAATTCAAGATATACATTTTATTTGTTAGGTAATATAGGTAATATATGATATTTTAATCAAAATCGTTAGAGCCATGTTTAAGAAAATCAAAATTTTTGAAAATAGTTCCATGTAAAGGGTAGTTTGGGGTTTGGGGATTTTTCTCAAAATCTTCGTGTAGCATCTCTGGAAGATACTAAACTTAAATACCAAGTTTGGTATTTTAGCTACTTTTCGTTTTTGAGTTATCGTGTTCACAGACACACGGACATACGGACCTTTTTCTGAAAATGCTTCTTTTTTTTTTGGATACAGGGGGTCCTAAAACATGTATTTCCGGTGAAATCTCGGTATCGAATTTTTGGGTGGAATACAATACTTCTCTATCCCTATGTACATTGTACATATGGGGCTAGAGAAAGTAAAAATGTATCAAAAATAATTTGTTTTTAATCTTTCTCTAAGGACTTATTGAACACCCCTAGTAGCTAAATCAGCTGGCCTAGAACTGTCACAATCGGTTCGCTAGCTGACTGACGCTAGAAAGTACTGTATAGCTACACAAGACCTTTGCCATCCTTCCCCCTCTTATGCAGCGAGCTAGCCAGAAATAGGTCATGTTTAAAAACAAGTATGTGTTCCATTCAAATGACTTTCCCTGCCTATTCTGTAAACTAACTATTCTTACTCAAATTACTCTTTTATCTACAACATGATACTTGAGATAAGCCTTAACAAAAAGTATCCTACTAGTTCTTCCTTATAAGTGCAAGGGAAATAAGAGAATACACTAGGCTAAAGCTATAGTAAAATATTTTAAAAGTTGCTCGCTATGAGATAAATTGAAATTCGGTTCTCTTTGCATAGCCAGGAGTAAATCAAAGAGATATGAAACAAATGACACTTTCCGTTTGGGAAAAGTGTAATTATTGAAAAATAGAAACCAATAACCAGGAATTCTCAAAAAATATCTGACATAAATTGTGTGTTTTATCGAGATCTACATATTTTGTGTGATAAGAGAGAACATCACTTAGTTTACCAGTTATGCAAAAGTCGTGCTGAATGAAGTGGTCTTCAGAGACTATTCCCAAGAAATTCAGGATATACATTTTGTTTGCCATGTCAATATCTTTAATATGTGGTATTTTAATCCAAATAGTCAGAGCCATTTTTGAGAAAATCTAAAATTTTGAAAACTCTTCCATGTAGACGTTAGTTTGGGGTGGAAGGATATCATGAAAATCTTCGTGTCGCATGCTTGGAAGATGTTAAACTTAAACGCCATGCTTGCTATTCAACCACTTTTATTATTCTTCCACACCCCCACACCAAACACGGACATATAGATGTAACATAGGGTTAAAACCTCTCCTGTTGCAAACCCTCAGCTGTATAGTGATCCTATATACTCTAAATTATTAATATATGGCCAAAAAAAAAAAAAAAAACGTGAATTTTTGTAACTTTTTCAACAAAATCACAACACAGGCTTACTTAAGTAACCGATCGAGATGGCTCCGCAGTAATGTGTGGGGCTCATATTGCGTTCAAATCGTGGAGCCTGTTTTCAGACCATGAGTTTTTCTTGGTTTTCCGTGGTTGGCTAGGAAAATACTGGGATGATTTCTCTTCTACCACTAATTTCGTTTCCTATCTTTTCGCTTCCCCTATCTGCTTCAAGTAGGCTTAGACGCTAAACAATGTCGGTCGGCGTCGGATATATGGCGCAGATGCTTGCTCGTTGGAACGTTTATTTACGATTTTGCCAGATGTTAGTCTTTCCTCAGCCATCTCAAGTGGATCGAATTCTTTCTGACTCCGCCAGAGTGAAGCCTTCTCTAGTCGTCGGATTATCAACCTCTGCGCATCTCTGTCAGACAGCTTGCCTGTGGCTTTAAGCCACCTGCGGTTCCCTTACTTCATCCCCTCCTCCTGGGAGAGGCTGGCACAAAAGCTCCACATTGGATCGAGGTGCAATATATCCTCTCCCTTCCCTGGTCATATTAGGATAACTTGATAAAAAATCTGATGTGTTCCATTCACATGACTTTCTCTACATTACTGTACCAAATTCTTATTAAAAAGCGCACTCCTCTCTACTTTATGATAATCGAGATAAACATTAGTAGAAATAGTATTAATTTCTTGCTTCCTTGTAAGTAGAAGGAAAATAAGGGAATACTCTAGGCTAAAACGATAGTCAAATCTATTAAAAGCCGATTGACATGTGGTTGGAATCCGTTTCTATGTAGGGCCAGAAGTTTGCAACTTTTTGTATGAGAAAAGTTTAAGTATTTTCAATCTGAAATAAATAACAAGGAATATCTCAGAAATGGTAAACTCCACGAAAAAAATCGTATATGACATAAAGTGTGTGTTTTAACGAGATCCACATTTTTTTTCTGTCCAACTCTTACGGTTTACCAGTTACGCAAAATTCAGAAAAATCCATTCAGAATAAAGAGGTCTAAAGACTATTCCCAGAAAATTCAAGATAATTATTTTATTTTCCATATAAATATATTTAATATATGGTATTTTAATCAAAATCGTTAGTCATTTTTGAGAAAATCAAATTTTTCGATTTTTTTTCCATTTAAGAGTAGTTTGTGGTGGTGGGAGTTTTCTCAAAACCTTCGCGTCGCATCCCTGGAAGATACCAAACTTAAAAACAAGTATGGTATTTAACGGAATTTACACAGACTAATTTTCAAAACGTTAATGTATAGCTGTAACGATTTTGATATTAAAACATGGTATAGGTATTCAACAGATTTTAGTTGGCTTACGCTCCCTGTATTTCAGGACTGGCATCCCCCCCCCCTAGGACTTTAAAGATTATAAATATTTACATGACAAATAAAATATATATTTTGAACTTTCTGGGAATAGCCCTTGAACTGGTAAATCGTAATAAATAGACAAATACGTCCTACACGAAAATGTAGAACTCATTAAAACACATAATTTATGTCCTTTACATATTTGTTGAGGAGCTAGGCGTTTCCGAGATATTCCTTGTTATTTAAATGAAAATCTTCAGCTTTTAAAACATTTGACTGTCATTTTAGCATAGTATATAGCTTTGTTTCCCCCTACTTACAAATAACTAAGTAACAAGAACATTCTCGGTGGGCATGGGACAGAAAAAAGAATCTGCTGTAAGAATTTTATTTGTAGTACAGCTAGAGAAAGTCATGTGAATGGAACACATAAGATATTTTCAAAATAAGTTACTATCTTCGCGGTGTTCGCAACTAAGCATTTAAATGGAGACTGCAGAAGGATATTAGGAAACCTGACTTCCACGTTAAGGCGTTTAGGAATGCATTAACTTGAGTTATTTCGTAGGTGTCTGGCACAGTGTTGCCAAATCTCTAGAAAGCCTTTTGACGTTTTGCTGGCCATCGTGTGGTCTAGCTCCTGATATCCTTGCTTCTGAGGATGTGGGCCTTAGTTTGAGTCTTCCTGCTGCATCGCTGAACTGAAATAATTTCAAACTTCTATTATCTCAGTTACTTCATCCTTAAAAAATCTTATGTGTACCACTCACATGACTTTCTCTATATCACTGCAATAAACTATTCTTAAAAAGCTTATACTTCTATTTCTCAGAAAAAAATTAGCAGAAATAGTCCTATTACTTGCTTTCTTGTAAGTAGAAGCGAAATAAGGGACTACCATAGGTTAAAGTGATAGTCAAAAGCTGGTTGCTATGTCAATTAAGTTGCTTTGTTTATATGGATAGGAGTTGACAAGTTCCTGTATGAGAAAATTATGCGTTTTTCATAGCAGAAACCAAAAATAAGGAATGTCTCAAAAACAACGAACTCCACGAAAAAAATTATATAACATAAATTGTGTGTTTTAACGTGCTCTACATTTTTGTGTAGTAAGTTGTTGTCTATCTCTTACGGTTTAGCAGTTATTCAAAATTCAGTAAAATTCATCCAGAATAAACTACTTTTCAGAGGCTATTCCCAGAAAATTCAAGATATACATTTTATTTGTCAGGTAAATAGCTTTAATATACGAAATTTTAATCAAAATCGTTAGAGTCATTTTTTAGAAAATAAAGATTTTCGAAAAAAGTTCCATGTAAAGGGTAGTTGGGGGTGGGGGGATTTTTCTCAAAATCTTCGTGTCGCATCCCTGGAAGATACTAAACTTAAATACCAATTTTGGTATTTTACCGACTTTTCGTTTTTGAGTTATCGTGTTCACAGACACACGGACACACACACACGAACCTTTTTCTGAAAATACTTTTTTTGGATACAGGGGACCCTAAAACATATGTTTCCGGTGAAATCTCGGTATCGAATTTTTGGGTGGAATACAATACCTTCTCTATATACTATGTACATAGTGCGTATAGAGAAAGTAAAAACAACTCTTTTTATTTTCTCTACACAAACTATGTGCATAGGCTATACAGAAGGTATTGTATTCCACCCAAAAATTGGATACCGAGATTTCACCAGAAATACATATTTTGAGATACCCTGAATCAAAAAAAAAAAAAAACATTTATAAGAAGAAGAAGGAAAAAAAAAAGGTCCGTGTGTGTTTGTAGACAGCAAAGATCAAAAACGAAAAGACCGTTAAATACCAAATTTAGTATTTAAGTTTGGTATCTTCCAAGGATATGACCCGAAGACTTTCAAGAAAATCACTCCACCCCAAACTACGCTTTAAATGGAACATTTATGATTAAAAAAACCTATGTTTAAGATCTTTTTATGACAAACGAAATATATATCTTGAGTTTTCTGGAAATAGCCTCTGGAGACCTCTTCATTCTGGATGACTTTTATGTAACTGGTAAACCGTAACAGATATACAAAAACTTTCTCCACAGAAAATGTAGATCTCATTAAGACACACAATTTATGTCACATACTTTTTTTTTGTTGTTGTAGGCTTAACCGTTTTCGAGATATTCCGGATTATTGGTTTCAATATTTCAACTTTTCTCCAACGGGAAGACAGTTTTTTTCTCCTTTCTCGTTTGTTTACTCCTGGCAATCAAAGAGATTGGAATTTCAATTGTTTCACATAGATATGGCTTTAGCTGTGCATTTTCTTGTTCCCCTTCTATTTACAAGGAAGCTAGTAATAGACCAATTCTGCTTATGTTTATCTTTATTAGCATGAATGTAGATAACAGATTAATGGTTTGAATAAAAGGTTTGTTTACCGAACAGATAGAGGACACCATGTGAATCGAACAAATTTTGCACTTCTACTTACAAGGGATGAAGAAATAAGGACAATTTCTGCTGTTTATCTTGATTATCAATAAGTAGATAGAAGAATAAGTTTTTAATAATAATTTGTTACAGAGATGTAGAGAAAGTCATGTGAATGGGACATGCTATTTTTATTGGGCATATTTAATTTTTTTCGCAAATATAATGTAGGAGTTGTGGGGAGGTTGTGTCACAAACCTTTTATAGGTATTCTGAAAACCACTTGTGTCAAACTTTTTAGGGCCCGTTTTCAAAAACGGGTTGAGAAGAACAAAGCTTTGAAAATGTTGAAAACATAGTGCTGCGGTAAAAACATAGCTATCAGAAAAATTATCTTGGTGGCTTATGAAACAGCCAGCAGGTGTGATCCAGAACGCATGTGCGAAATAAGTCAGCATTGATTGTCGCGCCTCTCCCCCACCCTTTTTTCCGTTTTCCTCTTTTTTGTTTTTGTTGCCAATTTCCCACATTTCCTTTGTTTTTCAGTTTTCTTTTTACTTTCTCTACCACGTACTGTGTACATTATGTATAGAGAAGATATTGCACTCCACCAAAAAATTCCATAACGAGATTTCACCGGAAATATATGTTTTAGGGTCCCTTGTATCCAAAAAATCTGATGTGTTCCATTCACACGACTTTCTCTACATTTCTGCAACAAATTATAGTTAAAAAGCTTATTCTTTTATTTACTTCTTGCTACTTTAGAAAAATTAGCAGAAATTGTCTTATTACTTGCTTCCTTGCAAGTAGAAGGCAAATAAAGAAGTACCATAGGTTAAAGTGAAGTCAAAAGCTGGTTGCTATGTGACTGAAGTTCCTTTGTTTGTATGGACAAGAGTTGACGAATTCCGTATGAGAAAAGTATAAGTTTTTCAAAGCTGAAACCAAAAACAAGGAATATCTAAAAAAACGATCAACTCCACGAAAAAAATGTATATGACATAAATTGTATGTTTTAATGTGCTCTACATTTTTTGTAAGTTAAGTTTTTGTCCATCTCTTACGGTTTAGCAGCTATGCAAAATTCCGTAAAATTCATCCTGAATAAAGTAGTCTTCAGAGGCTATTCCCAGAAAATTCAAGATAAACATTTTATTTGTCAAGTAACTATCTTTAATATTTGGCATTTTAATCAAAATCGTGAGAGCCATTTTTAAAAAAATCGAAATTCTCTAAAAATGTTCCATGTAAAGAGTAGTTAGAGGTGGGGGGATTTTCTTGAAAATCTTCGTGTCGCATCCTTGGAAGATGCCAAACTTAAATACCAAGTTTCATATTTAACGGTCTCTTCGTTTATGAGCTATGCTGTCCACAGACACACAGACACACAAAACAACACACACACACACACACACACATACACACACACACAAACACACGCAACTTTTTTGTAAAAATGCTTTTTTTGGATTCAGGGGCACCCAAAACGTATATTTCCGGTGAAATCTCGGTATCGAATTTTGGGTGCAAATCTATACACTATGTATATAGTACGGGTAGAGAAAGTAAAATGGTGTTTTCAGAAAAAGGTCCGTGTGTCTGTGAACACAATAGCTCAAAAACGAAAAGTCGGTAAAATACCAAACTTGGTATTTAAGTTTAGTATCTTTCAGGAATGCGACACGAAGATGTTGAGAAAAATCCCCCACCCAAACCACCCTTTACATGTAACTTTTTTCGAAAATTTTGATTTT